>JAIOJX010000018.1:3211059-3811059 GCA_022376925.1 Tragulus kanchil
AATGAGAAATGTTACTTTTTCTTATGCTAGTAAAGTTTTTTTCTTTATAGACACGGTATGGTTTTTTCTTTTTTGGGCCACTTCTGTTGCTCTTTCATTATTTCCATCTTTGTTCTGTGGCCCGTGTGGGCCTCCCATCGCAGTGGCCTCTCTCACTCCAGAGCGCCGGCTCGGTCGTTGGACACATGGGCGCATGCGCTCCAGAGCTCTGGCTCGGTAGTTGGACACATCGGTCCAGCCGCTCCGCGGCACGTGGGATCTTCCCAGGCCAGGTCTCGAACCGGCGCCCCTTGCACTGCAAGGCGGTGTCCTTACCCACTGGACCACCAGGGCAGCCCCAGGTCATTTTCATCAATATCTTTTTGGGGGGTTTAGCTAAGAAACCTAAAGAATGCAGGTGGACCAAACGATCCCACATGCTACAACTAAGACCCAGGAAGATCAAAAGAAAAAATAGAAGAAAACGAAATATTAGAAAGATATGTCTTTGTTCTAACAGTCTCCTGGACCCTTTAGCACCCACACTGAACAGCGTGGCACCGTGTACTTTTTGGAGGCTTTTCTTTAAATGAAAGACACGGCGTGACATTTCAGCCATCCAGTGTTTGAAGACATTACAATAGTTTTGCAAGATCACAGTTATTCTAAAGTGTTTACCCAAGCGTTGGTGATTCAGATGGTAAAGAATCCGCCTGCCATGTAGGAGACGCAGGTTCGATCCCGGGTGGGGAAGCTGCCCCGGAGGAGGGCACGGCCGCCCCCTCCAGTCTTCTTGCCTGGAGCCTCCCACGGACAGAGGAGCCTGGTGGGCTACAGTCCACGGGGTCGCAAACAGACACGACGCAGCGAGTAACGCTTTACCAAACTGATCACGTATTCAGCAAAGTTAGGAGGAAAAAAAAATATGTCTTTTATTGTTGTATGGGGGTGCCCTAAGAATGCCAGGTTAGATTCATTCTATCATAACATCGGTATGTTCCAGTTACAGTCAGATCTCATCTTTGCGCATATATTTTTCGTAGTTTACGCTTCGTAACAGAAACAGAATTCTTGCTGCTGGGTCAGATGACTGCTAGGTTGCTTTCCTTTGCGGAAAGCACTCCAAACTCATTTTATCTCTATAAAAAAAACCCCCACAGTTTCAAGAAGTTATTGCTTTAATAATTATATTTTAAAATGTAAGCGTGTGTTTTGTTGTTCTATTTGTGAGAGGACCATTATTTAATAATTAAAGAGCGATTTAATGGTGAAAGGATTGTGTATACAAATTGTGCTGATGTGATACCAGAGAGAGGTCATTATTCATTGTAAGAAAATAGTACAGAAGAATATTTTTTAATGAGGCGCTTTAGTGCCCCAGGAAGGAGCACATAGATAAAGATTGTAATATATATATATATATATATATAATATTTTTATTAGGGATTCATACTGCAGCTTTCATTGGCCATGTTCTTGGTGCTAGATGATTTTTTTTTTAATTAAAATATTTTCTGTTGGAGTACAGCTGAGTAACAGTATCTTATTATTGTCAGATGTACGACAAAGGGATTCAGTTATACATGTAATCTCTTCTTTTCAAAGTCTTTTCCAGTCCGGGTTGTTACAGAGTATCAGTAGGGTTTCCTATGCCGGATAGCAGGCCCTTATTTGTTATCTCTGTTATATATAGTAGAGCAGTGTGTGTATGATCCCTCCCTCCTGCCCACCAACCTTTTGGAGAAGGAAATGGCCACCCACTGCAGTGCTCTTGCCTCAAAAATTCCATGGACGGAGAATCCCTGCAAGCTACAAGTCCATGGCGGTATACACACACACACACATATGTATGTATGTATGTATGTATATACAGGGCTTCCCTGCTGGCTCAGTGGTAAGGAATCTGCCTGCCATTCAGAAAACCCAAAATTCCATCACTGCGTCAAAAAGCTCCCCTGCAGGAGGGCACGGCCACCGCCTCTAGTCTTCTTGCCTGGAGCCTCCCATGGACGGAGGAGCCTGGTGGGCTGCCGTCTGTGGGTCCTCCACATCTATGAATGAGGGTATATGCATTTTCTCACGTAAATGGGTCTCATAACCACTAAGTATGTCAGTGTGAGGCCAGTCAAGACTGATGAACGCCCCCAGGGCTTACATGGGGATATTCTATTTTTTGAGCTTGAACAAATGAAGACCTTAGTGTTACCTTCAATTCAGTGCGCCACAGCTTGTCTTGGGAGAGATACTACTTGAATGGATACAGGAAAGAACGTTTGTTAGAACAGAATCAGGGACGAGTTTGGTCCTTATTTGGAAATTCCGTTGTGCGTTTTCCTTAGAATCACTCAGGAAGTGCTTGTCATCTGGCGTTCCTGCTGTGAAATGTTCTGGTTTGTATGGACGTATTCCACATTGAGATCCTTCACGATGACATTTTGAACAAGGGAAAAATAAGCCCGTTATATAGAATTTGAAGTCGTAGGTCTGCCAGGATTGGCGGTCCCAGTTATTTGGGGTTTGAAAGTTGGATATGCATCTCTTTGAATCACAGACAGTCCACGTCCCTACCGCCCTGAACGTGCCCGATCCCATCTGATCTGGAGGTGGAGCAGGGACAGGCCTGCTGACCACTTGGGTGAGAGAATGACCAGGAAAAATACGGCTCCTTGAACATTTGAGTAAGTGGGCTTCCCTGGTGGTCCAGTGGGTACGGACACCGCCTTGCAGGGCAAGGGGCGCCGGTTCGATCCCTGGCCCGGGAAGATCCCACGTGCCGTGGAGCGGCTGGACCGGTGTGTCCAACGACCGAGCCGGAGCTCAGGAGCGCATGCGCCCAGAGCCGGTGCTCTGCAGCCAGAGAGGCCCCAGCGACGGGAGGCCCACACGGGCCAGAGAAAAGAAATGGATGAAACTAAATATAAATTAAAAAGAACCAATAAAAGAGGCCAAAAAATTCAGAAAAACTTTTTCAGTATAATCGAATCAACAAATAGACCAGTATGATTTGTAACTGATGTGGAAAAAAATGCACCATTGCTCACAGGTGTTTGAACTGTGGATTGAAATTTCAGGGAATTTTACATCAGCGTTAATTAGAATTTGAATTCATACACACACCGACCAGTACTTATTATCAAATTAATTGAGGTTTTAAACTTATTTATGGATTTGGAACCAGTAAGGGAAAGCAAATTATTTGGAATTTGAGCTAATGAGTTTTTGGGTTTTTTTTTTAACTTTTAATTACTTCTCATGCTTTGATGTGCAGAACCCAAATTACAGTTGAGGCAAATAAATAGACCAGAGGCATTTTACCTTTAGCTCATGAATGTACTTGTCAGTTTGATCCAAAATAAACCGGAAGTCACCTGCTGTCACTTTGAATTTGATCTAATAGGTGAACTCGTGTTATCTGAAATCTGAATGTCTACACACGGATGCTCTTCAGAATTTGAAGAATGAATGGAGTAATATTTCTGCTGGAAAAATTGTGTGTGGCTTCCCTGGTGGCTCAGATGGTAAAACAAACAAAAAAAAATCTGCCTTCCAACACAGGAGACGCGGGTTCCATCCCTGATCCGGGAAGATCCCACAGACCGCAGAGCAGCTAAGCCCACACATCAGCAAAGACCCAGCACAGCCAAAAATAAATCAATAAAAGTTTTTTTTTTTTTTTTTTTTTTTTAAAGAAGCAACCCCTCTTTAGGAAAATGTCTTTCCTTTTGGCCGTGTGGGGTCTCTCTTGCCGGGTGGGCGTCTCTCTCGCTGGGGAAGCGGGGCCCCTCTCTAGCTGGCAGGTGCACGGGCTTCTCCTCGTGGATCTTCCTGGGCCAGGGACGGATCGTGTGCCCCGGTTACAGAGAGGCGGGTCCTTCGCCACCGGACCGCCAGGGAAGTCCAAGAAGGCACCTGGCTACTCTGGAACTGAAACATGGCATCAGGTGTTATTTGAAATGGGGAGGCATAACAAGGCTACTTGTTATTTGAAATGTTACTTGTTACTTGAAGTGATAGGTGTGCCCGTGATTGTTCCGGAAGACATCAGACACCTAAACATAGGCACGCAGCGCAACATAGTTATGTATCTGTGTCATTTTGAATTTGAACTAATAATAGCCACTGTGGGTGTTATATGAGATATTAAATTCTGGATTTTAATTGAAATCAGAAATAATCATGACACCGCTCTTATTTGAAACTGGAACTAATGAGCTGCGGGGCTTGATCCCAATTCAGTGTCTGTTTACAGAATGTGAAGTAATAAGACCCGAAAGCCTGTTTACAGTGTACACTAATAACTGCGTTAGTGTGTGTCACGGATAAATTAAGACAGAGATGAGAATCAGAGTATAAGTTAATAAGTATGCGCGTGCTATTTGGAATGGAAAAGAATAACTGCCGTACTTATTCTCAGTGTTATATCGATTTTGAAATTGGAATTGGAAATTGAAATAACGCAGTAAACCTATTAGGGATATTTTCATTAGGACTATAAATTGATGGGGTTATAAATTGCTGGTGTTATTTAGCAGCAGAGTTAAGTGTACTAGGCTTCATAACTAGGTTGCTGAGGTTTTGACATTTAGATTTGAAAGGCAGATCCCAGTGTTGGGGGGCTTCCCAGCTGGCCCTCATGATAAAGGACATGTCTGCCCGCACAGGAGATGTTCAGAGACGCGGGTTCGATCCCTGGGTGGGGAAGCTCCCCTGGAGGAGGGCCACCCACCCTGGGCTTCCTGCCTGGACATTCCCCGTGGACAGAGGAGCCTGGCGAGCTACCGTCCAGGGGATCGAAAGAGTCAGATGTTGTTGACGCAGTGTAGAACAGAGCGCACCCCACCCTCACTTGGAGTTTGACCCGATCCGTTCACCCAAACTGGCTTTCAGATACGTTTGTCATTTGGACATGGATTTAGAATGAATTAGTAATTGCGTGTTCCGCATACCCTATGCTGCCCTCCTTCGTTTCTTCACCTGATGTTAAACTCTGTGAACGCGGTAGCCCTTTGGCTCATGGACCCTGGAAATTTCTCAGGAACGCTATGCCTTTCCATCCTTAAATAATGAGTTAAAACACAGATACGCAAGTCTTTTCTTTTTCTTTTTTTTTTTTCTTTTATGCCACTTCTGTTGGTCTTCCATTTATCTATTTTTCATCCATCTCTGTTCTCTGGCCTGTGTGGGCCTCCCATCGCAGTGGCCTCTCTCGCTGCAGAGCACCGGCTCAGGGCGCATGCGCTCCAGAGCTCCGGCTCGGTGATTGGACACATGGGCGCATGCGCTCCAGAGCTCCGGCTCGGTCGTTGGACCCAGCGGTCCAGCCGCTCCGCGGCACGCGGGATCTTCCCGGGCCAGGGATCGAACCGGCGCCCCTTGCCCTGCAAGGCGGTGTCCTTACCCACTGGACCACCAGGGAAGCCCTACCCGGTGTCTTTTTGAACGATGGCTTTCCTCAGAGGTTGTGGCCAGGAGTGGAATTTCTGGATCCTACAGTCGTTTTATTCCTAGTTTTCTCAGGCATCTCCATACTGCTATCCACAGGGATTGTGTCCATTTACGTTGCCACAGGCTGCACACAAGGGTGGACGTCTGCTTAATTTTTGACCCTGAGGGGCCCTCGATGGGGTCACGGCCCGCGGCCACAGGAGAGCTCCCACTGCCCGGGTTCAAGGACGTCTGTTCCCAGGCGTCTTGAGGTTTTTTGAGTGACTAGGGTTTCCGTCAACCTGTTTCTTTTTCCTCTCAGGATAATCAGCAGAGGGAAGTGAGTGTTATTTATGGAGTGCCGTTGATTGCTACTAAAATGGAGCCGAGTTTGCCTTTTCCTTTTGATTTAGGGCATATATTTTTCCACCATAATTGATTTTCATTGACTTTTTAGAAAGTCTGTTTGTGGGAGCTTTTCTACCTTGTGCTTCTAAAAGGTGGTTGCCTCTCCTTTGTATTTATTGTCTCAACATTCTCCCTGAACACACGCATGCCTTAACTTAGTATTTTGAGACAGTTTTGAAGCATACTTATTTTCTCTTTCCTGCAAACATACCCTATGCTGCCCTCCTTCGTTTCTTCACCTGATGTTAAACTCTGTGAACGCGGTAGCCCTTTGGCTCATGGACCCTGGAAATTTCTCAGGAACGCTATGCCTTTCCATCCTTAAATAATGAGTTAAAACACAGATACGCAAGTCTTTTCTTTTTCTTTTTTTTTTTTCTTTTATGCCACTTCTGTTGGTCTTCCATTTATCTATTTTTCATCCATCTCTGTTCTCTGGCCTGTGTGGGCCTCCCATCGCAGTGGCCTCTCTCGCTGCAGAGCACCGGCTCAGGGCGCATGCGCTCCAGAGCTCCGGCTCGGTGATTGGACACATGGGCGCATGCGCTCCAGAGCTCCGGCTCGCTGATTGGACACAGCGGTCCAGCCGCTCCGCGGCACGTGGGATCTTCCCGGGCCAGGGATCGAACCGGCGTCCCTTGCCCTGCAAGGCGGTGTCCTTACCCACTGGGCCACCAGGGGAGCCCTACCCGGTGTCTTTTTGAACGATGGCTTTCCTCAGAGGTTGTGGCCAGGAGTGGAATTTCTGGATCCTACAGTCGTTTTATTCCTAGTTTTCTCAGGCATCTCCATACTGCTATCCACAGGGATTGTGTCCATTTACGTTGCCACAGGCTGCACACAAGGGTGGACGTCTGCTTAATTTTTGACCCTGAGGGGCCCTCGATGGGGTCACGGCCCGCGGCCACAGGAGAGCTCCCACTGCCCGGGTTCAAGGACGTCTGTTCCCAGGCGTCTTGAGGTTTTTTGAGTGACTAGGGTTTCCGTCAACCTGTTTCTTTTTCCTCTCAGGATAATCAGCAGAGGGAAGTGAGTGTTATTTATGGAGTGCCGTTGATTGCTACTAAAATGGAGCCGAGTTTGCCTTTTCCTTTTGATTTAGGGCATATATTTTTCCACCATAATTGATTTTCATTGACTTTTTAGAAAGTCTGTTTGTGGGAGCTTTTCTACCTTGTGCTTCTAAAAGGTGGTTGCCTCTCCTTTGTATTTATTGTCTCAACATTCTCCCTGAACACACGCATGCCTTAACTTAGTATTTTGAGACAGTTTTGAAGCATACTTATTTTCTCTTTCCTGCAAACATAACCTGTTGACAGGCTTTCCATTCTAGAAGCAGATCTTAACGTTTGAGTGAACAGAATACAGATGAATTCTCCGGGATTCTCAAGGACACAGATTTTTTATTTAAGGGGGAGATAAAAAAAAAAGACCTGAGAAGTCAGCATTAATCAAGTCTACACTGTCAGAACTCTGAAGAGTTCCGGGACACATTTCTTTTTTTTTATTTTTCTTTTAAACTGCCTCACACAACGATCTCTGGTAAAATATGGAAATTCCGCCTTGGTTCACGTCCAGAATTCATTTTATAGTCTTTGGTTGACGCATTGTATTGACCTTAAGAAAGTCTAAGCTAGGACAGACTTGCAAAAATCCAAACATTAACTTTTTAAAACAGTTACACTGTTTCTAAATCGGAATTTGTGGCTTCACGTATGATAATTTGCATATTTCAGTCAAAATTTGTACTTAATGAGGACCCGTAATTTTGCTTCAAGAAGAGATTTTTTGTTCTCTTCAGTAAAAATGTTTTTTTGTTGTTGTTGTTAGAATATTACAAAAAGGATTGATGTTGTTTTAGCCATGTGAATGTCTACCTTGTATATTTGAAGTTTTCCACAGTGACACTCTCATTTGAGTTAATCAGAAAAGACACGCCTGGGCTTTCCTGATGGTCCAGTGGGTCAGGACACCGCCTTGCAGTGCAGGGGGCGCCGGTTCAATCCCTGGCCCGGGAAGACCGCGACTGGACGGGTGTGTCCAACGACCGAGCCGGAGCTCTGGAGCGCATGCGCCCATGTGTCCAACGACCGAGCCGGAGCTCTGGAGCGCATGCGCCCATGTGTCCAATCACCGAGCCGGAGCTCTGGAGCGCATGCGCCCATGTGTCCAATCACCGAGCCGGAGCTCTGGAGCGCATGCGCCTGGAGCTGGTGCTCTGCAGCAAGAGAGGCCACTGCCACGGGAGGCCCACACAGGCCAGAGAACAAAGATGGATGAAAATAGATAAATGAAAGAGCAATAGAAGTGGCCAAAGGAAAAAAAAAAAAAAAGGAAAATCCTGCAAGACCCAAGACACCCATAAACATGGGCCAAAGAATTAAGATGGATGAAAATAAATAAATAAAAATACAAGAGGTCAAAATTAAAAAGAAAGAAACCTAAGGGAGACCAAGAACAGACATATGAATATTCATTCTATACATATGCTTCCTAAAAAACCCAAACCGTTTCGCAGGAGGAAATCTTTCACCTGAATATCCGTAGGGGTATTTCCTAGGTCGCCTTTGTGTTCAGGATCCTTTCCGGCAAGAAGTGGGCTGACCGCGGGGTGCCTACTTTGTTCCCTGGAGGCCATTGCCTGACGTCCCCCCAGCCCCTGCGGCCTCTGCCTAGAATTGCAGCCCCTGCCTGGGCCTTGCACCTGGCTCAGGTCGGACCTCAGCCTGATGGAGAAAGAACACTGTTGTTTTCTTTTTTATATACAGAGAGGTCTCCCTTGTTATGCAAACAGGGGATCATCACTTCTCCTGCCCCCTGGGCATATTCTTTCCCGTCTGAGCCACCAAGGAAGCCCTGTTACTCCCTACCATATTCTATGAAAACAATCATCGTTGGGCAAGCAGTCTTTCTGATCATCCGAGTCTCATTGTTTCCACTCACCGGATAAGCCGCTTTTTCTTTGCTTTTGTAATGTCCAGGGAAATGTTTTTGTTGTTGTTGTTAGAATATTACAAAAAGGATTGATGTTGTTTTAGCCATGTGAATGTCTACCTTGTATATTTGAAGTTTTCCACAGTGACACGCTCATTTGAGTTAATCAGAAAAGACACGCCTGGGCTTTCCTGATGGTCCAGTGGGTCAGGACACCGCCTTGCAGTGCAGGGGGCGCCGGTTCAATCCCTGGCCCGGGAAGACCGCGACTGGACGGGTGTGTCCAACGACCGAGCCGGAGCTCTGGAGCGCATGCGCCCATGTGTCCAACGACCGAGCCGGAGCTCTGGAGCGCATGCGCCCATGTGTCCAATCACCGAGCCGGAGCTCTGGAGCGCATGCGCCCATGTGTCCAATCACCGAGCCGGAGTTCTGGAGCGCATGCGCCTGGAGCTGGTGCTCTGCAGCAAGAGAGGCCACTGCCACGGGAGGCCCACACAGGCCAGAGAACAAAGATGGATGAAAATAGATAAATGAAAGAGCAATAGAAGTGGCCAAAGGAAAAAAAAAAAAAAAGGAAAATCCTGCAAGACCCAAGACACCCATAAACATGGGCCAAAGAATTAAGATGGATGAAAATAAATAAATAAAAATACAAGAGGTCAAAATTAAAAAGAAAGAAACCTAAGGGAGACCAAGAACAGACATATGAATATTCATTCTATACATATGCTTCCTAAAAAACCCAAACCGTTTCGCAGGAGGAAATCTTTCACCTGAATATCCGTAGGGGTATTTCCTAGGTCGCCTTTGTGTTCAGGATCCTTTCCGGCAAGAAGTGGGCTGACCGCGGGGTGCCTACTTTGTTCCCTGGAGGCCATTGCCTGACGTCCCCCCAGCCCCTGCGGCCTCTGCCTAGAATTGCAGCCCCTGCCTGGGCCTTGCACCTGGCTCAGGTCGGACCTCAGCCTGATGGAGAAAGAACACTGTTGTTTTCTTTTTTATATACAGAGAGGTCTCCCTTGTTATGCAAACAGGGGATCATCACTTCTCCTGCCCCCTGGGCATATTCTTTCCCGTCTGAGCCACCAAGGAAGCCCTGTTACTCCCTACCATATTCTATGAAAACAATCATCGTTGGGCAAGCAGTCTTTCTGATCATCCGAGTCTCATTGTTTCCACTCACTGGATAAGCCGCTTTTTCTTTGCTCTTGTATACGGTAAAACTGTCCAGGGAAAGCTTGTGTGTGGCATTCGGATGGCGAGCCTGCGTCCTTGTGGAAGGTTTTCCTGTTGGAGGTAATTATTGGGCAGAGGTGGCCCCCAACGGGGCCTGGATGATGTTTCCATCCTAAAGCAAAACCTGGATCTCCTGAAGGGGCCCGGAGACGGGCAGCGGGCACTATATTTAGCGTTCAAAGGGCTGGTGTGAATTTTGTTTTTTAAATATTTTATTTGCGTTTATTTGGCTGTGCTGGGCCTTAGTTGTGGCATGCGGGGCTCTAGTTCCCTGACCAGGGATCGAACCCGGGGCCCCTTGCATGGGGAGCACAGAGTCTTAGCCACTGAACTGGAATTCAAAGGGCTGGTGTGAATTTTTTGCCTCATTCAAGCCTGCTTCGGAATTCAGTCGCTTCTGTAATCAATACTGGACCTTCCTCTTCAATACAGTACCTGTATTGAAACTCTGGCTGCTTTTTTTTTTTTCTTTAAACTCACACGGCATCAGTAGCCCTGGGATGGGTATTATACCTGTTAAGAATGTGGAAATGGGAGAGTCTGTCAGAGGGTAGATTTCTATCTGTGGACGGATGCGTCCTTAGATGTGAATAAGACGTGGGCAAAAGAAACCCTGTCGATTCTGCTGAAGGGAAAGTCACCAGCAGCCAGTCATTCCGGGGAAGACCAGGCGTGTGTTTCTACCCAAGGCAAAAACTGAAGATGGAGCAGATCCTATTCTGGGATAAATCAGGGTGCTGCCGGAAATTACGTTTCTAACAGTTGCCCAACATAATTTTGGCATTGGTTTTCTGTCTTTCTCATCTGTTGTTCTATTATGGGTTCATTTTTATTATTATTTTAAGTGTCTATTCGTGGACTGTCTCAGGTCTTGAAGGATTCTTTTTGTTTGTTTTCTTTTTATATACAGAGAGGTCTCCTTGTTATGCAAACAGGGGATCATCACTTCTCCTGCCCCCTGGGCATATTCTTTCCCGTCTGAGCCACCAAGGAAGCCCTGTTACTCCCTACCATATTCTATGAAAACAATCATCGTTGGGCAAGCAGTCTTTCTGATCATCCGAGTCTCATTGTTTCCACTCACTGGATAAGCCGCTTTTTCTTTGCTCTTGTATACGGTAAAACTGTCCAGGGAAAGCTTGTGTGTGGCATTCGGATGGCGAGCCTGCGTCCTTGTGGAAGGTTTTCCTGTTGGAGGTAATTATTGGGCAGAGGTGGCCCCCAACGGGGCCTGGATGATGTTTCCATCCTAAAGCAAAACCTGGATCTCCTGAAGGGGCCCGGAGACGGGCAGCGGGCACTATATTTAGCGTTCAAAGGGCTGGTGTGAATTTTGTTTTTTAAATATTTTATTTGCGTTTATTTGGCTGTGCTGGGCCTTAGTTGTGGCATGCGGGGCTCTAGTTCCCTGACCAGGGATCGAACCCGGGCCCCATGCATGGGGAGCACAGAGTCTTAGCCACTGAACTGGAATTCAAAGGGCTGGTGTGAATTTTTTGCCTCATTCAAGCCTGCTTCGGAATTCAGTCGCTTCTGTAATCAATACTGGACCTTCCTCTTCAATACAGTACCTGTATTGAAACTCTGGCTGCTTTTTTTTTTTTCTTTAAACTCACACGGCATCAGTAGCCCTGGGATGGGTATTATACCTGTTAAGAATGTGGAAATGGGAGAGTCTGTCAGAGGGTAGATTTCTATCTGTGGACGGATGCGTCCTTAGATGTGAATAAGACGTGGGCAAAAGAAACCCTGTCGATTCTGCTGAAGGGAAAGTCACCAGCAGCCAGTCATTCCGGGGAAGACCAGGCGTGTGTTTCTACCCAAGGCAAAAACTGAAGATGGAGCAGATCCTATTCTGGGATAAATCAGGGTGCTGCCGGAAATTACGTTTCTAACAGTTGCCCAACATAATTTTGGCATTGGTTTTCTGTCTTTCTCATCTGTTGTTCTATTATGGGTTCATTTTTATTATTATTTTAAGTGTCTATTCGTGGACTGTCTCAGGTCTTGAAGGATTCTTTTTGTTTGTTTTGGCCACTTCTATTGGTCTTTTATTTATTGGTCTTTGTTCTCTGGTCCGTGTGGGCCTCCCATCGCGGTGGCCTCTCTGGCTGCAGACACCGGCTCTGGGCGCATGCGCTCCAGAGCTCCGGCTCGGTGATGGGACACATGGGCGCATGCGCTCCAGAGCTCCGGCTCGGTCGTTGGACACACGGGTCCAGCCGCTCCGCGGCACGCGGGATCTTCCCAGGCCAGGGATCGAACCGGCGCCCCTTGCACTGCAAGGCGGTGTCCTCACCCACTGGACCACCAGGGAAGCCCCCAACGCCCAGAATCTTTTATTAGCAGGTGCAACGTGTGAAGCCTGTCATTCTTGGTGGGCAAGCTTTGTTGCCCCGAGGGATGTGGGGTCTTAGTTCCGTGGATAGAGCCTGAGTCCTGTGCATCGCACAGCGGAGTCGTAACCCCTGACTGGGAACAGAGCACCTCAGTCCACTCCTTCTCCGGGTTCCTGCAGTGATGGCTGAAACGCTGGCTCGGGGTGCGGCCAGAAACCTAAAAGAGAAATGCCATGTCTCTGTTCATCGCTCCGTCGTGTCTGACGCTCTGCAGCCCCGTGGACGGCAGCCCGCCGGGCTCCTCGGTCCGTGGGCGGCTCCAGGCAGGAAGACCAGCGTGCGTTGTCACTTTCCGTCTTCGTGGCTGACGTCTGTGTTTCCCTCCAGACGGGGTCGGATGACACACCCAGCTCGGGAAGCGGGGGACGGATAGGAGCCCCGCAAGGCTGGGCTTCCAGCGGTGGAGAGAGATGAAGCCCCTCTCTGGGGCGAGGACCGCCGGTCACGGCCGTCGGGGCGGCTGACTTGACTCGTGGACGCTGAGCCCCGCACCCTCTCGCTTCAAGCCCCGAGGAAACGTGGACTTGTGCCTTTCAGAGGCTGACAACAGGGGCAGACTGCCAGCGGGAGAAGGTCCTCGGTGCATGGGGAGTGTGCATGCCCACGTTTCTCTGTGAATTCCAGATCCCATCAGGATAGCTGCAGGGACCGCATACTCCCAGGAGCACCCCAAAAAGATCTCGTGCTGGAGAAAAACGGCCGTCCTCTGGAACGGCCGTCCATCAGCAGAATGGGACGTAGTGATTTCTATCAGGGATTTAGTGGGGGACGGCTTTCCATCGTAAAGGATGGAGATGAAGACGCTTAAAGACTGATTTTGCTGCGCACGGGCCCCCGAGGTGACCTGTTCCCACAGCCCCTGTGAAACTCAGCTTACTGAGCGACCGCACACACGGGCTGGAGCCGGAGCCTCGCCACGTTGAGGTCTTTCACGTCTCGATCGTCCGGTCGTGTCAGGGACAGTGTGGCGCTTTTCCAGGGTTGTGACGTCTCACGGACGTGACGCGTTCTTAGAGACTGTGCCGGTCGGCTGAATCTTTTATTAGCAGGTGCAACGTGTGAAGCCTGTCATTCTTGGTGGGCAAGCTTTGTTGCCCCGAGGGATGTGGGGTCTTAGTTCCGTGGATAGAGCCTGAGTCCTGTGCATCGCACAGCGGAGTCGTAACCCCTGACTGGGAACAGAGCACCTCAGTCCACTCCTTCTCCGGGTTCCTGCAGTGATGGCTGAAACGCTGGCTCGGGGTGCGGCCAGAAACCTAAAAGAGAAATGCCATGTCTCTGTTCATCGCTCCGTCGTGTCTGACGCTCTGCAGCCCCGTGGACGGCAGCCCGCCGGGCTCCTCGGTCCGTGGGCGGCTCCAGGCAGGAAGACCAGCGTGCGTTGTCACTTTCCGTCTTCGTGGCTGACGTCTGTGTTTCCCTCCAGACGGGGTCGGATGACACACCCAGCTCGGGAAGCGGGGGACGGATAGGAGCCCCGCAAGGCTGGGCTTCCAGCGGTGGAGAGAGATGAAGCCCCTCTCTGGGGCGAGGACCGCCGGTCACGGCCGTCGGGGCGGCTGACTTGACTCGTGGACGCTGAGCCCCGCACCCTCTCGCTTCAAGCCCCGAGGAAACGTGGACTTGTGCCTTTCAGAGGCTGACAACAGGGGCAGACTGCCAGCGGGAGAAGGTCCTCGGTGCATGGGGAGTGTGCATGCCCACGTTTCTCTATGAATTCCAGATCCCATCAGGATAGCTGCAGGGACCGCATACTCCCAGGAGCACCCCAAAAAGATCTCGTGCTGGAGAAAAACGGCCGTCCTCTGGAACGGCCGTCCATCAGCAGAATGGGACGTAGTGATTTCTATCAGGGATTTAGTGGGGGACGGCTTTCCATCGTAAAGGATGGAGATGAAGACGCTTAAAGACTGATTTTGCTGCGCACGGGCCCCCGAGGTGACCTGTTCCCACAGCCCCTGTGAAACTCAGCTTACTGAGCGACCGCACACACGGGCTGGAGCCGGAGCCTCGCCACGTTGAGGTCTTTCACGTCTCGATCGTCCGGTCGTGTCAGGGACAGTGTGGCGCTTTTCCAGGGTTGTGACGTCTCACGGACGTGACGCGTTCTTAGAGACTGTGCCGGTCGGCTGTTGTGCGTGAGCACTGGCGTCGGATCCTGAAATAGCCGCGGGCTCCTTCGGGCGTGGTCCGTTGGCACACCGCGTCTGGTCCTCGGCCGTGTTGTGCGTTTGCTCCTTCGGGAGCGTGTTCCGAATGCATCCGCTGAGTTTAAGATGCTGAACTGGAAGCTGTATTTGCACTCCAGGCGCAGGTAAAGCACGCAGCAGGTTGTCATTTGGGATCGGTGATTTGGGGCAGTGTTTCACCGTGCATTTCGTGAATGTCGACATTTGTTAATGCTTTGCTTAGTCTCTGTGCTGTTTTCTGCAGTCGATATCAAACAGTCTTCTGGATTTGAACGAACACGCAGAATTCACACAGCAGAACTATGGACTATGAAAAACCAGCCACAAAGAGTCAGACGTCCTGCATGGGGACATCCAATGAGCCTCAGAAAGCGTCCCTACGAACCAAGCTCGTGCCGTGGGTGGATTTCCAGCTGAGCTCTGTCCGATCCTAAAAGGACGATGCTGTTGAAGTGCTGTGCGCAAGATGCCAGCATATTTGGAAAACTCAGCTGCGGCCGCAGGACTGGAAAAGGTCGTGTTTCGTTCCACGCTGCAAGAACGTCTTAACTCCCGTGCGATTGCCCTCGTTCTGCACACTGGCAAGGTCGTGCTCAGAAACATCCTTCACGCGAGGCTTCGGCCGTCCGTGCGCCGAGCGCGTCCGGATGTACAAGCTGGATTTAGAAAAGGCCGAGGAACCGGAGATCCAATTGCCCACACCCCTTGGATCACAGAGAAAACAAGATAATGAAACATCCACTGCTGATCTGTCGGCTGCACTAAAGCCGTTGTGTAAATCACAACAAACTAGAACATTCTGAAAGACATGGGCCTCCCAGACCGCCTTCCCTGCCGCCGACAAAACCTCAGTGACGGTCAAGAAGCGACAGAACTGGGCGTGAAATAAGGGACGGGTTCCACATTGGCAAAGCGTACATCAAAGATGCACTGCTCTCTTCGTGTTCTTTTTCGTTTGTGTGTTTGTGTGTTGGCTTGTGCTGCTCGCAGACTTTAGGAGCAAAGGCAGCCAGCTTTATCCTGAGTCTCTCCCGTGACCGAAGCAGCCAAAAGCGAGCCCAAGCGCGAAAGAAACAGTCACCAGACACGGGTGTCATAGGTTCTCTTCTCAGATTTTCTAGCATCTCATTTCGCTGTTTACTTGGTTCCTTGGAAAGTCACCTGACTACACTCCGCCCAAAATTCAGACGTGCCTGAGGACATAAACTTGTCAAGCGACACTGGGGCTCGTCGCGTCGCTCCGTCGTTTCTGACTCTCTGCGGCCCCGCCCGGCTCCTCTGCCCACGGGATGCTCCAGGCAAGAAGCCTTGAGCGGGTGGCCGTGCCCTCCTCCGGGGGAGCTTCCCCACCCGGGGATCGAACCCGCGTCTCTTGCCTTACAGCCTGAGTCTTTACGGTCGGAGCCCCGGGGACGCCCGAAGCAGGACTAAATCCCGCTCAGTTTGTCTCCTTGCAGTTTAGACCCGACGTTGGAGTTTGTGTTCCTTGGAGGAAGCCTTAGGCACGGATGCTTGCAGAATGTTGAGCCTCTGCATGCGCGTCCCCTTGCCAAGGCGCATTTGCATTTTCACCGGGAAAGGCTGTTCGTATCCTGCTCCGATTATGCAGGCTGACTTCACCACGCAGTCTTTGCAGAAGCGACGCCTCTTCCGGGAATGCTCAGCCTCTGCTTGACGCTCAGGGTGAGGTCGGCTGTTCCCCTGGCTTCTCGTTTTTTTGCCTTAAGGGTGGCGCTCCCAGTTCCTGGGTCCCAGGACTCTGTCTTCCACACGTAAAGCGGAGGACGTGTTTGGAAGCGGGGAGCAGATGGTGTCCCGTTTGGAGGGGTCCTGAGCGCCCTCCCTCAGGGACGGGTGATCTTCTCAATCACGACCGTCTCTGGCTTCGGTCCCCGTGGCCTCTTTTAACCCCAGGGGCTGGTGGGAAACTGGGCTCATTTATCACTGTTGGACGTAGGTGTGCTGATGTTGGACTGTTACAAAATGTTCTCTTTACTTAGCAATCTATATATACTTATAGACAATGAGAAGGCCTCACGTTTCCAATGCCTTCCATTTCATTATAGCACCTTAGATGTAAGCGAATGCCTTCCTACCCAGGGGATCTGTCCTGTGAAGACGGCTTGGCTGTAATTTGGACTAAGTTGGAGAAAGATGTAGGCGTTCATGGGCTTCCCTGGTGGCCTAGTGCTTAAGCCTTCCACCTTCCACTGCAGTCCCGGGTGCGGGTTCAGTGAGGTCCCACATGGCAGGCATTCTAGCCAAAAAAAGGAAAAAAATGTATGTATACATGATGTATATGGATCTGTTGATTTTGGGGGGTAGGGGGCACTCAGACACGGCTTTGATCCCCGGGTGGGGAAGCTCCCCTGCAGGAGGGCACGGCCGCCCCCTCTAGTCTTCTTGCCTGAAGACTCCCGTCGACAGAGGAGCCTGGCGGGCCGCCTGGTGTCCACGGGTCACAAAGAGTCTGCACCCGACTTAGCTGCTCACACTTGGGTTTGATGTCGACCCAAAGCATCAGAGACCACGTATCAGCATATATTGAGTGATGCTCACTTAAATAAAGGAAATGAAACAATATATATATTATATTATGCTCAAATTAGATACAGCAGCACATGGAAATATTATTTTCTGGGGAGAAGAGGAGTGGTCCTGTGGGAACCGTCGCTTCTCAGGGACCCGAGCGCCCAGTCGTGCCTTCGTGTGGATTCCCAAGAGCAGAGATGAGCCCGAGGGTGGGAAGTGGACACGAGCGCGCTTCTCTGCTGCCTCCAAACGGTTAGACCAGCGGAAACACGATGCAATGAAGACGGACCCACTGAAGCAGGACGCTGGGCCACAGGCAGACGTGCCCGGAGGTCTCATCATGTTCGGACTCAGGAAGAAGGGCATTTCCGCGCTGAGGGCAGGGCATCGGGGGCCCGGCTGGACCGTGACTGCAGGCGGGAGAGACGCGGCCCGTCCTCTGCGGACACGGGGCCCGACTCTCGTCGCCTTTGGGGTCGTGCACGTGCTGCGGCTTGCAAAGCTCTCTGAAACCCTTCCTGAGAGGCTGGCTTCTGTGTGGGTGTTTTGGCTCCGCGGCCGGTGGGATCTTCCCAGGCCAGGGATCGAACCGGCGCCCCTTGCACGGCAAGGTGGTGTCCTGACCCACTGGACCCCCAGGGCAGCCCCAGTTGTCCTTATTTTAACAAAATGTCAATGAGGCATAAGATACGGAGTCATCTAGGGGTACATGAATACCAGGCTTCCAGGAATGAATGTCTTAGGCACGTTTTATATAAAAAAACTTACATGTAAAATCTTGAGCCTGTGTCTTGTCAGGCTGGTCTTAAAAGATTCCGAGGGATTTTCCTAATGGTCCGGCGGTTAAGACTCCACAGTTACAGTGGAGCAGGCACAGCTTTCTGTTTTTTTATGAAGTCTGCTGATTTTAAAAAATTAATTAATTTATTTCTGTATTGTTGGCTCTTCTGGGTGTTCCCGGCGGCCGCAGGCTCTCCTCTGGCTGCAGGGAGCGGGGGCTCCTCTCTGGGGGAGGGGAGCAGGCTTCCTGGGGCGGGGGCGTCTCTGGGGGTGGACCTCGGGCTCCAGGGCCCTCGGGCTTCCGTCGCTGCGGCCCACGGGCTCCCCAGGGGCGGCTCCGAGGCTCCAGGGCACAGGCTCCCTCACTGGGGCTCCCGGGCTCCGTGGCTCCGCAGCCGGTGGGATCTTCCCGGGCCAGGGATCAAACCCGCGTCTCCTGCCTTGGCAGACGAATACTGTACCACTGAGCTACCCGGAAATCCCTTAAAATATAATTTTCATTGAGTTTCACAAAGCCTGTATCACAGCTAATTCCCTGTACCCTCAGATGATAAAGAATCTACCTGCCGTGCAGGAGACCTGAGTTCCATCCCTGGCTGGGGAAGCTCCCCTGGAGAAGGGCACGGCCGCCCCCTCCAGTATTCCTGCCTGGAGCCTCCCACGGACAGAGGAGCCTGGCGGGCGGCCGTCCACGGGGTCACACAGAATCCGAGAGAACGGAGTGCTGACCTCGGTACCTCCCTACTTCTGCATTCAGTGTACTTGCGGGGCAGCCTGCTCACCTCCAAACAGGGGCACGTTGGCATTTTAAAGATGCAGCAGCCCTTTTATCCTACATGTGCATCCCCGCATCGAAGGACTGTCTATTCCATGTTCAAGCAGGTCCCTTTTGTAGTTTCTCCTTTCAAACCCCAGCCTAGTGGAATTCCCCCAGATGACCCTCAATTCTGCATGTGAGGCTGTTTTTTTGGCCTCAGCGGCTCCGAACATGCCCCGAAGGCGTCTCTGAGAGCTGCTTGGCCCCCATCTCACATTCCTCCTCCTTGACGGCCGCTGCCTGGGCCTGAGCTGGGCACCCGCTCATGCCTAATGGCCTCCCTCATGGGAAAGAATGGACTGTGGCCCGCGTCGCCGGTCGGTCTGTGCGTCCCTCTCTCTCTCTCCTGCCAAGAGATCTGTCTTGATCCACGGGCCCTCCCGTCAGCGGCGCCCGCGTGCGTGGCATCCAGATGCACGCTCCTTTGAGAAGGAGCCCTCGGTCCCTTCTACGGACGAGCGCAGATGTGCACTTCCCCTCCAGATTCCCCGCCGCGTCTGAGGCTGGCCTGGAGAAATGGGCCCCAGTGGCCGCCCTGGGCTGGCCGTCGATTCAGAGGCAGGGCCCAGCGACAGAGGGCCGTCACGGGCTCGCGTGTGATCCAGACCGTCGGCTCTCTGGCCGCAGCACGCGTCAGGATGCCCGAGAGGACTGGCAGGCCACGCACTCTCCGTCTCGTTCAGATCGGGGCCCGGCCGTGGGCTCAGAGAGGTCGTGCCACAGAGAGGGGGCTAGACACTGTGTCCTCAGGCGTATGTAGGAAAGAGGGCACCCATGGACGTGTTTGCAGGGTCGCCAGGGAGAAGCGGACCTAGAGAAGAGACTTACAGACACTGGGATGAGGGAGGAGAGGGGAGAGGTGTGCGGAGAGGAGCGTGGAAACGTCCATCACCACCCGTCAAACAGGCAGCCAGTGGGAGTCATCTGCAAGATTCTGGGGTTTGGGGACAGCCTAGCAGGTGGGATGCGGAGGGAGCCGAGGAGACGTTGAAATAGCTTAACCACCCGGCACCCAGGGAAAGGACCCATTGTTTCCTGTGGCGAAAAACATCAGAACGGAGTGCTGACCTCGGTACCTCCCTACTTCTGCATTCAGTGTACTTGCGGGGCAGCCTGCTCACCTCCAAACAGGGGCACGTTGGCATTTTAAAGATGCAGCAGCCCTTTTATCCTACATGTGCATCCCCGCATCGAAGGACTGTCTATTCCATGTTCAAGCAGGTCCCTTTTGTAGTTTCTCCTTTCAAACCCCAGCCTAGTGGAATTCCCCCAGATGACCCTCAATTCTGCATGTGAGGCTGTTTTTTTGGCCTCAGCGGCTCCGAACATGCCCCGAAGGCGTCTCTGAGAGCTGCTTGGCCCCCATCTCACATTCCTCCTCCTTGACGGCCGCTGCCTGGGCCTGAGCTGGGCACCCGCTCATGCCTAATGGCCTCCCTCATGGGAAAGAATGGACTGTGGCCCGCGTCGCCGGTCGGTCTGTGCGTCCCTCTCTCTCTCTCCTGCCAAGAGATCTGTCTTGATCCACGGGCCCTCCCGTCAGCGGCGCCCGCGTGCGTGGCATCCAGATGCACGCTCCTTTGAGAAGGAGCCCTCGGTCCCTTCTACGGACGAGCGCAGATGTGCACTTCCCCTCCAGATTCCCCGCCGCGTCTGAGGCTGGCCTGGAGAAATGGGCCCCAGTGGCCGCCCTGGGCTGGCCGTCGATTCAGAGGCAGGGCCCAGCGACAGAGGGCCGTCACGGGCTCGCGTGTGATCCAGACCGTCGGCTCTCTGGCCGCAGCACGCGTCAGGATGCCCGAGAGGACTGGCAGGCCACGCACTCTCCGTCTCGTTCAGATCGGGGCCCGGCCGTGGGCTCAGAGAGGTCGTGCCACAGAGAGGGGGCTAGACACTGTGTCCTCAGGCGTATGTAGGAAAGAGGGCACCCATGGACGTGTTTGCAGGGTCGCCAGGGAGAAGCGGACCTAGAGAAGAGACTTACAGACACTGGGATGAGGGAGGAGAGGGGAGAGGTGTGCGGAGAGGAGCGTGGAAACGTCCATCACCACCCGTCAAACAGGCAGCCAGTGGGAGTCATCTGCAAGATTCTGGGGTTTGGGGACAGCCTAGCAGGTGGGATGCGGAGGGAGCCGGGAGGGAGACGTTGAAATAGCTTAACCACCCGGCACCCAGGGGAAAGGACCCATTGTTTCCTGTGGCGAAAAACATCAGAAGCTCCCTGCCCTTCAAAAGCCAACTGCATTCCATTCAGTTAAGTTGCAACATCCCCAATGATGGAAATGAACGTCCTTTTGTTTTGTTTTTTTTTTTAAATTTTGGCCACTTTTTTTATTGGTCTTCATTTATTTATTTTCATTACTCTTTGCCCTGTGGGGGCCTCCCATCGCAGTGGCCTCCGTCGTTGCAGAGCACCGGCTCCGGGCGCATGCGCTCCAGAGCTCCGGCTCGGTGATTGGACACATGGGCGCATGCGCTCCAGAGCTCCGGCTCGGTGATTGGACACATGGGTCCAGCCGCTCCGCAGCACGTGGGATCTTCCCAGGCCAGGGATCGAACCGGCGCCCCTTGCGCTGCCAGGCGGTGTCCTTACCCCCTGGACCACCAGGGGAGCCCAGGGAGCAGTTTCTTTTATACGCTTTAGTTTTTTCTTTCTTGTATAACTTCCTGAAGTCATGGGTAGCTCACCATCCGTAGCTGGCTTTTGCGTTACTTGATCATTCTGAAAAGCCGGGAGCGGCTGCCTAGCTCTTGTTTTCACCTGGTGTGTGTGTTTGTACCCATCACAGGGGCTCAGATGGGAAAGCATCCACCTGCCGTGCAGGAGACGCGGGTTCGATCCCCGGGTGGGGAAGCTCCCCTGGAGGAGGGCACGGCCGCCCCCTCCAGCCTTCCTGCCTGGAGACGCCCACGGACAGAGGAGCCTGGCGGGCGGCCGTCCACGGGGTCGCAGAGCCCGACACGATGGCATTGCCTGGAGACACACAGCTCCTTAAAGATAGTGGGTTGCTCTCTGCTGACCAGTGCAGCAGATCAGCCAGCATGTGCACCTGCGTCCCCGCCCTCGGGAGCCTCCCCCGACCCAGGTCACCGCGAGCCCCCGGCTGGACGGCCGCCTCCCCGGCGCTGTCCGTGCTCCGCGAGCTCGTGAGTCTGGCTCCGGGCGGCTCTCTCTCCGGCCTGTCCACGCAGCCGCTCTCTCTGCGTCTGCGTCTCTGTTCCTGCCCTTCAGACAGACTCACCGGTTCTGTCTTTGTAGATTCGCTATGAATGCGGTCCTGTGCCGCATTTATCTTTCTCAACTGTCTGACTTCTCTCTTGATGACACACTCTGGGTCCTACAAGTGGGTCACTCGTGTCCCACTCTCGGCGACCCCCTGGACGGCCGCCCGCCAGGCTCCCCTGTCCCTCCCCGTCTCCCGGAGCTGCTCAGACTCCTGTCCATGGAGTCGGGGATGTCGTCCAGTCCTCTCGTCCTCCGTCGCCCCTTCTCCTCCTGCCCTCCGTCTTTCCCAGCCTCAGGGGCTTTTTCGGGGGTAGTAACCCACACTGGGGTGGGGTCAGCCCCTAAGATCTCATCCTATCCTCGGTTAATTTTCCAGGGGACCGTGCCTCACGTGTTTTCTTTACCAGCCCTTCACGCATCAGGGGGCCAACCGATCAGAGCTTTGGCGTCCGTCCTGCCTTTTACGGGTGTTTTGCTTTACCAGGCCAGGATCGAACCGGCGCCTTGCGCTGCCAGGCGGTGTCCCTGGACCACCAGGAGCCCAGGGAGCAGTTTCTTTTATACGCTTTAGTTTTTTCTTTCTTGTATAACTTCCTGAAGTCATGGGTAGCTCACCATCCGTAGCTGGCTTTTGCGTTACTTGATCATTCTGAAAAGCCGGGAGCGGCTGCCTAGCTCTTGTTTTCACCTGGTGTGTGTGTTTGTACCCATCACAGGGGCTCAGATGGGAAAGCATCCACCTGCCGTGCAGGAGACGCGGGTTCGATCCCCGGGTGGGGAAGCTCCCCTGGAGGAGGGCACGGCCGCCCCCTCCAGCCTTCCTGCCTGGAGACGCCCACGGACAGAGGAGCCTGGCGGGCGGCCGTCCACGGGGTCGCAGAGCCCGACACGATGGCATTGCCTGGAGACACACAGCTCCTTAAAGATAGTGGGTTGCTCTCTGCTGACCAGTGCAGCAGATCAGCCAGCATGTGCACCTGCGTCCCCGCCCTCGGGAGCCTCCCCCGACCCAGGTCACCGCGAGCCCCCGGCTGGACGGCCGCCTCCCCGGCGCTGTCCGTGCTCCGCGAGCTCGTGAGTCTGGCTCCGGGCGGCTCTCTCTCCGGCCTGTCCACGCAGCCGCTCTCTCTGCGTCTGCGTCTCTGTTCCTGCCCTTCAGACAGACTCACCGGTTCTGTCTTTGTAGATTCGCTATGAATGCGGTCCTGTGCCGCATTTATCTTTCTCAACTGTCTGACTTCTCTCTTGATGACACACTCTGGGTCCTACAAGTGGGTCACTCGTGTCCCACTCTCGGCGACCCCCTGGACGGCCGCCCGCCAGGCTCCCCTGTCCCTCCCCGTCTCCCGGAGCTGCTCAGACTCCTGTCCATGGAGTCGGGGATGTCGTCCAGTCCTCTCGTCCTCCGTCGCCCCTTCTCCTCCTGCCCTCCGTCTTTCCCAGCCTCAGGGGCTTTTTCGGGGGTAGTAACCCACACTGGGGTGGGGTCAGCCCCTAAGATCTCATCCTATCCTCGGTTAATTTTCCAGGGGACCGTGCCTCACGTGTTTTCTTTACCAGCCCTTCACGCATCAGGGGGCCAACCGATCAGAGCTTTGGCGTCCGTCCTGCCATGGAATGTTCAGAGTCGATTGGAAGATGGTTGATCTCCTATATCGTGCTTGCTTTAGGTGCGCAGCCCAGAGATGCCGAATTTTTACGGATTAATTCCATCAGCGTGATCCTATGACAAATATAACTCCCTGGGGTGCGCAGTGAATCCTTCTTGCTTGCTCTTTTGTACGTGGCGCTTGGCACCTGTGAATCCCACGCCCCTCGTGGGTCCTTTCCTTCTCTTCCTTCTCCCCGGGGGTAACCATTCATCTGGGTCTGGTTTTGTTGTGCATGCAGACCGACCTGTGTATTTTTAGATTCCCCCTGTAAGTGACGTGAAAGACCGCTGGACTCTCTGATGTATTTCTGTACGTCCATCCACCTACAAATGGTACAGTCCCCCCTCTGCCTCTTTCTTTCTCTCTGTCTCTCTCCCTCTCTCTCTCTCTGTGCCTCTCTCTTTGTCTGTCTGTCTCTGTCTCTCTCCCTCTCTCTCTGTGCCTCTCTCTTTGTCTGTCTGTCTCTGTCTCTCTCCCTCTCTCTGTGCCTCTCTCTTTGTCTGTCTCTCTCTGTCTCTCTCCCTCTCTCTGTGCCTCTCTCTTTGTCTGTCTGTCTCTGTCTCTCTCCCTCTCTCTGTGCCTCTCTCTTTGTCTGTCTGTCTCTGTCTCTCTCCCTCTCTCTGTGCCTCTCTCTTTGTCTGTCTCTCTCTGTCTCTCTCCCTCTCTCTGTGCCTCTCTCTTTGTCTGTCTCTCTCTGTCTCTCTCCCTCTCTCTCTGTGCCTCTCTCTTTGTCTGTCTCTCTCTCTCTCTCTCCCTCTCTCTCTCTGTGCCTCTCTCTTTGTCTGTCTCTCTCTGTCTCTCTCCCTCTCTCTCTCTGTGCCTCTCTCTTTGTCTGTCTCTCTCTGTCTCTCTCCCTCTCTCTGTGCCTCTCTCTTTGTCTGTCTCTCTCTGTCTCTCTCCCTCTCTCTGTGCCTCTCTCTTTGTCTGTCTGTCTCTGTCTCTCTCCCTCTCTCTCTGTGCCTCTCTCTTTGTCTGTCTGTCTCTGTCTCTCTCCCTCTCTCTGTGCCTCTCTCTTTGTCTGTCTCTCTCTGTCTCTCTCCCTCTCTCTCTGTGCCTCTCTCTTTGTCTGTCTCTCTCTCTCTCTCTCTCTCTCTCTGTGCCTCTCTCTTTGTCTGTCTCTCTCTGTCTCTCTCCCTCTCTCTCTCTGTGCCTCTCTCTTTGTCTGTCTCTCTCTGTCTCTCTCCCTCTCTCTGTGCCTCTCTCTTTGTCTGTCTCTCTCTGTCTCTCTCCCTCTCTCTCTGTGCCTCTCTCTTTGTCTGTCTCTCTCTGTCTCTCTCCCACTCTCTCTCTCTGTGCCTCTCTCTTTGTCTGTCTCTCTCTGTCTCTCTCCCTCTCTCTGTGCCTCTCTCTTTGTCTGTCTCTCTCTGTCTCTCTCCCTCTCTCTCTGTGCCTCTCTCTTTGTCTGTCTCTCTCTCTCTCTCCCCCTCCCTCCCTCTCTCCTCTTTTTTCTATTTTTCTTTTTAAGGCTGGGTAGTAGAATGGGACCAGTTTTCACTAGGTGGCGCTGGTGGTCAAGCGCCCGCCTGCCGGCACAGGGACATCCACCTGAGTTGTGAATATTCCCCAGGAGCACCAAGCTGCCACCCGCTCCCATCTTCTTGCCTGGAGGGGTCCCATGGGCAGAGGGTCCCCGTGGGCCACAGGCAACAGGTTCCCAAAGAGTTGGACGCGACCGAACCGACGCAGCATGCGCATCTTAGATCCAAAGGTGCCTTCCAATTTTTTTTTTTTTTTGGCATGTATGTTTCAGTTTCCTGCCATATTTTAAAAATTATTTTAGTTTTTTAAAAATTCTTTTTGTAATGTTAGCCTCTTTTATTGGTTTATGTATTTATATGTTCTCATCCATATATTTACTCATTTTTTGGCCCTTGTGGGCCTCCCATGGCAGTGGCCTTTCTCGCTGCAGAGCACCGGCTCCGGGCGCATGCGCTCCAGAGCTCCGGCTCAGTCGTTGGACACCCTGGTCCAGCCGCCCCGCGGCACGTGGGATCTTCCTGGGCCAGGGATCGAACCAGCAGTCCTTGCACTGCAAGGCAGACTCTTGACCCACTGGACCACCAGGGAAGCCCTGATTTTTTTTTTTTTTTTTTTAGTTCTTTTAAAGCTTTTATTTTACTTTTAACTTTTACAGAGTTATGTTGTTTACAGATATGGACGCTCCCAGATGAGTCATATGTATATCCCCCCATCCCAGCCCTCCAGACCGTAGCCCTGATTTTGTACAAATTTTTTTCCAGTTTTGCTGTTGCCTGCCGAACATCCGCACAGAAATCAGCCCTGGGTGTCCCCGTGACCCATCCCTCGTGAATGTCCCTCCCGTGTCCCTCTGCATCCCACACGTCCGGGTCGGCCCAGAGCCCCCGTGGGAGTTCCGTGCGTCTCCCAGCAGATGCGCATGGGTCACGGATGTGGCAATGGGCATGGACCTTTCCATGTTCCGTGAAGTGTTTCCCCTTCCTCGAATCCCTTCTGACTCAGTGACTTTGTGGCCATTGGGTAGAGACGTATTGCTGGGTGAGAAAGGGGGCTTGGTGATACTTTGTAAAGCCTCCCTGCCCCCTTGGGTGCGGTCAGGCCCTCTGATCTCACCCTGTCCTGTGGATTTCACCGCCCACGACCTGCCTGGTTTGGTTTGCCGGCTCCACCTGTCTTGTGAGTTTTGGGGGGGCAGGGGGATGCATGCCCGTGTCTACCTTCCCAAGAGTGACGTGACCACGAAGTTGTTGGCACGGGGTCCCATCTTCTTGCCTGGAGGGGTCCCATGGGCGGGGTCCCGTGGGCCACAGGCAACAGGTTCCCAAAGAGTTGGACGCGACCGAACCGACGCAGCATGCATCTTAGATCCAAAGGTGCCTTCCAATTTTTTTTTTTTGGCATGTATGTTTCAGTTTCCTGCCATATTTTAAAAATTATTTTAGTTTTTTAAAAATTCTTTTTGTAATGTTAGCCTCTTTTATTGGTTTATGTATTTATATGTTCTCATCCATATATTTACTCATTTTTTGGCCCTTGTGGGCCTCCCATGGCAGTGGCCTTTCTCGCTGCAGAGCACCGGCTCCGGGCGCATGCGCTCCAGAGCTCCGGCTCAGTCGTTGGACACCCTGGTCCAGCCGCCCCGCGGCACGTGGGATCTTCCTGGGCCAGGGATCGAACCAGCAGTCCTTGCACTGCAAGGCAGACTCTTGACCCACTGGACCACCAGGGAAGCCCTGATTTTTTTTTTTTTTTTTTTAGTTCTTTTAAAGCTTTTATTTTACTTTTAACTTTTACAGAGTTATGTTGTTTACAGATATGGACGCTCCCAGATGAGTCATATGTATATCCCCCCATCCCAGCCCTCCAGACCGTAGCCCTGATTTTGTACAAATTTTTTTCCAGTTTTGCTGTTGCCTGCCGAACATCCGCACAGAAATCAGCCCTGGGTGTCCCCGTGACCCATCCCTCGTGAATGTCCCTCCCGTGTCCCTCTGCATCCCACACGTCCGGGTCGGCCCAGAGCCCCCGTGGGAGTTCCGTGCGTCTCCCAGCAGATGCGCATGGGTCACGGATGTGGCAATGGGCATGGACCTTTCCATGTTCCGTGAAGTGTTTCCCCTTCCTCGAATCCCTTCTGACTCAGTGACTTTGTGGCCATTGGGTAGAGACGTATTGCTGGGTGAGAAAGGGGGCTTGGTGATACTTTGTAAAGCCTCCCTGCCCCCTTGGGTGCGGTCAGGCCCTCTGATCTCACCCTGTCCTGTGGATTTCACCGCCCACGACCTGCCTGGTTTGGTTTGCCGGCTCCACCTGTCTTGTGAGTTTTGGGGGGGCAGGGGGATGCATGCCCGTGTCTACCTTCCCAAGAGTGACGTGACCACGAAGGTGTTGGCTCGTGTCTTCTGATAGGTTCACACCGGCGGGGTGCGAACGGCACCATTTCCATCCCAGGGACCCGCTCTTCTTCCGACGCTCAGAGGGGAGGCACCTGGAACCTTCTTCCTGAAGGACGCAGCAGGTGTTCATCCAGGTTGAGGGACCGGCGGACAACAGAGTTCGAGGTGGTCGGGGGGCGTCCCCCAGCCGGTGGACACGCGTCTGAGCCAGCTCCGGGAGACGGCCCAGGGCGGGGACGCCGGGCGGGCGGCCGTCCACGGGGTCGCCAAGCCTCAGCCAGGACGGAGCGCCTGGATGGAATGAAACTGACGTCTGAAAAGCACCCTCCTTATCCTCAGAGACTCTTGTTTTTTTGCAGCCTTAGACAGCTGGAAAAAAATATACAAAGTAGCCACTTCGGTCTTTTTCATTTTCCGTTTGTGTTGGAAGAGAGCTTGTGACAGTTTCAGGGGCACCGCAGGTCTCTTCTGCCCGAGGGCCGTGTAGACCAGCAACTTTAAAATCCTTCCTCGAGTGACACCCCAGCTTTTAATGAATTTTCCCGTGCATTAGGTGGTGAAGGTGCACCGTATGGGCTTTGTGGTGTCAGTAAAATTTACTTAGTGTCTCTTTCACATAATCCCACGTCCCTGAAAGTCGGTTACGGACGTGTGCCGGTTTGCCGGTCTATTTGGGAAGCAGTTTTATTCCAATTGAAAAAGGAGATCAGGGCTTCCTGTGGGGTCTTCCAGGGCCAGGGATCGAACCCGTGTCTCCCGCCTTGGCAGGCGAGCTCTGCAGCCCGCAGCTGCCCGCGAGGCCCCCGGCAATGTCTTTTTCTGTCTCACTTGATCTCACGAGTCCGGCTGGCGATGGGAGGATCTCTCTTGCCATGGCCCCGTCCTCCGTCGGGGAATTACGGTGCCGAGGCTCTCTCGAGCCGGAATCCGGCATTCTTTTTCGCTGGGAGGCAGGGCTGTGCGTGCCGTCGGTGGCTGAGCTGTTGAGGGGACTCCGGGTCCTGGGAATCTGCCTCCTCGCTCTCTGCATGTCCTCAGCTCCACGTCCGCTCCGTATCCACCTTCCCGCTCTGTCTTACCTACCGTATCTCACTATCTATGTCTCCAGATCAAGCGACCGTCTCTCTCTGCCGGACCCTGTCTTCTCTCTGCAGGCATCCTGCGGAAACAAAGGAAAATAGTCCAGAGAGGGCGACTGACACTGATGCCCTCACGAAGCCACATCAGGGCTTCTCTGGTCGCTCAGCGGGCACGCAGGAGACCCTGGTCTGATTCCTGGGTTGGGGGGATCCCTGGAGAAGGGAGAGGCTGCCCACTCTTGGGCTTCCCGGGCGGTTCAGATGGTCAAACATCCACCTGCCGTGCAGGATCCCTGGGTGGGGAAGATTGCCTTGAGGAAGGAGAGGCGACCCACTCCAGTATTCTTGCCTGGAGACTCCCACGGCGCGTCCACGGGCGCCAAAGGGCCAGACACGACGGACCGGCTTCCCTTTCACGTTGGAGGAAAGTCAAGGACCTCTGGCTCCCCCTCAAGGGCTGCTGTGAATATTTGAGCCACGTCCTGTGAGCCGTCTGGTCGGCACGATGAAACCCCTGACAGGTGGCGGGGGGAGCCACGCGCCTCAAGAGAGGGCAACAGACGGAGCCCCGAACTGAAGCCCTGACTCTCCTTAAAGCCATCCAGATGGGGCTTCCCTGGTGGTCCAGTGGGTAAGGACACCGCCTTGCAGTGCAAGGGGCGCCGGTTCGATCCCTGGCCCGGGAGGATCCCACGTGCCACGGAGCGACTGGACCAATGTGTCCATATTTCACCGGAGCTTTCGTTGTGCAGAATGGCTGCATTCTCTTTTGCCTCAAGAATCGCCTCTTAGGTAGGTGGCTAGCGTTTGCCCTTATCAACAGTAAAATGTGTTTAAAAATCCAAGAAACACGGGCTTCTGTCATTGCAAAAAGCTCTCGCCTGCTGCCTGTTAGGTGTCGGGCAGACGCAGCTGATCGTGGAAGAGACGGCCTCCGGGCGAAAGCAAACGTCCCTTTTCCACCAGCCTGGCCTTTTTATGGGCTTCTGACCCGTGAGCCGGCCGGATCCAGTGTTCGCTCACAGGACCAGCCAAGATTGTCCTTTTACATGAGGGTTTCTTTTTTTCTTAGTTTTTATCTTCCCAACCCCCGAGACTGAAGACGTCTGTCTTGCCCTTCTGCTGAAAACAAAGATATTTTTAAATTAAAATGCCCTCTCTAACGGTAAAGGAGTTCAGAGAGAAGGAGGGGAATCGCTCTTGAGCCGGTGATTGGAACTGAGTAACAGTTGCTGTTCACCCGAGAAGGAGGGTGATGCGTGACCTCAGACGGGACGACGTGTGAACTTTCCCAGAACTGATGGTCTTGATGGACGGTCGTGGACTGGGGGTCGTGAGTTCAGTCCTTAGAAAACATCAAGCCGTTACGAGAGTGAGCTGAGCGCCGTCGTGCTTTTGGCTGGCAGGGGAAGGGGGAACATTCACGTCCAGGATTAATGGGCGTCTGTGATGGTGAATGAGTCTCTCAGTCCTGTCTGACTCTCGGCGACCCCGTGCACGGCCGCCCGCCAGGCTCCCCTGTCCCTCCCCATCCCCCGGAGCTGCTCAGACTCCTGTCCATGGACTCAGGGAGGCCCTCCCGCCCTCTCGTCCTCGGTCACCGCCTTCTCCTCCTGCCCTCCATCTTTCCCAGCCTCGGGGGCTTTTCCAGGGAGACAGCTCTGCCCATCAGGTGCCCATAGGATTGGAGCTACCACTTCAGCCCGGGTCCTTTGTGCATTTGTACTTGCTAGGTCTTTTCTAATCTCCTCGGTGAACGTTTTCTCTTTTTTCCTATTTGTTTTGTTTTAAAAACCAAACCAAACCCTAGCGGTGCTTCTCTTCCCTGCCTCCCTTCCTCGCTCCCTCGGGCCCCTTTAGATCTTCCTTATTAAAAATCAGTGTGCAGAAGGAGCCGACGTTTTCATCTCCATAAAAATAACAGTTTGGGGTAAACATTGGTTCATGTCATCAACGGCACGCGGCGTGTGAAAATTTAAATCGTACCTCGCCCGAAGCAAAGTAAATAAATGTGAAATGGCAGACGGAGTTTCTCCATCGTGCTAATGCCTATCAGGCTGTTTAATTAATGACAAGAAGTGCGAGCTTTCCTGGCCGCTCCGTGGTGGAGAGCTTGCCTGCCCAGGCAGGAGACGCGGGTTCGATCCCTGGTCCGGGAAGATCCCACCGGCTGCGGAGCCACGGAGCCCGGGAGCCACAACCAGGGAGCCTGAGCTCTGGAGCCTCGGAGCCGCCCCTGGGGAGCCCGTGGGCCGCAGCGACGGAAGCCCGGGGGCCCTGGAGCCCGAGGTCCACCCCCAGAGATGTCCCCGCCCCGAGAAGCCTGCTCCCCTCCACCAGAGAGGAGCCCCCACTCCCTGCAGCCAGAGGAGAGCCTGCGGCCGCTGGGAACACCCAGAAGAGCCAACAATAAATACGTTAATTAAAAATTTTAAAGAATGATGAGAAGTATGTGTAGCTTTAGGAAAAACATGGCTAGGTTTCACAAAGAAATTCGTGACTGCCAGTGGTTTTCCGCGTCTGACCGCCCGGTAAGGATGATGGACCTTCTGATTCTCCCCCGACGGCTGTTTATTCTCTTCATGTGACCTCCTGAGCTGATTCTACAAGAGAACAGAGAGAAGGTGATTCGACTCCCAGCAGCCTGAGGTCTGTAGGAAGGGGTCGGAGTGGCATCTGCAGGGAGCGTCGGCACTGTGGGGGTGCATGCTTCTCCCTCACGAGGCCTCGCGGGGGCGGGTGTCTGCCCTTGTGAGGGACACACTCCCTACACCCAGGGAGACCCAGCCTGCAGAGGATCCGCCTTGACCAGCCAGTGGCTGAACGGCCCACTGTTGAGGATCATTTAGCGGCTCGGACGGTAGAGCGTCTGTCTGTCGTACGTGAGACGTGGGTCAGGAAGCTCCCCTGGAGGAGGGCACGGCCACCCCCTCCCGTCTTCCTGCCCGGAGACGCCCACGGGCAGGGGAGCCTGGCGGGCGGCCGTCCACGGGGTCACACAGAATCCACCATGCCGGGAGGGACCCTACAGCAGGAAGTCTGTTAAACAGGACAAGATGTGAGGACTTTGCGTGGTTCTGTGTAGATGAATTGAAGAAGAACTGTATTTTTTTCTTTTTTGAACACTTACTTGGCATGGGGTCTTCTGTGTTTACTGCAGTGTGCAGGGTCTTAGATAGAGGCCGTGCACACTCTAGGTGCAGCGTCTGACCAGGGACCTCTTGCGTCGCAGCGCGGGGGACCTCGTGCCCTGGCCACGGAGCACCCCCAGACCCCCTGCCCCGGGAATGGTGTCGCCACGGGGCCACCCGGGAAGTCCCTACTCTTTTTGGTTTTAAGTTCTAATAAAACACCTTTCCAGAGATGTGATCCTATCACAAAGAAATCGTGCAGAGTTTCTCAGGGATTTCAAGTGAGTTCAGTGTTTTTTTTAAAAAGAAGACTCACAACTGCTGATTATCTGTAACGTGTATCTGTCACCCAGCTTGTTGGCCAATATGCCTACGTAGTGGGAGTCACTCAGTCCTGTCCAAGTGTGTCGCTCCAGGGACTGCAGCCCGCCAGGCTCCTCTGTCCGTGGGAGTCTCCAGCCAAGAAGACGGGAGGTGGTGGCCGTGCCCAGGGGATCTTCCCCACCCAGGGATCGAACCCGCGTCTCCTGCACGGCAGGCAGGTTCCTCACCACCGAACCACCAGGGAAGCTCACCCATGTGTAGGCGAATGTATTACGTTATTTTCTTTATTATCGATATTAAACCTTACATGTCGGTGATTGTCTTTGTAATGTAATTATGCGAGCACGTCTGTAGAACCAAGTAGAACATGGGCTCTAGATTCCTAGCTTTCGTTTTAGCAGGTTGGCCAAGACGTTCTAGAAAAAAAAAACCCGTTGAACGTTTTGGCCAACCTGGTGATGTCTCAGCTTGCTCGCTAAGATTATGATATCGGACGACTTCCTCAGGTCTCTCCGGGCCGCGTGCCTCTCTGTAAAAACAGACCCACAGGGGAGTCAGACTGGTGTAAGCATGAAATGATTTAACACCGCGACGGCAACCCGACTAATGCGTGCACATCTCCGCTCTGACATGAATTTTCATGAAACGCTCGTCCAGCAAATCCTAGAGGAGTTTTAATAAAGAAACTGAAATCCACCAGCACATGAAATTAAAATGTAGCCGACCAAAAAAATACAGCCAGCAGATCCATGGCAGCATGGCTGTGAGATTTCAGACTCCTGTTGCAACGGAGAATTTCTGTGTTTGTTTCATTCTCTGTCATCCGCGGAATGAGTCAGCTCTGTTTCTCCAGCCCAGATTGTTTGTTTGTTTGTTTGTGTGTTTTTGGCTACTTCTATGGATCTTTCATTTATTTCCAGCTTTGCTGTTTGGCCTGTGTGGTCCTCCCATCGCGGTGGCCTCTCTCGCTGCAGAGCCCCGGCTCCGGGCGCATGCGCTCCAGAGCGCCGGCTCCTGATTGGACACATGGGCGCATGCGCTCCAGAGCTCCAGCTCACTCCAGCTCAGTCATTGGACACATGGGCGCATGCGCTCCAGAGCTCCGGCTCGGTGATTGGACACATGGGCGCATGCGCTCCAGAGCGCCGGCTCGGTGATTGGACGCACGAGTCCAGCCGCCCCGCGGCACGTGGGATCCTCCCGGGCCAGGGATCGAACCGGCGCCCCTTGCACTGCAAGGCGGTGTCCTGACCCACTGGACCCCCAGGGAAGGCACTTCCAGCCCAGATTTTGATGTCGTCTTCCAGAGGCTGCTAGTGGTCAGAAACATTGCCTGCTGTCCAGCAGGCCTAGGAGCCGCGGGTTCGATCCCTGGGTGGGGAAGATCCCCTGGGGGAGGGCACGACCGCCCACTCCCGTGGTTTTGCCTGGAGGATCCCGTGGACAGAGGAGCCTGGCCGCCAAGAGCTGGACACGACTTACCAACTGAGCACCAACAGATATAGTGGAAGTATTGCATTGGATATTACATTGTGTATAGAAGTGCTAGCTGCTTTCTGTTATAATCTTGACATAGTAACATACTGATATAGTTTCATTTTGCTAAGGTAGTGTGGGCTTGGCCAAAGAGTGTCTGTGTGTGTGTGTTTGTGTTACCTCTGTTTTGAAAAACCTGAATGAACTTTTTGACCACCTCTGTGTACCGTGTCACAAGGATGCACGATTTCAAAAATTAGTTTTATGCAAAGTAAGTGCACGTTTTGTGCAAAAGACGATTTTCTCCTGTCAGTCGTTCGAAAAGAATGAAAGCCGGGATAAAAGCATATAAGAGGGGGCTTCCCTGGGGGTCCAGTGGGTAAGGACACCGCCTCGAACTGCATAAGGGCGCCAGTTCGATCCCTGGCCTGGAGGATCCCTCCGCGGCTGGACCGGGGTGTCCAACGACCGAGCCGGAGCTCTGGAGCGAGAGGCCACTGCGATGGGAGCCCCACACGGGCCAGAGAACAAGATGGATGAAAATAAATAAAGACCAATAGAAGTGCCCCCCCAAAAAAAATAAAAAAGAAAAAGCATTTAAGAGAAAAATCATATTATTATGGTAATGAATATTATATATTATTATCTTATGCACTGTACATGCAATAGATGATATTGCATGTTTTATTTATACATTTCTTTTTTTTTTTAACTTTTTATTTATTTATTTTTGGCTGGGCTGGGTCTTTGCTGATGTGTGGGTCTATCTGCTCTGCAGTTGGTGGGATCTTCCCGGATCAGGGATCGAACCTGTGCCTCTTGCATTGGCAGGCGGGTTCTTAGCCACTGAGCCACAAGGGAAGCCCCTACATTTATTTCTTGAGATAAGCATTCATATACTATGGCAAAACACTACACTCCTTATCTTTAAAATCGCTTCTTACTGAAAATACATCCATGTTGGTACCATACGTTCATACACAGATCCACGGTGTTTCATGCATGATTTAGACATAACAGCTAGCACTCCTCTCATCGTCGGAGGCCCCTGGACAGAGGAGCCTGGCCGCCAAGAGCTGGACACGACTTACCAACTGAGCACCAACAGATATAGTGGAAGTATTGCATTGGATATTACATTGTGTATAGAAGTGCTAGCTGCTTTCTGTTATAATCTTGACATAGTAACATACTGATATAGTTTCATTTTGCTAAGGTAGTGTGGGCTTGGCCAAAGAGTGTCTGTGTGTGTGTTTGTGTTACCTCTGTTTTGAAAAACCTGAATGAACTTTTTGACCACCTCTGTGTACCGTGTCACAAGGATGCACGATTTCAAAAATTAGTTTTATGCAAAGTAAGTGCACGTTTTGTGCAAAAGACGATTTTCTCCTGTCAGTCGTTCGAAAAGAATGAAAGCCGGGATAAAAGCATATAAGAGGGGGCTTCCCTGGGGGTCCAGTGGGTAAGGACACCGCCTCGAACTGCATAAGGGGCGCCAGTTCGATCCCTGGCCTGGAGGATCCCTCCGCGGCTGGACCGGGGTGTCCAACGACCGAGCCGGAGCTCTGGAGCGAGAGGCCACTGCGATGGGAGCCCCACACGGGCCAGAGAACAAGATGGATGAAAATAAATAAAGACCAATAGAAGTGCCCCCCCAAAAAAAATAAAAAAGAAAAAGCATTTAAGAGAAAAATCATATTATTATGGTAATGAATATTATATATTATTATCTTATGCACTGTACATGCAATAGATGATATTGCATGTTTTATTTATACATTTCTTTTTTTTTTTAACTTTTTATTTATTTATTTTTGGCTGGGCTGGGTCTTTGCTGATGTGTGGGTCTATCTGCTCTGCAGTTGGTGGGATCTTCCCGGATCAGGGATCGAACCTGTGCCTCTTGCATTGGCAGGCGGGTTCTTAGCCACTGAGCCACAAGGGAAGCCCCTACATTTATTTCTTGAGATAAGCATTCATATACTATGGCAAAACACTACACTCCTTATCTTTAAAATCGCTTCTTACTGAAAATACATCCATGTTGGTACCATACGTTCATACACAGATCCACGGTGTTTCATGCATGATTTAGACATAACAGCTAAGATCCAGGCAAGCTCCCTGCTGCCTGGCAAGACCCTCTCGGAGGTCACGTCGGAGGCCCCTGAGAAGGTGGGAAGGACACGGGCAGACGTGTTCTCGGGCGATCGGCGGTGTGCTCGCGCCTCGGGGCTGGAGCTGGTGCCCCGCTCTTCCCCAAGGGGGTGAGGGGAAGAGAGGCGGGGTGCAGTGGACCCGAGGGGTATTTTTTCAGGCGACTGCAAGAGCTGAGTCCTGTGCGAGCAGGCAGCGGTCATTCCGTAGCCCGGGGACAGGCGCCGGCCGGGAAGTGTGGCCAGGGGCGCTGTTCCAGCGGCTCCGCGCGTCAGAGAGGAAAGACTTGTTGCGCGATCCTGGACGATGTCCAGTCCTTGCAGACGCATCCAGTTATCCCCATGGATGCAGGGACGTCCATCCTCCGTGCATCACGGCGTTCGGATGGTGGGCATGTGTGCTTCGTCCTGTCCGGCCATGCAGCGGCCCAAGGACAGATGGACATCAGTGGCTCCGTGTCAACCTCGTGGTGTGTTTAGCTGCTCGGTCCTGTCTGAGCCGTGTTGAAGTCCCCTGGACGGCAGCCCGCCAAGCTCTCCTGTCCATGGGATTCTGCAGGCAGGAAACTTAGAGTGGGCAGACAGTCCCTTCTCCAGGTGAGCTTCCCCACCCAGGGATCGAACCCGCGTCTCTTCCGTCTCCGGCCCCAGTGTGGGAAGCCGTGAAAATAAATACACAACCCCAGAATAACAATCACAGACTGCATGTTTGTATATTTCTGTATGTTTAGGCGCATGCTGCTAACACATCTGTACACGTCCTGCTTTCCTGGAATCTTCCCCTTTGAGCTCACGATACAGCCGGCTTTGTTGGTCCGAAACACCGCTGCACAAGACAGCCCGTTCTTTCCAGGACGGGTGGAGTGCTGAGCTCCAGGGCGTCAGCGCCGGCGTGCAAGTGGGCAGGTGGACTGCGTCCCCATTCCCAGAAGCAGAGGCTTCCCCCCTTCTTCTGCGGCACCCCGGGCTGTCCTCTGGAGCGCCGTTTCCTCCCCCAGCCTGAGACGGATCTGCAGCCCGGCTCCGTCCTCAGAGGGCCGGCCGGCCGAGATGCCATCGGCGGCCCCCCTCTTTTATTTGGTGGATCACCTGCATCCGTGGACTGTCTCTTGTCGTGGACTGTCTCTTGTTGAGCAAGGCATTCTTCCCAAGCATGGGAGGGGAGTGGCCTCGTGCCTGGCCGAGCAGGAGTGGTCGGATCGCTTTGCAGACCGGTCAGTCCAGTTTTGAGAGAGGCAGAGCCAGGCTGAGAGCTGGGGGGGTTTGGGTGAGCCAGGCCCGCGCAGAGAGTAGGAGAGACAGAGGGTCGACACAGAGAGGGATCAAATGCATGGGTTCCGGCTGGGGTCCCTGCAGGGGCTCCCAAGCAGCCTTTGCAAGGCACAGCCTCAGTGCCAACAAAGCCCTGCCTTCTATCCACCCCGCCCCAGGCCTCCCGGACGTTCCGGCTGCCGCGAGCTGGCTCCAGCCTCGGCTGGGCTCAGACCTGCCCTGCGGGAGCCGGAGGGTGGGGATTCTCCGGGGTGCAGATGCGGACGGGATCCGGTTACCTCTTTCCGAAGCCCAGGGGGCTGGAAGGCGGGCTGGGGCGGTGGCCCGCCGAGCTCCGGTCGGCAACGGCTCAGGCCGGGTTTGCAGGGATCCCCCGCGGGCCTCCTCGGGCTGCCTCCCCCGCCCGCGGGAGCGCCCAGACCCCTCAGCCCAGGTCCCCGAGCATCTGGACCGCGGGCGCGGACGCTGCCTCTTTAGCCCCTGGGGTGGGGGTCCTGGTCCAGCCCTGGAAGCTTGCAGGCTGAGCTCTCCAGCACTCTATGGGCTTTTGCTGAGCTCGCCGCTGGCCCTGGATCCGGGTGCAGGCGTGGCCAGCACTTCCCTTTGAGCTCACGATACAGCCGGCTTTGTTGGTCCGAAACACCGCTGCACAAGACAGCCCGTTCTTTCCAGGACGGGTGGAGTGCTGAGCTCCAGGGCGTCAGCGCCGGCGTGCAAGTGGGCAGGTGGACTGCGTCCCCATTCCCAGAAGCAGAGGCTTCCCCCCTTCTTCTGCGGCACCCCGGGCTGTCCTCTGGAGCGCCGTTTCCTCCCCCAGCCTGAGACGGATCTGCAGCCCGGCTCCGTCCTCAGAGGGCCGGCCGGCCGAGATGCCATCGGCGGCCCCCCTCTTTTATTTGGTGGATCACCTGCATCCGTGGACTGTCTCTTGTCGTGGACTGTCTCTTGTTGAGCAAGGCATTCTTCCCAAGCATGGGAGGGGAGTGGCCTCGTGCCTGGCCGAGCAGGAGTGGTCGGATCGCTTTGCAGACCGGTCAGTCCAGTTTTGAGAGAGGCAGAGCCAGGCTGAGAGCTGGGGGGGTTTGGGTGAGCCAGGCCCGCGCAGAGAGAGTAGGAGAGACAGAGGGTCGACACAGAGAGGGATCAAATGCATGGGTTCCGGCTGGGGTCCCTGCAGGGGCTCCCAAGCAGCCTTTGCAAGGCACAGCCTCAGTGCCAACAAAGCCCTGCCTTCTATCCACCCCGCCCCAGGCCTCCCGGACGTTCCGGCTGCCGCGAGCTGGCTCCAGCCTCGGCTGGGCTCAGACCTGCCCTGCGGGAGCCGGAGGGTGGGGATTCTCCGGGGTGCAGATGCGGACGGGATCCGGTTACCTCTTTCCGAAGCCCAGGGGGCTGGAAGGCGGGCTGGGGCGGTGGCCCGCCGAGCTCCGGTCGGCAACGGCTCAGGCCGGGTTTGCAGGGATCCCCCGCGGGCCTCCTCGGGCTGCCTCCCCCGCCCGCGGGAGCGCCCAGACCCCTCAGCCCAGGTCCCCGAGCATCTGGACCGCGGGCGCGGACGCTGCCTCTTTAGCCCCTGGGGTGGGGGTCCTGGTCCAGCCCTGGAAGCTTGCAGGCTGAGCTCTCCAGCACTCTATGGGCTTTTGCTGAGCTCGCCGCTGGCCCTCCGGCTCTCTGCAGTGCCCGAGGCTTGACAGGCTGTGGCCAGCACGGTGTGCTTCCCTCTGTCCAGGGCCCAGGGCGTGCTAACAGAAGACAGCCTCCCAACAGGGCTTCACTGAAAGGATACACTTGTAGCAAAGTGGAAAAGCAACCGTTTTTTGTTTCTTTTTTTCATGTTTTTCAAATTCTCATCCGTATGTTTTCTTCAGCCTGTGTGGGCCTCCCATCGCAGTGGCCTCTCTGGTTGCAGAGCGCTGGCTCCGGGCCCGTGTGCTCCAGAGCGCTGGCTCCTCATTAGACACACCGGATTTATATGTAATATGAATTATAGAATTGCATTATATAAGTTATAAAATATATATTATATATATGAATATAATTGTATTATATAAATAATAAAATGCATACAGTATAATTTATATTTATTTATAATTATAAATATACATTATAAATTGTATATATTATAAATCATATAAAATTATAATTGTATTTTAATTTATGTTATATATAAAATTACAATTGTATTATAATTTATGCTATATATAAAATTATAATTGTATTATATAAATTATAAAATATAAAAATTATAAATAATTTACATTTATAATTTATAATTATAAATATACATTATAAATTGCATGTATTGTAAATTACATAAAATTATAATTTTATTATAATTTATGCTATATATAAAATAATAATTTTATTGTATAAATTATAAATTATGTAAATTATACATAATTTATATGTATAATACATAAGTATACATATAAATTATAAATTGTGTAATTTATAATTATAAATATACATTATAAATTGTATATATTATAAATTATATAAAATTATAATTGTATTGTAATTTCTTATATATAAAATTACAATTGTATTATAATTTATGCTATATATAAAATTATAATTGTATTATACAAGTTATAAAATATAACAATTATAAGTGATTTATACTTATAATTTATAATTATATACAGTATAAATTGCATATATTGTAAATTATATAAAATTATAATTGTATTATAATTTGTTATATATAAAATTATAATTATATTTTATAAATTATATAAATTATACATAATTTATATGTATAATCCATAATTATACAGATAAATTATAAATTGTATAATTTCTAATTATAAATTACATATATTTATGATTATATAAATCATTCTTATATAAAATAAGTTAAATTATATATTTTATACAGTGTATTATATACAATTATAATTGTATTCATTTACAAATGCAGTGTGCCGTTTACCGTATCGTAGATTATATTGCAGCGTGTATAATCCAGGGCGTCCCTGGGTAACGCATGTCCCTGCAAAGTGAGAGAGGGGCTCCATCCCTGGCTGGGGAAGCTCCCCTGAGGAGGGCACGGCCCCCGTCCAGCGCTCATGCCCCGAGGCGCCCCTGGACACAGGAGCCTGGCGGCCGACAGTCCGTGGGATCGCAGAGCGTTGGGCACGTCGGAAGACGCTGAGCAGCAGCAGCTTCTTGAGACCCAGAGGCTGTCATTTGGTCACTCCTGCCCGACTCGGAGGCCCCATGCGCGGTGCCCCACCAGGATACCGTCCAAAAAAACCGACTGGGGGACATGCCTGTTTCAAGGATCATGACCCTCACCGAGAGACCCATGTCCGAGTTGCAAGTACAAACCTGAGAAGGATGAAAGCACAAAATCATACAGCTACCCCCAGTTTTTTTATTTTCATTGACGTGACCGTTGCTTTGACGGGGGGAGCATGGAAAGAGCTCCTGCCCCTGGAAGAAACGAGAAACGTCCCAGCCTCCAGCGACTTGACGTCGGTCCTTCCCGAGAGAAGGAGGGTCCCCCGGCCGGCTCCGTCCCCGTGGGGATGGCCCAGGAGCTGGAGAAGCTGGGGAGCCAGGGGGATGAGGACGCAGGTTGGCCCCAGGGTTGGCCGAGGTGCCCGTGGAAGGATCTTTCCAGCTCAGGAAGGAAGGGTCTGCAGCCTGCCCCGGGGGCTCCTTTGCTGGCCCCCGGATCTCAGAGGGGCAGACGGCCTGCTCCCTTTTTGCAGACGTGTGTAAACCCTGCCTTCCCTCCCTGCCTCCTGGGACCAGTGTTTTGAGCCGCGGGGATGCTGCCTTCCGAACATTCCCAACAAATCGCAGGAGCCTCCGCGTTCCGGTCGTGAGTGTATTTTTCCGTGGACACTGGCTCCCTCCTGCCCATCAGAGGAGCGGGTGGGCTGACCCCTCAGGGTACAGGCTGGGGGATTAAGGCATGTATAGAAACAGCGTTTCGTCTCCAAACCTACAATAGTTTTTTTTTTTTTTTTTGTATCCTATGCCGTTCTGAGCATACCAGGGATCTTTTCTGTGGACACGCCCATGCAGAAATCTCTGCGGTTTCTAAAGCAAGATCCGTCTGAAAAGGGAAAGAACAGGTTTTCTCACTTCTAAGCGGAGAGATTAATTTAAAAAGTCATAAAAATACTCTTTCTTCCAACGCGTTTTTCACGTTGGATTTCGTGTCTGTGTGTGTGCGTGTGTGTTGGCTTTCGATTTTCTTAGCGTCCTCGTGGAAAGAGGAATGACTTTAGGACGCTTTTTCCAAGGCTTATTCTAGGAAAAGACGAGAGCCGTTTTAATTGAATCCGTCTCATCCTGATGAAAAAAAAATATTCTGGCTTAGAGACGAAATACGCTGCTATAAATAGAGAGAATTTGAAGCGGAAGGGATCCAAATTATGCCTCCACGTACATGCACTCTGTATGGAAATGAGTGCAGGTTTAAAAATGGCTGTGCTTCTGTAATTTGCAATTAATTATGATAAAAGTGTGTGGCCCGATCGCTTTTTAAATTGCACACTTGCTTCTCTTGGAAACTCCCAGGAACTGACGGGGAGCATGGAAAGAGCTCCTGCCCCTGGAGAAACAAAACGCCCAGCCTCCAGCGACTTGACGCGGTCCTTCCCGAGAGAAGGAGGGTCCCCCGGCCGGCTCCGTCCCCGTGGGGATGGCCCAGGAGCTGGAGAAGCTGGGGAGCCAGGGGGATGAGGACGCAGGTTGGCCCCAGGGTTGGCCGAGGTGCCCGTGGAAGGATCTTTCCAGCTCAGGAAGGAAGGGTCTGCAGCCTGCCCCGGGGGCTCCTTTGCTGGCCCCCGGATCTCAGAGGGGCAGACGGCCTGCTCCCTTTTTGCAGACGTGTGTAAACCCTGCCTTCCCTCCCTGCCTCCTGGGACCAGTGTTTTGAGCCGCGGGGATGCTGCCTTCCGAACATTCCCAACAAATCGCAGGAGCCTCCGCGTTCCGGTCGTGAGTGTATTTTTCCGTGGACACTGGCTCCCTCCTGCCCATCAGAGGAGCGGGTGGGCTGACCCCTCAGGGTACAGGCTGGGGGATTAAGGCATGTATAGAAACAGCGTTTCGTCTCCAAACCTACAATAGTTTTTTTTTTTTTTTTTGTATCCTATGCCGTTCTGAGCATACCAGGGATCTTTTCTGTGGACACGCCCATGCAGAAATCTCTGCGGTTTCTAAAGCAAGATCCGTCTGAAAAGGGAAAGAACAGGTTTTCTCACTTCTAAGCGGAGAGATTAATTTAAAAAGTCATAAAAATACTCTTTCTTCCAACGCGTTTTTCACGTTGGATTTCGTGTCTGTGTGTGTGCGTGTGTGTTGGCTTTCGATTTTCTTAGCGTCCTCGTGGAAAGAGGAATGACTTTAGGACGCTTTTTCCAAGGCTTATTCTAGGAAAAGACGAGAGCCGTTTTAATTGAATCCGTCTCATCCTGATGAAAAAAAAATATTCTGGCTTAGAGACGAAATACGCTGCTATAAATAGAGAGAATTTGAAGCGGAAGGGATCCAAATTATGCCTCCACGTACATGCACTCTGTATGGAAATGAGTGCAGGTTTAAAAATGGCTGTGCTTCTGTAATTTGCAATTAATTATGATAAAAGTGTGTGGCCCGATCGCTTTTTAAATTGCACACTTGCTTCTCTTGGAAACTCCCAGGAACTGACGTTTGCCCCCGGGGGCCGAGCGGGGGCGTCGGATGCGTTTGTTCCAAGACATCATCTTCTCCAGTTCAGAGAACTTTGTTCTAGAAAGTGCACGTCCGAAAGAAACGTGCTGTTTCATCTAGAGCAGGGCCTTTTTCCAGTTTTTTTACATTTAACGTAGGATCGTGGATCAGTCCGTCCTCAAGGAAATCAGCCCTAAATAGTCACTGGGAGGACGGATGCTGAAGCTGACGCTCCAAGACTCTGGCCACCCGATGCACGGTGATTGGAAAAGCCCCTGAGGCTGGGAAAGACGGCGGGCAGGAGGAGAAGGGGGCGACCGAGGACGCGATGGCTGGGCGGCATCCCCGACTCCATGGACGGGAGTCTGAGCAGCTCCGGGAGATGGGGAAGGACGGGGATCTTTCTGTGAGCCCGTGGACAGCAGGCCCCTCTGTCCATGGAGTCTCCAGCAGGAAGACTGGACGGGGCGGCCGTGCCCTCCTCAGGGGAGCTTCCCCACCCGGGGATCGAACCGGGGTCTCCTGCACGGGCAGGCAGGTGCTGGACCCCTGAGCCGCCTGGGAAGCTATCCCACCCTGGATCCTAAAGGGACAGACTCAGCCCTCTTTACGGGCCAGCTCGCCCATCCGGCCGGGGTTCCTGGGGACGCCCGAGCTCTGGCTAGAGGAACCTTTCCCGGCAAAGGGCGTTGTAAGATGCAAAAAAAAAAAAAAAAAAAAAAATCAAATAAAGAGCTTTGAAAATTGCAAAGGGGTTAAAAAAAATCAAATCGTGTGTCACATCGATTGATCTCATGCGTACGGATCAGGAGCAGAACTGGAATGAGGGCCCTTAGGTCCACGCGGCGTGCTTTGTGAGGAGACATGTAGATTTTTATGGCGGACGACCCCACATGCGTGCTTTGGTGACTCTGAACATCAGAGGGGGACGTCCTGAAAAGTGCACGTCCCTATAAACAGGGACAGCGTGTGCCGGATGGTGTATGTTTGCCAAATAGATTCCATGGCTCCCGGGCAGGCTGCCCCGTGGACAGCGATGTGCGTCTTCCTCAACAATATCTTTCGTTTTGCCTCGGCCGTCGTGGACGGATTTTGTAGAGTCGACGCAAACGGAATTCTTTGGGAAGAATAGCGTGTTGTGAAGCATGTCATTCTTTGTGAAGACGACGTGGTCCGGGATGGTAGAGGATGGCTCAGGAAGGAACGGACACGCGTGTTGCAGTCACATGTCTCCACGCACCTCCACTTTACATCTGGAAAATGGGTTCGTACCCGCCGTGAGGAAACCGGTCGGATCAGTCCGGAAAAGCCCAATCGGGAGGACGGATGCTGAAGCTGACGCTCCAAGACTCTGGCCACCCGATGCACGGTGATTGGAAAAGCCCCTGAGGCTGGGAAAGACGGCGGGCAGGAGGAGAAGGGGGCGACCGAGGACGCGATGGCTGGGCGGCATCCCCGACTCCATGGACGGGAGTCTGAGCAGCTCCGGGAGATGGGGAAGGACGGGGATCTTTCTGTGAGCCCGTGGACAGCAGGCCCCTCTGTCCATGGAGTCTCCAGCAGGAAGACTGGACGGGGCGGCCGTGCCCTCCTCAGGGGAGCTTCCCCACCCGGGGATCGAACCGGGGTCTCCTGCACGGGCAGGCAGGTGCTGGACCCCTGAGCCGCCTGGGAAGCTATCCCACCCTGGATCCTAAAGGGACAGACTCAGCCCTCTTTACGGGCCAGCTCGCCCATCCGGCCGGGGTTCCTGGGGACGCCCGAGCTCTGGCTAGAGGAACCTTTCCCGGCAAAGGGCGTTGTAAGATGCAAAAAAAAAAAAAAAAAAAAAAATCAAATAAAGAGCTTTGAAAATTGCAAAGGGGTTAAAAAAAATCAAATCGTGTGTCACATCGATTGATCTCATGCGTACGGATCAGGAGCAGAACTGGAATGAGGGCCCTTAGGTCCACGCGGCGTGCTTTGTGAGGAGACATGTAGATTTTTATGGCGGACGACCCCACATGCGTGCTTTGGTGACTCTGAACATCAGAGGGGGACGTCCTGAAAAGTGCACGTCCCTATAAACAGGGACAGCGTGTGCCGGATGGTGTATGTTTGCCAAATAGATTCCATGGCTCCCGGGCAGGCTGCCCCGTGGACAGCGATGTGCGTCTTCCTCAACAATATCTTTCGTTTTGCCTCGGCCGTCGTGGACGGATTTTGTAGAGTCGACGCAAACGGAATTCTTTGGGAAGAATAGCGTGTTGTGAAGCATGTCATTCTTTGTGAAGACGACGTGGTCCGGGATGGTAGAGGATGGCTCAGGAAGGAACGGACACGCGTGTTGCAGTCACATGTCTCCACGCACCTCCACTTTACATCTGGAAAATGGGTTCGTACCCGCCGTGAGGAAACCAGGTGATAATTGTGCCCTGGGTCTGGTGTTTGCTGTGTCCCGTTGACAGTCATTGGGCTGCAGAACGTTTGCCGTGTTCGCACACAGAAGAGTACAATCAACGTCTGTTGCTGAATTTAGCCGCACCTTTTTTTTTTTTTTTAAAAGTGATATTTAACAATCCCAGTACATTGCGAAAGGACGTACCTCCGTACGGTTTTCCCGGGTGCTATGTTACTTCTCAGACACGTCACCCTTTCCACTTGTTGGTCAGTGAGAAGCAAATCATATTAAAATGTTATCAGACAGAGAAGGGCGCGGCCACCCACGCCAGGATTCCTGCAAAATCGTCGCTGGACAGCCACGTCCTTCCTGGCTCCGTGAGTGAAACCGTGCGGGTTGGGTCTGTATCTTATTCCCGTCGCCGTCGAGTGGCCGCACGTCTGTTCGAATCTACGAAGGTCTAATCCGTAGCTGCAGGGAGGCGGTCCATCGCCCGCGTCCGTATCGACGGCTGAGAATGTGGGGCGGGAAAAGGCCTCTCTGTGTGTTCGTGGCAAGGCCTGAGGTTTAGGTCAAAGCTGTATACGTTCGTTTCCGACACTCCGGGAAGGCACGGGGAAAGAATTCCGTTTACAACGCGATATGCAGGCTCTCCCGGGAGATTTTATATATTTGCGGCGACCCCGTGGACGGCAGCCCCCCAGGCTCCTCCGGCCGTGTCACTGGTTGTCTCTGGGGTGCCCGAAGAACGTGTTACTTGGTCCTGAACATCAGAGGGGACGTCCTGAAGTGCACGTCCTATAAACAGGGACAGCGTGTGCCGGATGGTGTATGTTTGCCNANTANATTCCATGGCTCCCNGGTAGGCTGCCCCGTGGACAGCGATGTGCGTCTTCCTCAACCATATCTTTCGTTTTGCCTCGGCCGTCGTGGACGGATTTTGTAGAGTCGACGCAAACGGAATTCTTTGGGAAGAATAGCGTGTTGTGAAGCATGTCATTCTTTGTGAAGACGACGTGGTCCGGGATGGTAGAGGATGGCTCAGGAAGGAACGGACACGCGTGTTGCAGTCACATGTCTCCACGCACCTCCACTTTACATCTGGAAAATGGGTTCGTACCCGCCGTGAGGAAACCAGGTGATAATTGTGCCCTGGGTCTGGTGTTTGCTGTGTCCCGTTGACAGTCATTGGGCTGCAGAACGTTTGCCGTGTTCGCACACAGAAGAGTACAATCAACGTCTGTTGCTGAATTTAGCCGCACCTTTTTTTTTTTTTTTAAAAGTGATATTTAACAATCCCAGTACATTGCGAAAGGACGTACCTCCGTACGGTTTTCCCGGGTGCTATGTTACTTCTCAGACACGTCACCCTTTCCACTTGTTGGTCAGTGAGAAGCAAATCATATTAAAATGTTATCAGACAGAGAAGGGCGCGGCCACCCACGCCAGGATTCCTGCAAAATCGTCGCTGGACAGCCACGTCCTTCCTGGCTCCGTGAGTGAAACCGTGCGGGTTGGGTCTGTATCTTATTCCCGTCGCCGTCGAGTGGCCGCACGTCTGTTCGAATCTACGAAGGTCTAATCCGTAGCTGCAGGGAGGCGGTCCATCGCCCGCGTCCGTATCGACGGCTGAGAATGTGGGGCGGGAAAAGGCCTCTCTGTGTGTTCGTGGCAAGGCCTGAGGTTTAGGTCAAAGCTGTATACGTTCGTTTCCGACACTCCGGGAAGGCACGGGGAAAGAATTCCGTTTACAACGCGATATGCAGGCTCTCCCGGGAGATTTTATATATTTGCGGCGACCCCGTGGACGGCAGCCCCCCAGGCTCCTCCGGCCGTGTCACTGGTTGTCTCTGGGGTGCCCGAAGAACGTGTTACTTGCAGTTAAAAAGAACACAGACTTCCCTTTCTCTTCCGCTCGCCGCATTTCACCATTCAGTATTCATTCCTCTGGCTGTGTGATGCAGCATTCAAAGTTAACATCCACTCCAAAGGAAGCCATCATGCAGCATAGGTTGTGATCTTGAGGAAATGTGACCGGTCACCTCTGGGCTCCCCCCAGAAAACATTGTATTTGCAGTTTCACAGAACACACACATCTCTTTCTCGTCTCCTTGACACATTTCACCATTAGGCAGTCATTCCTTTGCTGCGGAAGGAATGTTCACATCCACAGAGAAAGCAGGCATCTTGCCGTGTGAGTTGTGGCCCCGTGGAAGGGTCATTGGCCGCCTCCGGGTTCCCCGCAGGAGGTGGGATTTGCCGTTTAAAACAACACAGGCGTCTCTGTTTTCTTCTGCGGGACACATTTCAGCCTTAGAGATTCCTTTCTTGGGGGACGTGATGCGTACGGAACGTTCCCGTCCGCTGGACGGTAGGACTCCTGCCGTCCAGCCCGCGCCCTCGTGGACGTTTCATGTGTCCACTCTCGAGAGCCGCGGGTGTGGAAAGGAGGGGTGACCAGCCTCGGGGAAAGGGGCACGGTCACCCTCGGACTGGACGCTCTCCGGACCTGAGACCGCCAAGAGGGCGGGGACCAGGGGACGGTCGGAGCCGGTGGTGGAGTTTCTGTAAAAGCTGTATGACGTCTGTTAAAGGCTCTGACCGGCCGATGGCAGGTGCGGGCGGACTGTCGGCCTCTGGACGCGAGCCCCGGCCACTGCTCCTTGATGACCGGCCTCGGACATAAACCAGAGGCTCCGTTTCGCCCACCGGGCCGCTCCTGGCCGCTGAGCGACGGCAGCCAGACCCCCAGTTGCGGTGCCACTAGGACGCGGCCCTTGCTGCAAGGTCGCTGAGCCTCTTTTCCGAGGAGACCCCCATCGGCCGGCACCCCAGCGCGTGGGCTCCGTGCTCCACCCCGGCCTGCAGGGTTCAGGTGCCTCCTTGCTCAGGGATCCTCCTGCAGAAGCCACCCTTGGCTGGCCGCGGGGACCTGGCTCGAATTTGCGACAACACCCGGAGGCAGCCAATGGCAGACGAAGGGACAAAAGAAAGGTCTCAGAAGCAGGAAGGAAGGCGCCCAAGTGGCCGGACGGGTTTCCCCGGAGAGCTGAGCACTTGGCCTTGCAGGATCTCCGCAGGGTCCCCACGGAGAGACGAGCAAGGGAGGCCAGCTTCCGCTGCCTTTGCCCGGGTCTCTCCCGGCCGGCGCCTCTCCAAGCCCGTCTCAGTGCAGCGACATGAAATGTATTCGGTAGTCAAGTGTCAAAAAATTTGGGCCAGCTGGTTTTTCACCATTAGGCAGTCATTCCTTTGCTGCGGAAGGAATGTTCACATCCACAGAGAAAGCAGGCATCTTGCCGTGTGAGTTGTGGCCCCGTGGAAGGGTCATTGGCCGCCTCCGGGTTCCCCGCAGGAGGTGGGATTTGCCGTTTAAAACAACACAGGCGTCTCTGTTTTCTTCTGCGGGACACATTTCAGCCTTAGAGATTCCTTTCTTGGGGGACGTGATGCGTACGGAACGTTCCCGTCCGCTGGACGGTAGGACTCCTGCCGTCCAGCCCGCGCCCTCGTGGACGTTTCATGTGTCCACTCTCGAGAGCCGCGGGTGTGGAAAGGAGGGGTGACCAGCCTCGGGGAAAGGGGCACGGTCACCCTCGGACTGGACGCTCTCCGGACCTGAGACCGCCAAGAGGGCGGGGACCAGGGGACGGTCGGAGCCGGTGGTGGAGTTTCTGTAAAAGCTGTATGACGTCTGTTAAAGGCTCTGACCGGCCGATGGCAGGTGCGGGCGGACTGTCGGCCTCTGGACGCGAGCCCCGGCCACTGCTCCTTGATGACCGGCCTCGGACATAAACCAGAGGCTCCGTTTCGCCCACCGGGCCGCTCCTGGCCGCTGAGCGACGGCAGCCAGACCCCCAGTTGCGGTGCCACTAGGACGCGGCCCTTGCTGCAAGGTCGCTGAGCCTCTTTTCCGAGGAGACCCCCATCGGCCGGCACCCCAGCGCGTGGGCTCCGTGCTCCACCCCGGCCTGCAGGGTTCAGGTGCCTCCTTGCTCAGGGATCCTCCTGCAGAAGCCACCCTTGGCTGGCCGCGGGGACCTGGCTCGAATTTGCGACAACACCCGGAGGCAGCCAATGGCAGACGAAGGGACAAAAGAAAGGTCTCAGAAGCAGGAAGGAAGGCGCCCAAGTGGCCGGACGGGTTTCCCCGGAGAGCTGAGCACTTGGCCTTGCAGGATCTCCGCAGGGTCCCCACGGAGAGACGAGCAAGGGAGGCCAGCTTCCGCTGCCTTTGCCCGGGTCTCTCCCGGCCGGCGCCTCTCCAAGCCCGTCTCAGTGCAGCGACATGAAATGTATTCGGTAGTCAAGTGTATAACCAATAAAATATATATGGTAAGGAACCGTGTAAAAAATATAATATATATGGTAGTGAAGAATCCACCTGCCAGTGCAGGAGACGCGGGTTCGAGCCCTGGGTGGGGAAGCTTCCCTGGAGGAGGGCACGGCCGCCCACTCCCGTCTTCCTGCCCGGAGACGCCCGTGGACAGAGGAGCCCGGCGTCTCACAAGGATCAGGCAGGAGTGAGCAATGAAGACGTTCCCTTTCATAGCCACCATGAACCCTGCCTCTCTTTCGAGCACAGAAAATACACCCAACATCTCCTGTCCACTTGTTTCCTTTTTTTTTTTTTTTTACTTCCTTTGCATTTTCCTCGTGTGAGAGAACAGAAGGCAGAGGCGGGGAGCACAAGCTTTGAGACGTGACCCGGTGAAGCAGGCGTCGGAGCTCCGGAGACGGGGAAGGGCAGAGGCCGGGCCGGCGGCCGTCCGGGGGTCCCAAAGAGCCGGACACGGCCGAGCCCCTGGACCACCCGCCGGCGGGCTGTCCCTAGCGAGCACACGGCCGTCGGGGGGTCGTCTCTGACTGACCGCTGCCCTGAAGGCGAAAGAAATCTTTTCTGTTGGTAAAAGTCATAAAACACCTTCTTTCGTCCGTATTTAAGTATCTCATTCGGGGGCCCTAAGCAGGTTCACATGGTTGTGTCCCGCACTGGTCATTTTTTGAGCTAGACAGGATGTGGTGGTGGTGGTGGTCGTTATTTTGTTTGGTCGTATCTGACTCTCTGCGGCCCCGTGGATGGCAGCCCACCCGGCGCCTCTGTCCGTGGGCGTCTCCGGGCAAGAGGACGGGAGGGGGTGGCCGTGCCCTCTTCCAGGGGAGCTTCCCCGCCCGGGGATCGAACCCGCGTCTCTCGGCATCTCCTGCCTTGGCAGGTGGGCTGTTTACCGGTGGGCCCCCTGGGAAGCCCCTAGATACCGTACTCGACCTGAAACCCGTATGAACAGGAAGAGACGCGCTATATTATGAACAGCATCCACGCATAAGACCTTAAGGATCGGTTTTTTTTTTTTTTTCCTTTCTTTTTTTAATTTTTGGCCCTGTCCTGTGGACGGTTCCGTAGCTCTCCGTCCCGGCTCCGCCCTCGGGTTCCACCAGGGCTCTTCGCTTCTCCCAGAAACACGTCCCCTAGAGGAAGCCCTCTGGAGACGGGCTGTGCCCGGGCCCCTGAGAGCCCCAAACAGGTGCTGCCGTGAATGCCAATAACCTGCACACGAGCCTGCCCCCAGCGGCTGCCTCTATCCTGTGCATCCGGCGGAAACACCTGGCCCGTGGAGGCCGAACAGATCCACACACGGTGGCTTAGCCATCCCCTGGACGGGCATTATTAGTATTATTTTGTTGGATTCGATCCATGCCTCTGTTTAGGTCTGGCCCGGCTGGCTTTTCCTTTGCCGCAGGCCGGCCAGCCGTCTAATTGTGAGAGCCTTTGTGTGAGGGTTAGGGAAGGGGGCAGGGCACCACCTTTAAAACAATGACATCGCCCAAGGGCACAGGATCAAGCCATTAGAGGCAAATGGGTCCAGGAGGGCAGACCCGGCCTCGATCCTCAGCAGCAAGCTACAGGACAGGCCCAGAGGTGCCAGGACAGGCCTGCCCCTTGCCCAGAGGAGTTGGAAGAATCCTCCCGCTGTTAGCACGTGGAATGACCCGGCCCAGAAACGCCTTGTTTCCGGGGCCTGGCTTGGCTCTGCAAGGGCCCAGGCTCTGTCAGGGAAGCGTGCTTTTCTGTGAATGCAGAGACATCCACGTCTTCCCATTGCTTTGTCTCTCGCCGCATTCTTCTCTGCAAAGACACACGCAGCGCCGGAGCTCCTGAAACGAGGGGTGGTGGGTTTGGGCTGGATTGGAGCCCCAGCCACGGGGGTTCAGGTCCCAAGCAGGGCCTCGGCTGGGGTCCAGCCCCGGCCACAGGGGTTCGAGTCCCAAACTGGGCTCGGGGGTTTAAGGCCCACTCCGAGGTGGACCGCTTTCATTTGTGCCGACTTCTCACGGGCCCCTCTCTTTTCTCTGTCTCGTAGCCTCTTCTCCCCAAGCCCGGGCTCTGGACAGGCGGCCTTTGGGAACGGAGATGCGTCGACACTTCAGGACGGGCTCCGAAGCCGAGGCCCCCCGGCACTGGACGACTCCAGAGGGACCTTCCAGGGACCGGGGGAATCCTTCCCCACCGCGCCCACCTGGAACGTTCTCCACTGCGCATGCCCCTGAGGCTTTCCACTTCAGCCTCACCCGTCCATCAGCGTCCTAAAGAGGCCCAGCTGTGGGCCGGCGGGCAGCAGGCAGCCCGGGCAGCGCGTGGGCGGCTGAGCACTTGCAGAATCCGCTGCACCTGCGGCCGAGCCGGGCGGGGAGCGTGCGCCCTAGGCGCACCTGTGCGTCTTCCTCGTGCGCACGCGGGTCGCGCCTGCGCAGACGCACCTCGCCGGCGCCGGGTCCTCGTCGGATGTGACCCCCGCCCAGGTCCACCCTGCAGGGGTGTCCACGCTCCCCACCCCCGGCGCCTTCCCGGAGGAGGAGGCTTTCCGCGCACCTGGCGGGGCCTGCACCAGCTCCGGCCTCCATCCGCCCTCGGCGTCGGCGGGGCTGGGCCTCCTCCGGCCGGAGGAGCGCAAGGCCGCGGGACCTGGATCCGAGGCTGGCGGCCCCCCAAAGGCGCTGAGCGACGGCCTGGGGGTCCCTTGGCGACGCGGAGGCGGATTCCCTGCAGCCCCGACGCGCCCCCCGCGCGGGCTCGGGTTTCCCCGGCAGCAGCGGCTTCGGAGAGGAAGACGCCTTGGGTGAGTCCCCTTTGTCTTGGGAAAGACGCCCGGTTTCGGGGGCCTTTCGGAGCTGGAGCGACTGCAGGCCCCGGGGGCCGGGCAGAGGGCCCGGCAGGAGCCTGGGTGGGATGGCCAGACCCCAGGGGGCTGGGGGCAGGGTTTGCACACAGAGGAGAGGCCTCCCTGCGGAGCTGCGGGGGCCAGGGGTGGACGCCTCGCTTCTGGGGTCAAGGGGTTCGGGAGTGGACGCCTGGCTCCCGGGGTCTGGGGGTTCAGGAGTGGGCGGCTTGTTTCTGGGGTCTCTGGGACCAGGAGTGGACGCGTTGCTCCCGTGTGAGCTTCTTGTTTTCCTGTTTTTTTATTTGTTTATTTTTATTTTTATTCCCAGCGCCCCATCGGCTTGGTGTCCACATGTGGTTGGTAGTAGAATTGTTTTTGTTTTTTTTTCTCCTTTCTTCCTTCCTCAGTTTGACCCTTGTAACGTCTTGGACGCAAAAAGCCTCTTTAGAAAGGTGATGGACCCCCCTTTGTCCGGTAATTGTTGAAAGGCTGCGTGTTCCAAAAACTGGTTGACTTTTGAGTTATTAAGCTGTAGGAAAAGAAAGGATCTTTTTTTTTTTTTATTTTAAAAATGTATTTATTTGGTTGTGCTGGGTCTTAGTTATGGGATGTGGGATCTAGTTCCCTGACCAGGGATTGAACCCAGGTCCCCAGCATTGGGAGGACAGGGTCTTAGCCCCTGGACCACCAGGGAAATCCCAGGATTGGCTTTTTGGTTTTGGTAACTTTTATTGGAGGAGGACGTGGCCACCCCGTCCAGTCTTCCTGCCTGGAGACTCCCGTGCCCCGAGGAGCCTGGCGGGCTCCCGTCCACGGGGCTTCGAACCGTCGGGCACGCCTGCGTAAGTGAAGTTCTACCAGCTTGGTGGACATTTAGCGTTGTTAGTAGAATTGGTTTTCCTTTTTATTCATTTGTTTCTTTCCCTCTTCTTTTTCACGGCTTGACGACACCTTGATTTAGAGTTTAGAGGCAAAAGCCTTGGGCATAGATGCTTAACATGTAGCTTTGCAGCTGGCATTTCTTGTGTGACCCGGAAAATATGAGCTGAAATGCTGGGTGTCCAGTCTGCGGTGTTGTCACTTTAAAATAACTGTGTGTCCAGAGGGGGCCGAGCCTGGATAGGACAAGGACGCGGAGAAGCCTGCGCTGCTCCATGTGGTGAAGATGCTCGAGACCTGGGACCCTCCGAGCGTCCGGGGCCCCACGCGTCGCCTCCCGGCTGAGGTCAGGGCCTGGTTTCTTGACCATGGAGCCAGGGCTCGGCGGGGCCGGGGTGCTCTCACCTCGGGAAGCCCTGCGTTGGGGGAGCGGTGGGTTTTTTTTTCCAGAAAAACAGGTAGATCCCACGAGGCAAGGTCCCTGGGGCGGCTTCCACTTTTATTTGTTTATTTTTTTTTTATTCCCAGCGCCCCATCGGCTTGGTGTCCACATGTGGTTGGTAGTAGAATTGTTTTTGTTTTTTTTTCTCCTTTCTTCCTTCCTCAGTTTGACCCTTGTAACGTCTTGGACGCAAAAAGCCTCTTTAGAAAGGTGATGGACCCCCCTTTGTCCGGTAATTGTTGAAAGGCTGCGTGTTCCAAAAACTGGTTGACTTTTGAGTTATTAAGCTGTAGGAAAAGAAAGGATCTTTTTTTTTTTTTATTTTAAAAATGTATTTATTTGGTTGTGCTGGGTCTTAGTTATGGGATGTGGGATCTAGTTCCCTGACCAGGGATTGAACCCAGGTCCCCAGCATTGGGAGGACAGGGTCTTAGCCCCTGGACCACCAGGGAAATCCCAGGATTGGCTTTTTGGTTTTGGTAACTTTTATTGGAGGAGGACGTGGCCACCCCGTCCAGTCTTCCTGCCTGGAGACTCCCGTGCCCCGAGGAGCCTGGCGGGCTCCCGTCCACGGGGCTTCGAACCGTCGGGCACGCCTGCGTAAGTGAAGTTCTACCAGCTTGGTGGACATTTAGCGTTGTTAGTAGAATTGGTTTTCCTTTTTATTCATTTGTTTCTTTCCCTCTTCTTTTTCACGGCTTGACGACACCTTGATTTAGAGTTTAGAGGCAAAAGCCTTGGGCATAGATGCTTAACATGTAGCTTTGCAGCTGGCATTTCTTGTGTGACCCGGAAAATATGAGCTGAAATGCTGGGTGTCCAGTCTGCGGTGTTGTCACTTTAAAATAACTGTGTGTCCAGAGGGGGCCGAGCCTGGATAGGACAAGGACGCGGAGAAGCCTGCGCTGCTCCATGTGGTGAAGATGCTCGAGACCTGGGACCCTCCGAGCGTCCGGGGCCCCACGCGCGCGTCGCCTCCCGGCTGAGGTCAGGGCCTGGTTTCTTGACCATGGAGCCAGGGCTCGGCGGGGCCGGGGTGCTCTCACCTCGGGAAGCCCTGCGTTGGGGGAGCGGTGGGTTTTTTTTTCCAGAAAAACAGGTAGATCCCACGAGGCAAGGTCCCTGGGGCGGTGGAGGCCTACGCTCTCAGCTTTTGTTTTTCTCACCTGCCAGGGCGGCACTCGCTCAGCATCTGTGGCCCCCGGGGGGCTTCCTTTCTCGAACCCGTGGCTCCGGCACCGGTGGGCGAACTCTTACCCTGTGGTCTCAGTATTCAGTACTCTGCACTCAGCACTCGCTACTCTGCACTCAGTACTCAGTTCCTTGTGGAATGCTGTGGTGCTGACTAGCTTAGGGAGCACGAGAGTACTATGCTCTGGATATAGCTTAGACTCCTGGGATTCGTAAGCACCAGCTCAGCACCTGTGGCACCTGGGCTTCCTTTCTCAAACCCGCATCTCCTGTACGGGCCGGCAGATTCTTACCCTGTGGTGTCAGTACTCTGTACTCTGCACTCAGTACTCGCTGCTCTGCACTCAGTACTCAGTTCCTTGTGGAATGCTGGGGTGCTGGCTAGCTTAGTGAGCAGCAGAGTACTGTGCTCTGGAGGTTGTTTAGACCCCTTAGGATTCCTCAGCACATGCTCAGCACCCGTGGCCCCCAGGCCTCCTTTCTCCAGCCCGCGTCTCCTGCCTGGGCAGGCGAACTCTTCACCCCTGAGCCAACAGGGAAGCCCTGGGTTTTTTCTCTTAATTAAACTGTGGCTGATCTCGTGTTCCTCTCTGCTGCGGGGCTCCCAGGACACCTCCGGCCCTACGAGACCCTCCGTGTTCCACACGGTCGGGTGGGCGTGTTTTGCTTGTTACACAGACGGCGCGTCCCTGCATGGACACACGCGTGCGATCATCAATTTATTGTCAGCGGAGACCTCCTGGGGCCTCAAGCGGGGGAGAGGGGGTTTGTCACAGGGGAGTGTGGAGACAGGGAGACCGGGGCCCACGACCCCTTCCTGGTCCGGACAAGAAGCGGCGATGATTTCAAGGAGCAGGGCTGGGCCCCTTGGGCCGGACGGGGGCCTCTCAGCACCGCGGGGACGACCTCTCACCCGAACCTCCTGATGTGCAGACCTGGAAACCTCACATGCGTTCTTGGGCTGGTGATGGAAAACAGGGTGTGGGTGAGAATGCGGGAAAGACACGGGAGAGGCGGCGACGGGCAGAGAGGCCCCCCTCCGAGACCCGCGTCCCAGACGCCGCTCTGGGCGTCTGAGCCCGGAGAGGTGGGCAGCCTCGAGCTCTCCCACCATCCTGAGAAAGACAGCTGTACCCCGACGTTCACTGCAGCGCCGTGTATCACAGCCAGGCTGTGAAAGCTCCCTAGACGTCCACCAGCGGGTGAATGGACTGAGAAGTGGAACTGACCAGAACCCTTGGACGTGAGAGAGCGGGGGAACTCACGGGGAGCCGTCCCGCGTCGGCGTTCCCTGGGGAACAGGGACTGAGCTGGACGTGCCTGGCTCCAGGACGTGGGAGGGCACACACCGTGAGGCCTGGGTCCTCCCGTCCTCCGTACATGGTCTGTGTCCTCATGAAGCTGTCGTGGCTGCCCGGCCCTCCCTTCCCGGCTGAAATTCCCCGGGGACTCCCCCTGTGCCCCGGCTCAGCGCTTCTCGCCCTCCCTTGGTCCTCAGCGCCTCCCCCCGGGGCGACACGGGAGGGGCCGGTCCAGGCCGCCGGGAAGCCCACCTCCAAACCCCTGCGGCCGATCGGGCCCGCCAGGTGGGCGTGTGCACATGCTCAGCACCCGTGGCCCCCAGGCCTCCTTTCTCCAGCCCGCGTCTCCTGCCTGGGCAGGCGAACTCTTCACCCCTGAGCCAACAGGGAAGCCCTGGGTTTTTTCTCTTAATTAAACTGTGGCTGATCTCGTGTTCCTCTCTGCTGCGGGGCTCCCAGGACACCTCCGGCCCTACGAGACCCTCCGTGTTCCACACGGTCGGGTGGGCGTGTTTTGCTTGTTACACAGACGGCGCGTCCCTGCATGGACACACGCGTGCGATCATCAATTTATTGTCAGCGGAGACCTCCTGGGGCCTCAAGCGGGGGAGAGGGGGTTTGTCACAGGGGAGTGTGGAGACAGGGAGACCGGGGCCCACGACCCCTTCCTGGTCCGGACAAGAAGCGGCGATGATTTCAAGGAGCAGGGCTGGGCCCCTTGGGCCGGACGGGGGCCTCTCAGCACCGCGGGGACGACCTCTCACCCGAACCTCCTGATGTGCAGACCTGGAAACCTCACATGCGTTCTTGGGCTGGTGATGGAAAACAGGGTGTGGGTGAGAATGCGGGAAAGACACGGGAGAGGCGGCGACGGGCAGAGAGGCCCCCCTCCGAGACCCGCGTCCCAGACACCGCTCTGGGCGTCTGAGCCCGGAGAGGTGGGCAGCCTCGAGCTCTCCCACCATCCTGAGAAAGACAGCTGTACCCCGACGTTCACTGCAGCGCCGTGTATCACAGCCAGGCTGTGAAAGCTCCCTAGACGTCCACCAGCGGGTGAATGGACTGAGAAGTGGAACTGACCAGAACCCTTGGACGTGAGAGAGCGGGGGAACTCACGGGGAGCCGTCCCGCGTCGGCGTTCCCTGGGGAACAGGGACTGAGCTGGACGTGCCTGGCTCCAGGACGTGGGAGGGCACACACCGTGAGGCCTGGGTCCTCCCGTCCTCCGTACATGGTCTGTGTCCTCATGAAGCTGTCGTGGCTGCCCGGCCCTCCCTTCCCGGCTGAAATTCCCCGGGGACTCCCCCTGTGCCCCGGCTCAGCGCTTCTCGCCCTCCCTTGGTCCTCAGCGCCTCCCCCCGGGGCGACACGGGAGGGGCCGGTCCAGGCCGCCGGGAAGCCCACCTCCAAACCCCTGCGGCCGATCGGGCCGCTGCCCCGGGGCCAGGTGGGCGGCGTGTGTACCTCTGTCTTTTTGAACTTAATGTTTATTGAAAGGGAGGTGGTTGGTCCAGCTGTCTTTGTTTATTACCTTTTTTTTTTCTCTCTTTTTTTTGGGAGGGGAGCAGGCGGGTCACTTCTATTGGTCTTTCATTTATCTATCTCCATCCATCTTTGTTCCTTGGCCCGTGTGGGCCTCCCATCGCCTCTCTCGCTGCAGGGCACCGGCTCGGTCGTTGGCCACACGGTTCCAGCCGCTCCGCGGCACCTTCCCGGGCCAGGGATCGAACCGGCGCCCCTTGCACTGCAAGGCGGTGTCCTGACCCACTGGACCCCCAGAGAGCCCTGCCTGTCTAGTTTTAACGGATCGTGTGTATTTGCCTTTCTCTGTTGGCTGGACCTCCCCCCTTCTGACCGTGTCCAGGCCTGTCCTTGTGGCTGCAGACGGCGTGATTTCCGTCGTATGTGTCGCGGAGGCGTAGACCCTTGTGTGTCCATCCCGTTCTGGAAGCCGTGCGCCCCAGAACCCAGCTCTTAACCTACTCGCAAAACCCTCTGCGGACTCACCGAGAGCACGCGGGCGTGTCCAGGGCCGGGCAGTCGTCTGTGGACGAGAAGCGAGAAGGGGAGAGGCGGCCGTTGGCGAGCGCCCGGGTCGAGGGAGGCTTTCCCGCCAGGCTCGATCGGGAGCCAGCTCCCCGGGTACCCGTTCACTGCAGCGCCGTGTATCACAGCCAGGCTGTGAAAGCTCCCTAGACGTCCACCAGCGGGTGAATGGACTGAGAAGTGGAACTGACCAGAACCCTTGGACGTGAGAGAGCGGGGGAACTCACGGGGAGCCGTCCCGCGTCGGCGTTCCCTGGGGAACAGGGACTGAGCTGGACGTGCCTGGCTCCAGGACGTGGGAGGGCACACACCGTGAGGCCTGGGTCCTCCCGTCCTCCGTACATGGTCTGTGTCCTCATGAAGCTGTCGTGGCTGCCCGGCCCTCCCTTCCCGGCTGAAATTCCCCGGGGACTCCCCCTGTGCCCCGGCTCAGCGCTTCTCGCCCTCCCTTGGTCCTCAGCGCCTCCCCCCGGGGCGACACGGGAGGGGCCGGTCCAGGCCGCCGGGAAGCCCACCTCCAAACCCCTGCGGCCGATCGGGCCGCTGCCCCGGGGCCAGGTGGGCGGCGTGTGTACCTCTGTCTTTTTGAACTTAATGTTTATTGAAAGGGAGGTGGTTGGTCCAGCTGTCTTTGTTTATTACCTTTTTTTTTTCTCTCTTTTTTTTGGGAGGGGAGCAGGCGGGTCACTTCTATTGGTCTTTCATTTATCTATCTCCATCCATCTTTGTTCCTTGGCCCGTGTGGGCCTCCCATCGCCTCTCTCGCTGCAGGGCACCGGCTCGGTCGTTGGCCACACGGTTCCAGCCGCTCCGCGGCACCTTCCCGGGCCAGGGATCGAACCGGCGCCCCTTGCACTGCAAGGCGGTGTCCTGACCCACTGGACCCCCAGAGAGCCCTGCCTGTCTAGTTTTAACGGATCGTGTGTATTTGCCTTTCTCTGTTGGCTGGACCTCCCCCCTTCTGACCGTGTCCAGGCCTGTCCTTGTGGCTGCAGACGGCGTGATTTCCGTCGTATGTGTCGCGGAGGCGTAGACCCTTGTGTGTCCATCCCGTTCTGGAAGCCGTGCGCCCCAGAACCCAGCTCTTAACCTACTCGCAAAACCCTCTGCGGACTCACCGAGAGCACGCGGGCGTGTCCAGGGCCGGGCAGTCGTCTGTGGACGAGAAGCGAGAAGGGGAGAGGCGGCCGTTGGCGAGCGCCCGGGTCGAGGGAGGCTTTCCCGCCAGGCTCGATCGGGGAGGCCTGGGCCCCTGGGACGTGGGCCCCGAGGGTCCTCGCCGTGCCCCGTCCTTGCAGACGCCCGCTGTCCTCGGGGGCCTTACCTGCTTCGAGGATGTTGGCCACGTTTTCCGGCGGGATTCCGTTCTCTACCGTCAGCTGCACGTACCTCTGACGGTCTTCCTCCGTGAGGCTGTCTCCCTTCCCTGGACCCCGGGGGGGAAGACGTGGGGCTCAGACGCCTTCCGAGGTGACCGGCTGGGCCCTGGCTCCTTGCTGGACCGTCCACGGAGCGTTGCCTTCCCCCCGGCACTCCCGCCTCCCCGACGCCCAGGTGGCTGCCGTCTGTCCCAGTCCGTCTGGGGAGGTCACGTCCGTCCTGACACCCAGGGTCCCCCCACCTCCAGCTCTCGCTGACGCCCTCGTCTGCACCTTCGGATGGTGGCGTCTGGCGTTTCCAGGAGCCCCCACCCCTCGGGACGGTTGGACGGCGTCCCGGACGCCATGGACGTGAGTGTGAGCTGAGAGTTAGACACATCGGACCGACGGGGACTCGTGGCCGGCCGCCCGCCAGGCTCCCCTGTCCCTCCCCGTCTCCCGGAGCTGCTCAGACTCCCGTCCATGGAGTCAGGGATGCCGTCCAGCCCTCTCGTCCTCGGTCGCCCCCTTCCCCTCCTGCCCGCCGTCTTCTGCAGCCTCGGGGTCTCTTCCCCTCGGGTTGGCCGGCACACAATGAAAGACGCCCCCTTCGTCGCCCCGAGCGACCAGGCGCCGCTCGCCCCCTTTTGTGACCAAAAGCAAGCCTTGGCGGTGGACTGAGGGCCGGCCTGGCCGGGACCTGAGGGTCCCTTAAGCTCAAACACGTGCACCTTGGTTCCCTCTGGGGTCAGGATGCGGCTGTGCCCTCGCGGGCTCCCGGTCGACCACGCTGGGCTGCTCTAGACTGTCAGATCTCCAGGACCTGGGGCTCTGAATTTTCTTTTGAAAAGCCATCTGATCGATTCCCCAGTGCAGGCCGGGTTTCGACCTCCCGGCGGCCGGCCCTTCCACTCCCCTGACCCTGGTGGCGGCCGGCCGGGAGCCGCCCGTGGGAGCCCGCGTCCACGGCCGGGCGCGGACCATGGGCTCCGTGGGGTCCGCCCTCCCCGCGGGGAAAGCCCGGGTCACGGGACCCGTCGGGGGGGCCCCCGGGACGTACCGAACGCCTCAATGACTTTGGAGGCGTCGTCTCCGTCTTGGTTTTCCGTGACAATCACCAGCATGGTGTCGGACGAGTAGACCGCCTTTAACGTGTTTGTCCCCTTGACTGCAAAAGAGGACCAGCGACTCAGGCCTCGGAGCCCGCGCCCCGCTTTTCCATTTCGGTCGGACGCTTCTTGTTGATGTGTCGCACGGTCCTTGCCACCCTCCCCGTGACGGTGCGCCCGCTTCCCCGACGTGCGGGGGTCTGCGGGCAGAGCCCGTCCAGGGCGCGAGGGGACGAGTGGAACCGGCTGCCCGCGCCCCCCGGCCGTGTAGACGGAACCGTTGGCGAGCTCAGGCAGAGGCGCGATGGGAAAGGAAACCTGTCTGTTTATAGGGACGATAGTCAAACACAAGTCAGCTCAGCGTCCAGACTTAGTTCCCGGTCCGGGCGGCAATCGCAGAGGCACAGAGTCCTCTCGTGCCAAATGCCGGAGGGAGAGAGAGGCTGGCACGGTTCCCCCATAGGTCCGGCGGCCGCCTCCCCAGGTTTGACACGAAACCACACGCGTCAGACCAAGATGGGAGTGCTCCGGGGTCCCTTTGGTCCCGTGCACATGAAACATAGGGACATTTGACCCCTTCGTGTACTATAGTGGCATTGATACTGCTATTTGATATTATTATCATGGATATTACTATTATTATTTGACATTACTATTGATTTCACTGTTATTTTAAACCACAGAGAGCAAAGTGTCTGCTAACACCCCCTTCAAGGTTCGTGTGGGGGTTCCTCTTTGAGAATCATGCCTTGTTATTTTGGCCACTTCTTTTGGTCTTTTATTTATTTCCATCCATCTTTGTTCTCTGGCCCGTGTGGGCCTCCCATGGCAGTGGCCTCTCTCGCTCCAGAGCTCCGGCTCGGTCGTTGGACACCCCGGTCCAGCCGCTCCGCGGCACGTGGGATCTTCCCGGGCCAGGGATCGAACCGGCGCCCCTGGCACTGCAAGGCGGTGTCCTCACCCACTGGACCCCCGGGGAAGCCCATGCCTCGTTATTTTAAACTGTAGAGATCGGAGTCTGCTCTCGCGCCCCTTTCAGACTGCGTGAAAATCAGTGCGAAGCTCTGAGGCCTTTTAAGGGGTCTCGTCTTTGGGATGGACAGGGAGCCCGCTCTCCTCACCCAGCAGGCTGAGAGCGAGCTTGTCTCCTGGAAGGGACCTGACTCGTGAAAGCCCATTGCATGGTGTAGGTGACCGGAAAGACGGGGGACGTGTTTGAAAGACTCGTCCCAGTCTCTGGCGGCCTCGGCCCACCTCCCGATGCCCGGGGCCCACGGGGAGGTCCGCGTGCTGGGGCTTCTCTCTGACCGCGTCCGGGGCCACCTGGCCCCCCTGGGCCTTCCGCTGGCAGCGCGTGACCCAGCTGGTTCCTGCAGAAAGGAGCGGCCTCCTCTGCGACGGCGGGGGTCACGAGCAGCGGGCGGTCGTGCCCCCGTCCAGCCCGCTCGCCATCTCGACTGCCGCCCGGACCCGCCGGCTACTCACATTCCATGACGTAAGCGTCCCCTTGCTTGTGTCCCACCAGCGTGGACAGCAGGCAGGTCCCGTTCACCCTGGCAGAGAGGAGGGGCACCCGGTGGACAGGTGTCAGGGTCCCCGTCCACCTCCCAGCGGCCCCGTCCCTGCCCGCGGGCGGCCCGCGCCCACGCCCGAGGCGCCCGGCCGTGGGCTCACTTGCTGTAGAAGGTCGAGGACAGGAAGGTGCAGCCCTCGATGCAGTCAAAGCGCCGCACGAAGCCCTGCAGGGCGCCGCCGTCCTCCGTGGCCTCCTTGTCGTCGGCCGTGGCCAGGATGGTGCGCCATTCGCCCGTGACCTGCGGGAGGGTCCCCCTGAGCCTCTGCCGCGCGCCCACCCCCGGCCCAGGCTTGCCCTCCGAGGGGCGGCCCGTGCTGTCCTGGGAGGCCCCGGGGCGTCTGCGCCCCCGACCGCGTGGGGCATGCAGTCGTGATCCCACCGCGCGGGCAGAGCCGGATGCCTCTTGGCAGGGACGTCAGAGGCGTGAGAGGGCTGTGAAGCCGCGAGCTCAGGGCCCGTCTAGGCCGCAGCAGTTCCTGGCCGTCTGGACGGGAGCCCTTGGTGGTTTCTTTTTACGCCTTTTTTTTTTTTTTACATGCAGCAAAGAAGATGAGAAAAAACTACAAAAGGCAGAGAGGCATGTGGTGTTCATGGAGATATGTGGACCACAGTATATATATAGAGAGATAGATAGATAGATAGATGGATAGATGGATGGATTAGATAGATAATTGGATAGAGAGATAGATGGATAGAGAGATAGAGAGATGGATAGATAGATGGATTAGATAGATAGATGGATATATATAGAGAGATAGATGGATAGAGAGATAGATGGATAGAGAAATAAAGAGATGGACAGATAGATGGATTAGATAGATGGATAGAGAGAAAGATGGATAGAGAGAGAGAGAGAGATAGATGGACAGAGAGAGAGATAGAGAGATAGATGGATAGAGAGATAGATGGGTAGAGACATGGATAGAGAGATAGAGAGAGAGATAGAGACATGGATAGAGAGATAGAGAGATGGATAGAGAGATAGATGGGTAGATAGATGGATTGGATAGATAGATGGATAGAGAGAGAGATGGATAGATAGATGGATAGAGAGATAGATGGATAGATAGATGGATACATAGAGAGAGATAGAGAGATAGATGGATAGACATATGGATGGATAGAGAGAGAGAGATAGATGGATAGAGAGATAGATCGATAGGTGGATAGATGGATGGATAGAGAGATAGATACATGGAGAGATAGAGAGATAGATGGAGACACGGATGGATAGAGAGATGGATAGAGAGATAGATAGGTGGATAGATAGATGGATCGAGAGAGAGATAGATGGAGAGAAGGATGGATGGAGAGATGGATAGATAGATGGATGGATCGAGAGATAGATAGATGGAGAGACAGACGGATAGATAGATGGATAGCGAGATAGACGGATAGATAGATGGATAGAGAGAGAGATGGATAGAGACATAGATGGATAGAGAAATAAAGAGATGGATAGATAGATGGATTAGATAGAGAGATAGAGGGATAGAGAGACAGAGATAGATGGGTAGAGAGATGGATTAGATAGATGGATAGAGAGAGAGATGGATAGAGAGATAGAGAGATGGATAGATAGATAGATAGAAAGATGGATAGAGAGATAGATGGAGAGATAGAAAGATGGATAGAGAGATAGATAGATAGATAGATGGAGAGACGGATGGATAGAGAGAGATGGAGAGGTAGACAGATGTGCATCTATGTGTTTATGTACAGTCTGGACCTGCTCCATGGAGAGGGTCGGCCCCCAGCCCCCCCAGCACCCCCGCCCACTGCATGGCAGTCTCCGGCTCTGCAGCCCGGGAGCCCCGTCCCCAGCCCCCCCCCCGGGGGCACCTTGGCAGGGTCCAGCTGCACGGCCGCCGTCCGCTGGGTGGCCCAGGCCACGGCGAGCACCAGACTGGCCAGCAGCAGCATCGTCGGGCGCGGCGGGGGCTCCGTGCTTCCTCCGGGGCGGCCGAGGGCGTCGCGGGCGCCGGGGCCGGGCGTCGGCCCCGCTCTTTATGGCGTCGGCCCCCGGGTGGCATCCACGGGACCCGGCTGTGGTCGGTCGCCAGACCTCGGTGACGTGGCCCCGTCCGCGGGCATCCTGGTTGGCAGCGGGCGTTCCCCGCCATCTCTGTTTGTTGTCCAGGCGAATGTTGAAAGAGGTTCCAGGGACGGACGGCACCTGGCCTGCTGCCTCGAGGAGGCGTCCCGGGACACGCCAGGGGCTCCAAGGACAACAGCCGGAGAGCTGGTTCCCAGCGGCTGTGCCCGCGGTGGGACACGGCCGTGCGGCACGCGGGTCCCGGACGGCTGCGTTCACGTGCAGGTGGTCTGTGAAGCCCTTTTTGTAAGATGAAGAAGGCACAGTCTGCTTTAAGACGATTTACTCTGTGGCATTCCTGACAGGAACCGTTGTACCAGGGCAGGCCTTAGAACAGTGTCTATTTTTTAAAATTTATTGGTTCTTTATTTATTCATTTTCATCCATCTTTGTTCTCTGGCCCTGTGGGCCTCCCATGGCAGTGGCCTCTCTCGCTGCAGAGCACCGGCTCCGGGCGCATGCGCTCCAGAGCTCCGGCTCGGTGATTGGACACATGGGCGCATGCGCTCCAGAGCCCCGGCTCGGTGATTGGACACATGGGCGCATGCGCTCCAGAGCTCGGGCTCCTGATTGGACACATGGGCGCATGCGCTCCAGAGCTCCGGCTCGGTCATTGGACACATGGGCACATGCGCTCCAGAGCTCCGGCTCGGTCATTGGACACACAGGTCCAGCCGCTCCGCGGCACGTGGGATCTTCCCAGGCCAGGGATCGAACCGGCGCCCCTGCACTGCAAGGCAGTGTCCTTACCCAGTGGACCCCCAGGGAAGCCCCCTATATTTACTTTTATAGTTTAAAATGGAAGGACAGTTGAGGTACGGTCACTTTTGTTGGAGGTATACTGAAGACTGATTGATGACTTTGATATCCTCTGCTTGTTATTATTTTTGAAAATTTTATTTATTGATTTATTATTGGCTCATCTGGGTTTTCCCGGCTGCTGCAGGCTCTTTTGTCATTGCAGGGAGTTGGGGATGAGCAGGCTCCTCGGGGCGGGGACGTCTCTGGGGGTGGACCTCGGGCTCCAGGGCCCACGGGCTTCCGTCGTGGTGGCTCCCGGGCTCCGTTCTTTTCACTTCGCATAGGATCATCACGATATGTCCCATTAAGAAAAAAATACACTTATTTACTACATGTATTTATACATTTATTCCATTTATATAAAAACTACATTCATTATTATACATTTATATAGTTCTTTGTTGGTCCGTTTCACAGCACTTGGTGAGGAGCAGACCATCAGGGAGCTCCACGTTTCAAAATGTATTCCTGGACGCCCCTGGTTAGACTTGCGCCCTGGAGAAAATCAGGCTCCGACAAGGCCTGGGTTCAGGGCAGGAACTGGGGGTCCGGAAATCAGTCAGGCGCCTCCACGGTGGTGCTGGCTGTTGGCCCAGGACATTTGTCCTCTTGTGTCCCAGCGAAAGGCTGGCGGCCGTCCGGATCTCCTTTGCAGAACAATGTCGGGGCTTTGCAGTCGTCTGTCTCGCTGAGACGTGCTTTGCTGCGCAAGCCGCTCCTCCTGGGTCAGTCGTCTCACCCACCGTGCAGAAAGCTCGGTCCTAATACCCCGTGAGCTAGCGGCACGTAGGCGAATGCATGGCCAGGGGCCGAAAGGTGCAGGCACAGAAGCACGCGGATGACCTGCAGCAGGGCGGAGCGTCTGTCCCCGGGAGGCGGGTGGGTGCTCGGCTGGAAGGGGGGCTCGGTGCCGGCGGCTGTGTGTGTCGTGGGTGTGTCTGCTCGTGGGTCCTGGTTGGCCAGCCGCAGACGGCACCTGCATCCTGGTCATGGGAAGGTGGCTTTGGCGCGGGAGCCCCGGGGACATCCGGGCGTGAGTCCTGTTGGCTGCCAAGGCAGGAACAGGATCCTATTTCCTGTGTGTTCCCCGCGGACTGTGCCAGGCTGGCGGCCGGAGGGGACCCGGTGACGCCGGTTTGCCTGGGTTCTGGACGGCTTCCGCCCGGGGCGAGCCTTGGGCCGCTGCGTGTTGGGGATGTTCCCTCCCGGCCGAGGACGGGCGTCTCAGGGGAGGTTTTATTTATTGATTTATTATTGGCTCATCTGGGTTTTCCCGGCTGCTGCAGGCTCTTTTGTCATTGCAGGGAGTTGGGGATGAGCAGGCTCCTCGGGGCGGGGACGTCTCTGGGGGTGGACCTCGGGCTCCAGGGCCCACGGGCTTCCGTCGTGGTGGCTCCCGGGCTCCGTTCTTTTCACTTCGCATAGGATCATCACGATATGTCCCATTAAGAAAAAAATACACTTATTTACTACATGTATTTATACATTTATTCCATTTATATAAAAACTACATTCATTATTATACATTTATATAGTTCTTTGTTGGTCCGTTTCACAGCACTTGGTGAGGAGCAGACCATCAGGGAGCTCCACGTTTCAAAATGTATTCCTGGACGCCCCTGGTTAGACTTGCGCCCTGGAGAAAATCAGGCTCCGACAAGGCCTGGGTTCAGGGCAGGAACTGGGGGTCCGGAAATCAGTCAGGCGCCTCCACGGTGGTGCTGGCTGTTGGCCCAGGACATTTGTCCTCTTGTGTCCCAGCGAAAGGCTGGCGGCCGTCCGGATCTCCTTTGCAGAACAATGTCGGGGCTTTGCAGTCGTCTGTCTCGCTGAGACGTGCTTTGCTGCGCAAGCCGCTCCTCCTGGGTCAGTCGTCTCACCCACCGTGCAGAAAGCTCGGTCCTAATACCCCGTGAGCTAGCGGCACGTGGCGAATGCATGGCCAGGGGCCGAAAGGTGCAGGCACAGAAGCACGCGGATGACCTGCAGCAGGGCGGAGCGTCTGTCCCCGGGAGGCGGGTGGGTGCTCGGCTGGAAGGGGGGCTCGGTGCCGGCGGCTGTGTGTGTCGTGGGTGTGTCTGCTCGTGGGTCCTGGTTGGCCAGCCGCAGACGGCACCTGCATCCTGGTCATGGGAAGGTGGCTTTGGCGCGGGAGCCCCGGGGACATCCGGGCGTGAGTCCTGTTGGCTGCCAAGGCAGGAACAGGATCCTATTTCCTGTGTGTTCCCCGCGGACTGTGCCAGGCTGGCGGCCGGAGGGGACCCGGTGACGCCGGTTTGCCTGGATTCTGGACGGCTTCCGCCCGGGGCGAGCCTTGGGCCGCTGCGTGTTGGGGATGTTCCCTCCCGGCCGAGGACGGGCGTCTCAGGGGAGGCAGGCAGCGGCCGGAGGACGTCCCTGGGCTCTGGGTTCCCGCTGTGGGTGTCCCTTGCCTGCAGGAGGCGACCTCCCGGGGACCTGAGGGTCCCGAGGGCCCCGGAGGGCAGGTCAGCCCGTGGCGGGAGGGGTCCTGGGGGCTGGGGAGCCAGTTCTGCAGGTTCTGGTCCTGGCGTGGCGGTGGCTCGAGCCCCTCCCGCCTTCCTCCTCCTGCCTGCACAGCCCGGGACGAGGCTCGACGGTCAGGGCCATGGTCGCTCCTGCCGGGGCGTCTCCATTGTGGTCGGAACGGGATCCGAGGCTGGTTCCCTGCTCTGGGCAGGAGGACCGAGGGCTTCCTCTGGGCGGCTCGCGCCCATCCCTGCTGGCACTCGGTCCCTTCAGTCGTGTCTGATGCTGCGGGACCCCAGGGACTGCGGCTCCCCTGTCCGTGGGCGTCTCCAGGCAGGAAGACGGGAGGGGCGGCCGTGCCCTCCTGCAGGGGAGCTTCCCCACCCGGGGATCGAACCCGCGTCTCCTGCAGGGCAGGCGGGTTCCTTACCAGTGAGCCATCAGGGAAGCCCAATATATAATATACATATATATATATATTATATATTCATACATGCACATAAAGACATAAATATGAATTCATATAATAATATATATTCCCATATATATACAAATATATATTCATATTTATATGAGCCACCAGGGAAACCCAATATAATATATATTATATATATTATATAATGTGTGTAATATGTATTCATATTTGTTTATATAAATATTTATTCATATTTTCACATAAATATGAATTAATATAATAATATATATTCATATATATATAAATATATATTCATAGTTATATGAGCCACAGGAAACCCAATATAATATATATTATATATATTATAAAATGTGTGTAATATGTATTCATATTTGTTTATATAAATATATATTCATATATACACATAAATATGAATTCATATAATAATATACATTCATATATATATAAATATATATTCATATTTATATGAGCCACCAGGGAAACCCAATATAATATATATTATATATATTATATAGTGTATGTAATATATATTCATATCTGTTTATATAAATATATATCATATATACACATAAATATGAATTCATATAATAATATATATTCCCATATATATATAAATATATTCATATTTATATGAGCCACCAGGGAAACCCAATATAATATATATTATATAATGTATGTAATATGTATTCATATTTGTTTATATAAATATATACTCATATATATATACATAAATACATAAATATGCATTCTTATAATAATATACATTCATATATATATAAATATATATTCATATTTATATGAGCCACCAGGGAAACCCAATATAATATATATAATATATATAATATGAGACAAGCTGTCTCTCAGCCTGCTGGGTGAGGAGAGCGGGCTCCCTGTCCATCCCAAAGACGAGACCCCTCAAAAGACCTCAGAGCTTCACACTGATTTTTACGCAGTCTGAAAGGGGCTTGAGAGCAGACTCCGATCTCTACAATTTAAAATAACGAGGCATGGGCTTCCCTTGGTGGTCCAGTGGGTGAGGACACCGCCTTGCAGTGCAAGGGGCGCCAGTTCGACCCCTGGCCTGGGAAGATCCCACGTGCCGCAGAGTGGCTGGACCGATGTGTCCAATTACCGAGCCGGAGCTCTGGAGCACATGCGCCCAGAGCCGGTGCTCTGTGACAACAGAGGCCACCGCGATGGGAGGCCCACACGGGCCAAAGAACAAAGATGGATGAAAACAGACAAATGAAAGGCCAATAGAAGTGGAGAGAAAAAAAAAAAAAAAAACCAACTGTATTTGTGGCTACACTGTGTCTTTCTAGAGTGTTTCGGCTGTCTATACCTCACGGCACATGGGGCTCCCTTTCGTCCCCTCTCCCCATCCGCATGGCAGGGGCTTTCCATGGCTGTGGCTCGTCTTGTTTGGACGGATTCACTCTAGAGCTCCGGCTTGGTAGTTGGGGTGCTCAGGCTTGGTTGCCCCGTGGCTTCCGGCACCTTCCCTGGGCGGGAAATCGAACGTGTGTCCCACGCATCGGCAGGTGGCATCTTTACCCCTGGGCCACCGGGGAAGTCCAGTGTTTATCTATCAATTAGCCAAACCCTGGAAACATCTTGTGTGTCTGAGTGTGTTTGGTTTTAAGCCGTTTGTACTTGTACCTGATTCTTTAAACATTAAATGCATGTATATGTACGTAGAAGTAGCCAGTTTCCATGGCATTCTGCATTGATAATACACATGTAACGTGGCGCCCATTTATAATGATGCATCCCTTGTAAGGTTGTGTCATCAAATGAATCGTAAGCTGATGCTTAGTTTTTGGTGTATGTCTTCAATTGCCCGTGTGTTAGCCGTCCGGTGTAACACATGTGGGAAGCCTAGGAATATCTCTTAATGCTTCGCATCCCGGTTCTTTGTGAGGAAAAATTGGAGTCAGAGCCTGTGGGCCCACCGTCCTTTAAATTCTGAGATGTGCTTTAGAATAATAATAAGAAAAATGACTCTCGAGGAATAGACATCTCTTGCATATTTTTAGAGGGTCTTTCTTGGGTTCCCCGGGGCGGTGGTCCTCTGGCCTCCGTGGGCTCTCCGAGGCCCGCGGCGTCGTGCGCTGCACCTGCAGGTTGTGTTTCTCGCGTCTCAACGGCCGTCTCTCCCCCTGCCTAAACCTCTTCTCAGCGTTCCGCTGTCTTGCTTCTCTTTCCTGACCTCTTGTCCGCTTTTAGGGGCTCCCTCGCCTTTCCTGAATGGTTACCACCGTCAAAGCCGAAACGCAATGTCTGCTCTTTCGGGAAGGCCCCTTTCAGTAGGCGAGAAGGGGAGAGCGTGTCCACCGAGGCATTCTCTGAGCGACACCGGCGATCCCGTCTCCACGTAGGTCTGCACACGTGTGCGTGTGGGCGCACGGTCGGTGGTGTCCGACTCTCTGCGCCCCCGTGGAGGGCCACCCACCAGGCTCCTCTGTCCATGGGAGGCTCCAGGCAGGAAGGCTGGAGGGGGCGGCCGTGCCCTCCAACAGGGCAGCCTCCACACCCGGGGATCGAACCCACGCCTCCTGCATTATAGGCAGAGTGTTGCCCACCTGAGCCCCCGGAAGCCCCGGGCAGCCTGGTCCCCCGTCTGGAACAGCCGCCTGGGACCCGTGTGCCGTCTCCCCAGGGTGGTTAGCTACAGAGTTTCCCCCGTGTGTCCTAAACAGCTTTATCTCTGGCTTGGTCCTATATGCCTTTCCCTGCATGGCTGGGTCTGAGGGGAACCCTTCCCCGTGCGTGTGTTTGGTTTTAAGCCGTTGTACTTGTACCTGATTCTTTAAACATTAAATGCATGTATATGTACGTAGAAGTAGCCAGTTTCCATGGCATTCTGCATTGATAATACACATGTAACGTGGCGCCCATTTATAATGATGCATCCCTTGTAAGGTTGTGTCATCAAATGAATCGTACGCTGACGCTAAGTTTTTGCTGTATGTCTTCAGTTGCCCGTGTGTTAGCCGTCTGGTGTAACACATGTGGGAAGCCTAGGAGTATCTCTTAACGCTTCGCATCCCCGTTCTTTGTGAGGAAAAATTGGAGTCAGAGCCTGTGGGCCCACCGTCCTTTAAATTCTGAAATGTGCTTTAGAATAATAATAAGAAAAATGACTCTCGAGGAATAGACATCTCTTGCATATTTTTAGAGGGTCTTTCTTGGGTTCCCCGGGGCGGTGGTCCTCTGGCCTCCGTGGGCTCTCCGAGGCCCGCGGCGTCGTGCGCTGCACCTGCAGGTTGTGTTTCTCGCGTCTCAACGGCCGTCTCTCCCCCTGCCTAAACCTCTTCTCAGCGTTCCGCTGTCTTGCTTCTCTTTCCTGACCTCTTGTCCGCTTTTAGGGGCTCCCTCGCCTTTCCTGAATGGTTACCACCGTCAAAGCCGAAACGCAATGTCTGCTCTTTCGGGAAGGCCCCTTTCAGTAGGCGAGAAGGGGAGAGCGTGTCCACCGAGGCATTCTCTGAGCGACACCGGCGATCCCGTCTCCACGTAGGTCTGCACACGTGTGCGTGTGGGCGCACGGTCGGTGGTGTCCGACTCTCTGCGCCCCCGTGGAGGGCCACCCACCAGGCTCCTCTGTCCATGGGAGGCTCCAGGCAGGAAGGCTGGAGGGGGCGGCCGTGCCCTCCAACAGGGCAGCCTCCACACCCGGGGATCGAACCCACGCCTCCTGCATTATAGGCAGAGTGTTGCCCACCTGAGCCCCCGGAAGCCCCGGGCAGCCTGGTCCCCCGTCTGGAACAGCCGCCTGGGACCCGTGTGCCGTCTCCCCAGGGTGGTTAGCTACAGAGTTTCCCCCGTGTGTCCTAAACAGCTTTATCTCTGGCTTGGTCCTATATGCCTTTCCCTGCATGGCTGGGTCTAGACGTTCCGTGCGTGGCAAACCGGGCGCTTTTCCACACGGACACCGACGTGCGTGCATCAATTTATTGGCCAGCCAAGGAATCAAGTCACATCAGCAAGGGCAGGGGAGAGTCTGGATGGCGAGGCCGTGGTCCAGGCCCACGACGTCCCGAGGGGGAAGGGACGATGATTTCAGGGCGTCTGATCTTCGCGGGAAGGAGTGTGATTCTCGGGGGCTGCGGGGCGACTCCTCTCTCTTCTTTCCCCAAGAAAAATAACACGTGAACCGTGGTGGAGCCGGCCAGGGGAAGCCGGCGGTCGGAGAGAGCAGGAGAGAGAGGGGAGAGGCGGCGGCTTGGGGGCGCTCGGGAGAAGCCCTCCCCAAGCCCCCCGTCTCAGAAGCCCCTCTGTGGGGGCGCCCTTCGTTTCCGGGGTGCACCTGAGGGATCCGTGTGGACATGTCTTGTAATTTCGCGGCTGCTCTGCGTGCCTGGGAACAGCACCTGCCGCGCCCTGGCCCTGGGCTTTCCCCCGCAGGAATGGCCGAGCCCCGGCCTCCTCGGGGGAGCCTTCGTGATCCTGGTGGGCCGCCGCTCGCCTGAGCCAGCAGGTGGATTCCTTGCCACGGAGCCTCCGGGAAGCTCTCCGTGTTCGTATATATATGTGGGTGCATGCATACCTTTTTAGAGTCTGTGTCTTTGTAGATTATTACAAGACACTGCCTGTCGATTTCCGGGCTCCACGGCCGGCCTGCAGAGGGGCCTGATCTATGGGAGCGCGTGTGTGTTCGCCCCAGGGTCCCGATGCGTCCCTCCCCGCACCCCGATTTCTCCTTGGCCACCAGGACTGTGTTCTCTGCGTCCGTGAGTCGGTGTCTGTTTTGTCGATAGTTTGTGCCGTCCCCGCCGTGAGACAGACCGTGTGAGGTCCGCTTCTGCGTCCCGGGGCAGGATCCCCTCCGGGCTACGACCCAGGGTGTTATTTCCGTCTTTCTCGTGACCGGCTGAGGGTCCCTGGGGTCTCTATCCCCTTTTAAAGCAGGGCCCCCCGGAATACAGCCCTCCGCCTATGGAAAAGAGAAAGCTTAGCCTCGTGAGCACTGTGCTTCCACTCACCTGAAGGACGTCCTCGCTCCTCAGTTTGGACAGTTGTCTGTGGGAGAGAAAGGACAGGGGACCTGTGACCGTGGACGGGTTCTCTCCTCGCAGGCCGTGTCCCCGAGGAGGACGGCGCCCCCGGGCCGTGGGGATCGTGCGTCCCAGGGATGGAGGCCGGCGGTCCTCGGGGGCCTTACCCGCCGGTCTGACGTCTTCTGTATTTTCTGTTGGGATCCCCAGTTGGGTGTTGAGATCCTGGTACTTCTGGATGTCTTCCGGACTCAGGCTGTCTCCTTTGGCTGCGTGTCCGCATGAGGGGGGGGAGGAGAGGCCGTGAGCCTTAGAGCCCTTCCTGAGCGACGGGCTGCGACCTGGACGGTCCAGGGGGCCCCCGTCCCCGGCAGCGCCCCCCCACCCCGCACGCCTCAGCACCCGGTCAGTCCCTACAGGGAGGTTCCCAATAGCCATTGCGCAGCATCCCCTGGGGGCAGCTTGTTTCCTTCTGTCTGCATCCCCGCCACCTGCCCCGGGAAGGCTCTTTTCCGCAGGGGAAGGCGTGTTTGCCCCCCGTGCGCCTGATAACCGAGCAGCTGCGGGGGCCCTGGCCTCCTTCCTGGGTCAGCACTGCGAACGGGAACCCGCCTCGTGGGCGGAACGGGGCTGCGGTACGCACAGAGGGCGTGCGTCAGCTTGGTGGTCTTCTGTCCGTCCCAGTTCTCCGCGTAGAGCACCAGCGTCACGTCGGAGATAGTGATCAGCTTGAACGTGTTTGAGCCCATGTCTGTAAGAGGAGAGAAAACCAGTCAGACCTCGCTGCGACTGGCTTCTTTTTTCTCTTGGACGTGTCGTCCCCTCCCCATGCGATCTTCGGGTCTCCCCCTAGTGGTCGTCTCTCACGCGCTGACGTTTCCAGTGGGCGTCTTTTAATTGTCTTTTTTTGGGCCACTTCTATTAATCTTGCAGTTATTTCTGTTTATTCTTTGCCCGGTGTGGGCCTCCTATGCCAGTGGCCTGTCTCGCTCCAGAGCGCCGGTCCGGTCGTTGGACACACGGGTCCAGCCGTTCCGCGGCACGTGGGATCTTCCCAGGCCAGGGATCGAACCGGCGCCCCTTGCACGGCAAGGCGGTGTCCTGACCCACTGGACCCTCAGGGAAACCCCCGTAGTGGGTGTCTTGTTAGAACGAAATAACAGCGAGTGCACGGGGAAAGCCTTCTCCCCACCCGCTCTTCTGCAGACAGAAGCAGCACCCCGCCATCTGGACAGAGCTGTCTCTGAACCCTGGCGACGTTGCTTACGGCCCCCGCCCCCGAGGGTGGACCTCAACCACCTCAGAGCTGGTGGCTGTGTTTCCGGGGATTTTGTGACCCGATCTGCAGCTGCACGTCTGATGAGAACGGTGCCGTATAAATGCAAACGCATCCTATCTAAGCAGATGACTGTGGATGCAACAGGGTTATTTCCTCGTATAGAGGGGATTAAAAACAAACAGAGAGCATCCGTGAGGCTGTTGGCACATGTTGGAGATAGAGAGTCTGAAACGATTCCTTCTCAGGTGCGGTGCCTCTTGGGGCATTGTCAGCCCAAGAGGAAAATGCTGTTTTGTTTGTTCTCCCCATGAAAATCAAATGGTAAAGCCTGGGTCTCTCTGTCTTAGGGTGCCGGTGGCTGAGAAGGATTTCCAGGAAGGGGAACGGCAGAGCTGAGGGTCTGTGCAGATCTTCCCTTTGCTTTTAAGTTGCATACAACCCAGCGCCCGTTTGGGCCGTGAACTCTGTCTTCTCATACCTCTCGGAGCGATTGAAATGAATCAGGTTCTCGATCTCCCTGCCTGCTGGTCAAGGACTGTTCATACAGGAAGGAATGGTTTTTAGTTAAAGTGAATCGCATCTCGGGAGTTCAGTGAAGGCTTGAACGTGTTGAGCCCATGTCTGTAAGAGGAGAACCAGTCAGACCTCGCTGCGACTGGCTTCTTTTTTCTCTTGGACGTGTCGTCCCCTCCCCATGCGATCTTCGGGTCTCCCCCTAGTGGTCGTCTCTCACGCGCTGACGTTTCCAGTGGGCGTCTTTTAATTGTCTTTTTTTGGGCCACTTCTATTAATCTTGCAGTTATTTCTGTTTATTCTTTGCCCGGTGTGGGCCTCCTATGCCAGTGGCCTGTCTCGCTCCAGAGCGCCGGCCCGGTCGTTGGACACACGGGTCCAGCCGTTCCGCGGCACGTGGGATCTTCCCAGGCCAGGGATCGAACCGGCGCGCCTTGCACGGCAAGGCGGTGTCCTGACCCACTGGACCACCAGGGGAAGCCCTGTAGTGGGTGTCTTGTTAGAACGAAATAACAGCGAGTGCACGGGGAAAGCCTTCTCCCCACCCGCTCTTCTGTAGACAGAAGCAGCACCCCGCCATCTGGACAGAGCTGTCTCTGAACCGTGGCGACGTTGCTTACGGCCCCCGCCCCCGAGGGTGGACCTCAACCACCTCAGAGCTGGTGGCTGTGTTTCCGGGGATTTTGTGACCCGATCTGCAGCTGCACGTCTGATGAGAACGGTGCCATATAAATGCAAACGCATCCTATCTAAGCAGATGACTGTGGATGCAACAGGGTTATTTCCTCGTATAGAGGGGATTAAAAACAAACAGAGAGCATCCGTGAGGCTGTTGGCACATGTTGGAGATAGAGAGTCTGAAACGATTCCTTCTCAGGTGCGGTGCCTCTTGGGGCATTGTCAGCCCAAGAGGAAAATGCTGTTTTGTTTGTTCTCCCCATGAAAATCAAATGGTAAAGCCTGGGTCTCTCTGTCTTAGGGTGCCGGTGGCTGAGAAGGATTTCCAGGAAGGGGAACGGCAGAGCTGAGGGTCTGTGCAGATCTTCCCTTTGCTTTTAAGTTGCATACAACCCAGCGCCCGTTTGGGCCGTGAACTCTGTCTTCTCATACCTCTCGGAGCGATTGAAATGAATCAGGTTCTCGATCTCCCTGCCTGCTGGTCAAGGACTGTTCATACAGGAAGGAATGGTTTTTAGTTAAAGTGAATCGCATCTCGGGAGTTCAGTGAAGGGCTTCTCCGGGGGTGGTCGGGACGCCGCCTGCCCTTTCTGGCAAGGGAGGAGACGGGCGCTGGGTCCCCGGGTCGGGCGGCGCCCCTGGACGTCCCTGGAAAGATCCCATGCCCAGCGGAGCCTGGTGGGCTGCAGGCCACGGGCTGCCGGACAGATCGACGGGACTGAGCGACCTGCGGCCTTGGGCCCCCTCCGCAAAGCGGGAAGACTCACAGCCGGTGGTGTAAGCGTCGCCGTTCCTCTGTCCCACGACGGTGACCGGCGTGCACACGCTGTTCACCCTGAGAGAAACACAGAACCCAACCGAAGAGGGATGTTTCCCTCCTCCTCCTCCGTGCCCCCCGCGGCAGCCCCCCGTGGCGCGCCTGGCGTTCACCCGCTGCCCCCCGCCCCCAGCGCCGCCCGTGCGAGCCGGGCCCCGGGCCACAAGTCCGCCGTCCGGGGGTCTTCCGTCGAGGCGCTCACGTTGTGTAGAAGAAAATGCTGACCAGGTCACAGGCGTCCGTGCATTCCAGCTTGCGGACGTACCCCCGGAGGGGCCCTCCTTCCTGAACCATCTGCGGGTTGTCGGCGGCCAGGTAGATGGTGCGCCAGTCTCCCGAGATCTGACAAGGAGAGGCGCCCGCGTCCTCACCGGCCGCCCGCACGGGCTGGCCGTCCACGCGGACCTCCAGAGAGAAGGGCCTTCCCGCCCCGCGGAGCCACGCACGGGCTGGCCCCCTGGGCTTCCCCATCACGCGAGGTGAGAGCCTGATTCAGGCAGAAAGCATGGCATTCGGAACGCCTTTTTAAAAAAAAAAAAAAAATATGTATATATCTAGTATTATTTGTTAAGCTTGTTTGCACTGGGGCTTTCTCGCGGCCTGTGGGATCTCGTTCCCTGAGTGAGCATCGAACCCGGGAGCGCTGAGTGCTGGCCGCTGGCTCCCCGGGGAAGCCCCCCGAACTCCTCGGAATGGACTCAGCCTCGCCATCAAAGACCGTCATCGTCGCCTAAATGACAGCCAGTCCGTCCGTGGTTTTCACGTTTAGACACAAACTGTGAAACAGCAAGTGCAGACCGCAAGAAGGGCAGCACAGTGTGAGGATCGCGCACACACACGGAGCATGCTGTGTGCGTGCACGCGTCCACACGGTAACCAAGACGCTCCCTCTTCCCCAGACGCACGGCGACGAGAGCCGGGCCTCCCCCGGGTACCTGAGCGGGGTCCGCGGCCTCCTGGGCGACGCAGGCCAGGGCGAAGAGAAGAGGCAGCAGGAACGCCTTCATGGTGCAAGCTCTCGGGTCCTTCTTCTGGACTTTGCGGGCTGTCCGGGTCCTTCCTTCTGGGCGTCCCTCGTGGTGGACCTGCGGAAGGACTGCTTGTTTTATAGGGGAGCTGTCTTGGCCGGAGGCACGGGGACCCAGCTGCGGCTGGCCCCACGCCCGGGGCGACGGGGGCGTGACCGGCCGGCCTCGGTCGCGGGGTGGCGCGGTGCCCACGGACGGGCTGGGCGTCGTCCGTCGATGGGCCCGTGTGGCAATCAGACCCCGGGCGCTATCCCAGCACGTCCCGGATATTCCGGGGACAGGGATGTTTGTGTTCCCACGGGGCCTCACATTCCACAGGCGGACACGCCGTCCAAGACACACAGCCCCGGCTCCCGTCCGCATCCCGGGACCCGGGAGAGGCCCGCGGACGCCGCAGGGCTGAGACCGAAGGGGATGCCGTCCAGTTGAACAGGATTCCCCAAGGCGTCGGTGACGGGCAGAGGCGTCTACAGTCCTTGTTAAAAAGTTTTAAAAAACTTTTATTTTACTTTTAACTTTTACAGAGCTTTGGAGTTGACAGGGGTCTACAGTCTTTGGAGTCTCCTAGAGGTCCAGGCGTCTTTGTCAGTCCCCAAAGGGATTCTGAATGTCCATAGACCCCATTTATGGGTGTAAACACGTTGGGGACGTGTTGGCTCGATTCCCCGCCTGGTGGAATGGGGCTCTGTAGACGGCTTATTTGGTCGATGGGCATCTCTGCCTCGCTCTGCACTCTGCTGGCTGACGCACAGCCGCTTTCCTGGCCCCCACGGCCCGGGCCGCTGGTGGTCTGGGTCGGCGAGGAGCTCCTTTCTGCCTCAAGCCTGCCGTGGGCGTCGTTGGCGTCCACACGGGAGCAGTATCGTCCAGTGTCTGTCTGTCTCCGCCCGGCTGACTTCCCTTCGCCTCGCACTGTCCAAGGGCCTCCGTGTGGCTCTGCATCCCCACTGTTGAGGGTGAAGAAGAATTAAATCTGTGTGCCCCGGTTTGGCCAGTAAATCCTTGACCACGAGGGCACCGGGGGAACTCTGATAGTTATTTGCACGGGAGACACACCGAGTCAACATTGCTGCATTTGAGCACATTTGATGATGTGAAACTCAACTGCACGCGCTGCATGAAACTTTCCGTGTATATGTAGCTTCACTTTGATAGGATGTCATATACGGTGAGAATTCTCAGACGGCCCTGCTCCCACCCATGTTTCCTGATATATCATTGATACGTGTCTATCCAAGGTTCATGGAAAGTAATTTATAAGTAAGTAAACCATAGTGTTGCATTTATATGTGTCAGACATTTAGGGCATGCCGTGTGGATTGAAGCTCATCTGGCGTGATGCACGCGTGCCATATAAAAATGTCTTTCCATGGTCCTCCCGCCCTCCTCCCTCCCCAACCCGCCCCCCACTCCAAAAAAAAAAAAATGTCTTTCCACGATCTAGCTCGTCCGTCTCTGTGAAGAACGAGAGGCAGGAAATACAGCCCCGCCATCCCTTAAAGGAATCCTTACGCACGTGTTCGCATTCAGAAACATTTGAATGTGACCCGACAAGCGCACCATGTGCAGTTTAAAAAATGGGGTCTTTCTCTGCACAGTGTTAACGGCATACGTGGGTCCGGCTTTCCAGACAGAGCGCTTCCGAGGGCTCGCGTGCGGGCCGGAGCCGTGAGCCGCTGGCTGCCGGACGGCGTTTTCTCAGGAGTCCCCCGGCGGCCGCCGGTCCCCGGGGCCTGGGAGTCGTCTGTGTGTCTCCTGGACGCACCCCCACGTCCTGCTGTCCTCGTGAACAGACTGGGGGCGCTCTTGAGTCCTCCGGTGCCGCCCCTCGACGCGTCCGGGAGGGCCGGCGTGTGGAACGCGTGGCGTGGGGGGCAGTTGGCGTCGCCGTGCCCGCTCGCTGCGCAGCGGTCCCCGTGGGGCTGAGCCCACAGCCAGGCGCCATGGGGCACACACACACACACACAGACAGAGACGCAGAGACACCCCCTGTTTCCATCCGTGTGACTCTAGATGTGAACGTCCTGTTACGTGAAAGGCGTGAGGCTGTGCCCCTCCTGGACGTGGCCCGTCAGTTTCCAGCCCTGAAACATACTGCGAGCTTTCGTCTTATGACGCTGCACTTAATTCACAGGGTGCATTCTGTATATCATCTATATAAATATATGCATAATCTACTGTATATACTATATGCATAATTTACTGTGGATTTTATGTTTGAGAATTCCCAACATCAATTTGCACGGAGACACACCGAGTCAACATTGCTGCATTTGAGCACATTTGATGATGTGAAACTCAATGCGCTGCATGAAACTTTCCGTGTATATGTAGCTTCACTTTGATAGGATGTCATATACGGTGAGAATTCTATCCCACCCAGGTTCATTGATACGTGTCTATCCAAGGTTCATGGAAAGTAATTTATAAGTAAGTAAACCATAGTGTTGCATTTATATGTGTCAGACATTTAGGGCATGCCGTGTGGATTGAAGCTCATCTGGCGTGATGCACGCGTGCCATATAAAAATGTCTTTCCATGGTCCTCCCGCCCTCCTCCCCCCCCCAACCCCCCCCCACTCCAAAAAAAAAAAAATGTCTTTCCACAATCTAGCTCGTCCGTCTCTGTGAAGAACGAGAGGCAGGAAATACAGCCCCGCCATCCCTTAAAGGAATCCTTACGCACGTGTTCGCATTCAGAAACATTTGAATGTGACCCGACAAGCGCACCATGTGCAGTTTAAAAAATGGGGTCTTTCTCTGCACAGTGTTAACGGCATACGTGGGTCCGGCTTTCCAGACAGAGCGCTTCCGAGGGCTCGCGTGCGGGCCGGAGCCGTGAGCCGCTGGCTGCCGGACGGCGTTTTCTCAGGAGTCCCCCGGCGGCCGCCGGTCCCCGGGGCCTGGGAGTCGTCTGTGTGTCTCCTGGACGCACCCCCACGTCCTGCTGTCCTCGTGAACAGACTGGGGGCGCTCTTGAGTCCTCCGGTGCCGCCCCTCGACGCGTCCGGGAGGGCCGGCGTGTGGAACGCGTGGCGTGGGGGGCAGTTGGCGTCGCCGTGCCCGCTCGCTGCGCAGCGGTCCCCGTGGGGCTGAGCCCACAGCCAGGCGCCATGGGGCACACACACACACACACAGACAGAGACGCAGAGACACCCCCTGTTTCCATCCGTGTGACTCTAGATGTGAACGTCCTGTTACGTGAAAGGCGTGAGGCTGTGCCCCTCCTGGACGTGGCCCGTCAGTTTCCAGCCCTGAAACATACTGCGAGCTTTCGTCTTATGACGCGTACTTAATTCACAGGGTGCATTCTGTATATCATCTATATAAATATATGCATAATCTACTGTATATACTATATGCATAATTTACTGTGGATTTTATGTATTGTATAGAGTGTGTGTGTGTATATATATATATACATATATGGTTATATAAGATATGATTGCTGCAGAATTAATTCACGCAGAATCCCCTGAGGGCCGTGAGGCGGCTCTCGGCACGGCTGGGGGGTCCGGGCACAGAAACACGGAACCAAGAGGCCGTCAGGAAGCTCAGGAGCTCACCCGCGCAATGAAATACGAGTGACTTTAGCACTGTCATAAAGCCAGAGGCAGGAACAGTGCTTTTGAATTTTCCAAGGAAAACGGGACTCCGTGTGTGTTTTTTTCCTTCTCTTTTCCCTGCACGTTTATCCTGCAGGCGTCTCTCAGGCGGCCCGGCACGACCTTGGGCGACCTCCGTGGACTCGGAGCGCCTGCGGATCGCCGTGCACGGCGTCCAGCTCCTGGGTCTTGGCGCGGCGGAGGGGGCGCCTGGTCGGCCAGGGCAGGCGGGGCGTGCTGTGCTTTCTCCCCGGGAGCGTCTCACGGGTTGTAAAGGGCCCACCAGACGCACGGGCAGAGCTCCGGTCCTGAGAGAACAGCAGCAGCCGGAGGGCATGGGGTTCAGGTCCGGAAGGACAGACGTGTCCTCAGGCGCGATCCTTTGCTGTTGCAATCCTGAGCGCTGGGCTTAAGGGCTTAGGCAAAGCAGGTAGTTACTGTGGGCCTGGCAGCCAGGGGGAAGGCGCACCTGCAGGCTAAGAGGCGTTTGTTCCACCGTCTGTCTCCTTCTCGGGGATTCCCCTGGCCTTCCTGTCCGCCTGCTTCAGAAGTAGCTGTCTCAGGGCTTTCCTGGTGGTCCAGTGGGTCAGGACACCGCCTTGCAGCGCAAGGGGTGCCGGTTCGATCCCCGGCCTGGGAGGATCCCACGTGCCGCGGAGCGGCTGGACCAATGCGTCCAATGACCGAGCCGGAGCTCTGGCGCGCATGCGCCCATGTGTCCAATCACCGAGCCGGAGCTCTGGCGCGCATGCGCCCATGTGTCCAATCACCGAGCCGGAGCTCTGGAGCGCATGCGCCCGGAGCCGGTGCTCTGCAGCGAGAGAGGCCACTGCGATGGGAGGCCCGCACGGGCCAGAGAACAGAGATGGATGAAAAAAAAGCAATGACTTAGAGACCAAAAAAATCAAACAATAAAAAGCTCTTGCTGATGGTAGTTCTCATGCTATTAAAAAAAAAAAAAGAATTAAGTGTCTCAGTAGTTGAGAATTCTGCCTACGGAAAACTTGTCAGATTTCAGCTCCTTGCTCGTCTCTGTGGAGTAGCCTTGGTCGTCTCGGGGGAAAGCGGACTTCTCATGCTGAGGGAAGAGCTCTGAAGTCGATGCGGTGTGGAGAGAGCCCATCAGGTGAGGCTTCCTCTAAAAGACAGCACCGGACATGTGCACCGTGTGTCTTAGTGTGTGCGTGGTCAGTGGTGTCCAGCTCTTTGTGACCCCGGGCAGGACATCTGGCGTGGATGGCCACCTCCTCCCCCAGCAGGTCATGGAGCCCCGGTCCCCTGGCCGGCCGGCTGTTTATCCTCCGAGCCCCCAGGGAAGCCCCGGACCTCATCGCGCCCCTGTCTAGAGTAACCGCCTGGGATTTATTCTCTCTTGTCACCCACACCGTTCGGGGGACCCACACCTGACACCGTGATCTCCTGGTCCACTGACCAGTGAAGGTTCTGCACCACTGGGAGTAGATGGTTTGCGTGTTACACACAGGGCGCGTTTGGACACGGGCACGTCGATGCGCGAATCACTTTATTGAGCCGTGGAGGAATCGAGACACATCAGCGAGGGCGAGGAGACGCGCGGCCGGGACGCCGTGGTCTAGGCTGGCGACTTCCCGAGGGAGACGCTATGATCACTTCCAGGAGGGGGTCTCTGATCTGCGTAGGAATGATTGCAAGGCGTGCGGGCTCGATGCGGATCCCGTGGCTCCTTGATTTTCTTCGTTCCACGTGCAAATGCAAGCCTGCTCACCGTTGTGGAGCTGATGAGGAGAAGCAGGGTGCTGGAAAGAGAGAGGAGAGGCGGCGGCTGGGGGAGGCGCTGCAGAGGAGCCCCTCTGTGTGGGCGCCCGTGCGGGGCAGCCGGGGTCTGCCCCCGGGAGAGCCTGCGGTGGGCCGTCCCGTCGGCTCTCACGCTGAGAGCGTCTCCGCTGCAGGTCCCCAGCTCCATGGCGTGGGAGCTTAGACACGGCCTAGCCTTGGCCCTTGTGTCCTCTGTACGTCCTGTTTCTCCTCACGAAGCTGGTGTGGCTGCCCGACCCTTCCCAGCGGGAGTCCCCGGGGATCCCCGTGTACCCCAGCTCCGCCCCCTGGGTCCTCCAATCGTCTCCCTGCAGCCTCTACAGCAAGGTGATGAGATCTGGAAATCCAAGCACCCGTGGCCGACGGAGCCTTCGCTGTGGGGCACGGTGGGCAGTGTTCTCCTTCTCCTCTTTGGTTTCTTTCTGTTTTCTTCCCGTGTGGACGGTGTGCGGGTTTGAGTGAGTCTCAGGTCTGCAGCTGAGGGGCTCCCGCAGGCCTGGGCGGGCGTGGGCTGGCTACTCGGCCGTGTCCCCCGCCTCTGGGTCCCCGTGAACAGTATCCTGCCGCCCGCCTCGGCCCATGGGGTGCTCCAGGGGAGATGCTAGATTGGGGGGCCGTTTCCTCCCTGCAGGGGATCTTCCCGACCCACGGGTCAAACGTGTGTCCCCTGCGGTGCCGGGTGGATTGTTTGCCTCTGAGCCACGAGGGAAGCTTTTCATTACACACCTGACACCGTGATCTCCTGGTCCACTGACCAGTGAAGGTTCTGCACCACTGGGAGTAGATGGTTTGCGTGTTACACACAGGGCGCGTTTGGACACGGGCACGTCGATGCGCGAATCACTTTATTGAGCCGTGGAGGAATCGAGACACATCAGCGAGGGCGAGGAGACGCGCGGCCGGGACGCCGTGGTCTAGGCTGGCGACTTCCCGAGGGAGACGCTATGATCACTTCCAGGAGGGGGTCTCTGATCTGCGTAGGAATGATTGCAAGGCGTGCGGGCTCGATGCGGATCCCGTGGCTCCTTGATTTTCTTCGTTCCACGTGCAAATGCAAGCCTGCTCACCGTTGTGGAGCTGATGAGGAGAAGCAGGGTGCTGGAAAGAGAGAGGAGAGGCGGCGGCTGGGGGAGGCGCTGCAGAGGAGCCCCTCTGTGTGGGCGCCCGTGCGGGGCAGCCGGGGTCTGCCCCCGGGAGAGCCTGCGGTGGGCCGTCCCGTCGGCTCTCACGCTGAGAGCGTCTCCGCTGCAGGTCCCCAGCTCCATGGCGTGGGAGCTTAGACACGGCCTAGCCTTGGCCCTTGTGTCCTCTGTACGTCCTGTTTCTCCTCACGAAGCTGGTGTGGCTGCCCGACCCTTCCCAGCGGGAGTCCCCGGGGATCCCCGTGTACCCCAGCTCCGCCCCCTGGGTCCTCCAATCGTCTCCCTGCAGCCTCTACAGCAAGGTGATGAGATCTGGAAATCCAAGCACCCGTGGCCGACGGAGCCTTCGCTGTGGGGCACGGTGGGCAGTGTTCTCCTTCTCCTCTTTGGTTTCTTTCTGTTTTCTTCCCGTGTGGACGGTGTGCGGGTTTGAGTGAGTCTCAGGTCTGCAGCTGAGGGGCTCCCGCAGGCCTGGGCGGGCGTGGGCTGGCTACTCGGCCGTGTCCCCCGCCTCTGGGTCCCCGTGAACAGTATCCTGCCGCCCGCCTCGGCCCATGGGGTGCTCCAGGGGAGATGCTAGATTGGGGGGCCGTTTCCTCCCTGCAGGGGATCTTCCCGACCCACGGGTCAAACGTGTGTCCCCTGCGGTGCCGGGTGGATTGTTTGCCTCTGAGCCACGAGGGAAGCTTTTCATTACACACACACACGCGCGCGTGCGTGTGTATCTATTTGTATATATACACCTTTTTAGATTCTTGACAGTGTATTACAAGGCGTGGACTGTAGATATCTGTGTTACACACAGGTCTAGTGGTCCCGGTGTCGACTTTACGTATCGTAATGTGTGTGCGTTAATTCCAAACTCCTCACGGGTCTCTCCGCCCCGTTTTCTCCTTGGAAACCTTACATTTGTCTTCTGGGCCTGCGCCTCTGTTTCTGGTTCGGAAATAGGGGTTCGTTGGCCTCACGTTGCACGTGTGTGTGATATCCTGGGAGACGTGCCTTTCTCTGCCTGACTGCTGCTTTATGACCGATTCTGGGTGCTTTCACGTTGGTGCAAGCGGCCTGATCTCATTCTTATTCACGGCTGAGTCATCCTCCATTGGGGATAGGTTTCCTTCTTATAGCAGGAGCCCCAGAGTAAAAGCCTGGGGAAGATACTCAGGGTGGGGTGTATCAGAATAAAAGTATCAGCCTACAGAAAATACTCAGGGTGGGATGTGCCAGAATAAAATTCTCAGCATTTGGAAAATACTCAGGGTGGGATGTGCCAGAATAAAAGTCTCGGCCTACAGAAAATACTCAGAGTGGGGTGTGCCAGAATAAAAGTCTCAGCATTTGGAAAATACTCAGGGTGGGGTGTGCCAGAATAAAAGTCTCGGCCTACAGAAAATACTCAGAGTGGGGTGTGCCAGAATAAAAGTCTCAGCATTTGGAAAATACTCAGGGTGGGGTGTGCCAGAATAAAAGTCTCGGCCTACAGAAAATACTCCGGGGGGATGTATCAGAATAAAAGTCTCAGCCTATTACTCAGGGTGGAGTGTGCAGAATAAAAGTCTCAGCCTTTGGAAAATACGCAGGGTGGGATGTATCGGAATAAAGATCTCAGCCTTTGAAAAATACTCAAGGTGGGATGTATCAGAATAAAAGTCTCAGCCTATTACTCAGGGTGGAGTGTGCCAGAATAAAAGTCTCAGCCTTCCGAAGATACTCCGGGTGGGAGGTACCATGTTTCTACTCACCCAGTGGAGAGTCTCTGTTCTCATTCGGGACAGTCGTCTGTGAAAGAGAGTGGGTACGGGGAGAGAGTGACCATTGGCCTGTCTCGATTTCAGAGGATTTTTTTCATAACAGACTGCTTCAAACAGGAATGTGCAAATAGGAAATCTGAGTGGAGTGTCCTAGCAATGGGTGTTCATTTCGTATACCTGTTCTCCGCTGGGCTCTACCTGGTGTCCCTGGGAATTTACCTGGTGTCCCTGGGGCATTACCTGGTGTCCCTGAGAATTTACCTGGTGTCCCCTGGGACTTTACCTAGGGTCCCCGGGTCTTTACCTGGTGTCCCCCGCGGCTTTATCTGGTGTCCCTGGGAATTTACCTGGTGTCCCTGGGAATTTACCTGGTGTCCCCGGGGCTTTACCTGGTGTCCCTGGGAATTTACCTGGTGTCCCTGGGGCTTTACCTGGTGTCCCCGGGGCTTTACCTGGTATCCCCTGGGGCTTTACCTGGTGTCCCCGGGGCTTTACCTGGTGTCCCTGGGAATTTACCTGGTGTCCCCCAGGGTTCACCTGGTGTCCCCTGGGGCTTTGCCTGGTGTCCCCGGGGCTTTACCTGGTGTCCCTGGGAATTTACCTGGTGTCCCTGGGGCTTTACCTGGTGTCCCCAGGGCTTTACCTGGTATCCCCTGGGGCTTTACCTGGTGTCCCCGGGGCTTTACCTGGTGTCCCTGGGAATTTACCTGGTGTCCCCGGGGCTTTACCTGGTGTCCCCGGGGCTTTACCTCGTGTCCCCCGGAATTTACCTGATGTCCCCCGGGGCTTTACCTGGTGTCCCTGGGGCTTTACCTGGTGTCCCTGGGAATTTACCTGTTGGGGTGGCATTGTCGATATTTTCCTCTGGAATTCCGAGATTTTCATTGAGTTCCACATACTTGGCGTATTCTTCTTCGGTCAGGCGGCCTTCTTTGGCTGGATTGCAGAGCAAGCAGGGGAGGACAGGTACGTCTTAGCAGGCGGCCTGGGCTGTCGGCGGGGACCTGCTTCTTCTAGAGCGTCCACCGGGGCCACCAGCCCCTCCCCTAAGCCCCGCACACCCAGATATGTTCTCCAGAGAGGCCGCATGGGCCCACAGGTCTGCCAGGGGTTCCACAGGCTGTGGTCCCATCGTGACCATTTCTGCATGTTCCCGTGGGCTCGGCTGGACGGCAGAAAGATGGACCAGCCTGACCACCCAGCGCCTGAGGGATTCCCTGTGAGCCAGGGGCGGCCGGCCAAGCCTTGTGTTTTTTCGGGGGTGGGGGGGCACTTGTGTTGGTCTTTCATTTATTTATTTTTTGATGCATCTTTGTTCTCTGGCCTGTGTGGGCCTCCTATCCCAGTGGCCTCTCTTGCTGCAGAGCTCCAGCTCCTCGTTGGACACACCGGTTGAGCCGCTCCGCAGCACGTGGGATCCTCCCGGGCCAGGGATTGAACCGGCGCCCCAGGCACTGCAAGGCGGTGTCCTTACCCACTGGATCCCCAGGGAAGCCCCTCAGCATGTTTTTGTCTATACGATCTATTTTTATTTTACTTTCGCAGAGCTTTGTTGTGTGCGGCTGCAGATAAACCTGAATCGGTTGTAGGTGTCCCCTTGACCCCTTTCTCCCGAACCCCACTCCCATCTCCTCTCTCTCACCCGTCCAGGCTGTTGCATATTCCCGTGGGAGTGCCCGCGGTCCTACAGCAGACGCACATCAGCTGTCTCTTTTCCATGTAAGTTTCCAGGTGACTCTTTCCGTACCTCTCATCCACTCCTCCTTCCCCCCGAACCCCAAACTTTGATCTTGGTTCACATTGCGTTCAGATCCCAAGCAATCTCCGCGTGGCAACTTGGACCAGAAAGCCACAGACCTTCCTGGAAGGCCCCAGGGCCCCTCCGGGAGACGTGCCTCTCGGTTTTAAAACGCCATCTGACACGATCCCCGGTGTGTGTATGTCTTCCATTTCCTAATAGGAAGTGTTTCACTGCACCTGACTCATGCGTGCCGAACTCGGGGTGCTCCCAAAGGGACACAAGAGCTGCAGGCTGCTTGGGCAACTCTGAGGTGGGCCTGGCCTTCTCTCTGTCATATGAAAATACCTGTGAGAGGGCCTCCCTGCTGGCTCAGGGGTGAGGAGCTCGCCTGCCCAGGCAGGAGACGCGGGTTCGATCCCTGGTCCGGGAAGAGCCCACGGGCTGCGGAGCCACAGAGCCCGGGAGCCCCAACCACGGAGCCTGGGCTCTGGAGCCTCGGAGCCGCCCCTGGGGAGCCCGTGGGCCCTGGAGCCCGAGGTCCACCCCCAGAGACGCCCCTGCCCCGAGAAGCCTGCTCCCCTCCACCAGAGAGGAGCCCTGCAGCCAGAGGAGAGCCTGTGGCCGCCAGAAACACCCAGAAGAGAAAGATGGACCAGCCTGACCACCCAGCGCCTGAGGGATTCCCTGTGAGCCAGGGGCGGCCGGCCAAGCCTTGTGTTTTTTCGGGGGCGGGGGGGCACTTGTGTTGGTCTTTCATTTATTTATTTTTTGATGCATCTTTGTTTTCTAGCCTGTGTGGGCCTCCTATCCCAGTGACCTCTCTTGCTGCAGAGCTCCGGCTCCTCGTTGGACACACCGGTTGAGCCGCTCCGCAGCACGTGGGATCCTCCCGGGCCAGGGATTGAACCGGCGCCCCAGGCACTGCAAGGCGGTGTCCTTACCCACTGGATCCCCAGGGAAGCCCCTCAGCATGTTTTTGTCTATACGATCTATTTTTATTTTACTTTCGCAGAGCTTTGTTGTGTGCGGCTGCAGATAAACCTGAATCGGTTGTAGGTGTCCCCTTGACCCCTTTCTCCCGAACCCCACTCCCATCTCCTCTCTCTCACCCGTCCAGGCTGTTGCATATTCCCGTGGGAGTGCCCGCGGTCCTACAGCAGACGCACATCAGCTGTCTCTTTTCCATGTAAGTTTCCCAGGTGACTCTTTCCGTACCTCTCATCCACTCCTCCTTCCCCCCGAACCCCAAACTTTGATCTTGGTTCACATTGCGTTCAGATCCCAAGCAATCTCCGCGTGGCAACTTGGACCAGAAAGCCACAGACCTTCCTGGAAGGCCCCAGGGCCCCTCCGGGAGACGTGCCTCTCGGTTTTAAAACGCCATCTGACACGATCCCCGGTGTGTGTATGTCTTCCATTTCCTAATAGGAAGTGTTTCACTGCACCTGACTCATGCGTGCCGAACTCGGGGTGCTCCCAAAGGGACACAAGAGCTGCAGGCTGCTTGGGCAACTCTGAGGTGGGCCTGGCCTTCTCTCTGTCATATGAAAATACCTGTGAGAGGGCCTCCCTGCTGGCTCAGGGGTGAGGAGCTCGCCTGCCCAGGCAGGAGACGCGGGTTCGATCCCTGGTCCGGGAAGAGCCCACGGGCTGCGGAGCCACAGAGCCCGGGAGCCCCAACCACGGAGCCTGGGCTCTGGAGCCTCGGAGCCGCCCCTGGGGAGCCCGTGGGCCCTGGAGCCCGAGGTCCACCCCCAGAGACGCCCCTGCCCCGAGAAGCCTGCTCCCCTCCACCAGAGAGGAGCCCTGCAGCCAGAGGAGAGCCTGTGGCCGCCAGAAACACCCAGAAGAGCCCACAATACGTAAGGAAATAAAATTGAAAAAAAGTGAGAAGGTATGCCTTAAAAAGAAAAGGGGAAAAGAATACTGGTGAAGCCACCATGGCTGGTTTTCCTAGAAGAAACCCCGGTACGTACAGAGGGCAAACGTGAGTGTGCTGGTCTCCACTCCATTGTCGTTCTCAGCACACACGAGCATCGTTTTGTCTGAGATAGGATTCATTTTGAACGTGTTTTTGCCCAGGACTGTGGGAGACAGGACAAAGCATGAAATGGGAACTGAGGTCCAGCGAGCTTCTTGCCGTCTCGGCTGTACGTGCCTTCGCCCTCCCGCTCTGTCCTGAGGCTTCGCCCCGACGGCGGCCTCTCTCTCTCTCTGAGTGTCGGCTTCGGTGGGCGTGGAAAACAGGGGCGCACCCCCGGAGCCAGCCTGGAGGCGGTGGCTCAGCCACGGCGTGAAGGCCGTTCGGCAGCTCGCGAGAACAGGGAGCGCGTCCTCCGCGCCCATCTCGTCTTCAGCCGGGAAAGGCGTCCCGCCGTCTGGACGAGCTGTCTGGGCCGTGTTGCCGGAGGCCCCTGTTGTGGGCGGCCAGCCCCAGAGCTGACCCTTCAGCGCCCAGGCCCTCTGTGGCCTGGCCTCTGCCTGCAGTCACGACTCAGAAGGGATGCCCTATGCTCAACTCCATCACCTCAAAGGAAGAATGAATAGACCAACCGGAATTATTTACTAGTGCGAAGGTGGGCACGAGGCTCTTACGGAAGGTGGGCAGGTCCCCTGAGCACGAGGGATCGGGAGCCCACTCCCTTGTCCCTGCCCGGGCCGTCCTGCGTGCAGAGGAGCCCACCGCCCCAGAGGTCGGGAACGGGGGCCCCTGCCACCCCCAAGAGCTCGTGCACGCCGGCCCAGCTCGGCTACTCACACCACGTCGTGTAAACGTCGTCGTCTTTCTCCGCCTGGATTTCGATGGGGACGCACTCGTCGTTTACCCTGCAGGCCAACAGACGGGACGTCCCGTGCTGGCCCCCGGCGCCCCGACGGGCCAGGCCCCGCCCCGAGGCCCTCCTCGGCCTCCCGGCCGCCCCCAGCCCTGCAGGGCGTGCTGGACCCCGCGTCGGGGGCCCCGCCAGCCGCGGCCTTGGCCCCTCGGGCGGACCTTGCTTACTTGATATAAAAATGGATATAGAGTGTTTCGCAGTTGTCGCTGCATTCGATCTTTCGGATGTATCCCCGCAGGGGACTGCCCGGAGCGATCTTCTCCTTGTTGTCCGCGGACAGGTGAATGGTGTGCCAGTCTCCTGCGATCTGACAGAGAGAGGGTCCCCGTGAACCCCTGGTGCTTGGTTCCCCGGGCCCTCACCCAGACCCGGCGCCGCCTGGGCCGCTCCGGTCCCCTCCGTGGGACAGGCGGGGAGCCCCCTCCGTGGACCCCGGCCAGAGCTGTGCACCGCGGGACATCGTGGCCACGTCACGTGAAGGGAAGCCACGGTTCCTCTTCCCGCAGGCAGCGTAGAATTCTGGCTTTTCTTTCTGTTTTAAAAAGTGTTTCTTTTCTTTATATTTTGGCTGTTCTAGGTGTTCATGGTGGCCACAGGCTCTCCTCTGACTGCAGGGCGTGGGGGCTCCTCTCTGGTGGAGGGGAGCAGGCTTCTTGGGGCAGGGACGTCTCTTGGGGTGGACGTCGGGCTCCAGGGCCCACAGGCTCCCTGGTTGGGGCTCCCGGGCTCCGTGGCTCCGCAGCCTGTGGGATCTTCCCGGACCGGGGATCGAACCCGTGTCTCCTGCCTGGGCCGGCGAGCGCTTCACCCCTGAGCGACCAGGGACGCCCCCACAGTTTTCTTGCACTAGCTCAAACAGCTGCGTGAAAGGCCGCGGCAGGGCGACTTCCTTGGTGGTCCGGTGGTTAAGAATCCACCTTCCAATACAAGGGACGTGGGTTCGAACCCTGGTCAGGGGACTAAGACCCCACAGGCCCAGGGGCAACAGAGCCCAGGTGCGACAACGCACACTCAGGACAGCCCAAAATACATGAAGAAAATACATAGGTTTTTTTTTTTTTTTTTAAAGGAAAAAAGAAAAAAAAGATCATGGCAGTTCCTGGTTCCCTAAATAATAGCGTATTAGCTTTTTTTTCCGTGTACAGGAAAAAAAAAAATGTTTCCACTAAGAAGGAAAAACATACCAAGAGCAGGAACACTGAGAGCATTGCATGATGCTCACGGAGATACATGGACCATGCTGTGCGTGTGGGATCATAGATTACATAGACACTGTCCAGTCGTCCATGGAAACAAGAATATGGTTTTTCTGTCCCACTTGCGTGCCCAGACCCGAGGCCGTCCCCGAGGCCGGCCCGACGGGGGTACCTCTGCGGGGTCGTCCTCGGTTGGTGTATCATGGGCCGCGCGGGCCACGGCGAGGGCCAGACTGAGGAGAAGCAGCTTCATCGTGGCGCACGGCCGGTCCTTCGTCTCGAACCTCCGAGGGGTCTCTGCGGGTGGACAGGCCGTGCGTTGGTCCCCCATTTATGGGCCGGCTCGCCGGGCGGAATGCAGAAGGATCCAGCTGTGGTTGATCAGGAGACCTCGAGTCTGCAAACATCCTCTTCCGGCGTCCTGCTTGGCAGCCGCGACGCGTTCACCAACGGGCACGTATTTTCTTTTTTTTAATAAAGACAGTCTTAGGGCGATCAGGACGCTGCATGAGAAGCCCCGGGACCTGCGGGGTCTTTCGAGAGCCGTGATATTTATCAGCGTGCATAGCCTCAGTTTCCCACATGGGACCGGCAGTCCGTGCATGGGGCTGCTGAGTTCAGCTTCGTGTGGTTGAGCCGTGGATCGTCGTGTTTCTACACCCATCGAGGCGTAGGGGAAATCCAGTGCGTGTGTGTATTTCTCTCTATAGATAGATACACACACACACACATATATATGAGAATGGCAGATAGCATATATGTATGTATAGGTGTATATATGTATATATATGACAAATATACTCTGTATGTTCTCTGGCTTCTCTGGGCTCCCCAAGTAGCGCTGTGGGTCAAATAACCCACCGTACCCATGCCAGCCAGGGGTGCACGGTCACATCCCGGTCCGGACGACCCCCTGGAGTGGGACCCGCTCCCCCGTTCCCGCCTTCTCGCCGGAGAGCTCCTGTGGACGGAGGGGCCTGGCGGGCTCCAGCCCGTGGGCTCCCGAGAGTTGCACACGGCCGCGTGACCCCGCCGTCCTCAGGAGTCGCTCCTTGTGTGGATGAGGTTGCGGCCGTCGCCGAGGCAGTCCTGTCCGCGAGCGCCCGTTCTCGTCTTTGACCCCGCTCACTCGTCCCTGCCCGGTCTGTCTCTCCCGTTGCCTTTGGCCTTGAGGGGGTAACCGCGTCTCCCGACAGCGGATGAGGTTTCTGCCAGACGAGTAGCCCGTGACCCTAAGATCAGGCTCTTTCCGGAGTCCTCCTGACGGTCCACACACCAGGCAACCCAGGTGGACAAGACCGCGGGCAGCCCCTCTCTCAGGGGCCCTCAGTGGGCCACTTTCCTTCCAGGGGGACGCCAGCCCTATGACGATCATGATAGTATTTTTTCAAATAGGCCAGCATCTTAAAGCGGTGTGTGTTTGCGTGGGCCTGGCGTCTTTCACTGGACATACTTATTTTCATCATGATCTCTTGCTGTTTTCGTCTTTTTGTTGTTTTGGTTTTTTGCAGACTCTGTTCCCACTTATCCCTGCAATGGGATCATCAGCGTTTTCCCCGTTCGACTCCGTTCAAAAGCTTAATGGATCCAGGGGCTTAGACCAGCCGTCCACTGTAACGAAAGAAGCCGTCGTGCCCCCTGGGTCGATCCCTGGTGGGTAGAAAGGCTGGGTACAACCCCGGGCTTTCTGATTTTCGCCTCCTGCCAGCAGGAAAGGAGACGTGCGGGGGCCCCGGATCCTCGCCAGGGCTCCGTGTGGCCCGTCGGCTTCCTCTCACGCACGATCCGAATCCGGTGATGGGGGACGTTTCCGTGTCCTGAGGGAGGAAAGTGGTGGGATGTGCCCGCTGTCTATTTTCTTTGGTCTCTGTCTCTCTAGGTTGTTTGTTCTTGAGTGGATTATTTGCTTGCTTTCTATGGTGTCTGGAAGTTTTTTGGGTGGGGCCACTTTTATTGGCCTTTCAGTTATGTATTTTTGCCCCTCTTTATTCTCTGACCCCTGTGGGCCTCCCATCACAGTGGCCTCTCTCGCTCCAGAGCTCCGGCTCGGTCGTTGGACACATCGGTCCAGCTGCTCTGCGGCACGTGGGATCTTCCCGGGCCAGGGATCGAACCGGCGCCCCTTGCACTGCAAGGCGGTGTCCTCACCCACTGGACCACCAGGGAAGCCCCCTGTAGCTTATGTTTGTCTACCTCCCGGCGACCCCGTGGGCTGTAGCCTTCCAGGCCCTCTGACTGTCGCCTTTCCTAGGAAGACTGGAGGGCACGGCCATTGCCTTCTCTCGGGATCTTCCCACCGTGGACACTGAGCTCAAGTCTCCCATGGGGCAGGCGGATTCCTGTCCCCGCCCCCGCCCCCCTGGGGACGCCCCGAGCAGCATGTCTGTCTCCGCATCAAAGCTACCGTCTGTGCCATCTTGTCTCTTCTCAGCGAGACACGTGCCGGGTCCACACCCTGTGTCGTTAACAGAGCCAACTCCTTCTATATCCTCTAGTCAATGTTCTGCGTGTTTTGTGTGTTACACATAGGGCACCCTTCCCCACGGACACATACGTGCATGCGTGAATTTACTGGAGCGTCGAGGAGGCGAGCCAGATCACCACGGGCAGAGGAGACGCGTGGGACGTCGGAGGGCAGGAGGAGAAGGGGGCGACCGAGGGCGAGAGGGCTGGAGGGCTTCGTTGACTCCACAGACGTGAGTCTGAGCAGCTCCGGGAGACGTGGAAGGACAGGCAGGCCTGGCGGGCGGCCGTCCACGGGGTCGCCCAGAGGCGGGCATGTCTGAGCCACTCACCTACTTGAGAAGATGTCCGCAGGGACAGCACTCGGCTACTCACAGTTGACCTTGAAAGCGGCCCCCTCTCGGTAGGCCGTGACCTCGAGGAACGTGCAGGCTTGGAAAGCCCTGGTGAGCAGGCCGACGAGGCCGTGCACACTCCGCTGCTGTTCCCCGTCGCCGGAGGTCCCCCTTGCGTGCACGTCGAGTTCCTAGGCTCCTCTTCCGGCCTCGCCCCGGGGGGACTGCCCACAGGAGACCGGGTCCGCCGTCTCGTGCTTGGCCCTCGAGGGGCTGAGACTTCCTTGATGTAAGCGGTGATGCGGAGCTCTTGGCAGGGACTGGTGCACTCAAACCACTGCAGGTAGCCCCTCGTGGGGCCTCTCGGTGCGACCTTCTCAGTGTTCTCCGCCACAGTGAAAAGAGTGCGCCGGTCGCCAGTGATCTGGCAACGCTGGGCTGCGTCGGCGCTCTGGGGCCGCACCCACCCCCAGCCTGGCCTGGGCCCCCCCCTCCCCACGAGAGGCCCTTCTGGCCCAGGAATTCCAGGGGGCGTCTCCCGCCCCACCTTGCCCAGCATCAAAATGGGAAACCCAGATTCCTAGGTGAGTGGAAATCCTAAAACTCAGACTTGTTCTGGTTTTTTTTTTTCCTTTTTTTTCTTCCTCACCCCCCCACCAACCCGTTTTTTTGGACCGAGCTAAATCAACGCAGGTAAAGACTAGAGCCGGTCTCTGAACGAACACATGTTGGGTTTCTTTTATTTTTTTTTAATTTCACCTGCAGACTGCTGATAAGATGAGAAAAAAACATAACAGAAGAGCAGAAAGACAGCATTGTATTATGCCCGTATACATATATGGACCATGGTGTGTGTGCGTCTGTGTGTATATATTGACACACATATACATATACATATATGTATATATATAGTATACATAGTACATGTGTATATTATATGTAGTACATATATATTACATATATACTATGTGTATTTTATATATACAGTATGTGTAGTATATGTACTGTAATAGTAATAAATATGCTGTATATACTGTGTAGTATATATAGCACATGTATATTACATATATACTGTGTATTATATATGTACAATATATACAGTATATGTACTATAATAGTAATAAGTATGCTGTATATACTATGTAGTGTATATAGCACATGTATATTACATATATGCTGTATGTATTATCTATGTACAGTGTATACAGTATATGTACAGTATATACAGTATATGTACTATAATAGTAATAACTATGCTATATATATAGTATAGTATATACAGTGCATATATATTATATATATATAATCATAACACATGCAAGAGTAATATATACACAATATATATAGTAATTGTACCTATGTATGTAAAGATACATATAGAGTAGTAATCCATATACGATGTATAGTATGTAGTATCTAATAGTACATGTGTATTATACAGTTATAGAATAGTAGTATATACATATACACACTACAGTGTATATACTACATATATATTCTATGTATGGTGTATGTTTGTTCTACGTATATATTCTGTACACACAGACACACACACACAATCTGGTCATACATGTCAACAGTCTCTGTCTCTCTCACACACACACTCAGAGCCGCACGGCTTCGTCCCCGATGGGCTCCTGCCGGTTCCCGGCCAGCACAGACCAAGGTGAGGGCCAGACTCAGGAACAGGCCCTTTACCGGGTGGGTCCTCCCGGTCCTCGTTGGAGAGCCTCCAAGGGCGCCCCAGGTGTCGGAGGGAGTGGGAGCGGGTGACACGTCTTATGGGGCTCGTCTCTTGGCGGAAGACCTCACGAGTGGACTGCGGTCAGTCACCCCGTCTCGGGTACACAGATGCCCGCCACAGGCCGCCTGGTTGGCTTCAGGGCTGTCTTTGCAGTTGGTGGTCTGTAGGACGACACTGGTGCTCGGACGTGCTTGCATCGATCTGGACACGTGGCCTTTGGATGAAATGAGAAATGTGTCAGTGAGGGGGCATCCCTGCTTTTTAACACGCCTTCCCAGTTTGTCATCACTCTTCTTTGAAGGAACGAGTGTGGTTTTGATTTCATGGCGGCCGTCGCCGTTCATGGGCACGGTGGAGCCCAAGGAAAGGCAGTCTGTGACAGTCTTCCTTGTTTCCTTCCCCGTTTGCCATGAGGTCACGGGACCAGAGGCCACGACCTTGGTGGTTTGAGTTTAAAACCTTGACTCTCGGCTCTCTCCCCTTTCCGCTTGTTTTCTTGCCTCTTGGGCCTTTGTCCAGAGGCTGTTCAGTGTGCCTCGCCCTTCTGCCGTGAGGGTGGTGTCTTCTGCCTCCCCGAAATCACTGGGGTTTCTCCACCTTCACTCCAGCGTGTGTTTCATCCAGACCAGCACTGCACGTCGTGTCCTCCGCATAGAGCTGACCTAAGCTGGCCGACCATATGATGACCTGGTCGGTCTCTGGTTCCTCTGCCTTTTCTAAATGCGGCCCGTACGTCGGGAAGTTCTTGGCGCAGGCTTTGTGGAAGTGTGAGCAGGACCTTGCTCGCGTGTGCCGTGAGGGCGGGTGTGTAAGTTGTTTGCACGTTCTTCGGCCTTGACCTCCTTTGGGGTTGGATGAAAACAGGCCTTTTCCAGTCCCGTGGCCACTGCTAAGGTTTCCAGATGGGCTGGTGTCCTGAGTGCAGCCCTTGAACAGCGTCGTCTTTGAGGATTTGAAAGAGCTCAGCGGGAATTCCATCACCTCCACAAGCTTTGTTCGTCCGGAAGCTTCCTAGGGCCCCCTGGAGTTCCCACTCCAGGATGTAGGGCTCTCGGTGGAAGACCACACGGTCGTGGTCGTCCAGCTCCTGAAGATCTTTCTCGTGGAGTTCTGCCGTGCTTTCTTGTCACTTCATCGCATCTGCTTCGGTTAGGTCCTCACCGTGTCTGACCTTCGTTGTGCCCATCTTTGCATGACATGTTCCCTTGGCATGTCTTAGTTTCTGGTAGAGACCTCTGGTCTTTCCCACTTTATGGACTTCATCTTAAATCTGCATTGTTCACTAAGAAGGCTTTCTTCCCTCTCCTTGCGAGTCTCTGAAACTCTGCCTCCAGGTAGGTATTTCTTTGTTTTTGTTTTTATAATTTTGGCCTCTTTTATTGCTTTTTTCTTGATGTATTTTCGTCCATCTTTGTTCTCTGGCCCGTGTGGGCCTCCCATCACAGTGGACTCTGTTGTCGCAGAGCACCCGTTCTGGGCGCATGCGCTCCAGAGCTCCGGCTCGGTAATTGGACACATCAGTCCAGCCGCTCCGCGGCACGTGGGATCTTCCCAGGCCAGGGATCGAACTGGCGCCCCTTGCACTGCAAGGCAGTGTCCTTACCACGGGACCACCAGCGGAAGCCCTTGGTGGGTATATCTTTTCCGCTTGTTTTCTTGCCTCTTGGGCCTTTGTCCAGAGGCTGTTCAGTGCCTCGCCCTTCTGCCGTGAGGGTGGTGTCTTCTGCCTCCCGAAATCACTGGGGTTTCTCCACCTTCACTCCAGCGTGTGTTTCATCCAGACCAGCACTGCACGTCGTGTCCTCCGCAGAGCTGACCTAAGCTGGCCGACCATATGATGACCTGGTCGGTCTCTGGTTCCTCTGCCTTTTCTAAATGCGGCCCGTGACGTCGGAAGTTCTTGGCGCAGGCTTTGTGGAAGTGTGAGCAGGACCTTGCTCGCGTGTGCCGTGAGGGCGGGTGTGTAAGTTGTTTGCACGTTCTTCGGCCTTGACCTCCTTTGGGGTTGGATGAAAACAGGCCTTTTCCAGTCCCGTGGCCACTGCTAAGGTTTCCAGATGGGCTGGTGTCCTGAGTGCAGCCCTTGAACAGCGTCGTCTTTGAGGATTTGAAAGAGCTCAGCGGGAATTCCATCACCTCCACGAGCTTTGTTCGTCCGGAAGCTTCCTAGGGCCCCCTGGAGTTCCCACTCCAGGATGTAGGGCTCTCGGTGGAAGACCACACGGTCGTGGTCGTCCAGCTCCTGAAGATCTTTCTCGTGGAGTTCTGCCGTGCTTTCTTGTCACTTCATCGCATCTGCTTCGGTTAGGTCCTCACCGTGTCTGACCTTCGTTGTGCCCATCTTTGCATGACATGTTCCCTTGGCATGTCTTAGTTTCTGGTAGAGACCTCTGGTCTTTCCCACTTTATGGACTTCATCTTAAATCTGCATTGTTCACTAAGAAGGCTTTCTTCCCTCTCCTTGCGAGTCTCTGAAACTCTGCCTCCAGGTAGGTATTTCTTTGTTTTTGTTTTTATAATTTTGGCCTCTTTTATTGCTTTTTTCTTGATGTATTTTCGTCCATCTTTGTTCTCTGGCCCGTGTGGGCCTCCCATCACAGTGGACTCTGTTGTCGCAGAGCACCCGTTCTGGGCGCATGCGCTCCAGAGCTCCGGCTCGGTGATTGGACACATCAATCCAGCCGCTCCGCAGCACGTGGGATCTTCCCAGGCCAGGGATCGAACCGGAGCCCCTTGCACTGCAAGGCAGTGTCCTTACCCACGGGACCACCAGGGAAGCCCTTGGTGGGTATATCTTTTCTTTCCTTGTTTGCCTTTTGCTTCTCTTGTCTTCTCAGCTATTTGTGAGACCTCCTCAGACAATTGGTTTGCTTTTTAGGCGTTTCTGTTTGTTGGGAATGGTTTTATTCCATGCCTCCTGTGTACAGTGTTACGAACTTCTGTCTGTCATTCTCTGGGCACTCTCTCCAGTCCCTTGAATCTATCCTTTTCAGTGTAGATTCGTCAGGGACTGGATTAGGTCATACTGAACGGCCTGGGGATGTTCCCTACTCTCTTCCGTTTACACCTGAATTTTGCAAGAAGGAGTTCATGGTCGAAGCCGCCGTCCGCTCCAGGTCTGGTTTGTGCTGACTTATAGAGGGGATCTCCATCTCCAGGTACAAAGAGCCTCATCAGTCTGGTTTCGATATTGACCATGCGGTGAGGTCCCTGTGTAGAGGCGTCTCTTGTTTTGTGGGAGACGTGTGTTTGTTCTGACTCCAAAGCACCGGTAGGTAGTCCAGTGGGTAAGGACACTGCCCTGCAGGGCAAGGGGCGCCGGTTTGATCCGGGAAGATCCCATGTGCTGCGGAGCGTCTAGACTGCTTTGTCCAGTGACCGAGCCGGAGCCTTCTGGCCGCATGTCTTTTGGGGTCCCTGCTCCTTCCTCCTGGCGCCTGGTGCCCACAAGGGATTGTGTGTGCCCTCCACGAGCCCGTTTGAGTCCTGTAGAAGTTCTAGAATCAGATCCGGCAGCCCTTGCACGTCAGAGTTCCTGGGGATACTCGGTCCCTTTGCCAGATCCCCAGGTTGGGAATTCCGCAACGTTCGCAGCGCTGTGAGCACTTCTTAGGTCGGACGCTTCTCTGGTTTGTGAGTTGCCACCTGACCCCCGGCGACCTCCTTCCCGGAGATTCCAGGTACACGGGCGCCTCCCAAGATGGCTGTTGCTGAACACTGTCCCCAAGGCCGGTCCCTGCTGGCTCGGGCCTCCGAGACCCTCAGGCCTTCCAAGGCTGGTCCGGCTCAGTCTCTTGCAGGTGGTCACTGCGCCTTCCCCTCCATCTGGGTGCCTACAGAGTTTCGTTTCTTCCCTGCAGGCCTCCCTGGTGGGCATGATCCTCGAGGTTGCACATTCCCACAATCTTGTTGGGACTTCTTCTTTTCCCTTGGTTGCGGGATACCTTTTCGCGATGGGGTCCAGCCTCCTCTCGATGGTGGCTGCTCACTAGCCTGTGGTCATTTTGGTGTTCTCCCGAGGCACGCATTGAGAGACACAAAAATAAAGACCTCGCCCTGAGCCTCCGTCACTTTATTCCGTAGCAAGACAAGCTTTTAAAGCTCTTTGTTCAGATATGGGGGACGTTCCCATAGGTCAGTTGGACCTTCGGTCAGCTCTGGATGACTACAGCAATGAAGACTTGTCCCCGGCTGGCCTCCTGAGCCTGTCCGTCCAGTTCAAACCTGTCCTTGGGATGCCTGGCCCTCCTCTTTCCTTCGCTTCTCAACCACTTCCCATGCAGCCTGGTACCCCAGTCTTCAGGTTTCTGGCACAAAAAATAAGTTGGTATCCTTTACAGTTTGGTAAAAGTCAAATCTGTCTGTTTTCTTTCTGGCTTCTTTCACGTAGCCTATGAATTTTAACGATTGTATGTATTTTTTTTATTTTTTATTTTGGAGACGCCATTCTCTTGTACACCTGCAGTGGCATCATCCGGGCATGTCCCCTTCTCAACCGTTCAGTGCTGGTGGACCTGTGGGCAGAGACACGTCTTTGTAAGGAGCGGAGCCATCTCGTCTCCTGGGTTGACCCTACGGGGCAGAGCTCCTGGGTCTGCTGTGCCTTTTGATGTTTTTCGTGTCGCGCCAGCCAGAGCCGAGGATTACCGTGATTCCAGATCATTGCCAAGACTCTGTCTGATCTTGGCTTTCCTTTCACAGGTCCTGACGCGTATGGGAAGGTATCTTGTGACGGTTTTAATTTACATTTCCTGGAGGAGTCAAGGCTGGCAGCACCTTCGTGGGTCTCTGTGTTCCCTTTGTCTGTTTTCTTTGTAAACAGCCTGTAAGTCGTCTGATCATTTGGAGGGTTTGTTTCCTTATACCGTTGGAAGCTTTGGAGTATATCCTGGTTTAAAGTCTCTTTTTCAGCTCCAAGATACGCAGACACTCTTCTCCAACTGGATGCTGCTCTTACCCCTTCTTGAAAGTGACCCTGAAAGAAGTAATATTTCAACGTTCACTGACGTCAGGAACTCCATGACTATGCCCGTCGCAAGAGTGTCCCTTGGGCTGTATTCTCATCAGTCACGTCTGACTTGCCCGTCAGAAACTTTCCACCTGTTCGCCTCTTGGGTCTTTCTTGCGTAAGGTCTTCAATGTCACTCTATGCATCTCTCCTGGTTCGTTCTGAAACATGGGACCAGTGAATGGGTTGAAGTGTTTGGGGGGTTATTTTTTCTGGAATATGAACAGCCAGTTTTTCCACCCAATGTTTTCCATTGACAACTTCTTTTCCTCTGCGTTTCCATGATCCTTTTATGCAGGATTCATTGCTGTGCCTGTTCCTTAGGCACGAGGAGGTTTTGCTTTGCTCTGCTCCCCTTCATGTTTTTTTAAGTTTATTTATTTATATTTATCTGGCTGCATTTGGTCTCAGTTGTAGCGTGTGGTCTCTAGTTCCCTGACCAGGGATTGAACCCAGTCCCCCTGCGTTGGGAGCACAGAGTCTTAGCCACTGGACCACCAGGGACTTCGTCCTCCTCATGTTTTATTTGCTTTTCCGACGGCATTACATTCAAGCCAGTCAGAGTGTGAAGGTCAGATGCCTCGCCGCCCACACATCTGTGTCAAAATCACACCGTGGCCGTGGGTCACACGCGTGGGAAGAAGCGGGGGTTGCCCAGGCATGCATAGGACTTTCTGGAAGGACATGTTTCTCAGAATTTTCCCTAGGAGCTCTCTCGACAGGAAGACGCGGTGTTTTCTGCTCTGCTGGGGACTCCCCTGGAAGACGCCTGTCGAGTCAATGCTTGAGACGTGCAGACGCCTCACCCCGAGCAGACCCTGCACCTCAGACACACAGCTTCCTTCGCGTAAATGTTGTTGTTTGTTAGCTCAGCCGTGGTGCATGCTCGTGACCCTCTGGGCTCGGCCCGACCGGGCTCCTCTGTCGGAGGATTGCCCTGGGCAAGAGTGCTGGAACGGGTGGCCATTTCCTTCTCCAGGGTATCATCCCTGACCCAGGGATTGTGACTGGGACTCCTGCATTTCCAGGCGCATTCTTTGTTTTTTTTTTTTAAACATTTCTTTAGGCCACCTCTGTGGATCTTTCATTTATTTCCATCTTTGTTCTCTGGCCTGCGTGGGCCTCCCATCGCAGTGACCTCTCTCGCTGCAGAGCACCGGCTCTGGGCGCATGCGCTCCAGAGCACCGGCTCCTGATTGGACACGCCGGTCCCGCCGCTCCCCGGTATGTGGGATCCTCCCGGACCAGGGATCAAACCCATGTCTCCTGCATGTGCAGGCGACCTCTTCACTCCTGAGCCACCAGGAAAGCCCCCCTTTTAAGTCTTCTTGTCTCATTCAAAACCCACACCCAGGGCATCTGTGATGAGCCACTTGTGTCTACTCACTCGTTCCCTACTAAACTGGCACGTGGCACTTACTTTCTGACTAAACCTTCCTACTCCTTAGCTCCCTACGAACTTGAAGGGGACGCTGATCCACGCAGATTAACCTCAGTCCACTTGGCTTAGAGCCCTCTTCTCCAGGGTTTGTTATGTTGTTGAAAATCGCGTTTAAAGGGAAAGGTTGTTTAATAACTTCCGTTTCCTGCCTGGTGCCTTTTCAATATGTAAACTGCAACGGTTTCGCTTAAGTTCCTTTTTTTTTTTTTTTTTTGGCCACTTCTATTGATCTTTCATTTATTTATCTTTGTTCTTTGGCCTGTGTGGGCCTCCCATCGCAGGGGCCTCTCCCGCTGCAGAGCACCGGCTCAGGACGCATGCACTTCAGAGCTCCAGATTGGTAGGTGGACACACCGGTCCAGCTGCTCCGCGGCACACAGGATCTTCCCAGGCCAGGGATCGAACTGGCGCCCCTTGCCCTGCAAGGTGGTGTCCCTACCCACTGGACCGCCAGGGAGGCCCTCACTTCAGTTCTTGACTGTTGCAGCACTCTGTCTCCCTGGTCACCCTTTTTAAGGTCTCTCATGATTATATTGAATAGCAACGGCATACCTCAATCTCTCCTTTCCGTAAGAAGTCTCTTTCTCTTGCACAAACTGTGCGTAATGTCTCCTCCCATGAACTTTATGCCCCAAATGAATGCAGATGGTTGTCACAGACATATGCATCTTTCCCCGCGGCAAAGCGGCTTCCTCCCTCGGGCAGTGTTGTTTCGGTTCCCCTTTGTCCTGTGACTTCCTGCCTCCTGTCCTTACAGAGGTGATTGTTTTTCACCTGGTGCAGATAGCAGAGAGCGAAGAGGTAGAGAGTGTAAGGTACACATTTTCCCGTAGACTTTACCCGCCAAATATGCTTGGGGAATCGCATGGCAGAGAGGTCGTTAAATGATAGTCTTTGTTGTAGGTAGTTTGGCGTTATCATGAAGCTCGCCACCAAACAGTTCGTATTGCAGAGCTTCAAAGTGTATTTACGAATTTCTCGCTTTAGGATCAGGACAGCTGAGATAGTAATGTCCAGAGGAGGCCTCGGTTCAGAGAAGGGAATTGGGGGCCCCCTCATCAGCGAGGTCCCCCCGGGAGCGGTGGTGGGTGGTCACAGAGAGGACAGATTCTGCTCGGTCCCTCAGAGAGATTTAAAAAAATCATCGGCCACCTCCAGATTTGCTCTACAATGATCCACACTCTGTGGAGTGTGCTTTCTCTGACTAAGTAAATCCATTTCTTACCTAAAAAAAAAAAAAAAAATTACCTTGTTTTTACGGACAGAATACTGTAGGTGCTATAGCTGATACAGCTCAACACCAAAAACACACAAAAAATAAACAAACCGAGCAACCTAATCAAAAAAACATGGGAAAAAGCCCGAAACAGACATCTCTCCAAAGACATACATGTGGCCAACAAACACATGAAAAGATGCTCAACATCACTCGTTGTTAGAGAAAGGCAAGTCAAAACTACAATGAGATATCGCCTCACACCAGTCAGAATGGTTATCCTCAAAAAGTCGACAGACAGTATGTCCTGGAGAGAGTGTGGAGAGAAGGGCGCCCTCTTGCGCTGTTGCTAGGAGTGTGAACGGATACAGCCACTATGGAGGGCCGTGAGGAGATTCCTTAAAAAACTAGGAAGAGGGAGCTTCCCTGGTGGTCCAGTGGGTAAAGAGTCCACCTTGCAGTGCAGGGGGCGCGACGATCCTGGCCTGGGAGGATCCCACGTGCCACGTAGCAGCTAGACTGATGTGTCCAATGAGGAGCCGCTGCTCTGTGGTGAGAACTTTATGCCCCAAATGAATGCAGATGGTTGTCACAGACATATGCATCTTTCCCCGCGGCAAAGCGGCTTCCTCCCTCGGGCAGTGTTGTTTCGGTTCCCCTTTGTCCTGTGACTTCCTGCCTCCTGTCCTTACAGAGGTGATTGTTTTTCACCTGGTGCAGATAGCAGAGAGCGAAGAGGTAGAGAGTGTAAGGTACACATTTTCCCGTAGACTTTACCCGCCAAATATGCTTGGGGAATCGCATGGCAGAGAGGTCGTTAAATGATAGTCTTTGTTGTAGGTAGTTTGGCGTTATCATGAAGCTCGCCACCAAACAGTTCGTATTGCAGAGCTTCAAAGTGTATTTACGAATTTCTCGCTTTAGGATCAGGACAGCTGAGATAGTAATGTCCAGAGGAGGCCTCGGTTCAGAGAAGGGAATTGGGGGCCCCCTCATCAGCGAGGTCCCCCCGGGAGCGGTGGTGGGTGGTCACAGAGAGGACAGATTCTGCTCGGTCCCTCAGAGAGATTTAAAAAAATCATCGGCCACCTCCAGATTTGCTCTACAATGATCCACACTCTGTGGAGTGTGCTTTCTCTGACTAAGTAAATCCATTTCTTACCTAAACAACAAAAAAAAAATTACCTTGTTTTTACGGACAGAATACTGTAGGTGCTATAGCTGATACAGCTCAACACCAAAAACACACAAAAAATAAACAAACCGAGCAACCTAATCAAAAAAACATGGGAAAAAGCCCGAAACAGACATCTCTCCAAAGACATACATGTGGCCAACAAACACATGAAAAGATGCTCAACATCACTCGTTGTTAGAGAAAGGCAAGTCAAAACTACAATGAGATATCGCCTCACACCAGTCAGAATGGTTATCCTCAAAAAGTCGACAGACAGTATGTCCTGGAGAGAGTGTGGAGAGAAGGGCGCCCTCTTGCGCTGTTGCTAGGAGTGTGAACGGATACAGCCACTATGGAGGGCCGTGAGGAGATTCCTTAAAAAACTAGGAAGAGGGAGCTTCCCTGGTGGTCCAGTGGGTAAAGAGTCCACCTTGCAGTGCAGGGGGCGCCGGTACGATCCCTGGCCTGGGAGGATCCCACGTGCCACGTAGCAGCTAGACTGATGTGTCCAATGAGGAGCCGCTGCTCTGTGGTGAGAGAGGCCATCGCGATGGGAGGCCCACACAGGCAAAAGAATAAAGATGGATGGCAATAGATGGATGGAAAATCAATGAAAAGAGGCCTACATTTTTTTTTAATAGCAAGAAAAACAAAAAAAGACAGGAACAGAACCACCATATGACCCAGCAATCCAACTGTTAAGCAGACGCCCTGAGGAAATCAGAATTGAAAAAGACACACGGAGCCTGGGTTTTGTAGCAACACTGTTTACAGTAGGTAGAACATGAAAACAGCCTCAGTGTTCACTGACTGATGAGTGAATGAAGAAACCGGGGTCCATGTATACAGTGGACTATTACTCAGCCATCAAAAGACATGCATGTGAGTCCGTTCACCGGAGGTGGGTGAACCTAGAACCTATTCTACAAAGTGACGTGAGTCAGAAAGAGAAGGAGAAATACTGTCTATGAACACATAGGTGTGGAATCTAGAAAGTTGGGACTGATAAAGGCATGTGCAGAATACACATGGAGAAGCAGGCCTGGAGAATAGACTTGTGCACATCGTGGGGAGGCACGGGTGGGTGAGAGGTATGGGAAGAGGCATCTGGAAACTTCCACGACCGTATGCAAGAGAGACACCCAGTGGGAACCTGCTGTTAGACTCAGGGAGCTTCCACAGGGGCTCTGGGGCCGCCGAGAGGGCTGCGGTGGAGAGGGAGACGGGAGGGACGGTCCAGAGGGAGGGGACGTCGGTCTGCCTATGGCTGATTCCGCTTGGTGTGTGGCAGGAAACACCAAACCTCTTTGAACAACAATTAAAATTTTTAAAAAGTGATACAGGTGCTCAGAAAACCTTTGAGAAATTTTTCTTAAGCAAGCAATTGGGCAAGGCCATCAACTCTGCTCAAGGGAACTATCGTCTATTTATAAGACAGTGTAGGAAAGTATTTTATACAATACTGTAAGGGGCTTTCCCGGTGTGGCTCCCACAGTCTAGAATCTGCCTGCCATGCGGGAGAGCAGGGTTCGATCCCTGGGTTCGGAAGGCCCCCTGGAGGAGGGCCTGGCCACTCACTGGGCCTCGAGCCACCCATGGCTCATCCGTGGGGTCGCCAAGGGTCAGACACGACTGAGGGGCTCTCCAAAGGTCTGTAGAGAAGGCAGAGGTGAATCCATTAGCAGGAGCAAACAAATAAAGAAGGAAGTATTTGCATTAAACACGGAAGGGTGCACAGCGTGTCCTTGGAAGGCTTGTTGTATTTAGCCTGAAGGTTGGGTTGGCTTCTCTGTAGTTTTGACTTTTTTCTTTTTGTTGGCTGGGTCAGGTCTGAGTTGCTCTGGGGCCTGGGGGAATCTCGCTTTACTGACCTAGGATTGCACCCGCATCGGAAGGTAGATGCAGCGCTGGACGAGCGGGGACATCTGGGCACGTGTCCTGTTGGATTCCGAGGCGGGAACAAGATCGTCTGTGGTTCTTTCTCATGGGTGGACTGTGACAGTGTGGACCCAGGAGGTGAGGTGCTGGCGCCTGTTTACCTGGGTTCTGGATGACATCCGCCCGGGGCTTGCCATGTGACCATGTGGCTAAGCTTCTGAGTGTCCGTGTGCTTGTGTGTTGAGAACATTCCCTTCAGGGGAGCTCTGGCCGAGGAGGGGCGTCTCACCTGGGACAGGACGTCCCTGGGATTCTGGGCTCCCATTGTGGGTCCCCCTTTTTGGCAGGGGGAGACCTCCCAGTGGCCTGAGGGTCCAAAGGGTCCTCCGAGGACAGGCTAGCCAACGGCTGGAGCAGATCCTGGACAGTGGGGACACGTTCCTTCCTTTGTTGTGGGCTGACCCCCGCCTGCCTTTACAACATGAACTGATTTGTGACTTCCAATAGTCTGTTTCTGCTGTGTAATACATTCACTTATCGATGTAGATATGGATACAGGTGTGTAGATAGATATAGATTCATCGGTACAGAGATGTTTCTACGTCTTTAGTCTTTTTGAGATTCTTTGCCATAGTAGGTCTGTACAAACAGAGTGAACATGCTTCTCTTGTTCTTCCTTGTTCTTCCTCTTCCTGTTCCTGGCGCATGCCTGGAATGTTCCAGACAGACCTTGCTTGTCCCAGGACCCCTTGCCCTCTCAACCCCAGCTCTCTTGCCGTCACACGCAGAGCGTCCCTCGGCGTCTTTCCCACGTCGTTTCAGAGGCCCGGAGGAAAGGGGTCCGTCTGTGCCTACCAGCTGAGATCAGTCCTGGATCTGTGGAAACTTGGTTCCAGGCATCCAGCGTTCACTCCAGCTCCCTGTAGTATATTCATACCGTCGGCTGAGTAACCCACGAAGGGGGATAGTTCTTTTCTGTGCTTGTTTGTATGCGCCTGCACAGGGGCTTGCTGAGCGCACAGAAGATGTGTCCTTGCAGTGAGCGGGGCCCCTCTCTGGCCGCGGTGATGGGGGCTTGTCATTGCTGTGGCTTCTCCTTGTGTTGGAGAACGGGCTCCCAAGCTGGGACTGTCAGTCGCTGTGGGCTGAGTGATGATTGGTGTTAGACCACGGTAGGTTACCGTGAATGGTGTCGGAGTCTTAATCTCCCATGGAGAAGCATATACATCGGGATCAAAAGACTCAGCGATGGTCACTGAGAGCTTCCTGATGGTCACTCAGAGCTTCGTGCAGTGAAAACTTTATTCAGAAAAGAGGATAGAGAGAGAGCGCTTCCAGCATTGACACTGGAAGGGGGATAGAAGAGAACCCCTTTTGCCCATTGAAGCCTGACAGTTTGTCTCTTCCAGTCAGTTACCAGAAGAATAAATCAAAAGAATATCTTAAGGTTGTAAAGGCCCTTTGTGTGGGGACAGGCTAGCCAACGGCTGGAGCAGATCCTGGACAGTGGGGACACGTTCCTTCCTTTGTTGTGGGCTGACCCCCGCCTGCCTTTACAACATGAACTGATTTGTGACTTCCAATAGTCTGTTTCTGCTGTGTAATACATTCACTTATCGATGTAGATATGGATACAGGTGTGTAGATAGATATAGATTCATCGGTACAGAGATGTTTCTACGTCTTTAGTCTTTTTGAGATTCTTTGCCATAGTAGGTCTGTACAAACAGAGTGAACATGCTTCTCTTGTTCTTCCTTGTTCTTCCTCTTCCTGTTCCTGGCGCATGCCTGGAATGTTCCAGACAGACCTTGCTTGTCCCAGGACCCCTTGCCCTCTCAACCCCAGCTCTCTTGCCGTCACACGCAGAGCGTCCCTCGGCGTCTTTCCCACGTCGTTTCAGAGGCCCGGAGGAAAGGGGTCCGTCTGTGCCTACCAGCTGAGATCAGTCCTGGATCTGTGGAAACTTGGTTCCAGGCATCCAGCGTTCACTCCAGCTCCCTGTAGTATATTCATACCGTCGGCTGAGTAACCCACGAAGGGGGATAGTTCTTTTCTGTGCTTGTTTGTATGCGCCTGCACAGGGGCTTGCTGAGCGCACAGAAGATGTGTCCTTGCAGTGAGCGGGGGCCCCTCTCTGGCCGCGGTGATGGGGGCTTGTCATTGCTGTGGCTTCTCCTTGTGTTGGAGAACGGGCTCCCAAGCTGGGACTGTCAGTCGCTGTGGGCTGAGTGATGATTGGTGTTAGACCACGGTAGGTTACCGTGAATGGTGTCGGAGTCTTAATCTCCCATGGAGAAGCATATACATCGGGATCAAAAGACTCAGCGATGGTCACTGAGAGCTTCCTGATGGTCACTCAGAGCTTCGTGCAGTGAAAACTTTATTCAGAAAAGAGGATAGAGAGAGAGCGCTTCCAGCATTGACACTGGAAGGGGGATAGAAGAGAACCCCTTTTGCCCATTGAAGCCTGACAGTTTGTCTCTTCCAGTCAGTTACCAGAAGAATAAATCAAAAGAATATCTTAAGGTTGTAAAGGCCCTGTGGGCCCACACCCACAGCATTAATGTGAGGTTAGCTAGGACAGACCCCACCCCTGAGGGCTAGGTGAGACATTCTCATGTTAATGCTCATATTAACCTAAGGCTAGAAGTGTTCAGTTTCAACACTGAAGATCTTTGTCTTTAGTTTTCCTTGTCCTTCCTCTTCTCCTCCTTTTCCTTGGGACCTGCTAGCCTCCTTGTCAGTTCTTCCTCTGAACCTCGTTCATTCTGAACCCCTTTCAGTGGCCCCTCAGCGTGGAATATTCCCTGACCAGGGGTCAGACCGAGGTCCCCTGCACTGGCAGGCGGATTCTCTTGCACTGGGGCGCCCGAGAAGTCCAGTGTGCATTTGCAAATTAGATGGACCCCATAAGCATTGTTTGCCTTTGAGCACATTTCCAACACGAAACTCATAATTCTCCATGATTAATTAAGCATTCGTCATTACAGTACACATTGGTAACACACGAGCCACCCTGAACCCGTGTGCCATGATGTGTTCTTCGTAAGCTTACATTGCAGGTTTTATGGAAATTACTGTGTATATTTATAAAAAAGCAGAACGTTTCATGTATCGAACACGGGCATGGGGGCCGTGTCTGTAGAAGGTGGGACATGCCGTGCCTGTTCACCACAGAGTCGTCCCCATGGGTTTTAGCCCAGAGCCATGCGCCATGGGGCACGCACACACACACACAAATACAAAGAGGCACACACAGATACTCATGGGCCGAGACCCTCAGACTCACACACATGGATACACACACAGATGCCCTTATAGACCCTCCCCAGTGGACACCGCTGGGCTCACACAGCCTCCACACCCCCAGGGGCCCAGCGGAGGCCTCCAGCGTGCTCGTGGGCCACCTGATCTTTCCATTCTCCCTGAGACAGCCTCCCTGGCCTCTGGCCTGGTCTGACAGGGTCCCTCCTTTGGGGTGCCTGGTCCACCCATCACACTCCTTTCTCCCCGTCCCCCAAAGGCATCCATGAAGAGCTCTTATTCTGGGCTTCCCTGGTGGTCTGGTGGGTCAAGAGTCCACCTTGCAGGGCAAGGAGTGCCGGTTAGATCCCTGACCTGGGACGATCCCACGTGCCGCGGAGCTGCTGGACCTGTGTGTCCAATCACGAGCCAGCACTCTGAAGCGCATGTGCACAGAGCCAGTGCTCTGTAGTGAGAGAGGTCGCTGCAGTGGAAGGCCTGCACAGGCCAAAGAGCCAAGATAAATAAATGAAAGACCTTTCGAAGTGGCCAAAAAAACCCCTGTTATTCTGAAAGTACCCCTCTTGAGGGACTTGGACGCCTGCCTGCGATCACTGAGCACCGCAGTCTTCAGCGAGGCTGTCACTTCCTGGGAAGGGGCTGGACCGCCGTGTCCCCAAGTCAGACCTGCAGCCCCTCGCTCTGTAACTGCTCTCTGCTTTTCTCGAGGAAAGACTGGTCACGTGTGTGTGTGTGTCTGTGTGTGTGTGTGTGTCTGTGTGTGTGTGTGTGTGTGTGTGTGCGCGCGCGCATGCATGAACTGTGATCGCGTCGGACACGCTGGGAGCCCGTGGATGGCTGCGCAGCAGACTTCTCTCTCCGTGGGACTCTCCAGGCAGAAGGACTAGACCGGTTGGTCATTTCCGTCTCTTCCCCACCCAGGCAACGAGCCCTGTCCCTTGTGTCTCTTGCATTGGTAAGGGAGATCCCTTACGACGAGCGAACCTCGGAACCCCTGAGAACGCTGCATTCTACCAAATTCCTGATCACTGCTATGGGAAAGCCACAACCCATGAGCTGTTTCACTGCATATCTGAGTTGTCTTCCAAAAAGGAAAGCACAGATACTGTTTTGAAGTGGACGGCCAGACGTGTCCCATCGAGCATGGGCTATCTGGTGGAAACCTTAGGTGAAACTCAGTTGCTCAGTCCTGTCCACCCCTTGGTGACCCCCATGGCCTGTCGCCAACCCGGTGCCTCTGTGCCCAGGGGTCTCCAGGCAAGGCTCCTGGAGTGGGTCACCATTTCCTAACCTAGGGGAAAGTTCCCAGATCAGGGGCATCAAACTCGAGGCTCCCACATGGCAGGCGGGACACCCAAGTGCGTTAATCAGTTTATTGATCAGTGGAGGAATCGAGGAAGATCACCAAGGGCAGAGAAACTCGTGAGTGGAGAGCCATAGTCCAGCCTCATGACTCCCTGGGAGAGAAGGCATGCCGGTTTCTGGGGGGAAGTGTCTGATCTTCATAGGAATGATTGTGACGCATTATACCTGCGAGGCTGGTTGTCGTCTTGTTCTGTATTCTTCATTCAACATGAAAAAGAAAAAACCCGTAAACCATTGTGGAGGTGATGGGGAGGCGCAGGAGGTCAGAGACCCCGGGAAAGAGAGGGGAGAGTCAGCGGCTGGGGAGGCTCCCCTCCAAGACCCGTGTCCCAGAAACCCCTCTCTGTTGGGGGGGCCAGGTCAGGGGGCCTAGAACTCGAGCACTGGGTGAACCTGCTGTGACCGTCTTGAGCCAGCTTTCACATTGAGAGTTTCTCAGCTCCATATTTGCAGCTCCAGGACGCGGGGGCCTCTGCCCTTGGGTCCTCTGTACGCATTCTTTCTCCTCATGAAGCTGCTGTGACTGCCCGGCTATTCCTTCCTGGAGGGATTCCCCACGGGACCGCAATGGTGGAGAACCTCCCGCCATGCGGGAAACCTGAGTTCTGTCCCTCAGTTGAGGAGGTCTCCAGAGAGGGGAAAGCTGACTCACTCCTGTGCTCTCGAGTGGACCCTTCCACAGAGACAGGACCCCGGCGGGCTCTCGTCCACAGGGTCACAGTGCGTTGGATGCGTCTCAGTGAATTTCACTTCCTGTCTGATTGCACCACTCCATGCTGTCTGCTGACACCTTGGTCCTCCGAGCCTCTCACCGGGGTGTCTGCACCAGAGGTGAGTGGATATTGAAATCCACAGACTTGCAGAAAGACGGGGCCTTTGCCATGGGCCCTGGTGGACCTTTTTCCTATTGCTTTTTTCTTTCGAATGAATTTTTATTGAAATGCCATGGGTTTGCCAGGCTGCGTTAGTTTCCGGTGGACAGCAAAGTGACCCGTGTATACATTTCTCGTCTCAATTTCTACGTGCTGTCTCGGTCGTTCTTGTCCCTAATCATGGTAACCGGCCAGACTGCTGGGACCAAGGAGTTTCTCAAGCAAGAAGACTGGCATGGGTGGCCATTTCCTCGTTCAGGGAACTTTCCCGACCCAGGATCGAACCCATGTGTCCTGCCCTGGCAGGGAGATTCCAGAGTACTGGGCCACCTGGGAAGACACCCCATATCTCTGTTTCTATCTCTATCTTTTTCTCTATCTACATCTACATCTCTGTCTTCATCTACATCTCCATCTGTACCTATATCTATGTATCTATGTATCTGTATGGGCCAATGTATGCCTTACATATAGATTTATATCTATAGATGGGCCAATATATGCCTGAGATACTTTTCCTTTAGAAGTTTTCACAGGATACTCAAGGCAGGCTTCCGGGCTCTATAGAAGCTCTGAGTTCTCTGTTTATGTCGTGGTGTGAAGACCACCCCATATCCTCCGTGATGAAGCGGGGACTGTGACTTGGCCAGCTTTCACATTGAGAGTTTCTCAGCTCCATATTTGCAGCTCCAGGACGCGGGGCCTCTGCCCTTGGGTCCTCTGTACGCATTCTTTCTCCTCATGAAGCTGCTGTGACTGCCCGGCTATTCCTTCCTGGAGGGATTCCCACGGACCGCAATGGTGGAGACCCTCCCGCCATGCGGGAAACCTGAGTTCTGTCCCTCAGTTGAGGAGGTCTCCAGAGGGGGGAAAGCTGACTCACTCCTGTGCTCTCGAGTGGACCCTTCCACAGAGACAGGACCCCGGCGGGCTCTCGTCCACAGGGTCACAGTGCGTTGGATGCGTCTCAGTGAATTTCACTTCCTGTCTGATTGCACCACTCCATGCTGTCTGCTGACACCTTGGTCCTCCGAGCCTCTCACCGGGGTGTCTGCACCAGAGGTGAGTGGATATTGAAATCCACAGACTTGCAGAAAGACGGGGCCTTTGCCATGGGCCCTGGTGGACCTTTTTCCTATTGCTTTTTTCTTTCGAATGAATTTTTATTGAAATGCCATGGGTTTGCCAGGCTGCGTTAGTTTCCGGTGGACAGCAAAGTGACCCGTGTATACATTTCTCGTCTCAATTTCTACGTGCTGTCTCGGTCGTTCTTGTCCCTAATCATGGTAACCGGCCAGACTGCTGGGACCAAGGAGTTTCTCAAGCAAGAAGACTGGCATGGGTGGCCATTTCCTCGTTCAGGGAACTTTCCCGACCCAGGGATCGAACCCATGTGTCCTGCCCTGGCAGGGAGATTCCAGAGTACTGGGCCACCTGGGAAGACACCCCATATCTCTGTTTCTATCTCTATCTTTTTCTCTATCTACATCTACATCTCTGTCTTCATCTACATCTCCATCTGTACCTATATCTATGTATCTATGTATCTGTATGGGCCAATGTATGCCTTACATATAGATTTATATCTATAGATGGGCCAATATATGCCTGAGATACTTTTCCTTTAGAAGTTTTCACAGGATACTCAAGGCAGGCTTCCGGGCTCTATAGAAGCTCTGAGTTCTCTGTTTATGTCGCGTGGTGTGTAGGAGTTTATCCCAACTTCCTCACCTATCCCTCCCCGTGATGTTTTCCTGTAGAGAGTGTCAGTGTGTTTTCTACATCTGTGTGTCTTGTTTCTGTTTTGGAAATAGTTCACGGGTGTCCTGGGTCATGCCCCGCTTGTCCGTGGTGCTCTCTGTGACTTGCCTTTCTGTTTCTGTCTTCACGGAGGATGAGTGCCTCTAGACATGGCTGCCAATGGCTTCCCTTCCATATTTTCCCTTCCTGCCTAACAGACAGTGGCGTGTCTGTCCACACTTACGGCAGGACATGCAAGAGGAGCATCATAACTCCCTGAAAAAAGACTCGGGGTCGTCTGGACCCCATGTGTACTCACCAGAAGGCGGTCAGGACTTTGGGGCAGTTGTCCGCTACAGAGAAGGAATGAGGAGAGAAATGAGCGCTGGCCTGGCTCTCTTTCAGAGGCTGATTTCAGAGCAGGCCATCGCAGGGAGTACCGCGGGCACGGGACGTTGGCATCGCGCGTGATAGGTTTCCACGGCGAGGCCCGTGGTGCTTGGGGGCTGTACCTGAGGCATCGTCGATGTTTTCTTCTGGAATCCCCCATCCTTGGTTCAGTTCCTTGTACTTCTCAAATTCCTCTTCTGTGAGACTGTCTCCTTTGGCTGGGTTTCACAGCAAGCCGGGAAGAAGAGGTGTGCATTAGAATCCCTCCTCGGTGAGAGGCTGTGACCCAGATCGTCCACTCCTAAGATGGCCCTACGGCCCAAGCCGTGCTCACCAGGTCATGGGCTACAGAGAGACCTGAGCATGCCTGCCGACCTTCTGAGGGCTTCCTGGAGCGGGGTCTACACCGTGAACATTTCCTCCTGTTCCAATTCATGAAAGTTTGGAGCAAACTACACACCGTACCCCCATGAGCATAAGCGCCCCGCGTCAGATGCTGTCCCTCTGGGCCTCTGGGAGAAGGTCACGCCGGGTCTGGAGACTCTGAATCCCTCCCAGGTCTGCAACCCTTCCTGACCATCCTAGAATGGGGTCCCTGGGGTTCTCGGGAACCCCAGTTCAGTGCGCTGCCTGGATAGCGTCCCCGACCCAACAGATGAGAGTTGGCGCAGATGTCCATGGGTCATGGCGGACGGGGAAGCCTGGTGGGTGGCCGTCCACGTGTGACATTACACAGGCATCCCTAGAGCATCCTGGAATGTCTCGGGGTGCCTCTCGGGGTAGTACACCGATTTTTTTCGTTTTAAACCATCTGACAGAATTTCTAGCAGATGCATGACTTCACTTTCAGAGTGGACGGCCTTTCCCCTCCCCGCCTCCTGCCCCAGGAAGGGCCGTTTCTCCTGTGCGAACGCCCATGTGCTCAAGGGTGCTTCCTAGACTAGTCCGTGCGTAGGCCCGGGTGTCCTTCGTATACAACTACTGAGGCCAAAATAATACTTAGGGTGTGAACGTGACCTGTTTGCATAGAAGGAGCTCCCGTACGTACCGAGGGCGTGACTCAGTTTGGTGATCCTCTCTCCATCGAAGTTCTCCTCGTAAAACACCAGCATGTTTGGTGTTACACGATATAGCTGTGCCCTATTTTTACCCATGTCTGTGAGGGAGAAAAAAAAAGGAAACCTCAGCCGGGTGAACATCTCCTCTTTTCAGTTGGACCCGTCTTCTTCTTCACACACTGTGTCGGATCTCCTCTCTGGCAGGTGCTTTGTCTCTCGTAACATGACTGCTGGGTCTGTCGTTAGAACCAGGGAAGACCCCCGTGAATGAAGAACGCTTTCTCGACACTCCCGTCTTCCTAAGCCAGGGGAGATGTCCTGTCTTTAGACGAGCCGTCTGTGAACGTCGGCAGAGGAGGTGGGTGGCAGGCCTCGGCCATCTCCTGCCAGCTCAGGAGACCTGACTGTTCTTGGTTCAGGAATGGTGTGACCGAGTTGGCCCGTTGTCATCCTTTCAATGATACTCGGTAAATTTAACTAAGTCAACCCAAGTGATTTCCTAGTATAGAGTCGACAAGCAACGTTATCACTGAAGCTACCGCAAATGAGTGGACATACAGACTCTGAAATGATTTCCAATGAGGTCCTGAGCCCTGTGTTTACACAGGAAATGAGAAACCATGCGTCAGGACTTCCGTGTGGGTCCAGTGGCTATGACGCCAGAGGTGCCGATGCAGGACACCCGGGTTCCATCCCCGGGCCGGGAAGATCCTCTGGAGGAGGACACGGCCACCTGCTCCAGTCTTCTTGCCTGGAGACTCCCACAGATGGAGGAGCCTGGCAAACACTCGTCTGTGGGGTCATTATGAGTCAGGCACCAGTGAGCAACTGAGCATGCATCCTCATGTCAAATGAAATAGAACAAAAAAAATTTTTTTTAAAGAATTGTGATCATCTTAAGTTATTTTCGACTCTTCTCTAAGTCTGAGGAACGTGGCTCATCCATGATCTGGGGCTTTTTCTGAGATAGCGTACATGGTAACTTCCCCATCGGACCTTATTCTGGTTTTCTGGGAGAGCATGACTGCCTGGAGAATGAAAAGCCTGGCCTGAGGTTGCTTTTTATTTTCGGAAATGGGTCCCAATGCCAGTCGACCCGCTCTCTTGGATGAACCCAAGACCATCACCCGTGAGCACGTTCCGTGCTTTCGGGCGTCCCGCGTGGCTTGGATCGTAAGGCATCTGGGTGGCACGCGGGAGACCCAGGTTTGATCCTTGGGTCCTGAAGACCCTGGGAAAAGGAAACAGCCGCCCGGTCCTGGAGCTCCGTGGGCAGCCAGGAAAACCAGCGAGTCCCTCCCAAGGGGAGCCCATTCCTGCAACTTCATGGGAAGGACCGATGCTGAAGCTGAAGCTCGAGCCCCTGGCCCCCTTCGTGAGCAGTGACCCGACTCCCTGGATGAGGCCCCGGTGCTGGGAGCGACGGAGCCTAGCAGATGGGACGGCTGAGGGTGGAAGGGGTGGGTGGGAAGGCATCCTTCGCCAAGGGGAGATGAGGGTGTGGCCGGACAGGGAAGCCTGGAGTGGTGAGGGCCGCAGGATCACCAGGCGTTAGCCGTGACGGAGCCTCGCCTGTCCTTAAGGAACCCCATCCCTGGCCAAGCGTGCCTACTTACAGTCAACGGTGTAGTCGTCTCCTTCCCTCTTGGCTACGACTTGGGCCAATGTGCAGGAGTCGAAAAACCTGCAAGACAGACCGACGAGACGTTCCATCTTCACCATTCACTGCCCTTGAGAGGGCAGGGTTCGCCCCCTCCAGTGCGGCACCCCCCGTCACCCCAATCATGTACGGGGGAGACCGAACCCTTCCTTGGAAGGCAGCCTCTCCGTGTCTCCCTGGACGGGGGCAGTGCTCACGTGGTGTAGATGATGAACACCAGCCTTTCGCAGTCGTTGATACACTCCAGCCGTCGAATGTAGGCCCTCATGGGGCCAGTGTCTTCGTCAACCTTGTCCTTGTTGTCGGCCGCAATGTAGAGGGTCCGCCAGTCTCCCGAGATCTAACAAGGAGGGTCTCTGTGAGCCTCATTCAGCCTGTGTGGTGGGGACTCACCATGCCCTGCCCAGCCCAGGTGTCTCTGTTCCCCTCCCAAGAGAAGTACCGTCTCCCTCATCCCACCGAGCAGCGTTCTACCCCATGTGGTCCCCAATAACCAGCAGGGAAATCAGGATGTTTATTTGAATCAGAAAGCATAGAATTCAGAGTTTTTGTTTGTTTAAGAAGTCCTCTGTGATGATAGCTATGTAGTTTTTTAATTTCCTTTATGCATTTATTTATTTTGGCTCTTCTGGGTGTTCCCGGTGGCTTCAGGCTCTCTCTCATTGCAGGGAGTGGGGGCTCCTCTCTAGTGGAGGGGAGCAGGCTTCCTGGGGCGGGGATGTCTTTGGGATGGAGCTCGGGCTCCAGGGCCCACGGGCTTCCATCGCTGCGGCCCACGGGCTTCGTAGTGGCGGCTCTGGGGCTCCAGAGCACAGGCTCCCTCGTTGGGGCTCCTGGGCTTTGTGGCTCCGCAGCCTGTGAGGTCTTCCCGGACCAGGGATCGAACCCATGTCTCCTGACTGGGCAGGTGAGCTCTTCACCCCTGAGTAACCAGGGAAATCCTAGAGTTCAAACGTTTGTTTGAAACACTTAAAGCAATTCCAATAAAGACCATGACAGATCTCTGCATGAAAGCATTTTTTTTTTTTAAACCTTCTTCTTTTTCGCCAAGAGGCAAATAACAGGAAAAAAACACAGAACAAAGGGAGAGACAAGAGGGTCCGTATGATGTTCCTGGCGATGCGTGGAGGGTCGTCCGTGTGCAGTCTGCTCATGCGTGTGACAGTCTCCGTCTCTCACACACATACTACCCAGCCCCTCCCGCACGTTGGCTGCACTTGCATACCCTCCGTGCGGTGGGCTCAGATGGTGTTTCATGGGCCGCGCAGATCCCGGCGAGGACGAGACTCAGGAGCAGAACCTTCATGGTGTTGGCTTTTCGGTGCTTCCTTCCAAGAAGCAGACGGTCTCCCAGTGGCTGGAGAGGACACAAACTGGTTCTGCTTTTTATAGGGTCCATCTCTTGGCGGAGTCTGTCATGATGCAACCTGTGGTTAATCAGCAGACCTTGCTTGTGTAGACACTGTCTTCTGATATCCTGCTTGGCAGCCGAGCATCGTCACGAAGTGTGCTTCTCATAAAGAGATGAATTTTCTGACACTCCAGAGTACATTAGGATGTTTGGCCTTGAGCCCACAGGAGACAACCCGGATGGAGAGGGTCACTCAGGGACAGAAACATGTATCATCTTTTGCGTCCACCGATTCCAAAATGGGACCAATCGTCCGAGACACGTCGGCAGGGCTCCCGTCTGATTTCTTGAACGTCCAAGAGTTCAGTTCAGTCACTCAGTGGTGTCTGACCTTTTGTGACCCCAGGGTCGGCAGCCCACCAGGCATCCCTGTCCTTCCCCGTGTCCTGGAGATCGATCCCACTCATGTCCATGGAGACCTAGATGCCGTCCAGCCATCTCGTCCTCGATCACCCTCTTTTCCTCAGTACCAGTATTTTCCCCCAAATGAGGGTCTCTTCCACTGAGTTGCCTCTTTGCAAGTATGGGAGCTTCAGCATCAATCCCTCCAGTGACTGTTCAGGGCTGACTTCCTTATGGGTGGCCAGGAGTGATTTCTTTACTGGCCAGGGCACTCTCGGGGGTCTTCGACAGCTCGGCTGTTCAAAACACGTCAGGTCTTTGGCCCTCAGCCTTCTCGCACGCTCCAGTGTCCACTCCCGTTTGGGAGTCCTGTGAACACTCAAGCGTTGGCTGAAGGGCTTGTTTTTGGCCGAGTGAGCTGTCTAGCTGTGTCCTCGCTTTTCTTCTGAGGGGCAGGCGTCTTTTGACTTCACAGCTGTGGTCGACAAGGAAAGAAAGAGACCGAGGAAAGAAAGTCTGTCCCCATTTCCACGGTTTCCCTGTCTAGTTATCATGGTGAGAGGGGACCGTGTGCCATGATGTTCGGTTTTGTGTGTGTGCTGAGTTCTGAGCAGAATTGTCTCTCTCCTCTTGGACCTTCATCCAGAGGCTCTTGAGTTCCTCTTCACGTTCTCCCTGCAGGGTGCCGTCGTCTGCGTCGATAGGTATCCCCACAGTCTTGACTCCAGCTTGTGTTTCAGCCAGATGCGCCACCCCCCCCCCCACCTCGATGTCCTCTGCGTCTGCGTTCAGGCCGGTGGACAAGACACAGCCTCCCCCCCTTCCCCAGTTTGGAACCAGAGCCTCGTTCCGTGCCCGGCTCTGTTACTTCTTGACCTGCATACAGGTTCCGCAGGAGGCAGGTGAGGTGGGACAAGGTGTTCCCAGCTCTTTCAGCATCGTCCACAGTGTGTTGTGATCCATGCCGTCAGAGGCTTAGTATAGTCCGTGATGCCAACATAGAGGTTTTCTGGAAATCTCTTGCCTTTTTGTTTTTTTCTTTTTATAGTCCAGTGGATGTTGGCGGTTCTGTCTCTGGTTCCTCTGCCTTTTCTAAATCCAGGCTGTTGAAGTAAGTTCTCAGTGCATCTGTGGTTGACGTCAAGCCTGGAGGCTTTTTTTTTTTTCCCCTTTGTCTAGAAATTCACCAACAGTTTACTCAATGGTGGCCTATACTAGTGTGTGGTAATAATTGATTTTACAACATACCATACGTTTTACTGTTATTAAATAGGAAATTGAGTGAGTGTGAGATCATGTGCAGGGAATGCAGAAAGGGACAGTCTTAGAGGAGAGCTTCAGACATGTATTACTGTGCAGTCAGAGACAGAAAGGAAAAAGAATCGGCAGTATGTAAGCACACACACAGGCACACACACACGACCCCAAAGAACCATCAAGAGAAAACTCTTCCAGGAAGGAATTTCATGGAGAACAGAGTGAAAATAGTCAAATTTGAGGTAGAGAAAATTCATCAAAATGTAACTAGAAGGGGTCTCCCTGGTGGCCCAGTGGGTAAGGACACCGCCTTGCAGTGCAAGGGGTGCCGGTTTGATCCCTTCCCCGAGAGGATCCTACGTGCTGCAGAGCAGCTGGACTGGTGTGTCCAATGACCGAGCCTGAGCTCAGGAGCACATGTGCCTGGAACTGGCGCTCTGCAGCGAAGGAGGCCATTGCGATGGGTGGCCCACATGGGCCAAAGAACAAAGATGGATGAAAATAAACAGTTGGAAAATCGACAAAAAGAGGCCAACATTTTTTTTTAAATATGAAAAAGAAAAAAAAAAAAAAAGCTACAACCAGAACCACCATATGACGCAGGAATCCAACTGCTAAGCAGACGCCCTGAGGAAATCAGAAGTGAAAGAGACACACAGAGCCTGGACTTTGTAGCAGCACTGTTTACAGTAGGTAGAACATGGAAACAGCCTCAGTGTCCACTGACTGATGAATGGAAGATGAAACCGTGGTCCATGTATACAGTGGACTGTTACTCAGCCATCAAAAGACATGCATGTGAGTCCGTTCACCGGAGGTGGGTGAACCTAGAGCCTACTATACCAAGTGCCGTGAGTCAGAAAGAGCAGGAGAAATACTGTCCGCGAGCACATAGGTGTGGAATCTAGAAAGACGGGGCTGATGAAGGCATGTGCAGAATACACCTGGAGAAGCAGGCCTGAAGAAGAGACTTGAGCACATCGCGGGAAGGGAGGGGCGGGTGAGAGGCATGGGGAGAGGAACCTGGAATCTTCCATGACCATATGTAAAACAGGCACCCAGGGGGAACCTGCTGTTAGATTCAGGGAGCTTCCCTAGGGGCTGTGGGGCTGCCCAGGGGACTGGGTTGGAGAGGGAGATGGGAGGGAAGGTCCAGAGGGTGGGCACGTCGGTCTGCCTGTGGCTGCTTTCGCTTGGTGTGCGGCAGGAAACAACCAGCCTCTGTGGGAAACAATTAAAATTAAACAAAAATGAAACAGGTGCTCAGAAAACCTTTGAGAACTCTTTCTTAAGCAAGCAATTGGACAAGGCCATCAAGTCTCTTCAAGGGAGCTATCGTCTATTTATAAGACAGCGTAGGAAAGTATTTTATACAGTACTGTAAGGGGCTTTTCGGTGTGGCTCCCACAGTCTAGAATCTGCCTGCCATGCGGGAGAGCAGGGTTCGATCCCTGGGTTCGGAAGGCCCCCTGGAGGAGGGCCTGGCCACTCACTGGGCCTCGAGCCTCCCATGGCTCATCTGTGGGGTCGCCAAGGGTCAGACACGACTGAGGGGCTTTCCCAAGGTCTGTAGAGAAGGCAGAGATGAATCCCTTATGAGGAGCCAATAAGTAAAGAAGGACCTATTTGCATGAAACACGGAAGGGTGTACAACGTGTCCTTGGAAGGCTTGTGGTATTTGGTCTGACGGTTAGGTTGGTATGTCGGTAGTTTTGATTTTTTTTGTTGTTCTTGGCTGGGTCAGGTCTGAGTTGCTCCGGGGCACGGGGGATTCTCTCTTTACCGACCTAGGATTGCACCTGCATACTGTGCATCGGAAGGTGGATGCAGCGCTGGACGAGCGGGGACATCTGGGCACGTGTCCTGTTGGATTCCGAGGCGGGAACAAGATCGTCTGTGGTTCTTTCTCACGGGTGGACTGTGACAGTGTGGACCCAGGAGGTGAGGTGCTGGCGCCTGATTACCTGGATTCTGGACGACGTCCGCCCGGGGCTTGCCATGTGCCCATGTGGCTAAGCTTCTGAGTGTCCGTGTGCTTGTGTGTTGAGAACATTCCCTTCCGGGAAGCTCCGGCCGAGGAGGGGTGTCCACCTGTGGTAGGAAGCAGCCAGAGGACGTCCCTGGGGTTCTGGGCTCCCATTGTGGGTCCTCCTTTTCGGCAGAGGGAGACCTCTCGGTGGCCTGAGGGTCCGGAGGGTCCTCCAAGGACAGGCCAGGCCACGGCTGTAGTGGATCCTGGACAGTAGGGACACGTTTCTTTCTTTGTTGTGGACTGACCCCCGCCTGCCTTTACAGCATGAACTGATTCGTGACTTCCAAGAGTATGTTTGTCACTGCTGTGTAATAGATTCCCTTACAGATGTAGATACAGATACAGATGCGGAGATAGATATAGATTCACGGGTACAGAGATGTTTCTACGTCTTTAGTCTTTCTGAGATTCTTTGCCATTGTAGGTCCATACAAACATAGTGAACATACTTCTCTTGTTCTTCCTCTTCCTGTTCCTGGCGCATGCCTGGGGTGTTCCAGACAGACCCTGCTTGTCCCAGCACCCCTAGCCCTCTCAACCTTCCGCTCTCTTGCCGTCACACGCAGAGCGTCCCTCGGCGTCTTTCCCACGTCGTTTCAGAAGCTCGGAGGAAAGGGGTCCGTCTGTGCCTACCAGCTGGGATCGGTCCTGGATCTGCAGAAACTTGGTTCCAGGCATCCAGCGTTCGCTCCAGCTCCCTGTAGTATATCCATACCGTCGGCTGAGTAACCCACAAAGGGGGATATTTCTTTTCTGTGCTTCTTTGTATGCACCTGCACAGGGGCTTGCTGAGCGCACAGAAGATGTGTCCTTGCAGTGAGCGGGGACCCCTCTCTGGCCGCGGTGACGGGGGCTTGTCATTCCCGTGGCTTCTCCTTGTGCTGAAAAACGGGCTCCCAAGCGGGGACTGTCAGTCGTTGTGGGCTGAGTGATGATCGGTGATAGAGGAGGTAGATTACCGTGAATGGTGTCGGAGTCTTAATCTCCCATGGAGAAGCATTCACATGGGGATGAAAAGACTCAGCGATGGTCACTGAGAGCTTCGTGCAGGGAAAAGTTTATTAAGAAAAGAGGATATATATAGAGAGCGCTTCCAGCATAGACACTGGAAGGGGGATAGAAGAGAACCCCTTTTGCCCATTGAAGCTTGACAATTTGTGTCTTCCAGTCAGTTATCAAAACAGTAAGTCAAAAGACGATCTAAAGGTTGTAAAGGCCCTGTGGACCCACACCCAGAGCATTATCATGAGATTAGCCAGGACAGTCTCCAGGCCTGAGGGCTAGGTGAGACCTTCTAATGGAAATGCCCAGATGCACATGAGACTAGAAGTGTTTAGTTTCAATACTGAAGATCTTTGCCTTTCGTTCTCCTTGTCCTGCCTCTTCTCCTGCTTGTCGTTGGGACCCACTAACTTTGCCTCGTCAGCCTCTGAACCCCTTTTATTCTGAACCCCTTTCCGTGGCCCCTCAGCGTGTGCACTTTTCCCTGACCAGGGGCCAGCCCCCTGCACTGGCAGGCGTGTTCTCTCCCACCGGGCCCCCGCCAAATCCAGTGTGCATTTGCAAACTAGGTGAACCCTGTAAGCATTGTTTGCCTCTGAGCATATTTCTTACATGCAACTCATAATTCTCCACGAAGAATTAAGCATTCGTCATTACATTAGGCATTGGTAACACACAGGGCACCCTGAACCCACGTGCAGTGATGTATTCTTTGTAAGCTTCCCTTGCAGGTTTTCTGGACATTACTGTGTATATTTATAAACAAACAAAGCAGAACATTACATGCGTCTTCAGGATGTATGTATTAAATGGCATCATTATTAAATTCATTGAGTGCAGCACCTCTGTGTAGTATAAAAATACATCTTTGCACGGTTTAGATTCGCATTCTCTGTGAAATACTCTTTCAGAGTCAGGCAGTGTGGGCCCACCGTCCTTGATGGGAATGCTTAACTATGTGTTTGAATTTTAAACCTCTGCACTTTGGAGTTGTTGAGTAAAAAGATGAACAACTTGAGAGTTGTGGGTTGCATTTTATTTGGGGCCTAATTAGGACGGCAGGCCGGGAGGCAGCACCCCAGAGAGCGCTGAGCGACGGCTCCAGAAAGGCAGCAGGAGGCGGGTCAATATTTAAGGATTTTGGCGAGGGAGGAGTTGAACAACGTTAAACAGTCATTTTACAAAGGGTCCCAGTGAGTCACGAAGATCTGGTGTCACCGTGAGGAGATTTGGTGCTTTTCTAAATATGAGGAGATGCAAGGATTGAGATCATGAAAGCTGTTCCTAAAAGCATCCCCCTGTCAAAAGACCTGCCCCACCTGATTCCCTGGAGCACAGAGTGCCTCTACCCCACCCTGATGTCCTTCAGGGGGTGTTGAAGGTCAGCAGGTCTCAACAGCACCAGGTCTTACCTTCACCCTGTTATCCTTCAGGGAGTGCGGGGCCGCCTGGCAGAGGAGAAAGGGCGGCAGGATTGTCCCTGGCCAGGCCACGGGAAGATCAGAGAGGGGTGAGCCTGCTGTCCGCCAACCCAGCCCCCCGGCGAGCGAGAGAAAACCAGACGCGACAGCGGTTCCGTCAAAGCAGTTCCGTTTATTAGTGCAGACTTACAGCTTATATGGGCAATTGAAGGGGCTTTTGTAAGGGACTTCCCATAGTTACACCAATCAAGCTAAAGGTCAAGCAATCATGTGACTACATCGCAATAGGAATCTATGGTGAGCATGTATTTATTGTCCACGAGCGCGGAAACCAGGGGGACCAATCAGAAGTTTTGCAAACAGCTTTAGATCATGCCCTCGTCTCCTCCTGTAGGCGCCATCTTAGCTCCACACCGCAAACATATGCTTAAGCTTCCTTATGCTTGCAAAGGCCCTCTTTCATTTAGGGCCCCACAAGGGGGTATGGAAGGTCAGCAGCTCTCAACAGCACAGGGTCTGGTCTCTGCCGAGGCAGGCGGCAGATATCCTTGTTGTCCAGACATTGGCGATGTCATTGGTAAATGCCAGTTTGTAGTTGACACTCCCTGCTTGTGGTCGTAAGTCTGACCATACTTTGAGGGCATTTCATGATCATTTTGTCCCCCGTTGCTGGGAAGGCTCATTCCCAGCTCTGAAGGTTTTGTTGACAGGTCACTCCATGTGCTATTATGGACCCGGTCTTAATAATCAAAGTTCTCTGGACACCTGTCTCCTAGTTATGGTCCAGGATCATATTCTCTCTCGTTGCATCTTCTCACACCTAGAGTTACACTATTCCAATCATTGATCACATTCCAAGTTGTACATTTGATCAACGGTTTCTAGTCTAGTTATTATTTTGTTGGGGGCTCAGTTATACATTTGGCAGCACTGGAAACAATAATCTTATAGAACAGGCAAAGTACAAATAGTATAAGTGGATGTGCTAGCAACATTAATGGAATTGCAAGTAAATATTGTAGCCATGAGCCTCCCACACCAAACCAGCCTTTTAAAAGATAGTTAAAACTAGGGAATGGGTCACTTAAGGCAGAAATCGGAATTTTCACATGATTGAAATCAACATTAAAAGATTCACCAGGTATGGAAATACAGCGTTCAGTTTCAATGAAAGCACAGATAGCCTCCCTGAGATGCTATATGGCACCAAGGGACTTGCAGTTGTGTCACACTGCCTTTCTCAACATAGACATCTCAGAATTTCCTAGGCTAATAGCCCTGTAACTGTCATTGAAAGCTTATGAAAGTCACAAAGGCTTTGATATGTCCAATTCCATTTTTAGTTCCATCGAAGGCACAAAGAGTAGTTGTCACACCCGTAGAATATAGTTCTTTTCCCCCCATTGGGCTGCTGGTAATGGTAGATTGGTTGGGGTTACCCCTAATTTGTTAACATTTATGACCTGAAATTCATGTGAATCTCAGGCTAGACCTTTTATACTCATCTCTATAAATATCAAGGCCATAAATTGTTGTCATAAATCCATTGAATCCCATACCAGTCACTGTCTCTTTTAAGGGTAATAACAGGCATAGTTCATAAAGTACCCAGCTTAGTTTTCTGATATCGCTAGGTTGATCATCTTTTTTGAGTATGATTTAATTGCTGCAAACTTTTTAAGGTTAAATGACCGTAGTCTGCGTTAAGAGTTAGCTTCATCACTTTGATTGAGTTTGAATGACCCTAAGAGAACAGGGTCAGAGCTGGTATTAATTGGCCAGCTGAGAGGATCTCATCTAGTAATACCATGAAGACAGAGCAGAACTTAACTCTCTTCTAAAATAAATTTTTTAGAGGGTATCTGATCAGAGCCCTGGCAGGGAGTCCTCCACCAAGATAAGCCAGAATCCTAGACACAGGTAATTAGCCAGGACCCAATAATTGGATTGAGATTTAAACTAGCATAGAATTATGCCCATGATAGAAAACGTTTGACATAAAAGTCCAAGAAATCAAGGAAACATTATGAGAGATCATACGAGTCAGGCCCAGCATTTTGGGGGAGCTGTCTACTTCTGGTGTCGTCTTCTTCTCATCCTAGTGTAGCACAGTTTCCTCTGTTCCACATCGTTTTAAGGGGAGTCGAGGTCAGCAGACGTCTCTATGAGTCCAGTGTGGGGATCTTTGGAAGTGGGTATCAGTCCAAGAGTCAAACTGTCCTTTCATTTCACTGTGCATGAACTAGTTAAGAGAACCTGAGAAAAAGGTCCTTCCATGCAGGCTGAAGACAGTCAGACAGTCCCTTAGGTTATGTCGTTTTCCAGTCTTGTTTGCAGGTTATGACGTAACTGTTCTTCATCCAAAGATATCCAAAAGTCTGAAGCTACCGAGACAAGCTTCAGAAACAAACCTAGACTGTCCTTCAATAATTTAATTTTGCATTAATATACCCTAACAGCAAAGAAGTGCCCCCCAAATGGGTCTTAATAGATACATATCTCTATTAACACACTGCGGTTTAACATTAATTGAGGCATTTTGTCCATAAAATCACCTTCATTTTTTTCTAAGTATAACCAAATTAAGACTTGTTTTTGGTATAGATCTGGCCTCAATAGCTTAGCCTGATCATTTATATAATCATAATTGATTGCAGACCTTCTTGCCTTGATGAAACTTTGCAGTCTCAGAAGGCACGTTTAACATACAACCTTTCAGAACTAGGCAAGTTAGGCCCAAAGGCTTATCACAGGTTTCACCAAACAGATCCAGCTGATTTTTCCCTTCTGAAGTTCTCCAAAATTCCTTTAGACTTCTCTACCTGTTCCGAACTTATCTGATAACGTTACTGAAAGCTACAAATTTCCAGTCTCTGGAGAGGTCAGAGACAGAGAAGAGATAATTAGTTTGAGGGGAAGGTTTTCTTACGCCCGGAACACACAGATTCAAACTAGCAATTTTCAGATAGAAGCCATCAAGTTATAAGCATATTAGCCTGTTCATTCAGTCCTTTTGTTAATCTTTGTGAAGTCATCAGGTTTTCTATTTGAATTCTTTGATTTCTTCCCCAGTTCAGAAACTGGTATTTATCCAAGAGTCCTTTCTATTGATCATCTTAGAGAGAAACCATTTCAAGAAAACTTAGAATTATGACACTATTTTAAGATAGTGACTGGAATTACGACTGATAACATTTTTTCCAAACATATTCAGAATTTCAGACACCTTCATACCCTTTTTCAGGATATCTATGTTAGTAGCATTTGTCATATAACCGGAGACTTACTACTCATTTGACGATACCTCCCATATAATTCAACATACAGAATGAACGCAATCATTGCAGTGCCTCTCTTTCTCTCTTTGAGATGTTTCAGGGGCCCTCTGAAGAATCACAAAGTTATCTAGAAGTCAGAAGAACTTCATTAGAATAATTTAGGAAGTTTTGTCAACAAATACCAAAAAGGTCCAGAACACTCAGGGTTACGGGTTATTATGAAGCAAGAGCTTATTCACATAGCCAAAGCCAAATGTAGCCCAGATCTTTGAAGAGGTAAATAAACTTAGATCTATTATCAAAGACAAATTGTCTATTACCAAAGACAATTCAGCATCCATTTATTTGAAGGTAAGCTTAACGAAATTGTAGACATTGTCAGTCTTAACCACGCACAAAACTTTTTACTCAGGGTCCACTTCCACAAACCTTCTTATCACCTTCTGTACCCATTAATTTATTCTCTCATCTTGAAACAGCCGCCTGAAAGTCAGACCCGCTTGCTGTTTTCCTTCACAAAATGTAATTCCGTTCCTCATATCTTCTTTACCAAAACCAGCCGTCTCACTCTCTCGAAACAAACAGAAACTGGCCTTTATATTAGCGTTTTAATTGGCGAGCATAAACACCCGTGACAATTTTTCAAAAACCATTTGTTTTCTCATAGAGAATGTCTATCTCAGGATGGCACCAAACAGTATTTACTAACAGTTCCAAATCTTTGTAGCTTCTAAGAGGAAATTCGTGTTCAGTAAGAAATGTTTCAAAACCTAATGTTGTTTTTAAAATAACCTAGCTATTCAGTAGACTTCTATCACCTAGTTAGTACAACTTTTTGACATTTAAGTTATCCCCGTCTGGAGAGACTATTTTAGACATTCCTAAAGCGTAATTATTCTTCATAGAGTCATCTATTATTTGATTATCGTTGCTCATCTCGTTTAACCTTTGTTTTTCTTTTCTATAAGTTTCTTCACGTGAGTTAATTTCCTTGCTGACAAATTTGTAACAGATACAGTATTTAGCATATGTTAAGCCTAGGCACAATGAAAATACTTTGAATGACTGTTAGACATGTCTATATTAAATCAACCAAAAGATTAATACCAGGTATTTAATTTTGAATATTACCTAATTCACGTGAACCTGAGAAATCATTTAGGTTTTCATTTCTCTTTTATTTAGGATTGTTTGATCGGTCAGCGCTTTTCTTTAGGCCAACTAAATGAGAGCTCATTCACAAACTGATCTCAGCAATCAGTGATATTATCCAAAAAATGAAGGCACACACTGAGACATACATATAACCAGAGACACACAGCCAGAGATCTCATAGCTTTGTTTCCGAAACGTACTTGTGAATCAGATATCACGATATGAAACTCACTAATTGTAAACACCAGTTGGAACAAGAAAATTTAAAATCTTCTTCCCCTTTTTCTCTTCGTTTTTTTTTTTCTCCAAGACTTAGAGATGATCTAGATAAGTGGTTTCCAGGCATAGGAGGAGTTACTTCCTCAGAGGGAGAACTTTTAAAGACAGTTGTACTTTTCCAAAGCATTACTTTTTAAACCAAAAGTCAGACCAGAAAGGGCTCAAATTGTCCCTGATAACTTGGGAAGATTGGTCCCAACAGGGATTAACCCTCTGGGGAAGCAGGAATCTTAGTTTGCTTAGCCCCAGGCTGTTGATGGGAAGAGGAAACTCCTGATCTAAGGGAACTTCAGTTCATTTTCTTATCCTGTACTAATAAAGATCTAATATTTGAAACCATTTTTCTTGCCATTGGATCCTAGCTATAGGTTGACTAGTCATGTAAGAAACTGTCCAGGGGTTTCCCAAGTGGAATATGGAACCTGAGAGGAAGCGCTCTGCATACTAGCTCAAGCAATTTGTACCAGAAGTTTGCACACTCAAACCAGACCAACAAAACCAAACCTAAGCCAAACCAAAACCTCACTAGCTGGGAATCACACTCCAGATAAAAAGACAGAGACGTCCAGAAACCGAAAGCCAAGTGGCAAGAGCACCCCCGAAGATGGCAAAGCAGTGCCCAGATATTAAAAACCAGGTGGCCTAAATGTCAAATATTGACTTCCCAGTGCCACTCGACCTGCGGCTTGGCAGAATCAGTGCTAGTAACCTTTTTAGTTCTGACATAGTTTAAGCAGTTTCTTGTTTGATTCCTGTAAAGAACTTACTGTTTTCACTTTTACAAGCTTCCAGATAGCAAATTAAGCACAGCCTGCGTTCTTTTAACTGTGTGCAGAAAAATATCAATTTTGGATCCCAAGATGTCAATTTGGGCATTTTAAGTTGAGACCTCTTTTAGTATAATTTCCCAATTAACTGTGTACTTGCAAGTGTGAGCTCCGTATGTATTTTACATGAATCTGGCTGAAGTGTTAGTCAGAGGCTGGCTTTCTGATGCCCCTCGTTTCTGTTTTTGAGAGATTCTGTTTCCCCTGTTAAGCTGAATTTGTCAGGGATAAAATTACTAGTGAAGTTGTGTCGTGGGCCATGTGCTGCTTGTGAGCTTAACACCTCCGGAGTCACCCCAGAGTCGTTCCAGCTCTCTTATGTGTCTCGGAACGTATCTCCAGCAGTCTAACACCACCGTGGCTGCTCAGGTCGCTGAATGGCCAGTTCATGTGCGACCCCAGGACAGGCAAGTATTTTAATTAATGAATGGGTTTCCCTATGCGACCACTGCACGGTATGAGGAAGAGGCCTCCACCACTCCCGTAGATTCCTCAGTCACCTGACAAAACCGTAGCCGGCCGGGAGGAGTCTTGTCCCTTCTTTTCGGAGCAAAGCTCTCATGTTTTGCTCACTTTTATCCCGACAAATTCTATAAAGACAGCTGAATTGAGGAAAGCGTCAGATTAGCCTCTTACTTAACCACTCAGCCAGGATGATTCAGTCTCCTACCACGGAGCATCCTTAGCACCTTTTTCAGCTGAGCCCCGGGTATTCCTCGCTCTTTTGCAATCGAGCTCCCTTCCCAGCACCTATCCACTGGGTTGGTAATTCCCTGACGTTTTTCAGCCAGCCCCCTACCGAGTATCTTTCAACTGGGTCTCCTGAGCACACCCCCATGTCCAGCTGCCTTCGTGAGCAGACCGGGGAGACACTGAGTCCTTCGGTGCCGCCCCTCGAGTTGTCCGGGAGGCGAAGCGACTGGAACGCCTGGCATGGGGGGTGGGGTCTGCATAGGAGGGGAAACATGCAGTGCCCGCTCGCCTCAGTGCGGTCCCTATTGGGTCCAGCCCAGGGCCAAGCGCCATGGGGCACACACACACACACACACACACACACACACAAAGAGGCACACACAGAGATACTAATGGACACACACCCTCAGACTCACACAGATGGACACACACAGAGACCCCCCCCCCCCCACACACACAGCCTCTACACACCCAGGGGCTGAGCGGAGGCCTCCAGCGAGCTCTCGGGCCACCTCATCTTTCCATTCTCCCTCAGACAGACTCCCTGGCCTGGCGCCTGGTCCAACAGGGTCCCTCCTTTGGGGTGCCTGGTCCTTTGGGGTACCACGCTCCATTCTCCCCGCCACCCGAAGGCATCAGTCAAGAGCTCTCATTCTGGGCTTCCCTGGTGGTCCGGTGGGTCAAGAGTCCGCCTTGCAGTGCAAGGGGCGCCGGTTCGATCCCTGGCCCAGGAGGATCCCATATGCCGCGGAGCGGCTGGACATGTATGTCCAATCAGGTGCTGGAGCTCTGGAGCGCATGCGCCCGGAGCCGGTGCTCTGCAGCGAGAGAGGCTATTATGATGGGAGGCCCACACAGGCCAGAGATCAAAGATAAATAAATGAAAGACCTTTCGAAGTGACCAAAAAACCATCTCTTATTCTGCAAGCACCCCTCTTGAGGGACTTGGATGCCTGGCTGAGATCACTGAGCACCGTGGTCTTCTGCGGGTCTGCCGCTAATGGGGAAAGGACTGGACCGCCACGTCCCCGAGTCAGACCTGCAGCCCCTCGCTCTGTAAGCGCCCTCTGCTTTTCTCGAGGCGACACTGCTCACATGTGTGTGTATGTTTGTGTGTGTGTGTGTGTGCATGCGTGAACTGTGACCGCATCAGACATGCTGGGAACCTGTGGACGGTCGCCCTCCAGGCTCCTCTATCCGTGGGATTCTCCAGGTGGGAGGACCTGAGCCGATGGTCATTTCCATCCCTTCCCCACCCAGCGAACGACCCCAGCCCCTTGTGTCTCTTTCATTGGTAAGGGAGATCCTTTACGACAAGCGAACCTCAGAAGCCCGGGAAACGCTGCATTCTGCTAACTCCCTGATCACCACTCTGGGAAAGCCACAACTCATGAGCTGCGTCAGTGCGTGTCTGAGTTGTTTGCAAACAGGAAAGGACAGAATCTATTTTGAAGTTGTCAGCCGGATGCGTCCCATTGGGCCTTGAATATCTGGTGGGAACCTTAGGTCAAACTCAGTCGCTCAGTCCTGTCCACCCCTTGGCGACCCCCATGGCCTGTCACCCACCCAGTGCCTCTGTGCCCAGGGATCTCCAGGCAAGGCTCCTGGAGTGGGTCACCATTTCCTAACCCAGGGGAAACTTCCCAGATCAGGGGCATCAAACTCGAGGCTCCCACATGGCAGGCGAGACACCCAGGTGCGTTAATCTGTTTATTGATCAGTGGAGGAATCAAGGAAGATCACCAAGGGCAGAGAGACTCGTGAGCGGAGAGCGATAGTCCAGCCTCATGTCTCCCTGGGAGAGAAGGCATGCCGGTTTCTGGGGGGAAGTGTGTGATCTTCGTAGAAATGATTGTGACGCATTATACCTGCGAGGCTGGTTGTCATCCTGTTCTGTATTCTTCGCTCAACATGAAAAAGAAAAAACCCATCAACCGTTGTGGAGGTGATGGGGAGGCGCAGGAGGTCAGCGAGCCCAGGAAAGAGAGGGGAGAGTCAGCGGCTGGGGAGGCTCCCCTCCAAGACCCGTGTCTCAGAAGCCCCTCTGTGTCGGGGGGCTAAGTTGGGGGCCTAGAACTCGAGCACAGGGTGAACCTGCTGTGACTGTCCTGAGCCGACTTTCACGTTCAGACTTCCTAAGCTCCCTGTTCGCAGCTCCAGGACGCGGGGGGCTCTGCCCTTGCGTCCTCTGTACGCGTTCTTTCTCCTCACAAAGCTGCTGTGACGGCCCGGCCATTCCTTCCTGGAGGGATTCCCCAGGGGACCGCGATGTGGGAAACCTGGGTTCTTTCCCTAGTCTAGGAGGTCCCCCGGAGAGCGGAAAGCCGATCCAGTCCCATGCTCTTGTGTGGACGCTTCCACAGAGACGGGACCCCGGCGGGCTCTCAGCGTGGACACAGCGTGTCGACGCGTCTCAGTGAGTTTCACTTCCTGTCCGATTGCACCGCTCTGCGCCGTATGCCGACGCCTTGGGCCTCAAAACCTCTAACGGAGGTGTCTGCACCAGGGTGCCTGGACATTGAAATCCAGAGACTTGCGGAAAGACGGGGCCGTTGCCGTGGGCCCCGGTGGCCTTTTTTCCTATTGCTTTTTTCTTTCGAATGAATTTTTATTGAAATGCCATGGGTTTGCCAGGCTGGGTTAGTTTCCGATGGACAGCAAAGTGACCTATGTATACATTTCTCGTCTCAATTTCTACGTGCTGTCTCGGTCGTTCTTGTCCCTAATCACGGTAACCGGCCAGACTGCTGGGACCAAGGAGATTTTCAAACAAGAAGACTGGCGTGGGTGGCCATTTCCTCGTTCAGGGGACTTTCCCGACCCAGGGATCGAACCCATGTGTCCTGCCTTGGCAGGGAGATTCCAGAGTACTGGGCCACCTGGGAAGACACCCCATATCTCTGTTTCTATCTCTATCTTTTTCTCTATCTACATCTACATCTCTGTCTTCATCTACATCTCCATCTGTACCTATATCTATGTATCTATGTATCTGTATGGGCCAATGTATGCCTTACATATAGATTTATATCTATAGATGGGCCAATATATGCCTGAGATACTTTTCCTTTAGAAGTTTTCACAGGATACTCAAGGCAGGCTTCCGGGCTCTATAGAAGCTCTGAGTTCTCTGTTTATGTCGCGTGGTGTGTAGGAGTTTATCCCAACTTCCTCACCTATCCCTCCCCGTGATGTTTTCCTGTAGGGAGCGTCAGTATGTTTTCTACATCTGTGTGTCTTGTTTCTGTTTTGGAAATAGTTCACTGGTGTCCTAGGTCACGCCCCGCTTGTCCGTGGTACTCCCCGAGACTTGCCTTTCTGTTTCTGTCTTCACGGAGGACGAGCGCCTCTAGACATGGCTGCCAATGGCTTCCCTTCCATATTTTCCCTTCCTGCCTAACAGACGGTGGCGTCTCTGTCTGACACTTACGGCAAGACACCCGAGAGGAGCATCATAACTCCCTGAAAAAAGACTCGGGGTCGTCTGGACCCCATGTGTACTCACCAGAAGATGGTCAGGACTTTGGGACAGTTGTCCGCTACAGAGAAGGAATGAGGAGAGAAATGAGCACTGACCTGGCTCTCTTTCAGAGGCTGATTTCAGAGCAGGCCATCGCAGGGAGGACCGCGGGCACGGGAAATTGGCAACGCGCGTGATGGGTCTCCATGGCGAGACCCGTGGTGCTTGGGGCTGTACCTGTAGCTTTACGGATGTTTTCCGCTGGAATTCCCCATTTTCGGGTCAGTTCCTTGTACTTCTCAAATTCCTGTTTCGTGAGCCTGTCTCCTTTGGCTGCATTTCGCCGCAAGCCGGGGAGAAGAGGTGTGCGTTAGAATCCTTCCTTGGCGAGAGGCTGTGACCCAGATCATCAACTCCCAAGACGGCCCTACGGCCCAAGCCGTGCTCGCCAGGTCATTGTCTACAGAGAGGCCTGAGCATGCCTGCTGACCTTCTGAGGGCTCCGTGGAGCAGGGTCTACACCGTGAACGTTTCCTCCTTTTCCAATTCGTAAAACTTTGAAGGAAACTATGCACTTTGCCCCCATGAACATAAGCGCCCTGCATCAGATGCCATCTCTCAGGGCCTCTGGGAGAAGGTCACGCTGGGTCCGAAGACTCCGAATCCCTCCCAGGTCTGTGACCCTTCCTGACAGTCATAGATTGGGGTCCCTAGGGTTCTCACGACCCCCAGTTCAGTGCGCTGCCTGGATAGCATCCCCGACCCAACCCACGTGAGTTGGAGCCGATGTCCGTGGTTCATGGTGGACGGGGAAGCCTGGTGGGTGGCCGTCCACGTGTGACATTACACAGGCATCCCTAGAGCATCCTGGAATGTCTCAGGGTGCCTCTCGGTCTAGTATACCTAATTTGTTTTTGAAAAAGACACATCTGACCGGATTTCTAACGGATGCATATCTTCACTTTCCGAGTGGACACCCTTCCCCCCCCCACCCCGCTCCTGCCCCAGGAAGGGCCGTTTCTCCTGTGCGAACACCCATGTGTGCAAGGGTGCTTCCTAGAGTAGGGCGTGCATAGGTCCTGGTGTCCTTTGTAGAAAACAGCTTAGGAGAAAAAAAAAAAAAAAACTCAGGGTGTGAACGTGACCCGTGTGCATAGAGGAAACTCCCGTATGTACCGAAGGCGTGAGTCAGTTGGGTGGTCCTCTTTCCGTCGAAGTTCTCAACGTGGAACGCCAGCACGTTTGGTGATACGGGATGTATCTCTGCCTTGTTTTTACCCATGTCTGTGAGGGAGAAAAAAAAGGAAACCTCAGCCAGGTGAACATCTCACCTTTTCCGTTGGACCCGTCTTGCTCTTCAGACCCTGCGTCGGATCTCCTCTGTGGCAGGTGGTTTCTCTCTCAGAACATGACTGCTGGGTTTGTTGTTAGAACCAGGGAAGACCCCATGAATGAAGGATGCTTTCTCAACACGCCCATCTTCCTACGACAGGGAAGACATCCCGTCTCTAGACCGAGCCGTCTGTGAAGGTCGGCGGAGGAGTTTGGTGGCGGGCTTCAGCCATCTCCTGCCAGCTCGCGAGAGCCGCCTCTTCTGTGTTCAGGAATGGTATCACCGAGCTGGCCCGTCGTCAGCGTTTAAATGATCGTCCGTAAATTTCACTAAGTCAACCCAAGTGATTTCCTAGTATAGAGTTGATAAGCCACGTATCCCTGAGGCTACCACAGACCAGTGGAGAGTCTGAAATGATTCCCGATGAGGTCCTGAGCCCCGTGTCCACCTAGAAAGCACGCGTCAGGACGTCCGTGCGGGTCCGGCGGATACGACTGGTCCAGAGCTCCCGAGTGGGCAGGAGACCGGGGTTCGATCCCTGGTCGGGGAACACGTTTCTGCCTGCGGCAGCTAGAGATCCCCCATGCTGCCCCTAAGACCTGGGGGCACCCAAGGACACAAACATAGCTTAAAAAAAAGCCAATCCTGCTTCTGACCAAGATGACCATGCTCTTTTGTACATTTTTCCATGAATGCCCAGTATGTAGCCCGCGGCTCGCTCCGTACTTACCGTGCTGGTCGTCGAGAAAGACGTCCGGTATTGTCAACGATGGAGAGTGTCCTCTCCACCCGCGTACCTTTCCCCTTATGGAACCCTTAGTTTGAAATGTTGGGGATTTGCCCTCTTCTGATACTTATCGGTAAGGGAAACTCGCGTCTCGTGGACGTGTTTGGACTCTGCGACCTTCTGGTTGAGCCCTGCATTCACCAGGCAGAAATGCTGGATTGAGTGCCCTGCATCCTCGCCAGAGAGCTTCCCACCTATCGAATCCAGGTGGCCTGCCTGGTAGGCGTATTCTTTACCAGCCGAGCCACCAGAAAAGCCCTGCTTATCCATGGGATGTAAATTAATCTGATGGTGCTTCTTGAGCATGCTAAGAAAGACTGTCTATATGTGGAGAATTTATTTAAAGTAAATTTGATTTTTTTTAAGCTTCAGTGAAGGGCTTTTCAGGGGGCTCAATGGTAAAGAGTCGAGCTCTTGGTGCTGGGGACACAGGAGATGCGGGTTCGATCCTTGGGTGGGGAAGATCCCCTGGAGGAGGGCACGGCCACCCCCTCCAGTCTTCTTGCCTGCAGAATCCCATGGATGGAGGAGCCTGGCGACCACTTGTCTGTGGGGTCATTATGAATCAGGCACGAGTGAGCAACTGAGCATGCATACCTCCTCGTGTCAAAAGAAATATAACAAAAAAAATTTTTTTTAAAGAATTGTGGGACTTCCCCTGGTGGTCCAGTGGGTAAGGACACTGCCTTGCAGTGCAAGGGGTGCCGGTTCTATCTCTGGCCTGGGAGGATCCCATGTACCCCAGAGCGGCTGGACCGATGTGTCCAGTTACCGAGCAAGAGCTCTGCAGTGCATGCGCCCACAGCCGGCGCTCTGCAGCGACAGACGCCACCATGATGGGAGGCCCACAGGAGCCAAGGAACAAAGACGGATGAAAATAGAGAGATGAAAGACCAATAGAAGTGGCCCACCTGCTCCACTCCCTCCCCAACCCCACCCCTGCCCCCCAAAAAATAAATAATAAAAATAAATAAATAAATAAATATATTTTTTAAAAAGCCTGGCCTCATGGAACAAACATAAATAAGATAATTTCAAAAAAAAAAAAAAAAAAGAATTGTGATCATCTTAAGTAGCTTTCGACTCTTCTCTAAGTCTGAGGAACGTGGGGAATCCGTGATCAAAAATAGAATTGTGATCATCCTAAGTAGCTTTCGACTCTTCTGTAAGTCTGAGGAACATGGGGCATCCGTGATCTGGGGCTTTTTCTCACCGTCCGTGGTAACTTCCCCATCGGACTTTATTCTGGTTTTCTGGGAGAGCATGACTGCCTGGAGAATGAAAAGCCTGGCCCGAGGTTGCTTTTTTATTTTCGGAAGTGGGTCCTAGTTCCAGTGCCTCTCCTGGATCCTCGCCAGCCACCAGAAAAGCCCCCCCCTGCTTATCCATGGGATGTAAATTAATCTGATGGTGCTTCTTGAGCATGCTAAGAAAGACTGTCTATATGTGGAGAATTTATTTAAAGTAAATTTGATTTTTTTTAAGCTTCAGTGAAGGGCTTTTCAGGGGGCTCAATGGTAAAGAGTCGAGCTCTTGGTGCTGGGGACACAGGAGATGCGGGTTCGATCCTTGGGTGGGGAAGATCCCCTGGAGGAGGGCACGGCCACCCCCTCCAGTCTTCTTGCCTGCAGAATCCCATGGATGGAGGAGCCTGGCGACCACTTGTCTGTGGGGTCATTATGAATCAGGCACGAGTGAGCAACTGAGCATGCATACCTCCTCGTGTCAAAAGAAATATAACAAAAAAAATTTTTTTTAAAGAATTGTGGGACTTCCCCTGGTGGTCCAGTGGGTAAGGACACTGCCTTGCAGTGCAAGGGGTGCCGGTTCTATCTCTGGCCTGGGAGGATCCCATGTACCCCAGAGCGGCTGGACCGATGTGTCCAGTTACCGAGCAAGAGCTCTGGAGTGCATGCGCCCACAGCCGGCGCTCTGCAGCGACAGACGCCACCATGATGGGAGGCCCACAGGAGCCAAGGAACAAAGACGGATGAAAATAGAGAGATGAAAGACCAATAGAAGTGGCCCACCTGCTCCACTCCCTCCCCAACCCCACCCCTGCCCCCCAAAAAATAAATAATAAAAATAAATAAATAAATAAATATATTTTTTAAAAAGCCTGGCCTCATGGAACAAACATAAATAAGATAATTTCAAAAAAAAAAAAAAAAAAGAATTGTGATCATCTTAAGTAGCTTTCGACTCTTCTCTAAGTCTGAGGAACGTGGGGAATCCGTGATCAAAAATAGAATTGTGATCATCCTAAGTAGCTTTCGACTCTTCTGTAAGTCTGAGGAACATGGGGCATCCGTGATCTGGGGCTTTTTCTCACCGTCCGTGGTAACTTCCCCATCGGACTTTATTCTGGTTTTCTGGGAGAGCATGACTGCCTGGAGAATGAAAAGCCTGGCCCGAGGTTGCTTTTTTATTTTCGGAAGTGGGTCCTAGTTCCAGTCGACGCCCTCTCCTGGATGAACCCAAGACTGTCACCCTGAGCACGTTCCTTGCTTTTGGGCTTTCCTCGTGGCTTGAATCGTAAGGCATCTGGGTGGCACGTGGGAGACCCAGGTTTGATCCTTGGGTCCTGAAGACCCTGGGAGAAGGAAACAGCCGCCCGGTCCTAGATCTCCTTGGGCAGCCAGGGGAACCAGCGAGTCCCTCCCAAGGGAAACCCATCGGGCAACTTCACAGGAAGGACCAACGGTGAAGCTGAAGCTCGAGCCCCTGGCCCCGTTCATGAGCAGTGAGCTGACTCCCTGGACGAGGCCCCGGTGCTGGGAATTACGGAGAACAGGAGACAGGCGGCCAAGGGTGGAAGGGGTGGGAAGGCATCCTTCACCGAGGGGAGATGAGGGTGTTGCCAGAGAGGGTAGCCTGGGTGATTGAGGGCCGTGGGGTCACCCGGCTTTGGACATGATGCAGCCGCGCCCGTCCCTAAGGAGCCCCGTCCCTGGCAAAGTGCGCCTACTTACAGTCTGCCGTGTAGTAGTCTCCTTCCTTCTTGGCTACAACTTGGAGCAGCGTGCAGGAGTCGAAAAACCTGCAAGACAGACCGATGAGATGTTCCATCTTCGCCGTCCACTGTCCTTGTCGGGGCAGGGTTCACCCCCTCCAGCCCGGCGCCCCCAGTCTCCCCAGTCATGTGCGGGGGAGACCGGACCCTTCCTCGGAAGGCAGCCTCTCCGTGTCTCCCCGGACGGGGGCGGTGCTCACGTGGTGTAGAAGATGAATGCCAGCCTTTCGCAGTCGTTGATACACTCCAGCCGTCGGACGTAGGCACTCAGGGGGCCATTCTCTGGGTTAATCTTGTCCTTGTTGTCGGCCGCAATGTAGAGGGTCCGCCAGTTTCCCGAGAGCTGACAAGGAGGGTGTCCTTGAGCCTCAGTTGGCCTGTGTGGTGGGGACTCACCACGCCCTACCCAGCCCGGGCGTCTCTGTTCCCCTCCCAAGAGAAGTACCGTCTCCCTCATCCCGCCGAGCAGGCTTCTACCCCCTTCTGTTGCCAGTAACCAGCGGGGAAATCAGGATTTTTATTTGAATCAGAAAATATAGAATTCAGAAATTTTCCTTTCTTTTTTTTTAAGAAGTCCTCAGTGATGATAGATATGTATTTTCTTTGTTTGTTTATGCATTTATTTATTTTGGCTCTTCTGGGTGTTCACAGCTGCCACAGGCTCTTCTCCTGTGGCAGTGAGAGGGGGCTGCTCTTTCGTGGCTCCTCTCTCATGGTAGGTGTGTCTCTTGGGGTGGAACTGGGGCTCTAGGGCCCTTGGGCTTCAGTAAGTCGAGGCCCATGGGCTCCCTAGTTGCGGCTCTTAGGCTCCAGAGCACGGGCTCCCTCATTGGGGCTCCCGGGCTCCGTGGCTCCGCAGCCTGTGGGATCTTCCCAGACCAGGGATTGAACCCGCGTCTCCTGCCTGGGCAGGCAAGCTCTTCACACCTGAACCACCAGGGAAGCCCTAGTGTTCAGAGGTTTTTTTGAACTAGCTAAAGCAATTCCAATAAAGACCATGACAGCTCTCTGCATGAAAGCATGTGTTTTTTTTCTTCTTTTCATCAAGAGGCAAATAAGAGGAAAATAAAGTGAGAGAAAGACAAGAGAGTTGGATGATGTTCCTGGCAATGCGTGGAGAATCGTCCGTGTGCAGTCTGCTCATGCATATGACAGTCTCAGTGCCTCACACACATACCACCCAGCCCTTCCCGCATGTAGGCTGCACTCGCATACCCTCCGGGCGATGGGCTCAGATGGTGTTTTGTGGGCCGCGCAGATCCCGGCGAGGACGAGACTCAGGAGCAGAACCTTCATGGTGTTGGCTTTTCTGGTGCTTCCTCCCGAGAGGCAGACGGTCTCGCAGTGGCTGGAGAGGACACGAACTGGTTCCACTTTTTATAGAGTCCGTCTCTAGGTGGAGTCCTTTGTGATGCAACTTGTGGTTAATCAGCAGACCTTGCTTGTGTAGACACTGTCTTCTGATATCCTGCTTGGCAGCCGAGCATCGTCACGAGGTGTGCTTTTCAGAAAGCGATTAATTTTCTGACACTCTTGAGTACATTAGGATGTTGAGCCTTGAGCCCGCAGGAGACACCCCTGGACAGAGGAGGTCACTCAGGGACAGAAGCATGTATCATCTTTTGCATCTTCCGATTCCAAAATGGGAGCAATTGTCCGGGACAGGTCGACACAGCTCCCGTCCGATTTCTTGAACGTCCAAGAGTTCAGATCAGTCACTCAGTGGTGTCTGACCCTTTGTGACTCCAGGCTTGGCAGCCTGCCAGGCATCCCTGTCCTTCCCTGTGTCCTGGAGCTCGATCCCACTCATGTCCATGGAGCCCTAGATGCCATTCAGCCATCTCGTCCTCGGTCACCCTCTTTTCCTCAGGACCAGTAATTTCTCCCCAAATGTGGGTCTCTTCCACTGAGTTGCCTCTTTGCACGTATGGGAGCTTCAGCGTCAATCCCTCCAGTGACTGTTCAGGGCTGACTTCCTTACGGGTGGCCAGGTGTGATTTCTTTACTGGCCAGGGCACTCTCGGGGGTCTTCGACAGCTCGGCCGTTCAAAACACGTGAGGTCTTTGGCCCTCAGCCTTCTCGCACGCTCCAGTGCCCACTTCCGTTTGGGAGTCCTGTGAACACTCAAGCGTTGGCTGAAGGGCTTTTTTTTGGCCGAGTGAGCTGTCTAGCTGTGTCCTCGCTTTTCTTCTGAGGGGCAGGCGTCTTTTGACTTCACGGCTGTGGTCAACAAGGAAAGAAAGAGACCGAGGAAAGAAAGTCTGTCCCCATTTCCACGGTTTCCCTGTCTAGTTACCATGGTGAGAGGGGACCGTGTGCCATGATGTTCGGTTTTGTGTGTGTGCTGAGTTCTGAGCAGAATTGTCTCTCTCCTCTTGGACCTTCATCCAGAGGCTCTTGAGTTCCTCTTCACGTTCTCCCTTCAGGGTGCCGTCATTTGCGTCAATAGGTCTCCCCACAGTCTTGACTCCAGCTTGTGTTTCACCCAGATGCGCCCCCCCCCCCCCCCGATGTCCTCTGCATCTGCGTTCAGGCCGGTGGACAAGACACAGCCTCCCCCCCTTCCCCAGTTTGGAACCAGAGCCTCGTTCCGTGCCCGGCTCTGTTACTTCTTGACCTGCATACAGGTTCCGCAGGAGGCAGGTGAGGTGGGACAAGGTGTTCCCAGCTCTTTCAGCATCGTCCACAGTGTGTTGTGATCCATGCCGTCAGAGGCTTAGTATAGTCCGTGATGCCAACATAGAGGTTTTCTGGAAATCTCTTGCCTTTTTGTTTATTTCTTTTTATAGTCCAGTGGATGTTGGTGGTTCCATCTCTGGTTCCTCTGCCTTTTCTAAATCCAGGCTGTTGAAGTAAGTTCTCAGTGCACGTGTGGTTGATGTCCAGCCTGGAGGGTCTTTTTTGGTTTTTTTCTTTGTCTAGAAATTCACCAACAATTTACACAATGGTGCCCTATCCTAGTGTGTGGTCATAATTGATTTTACAACATACCATACATGTTACTATTATTGAATAGGAAATTGAGAGAGTGTGGGATCATGTGCTGGGAATGGAGAAAGGGACAGAGTCTTAGAGGAGAGCTTCAGACATGTATTACGTGTGCAGTCAGAGACAGAAAGGAAAAAAAATTGGCAGTATGTAAGCACACACACAGATACACACACACCAGATCCCAAAGAGCCATCAAGAGAAAACTCTTCCAGGAAGGAATTTCATGGAGAACAGAGTGAAAATAGTCAAATTTGAGGTTGAGAAGATTCATCGAATTGTAACTAGAAGGGGTTTCCCCGGTGGCCCAGTGGGTACGGACACCGCCTTGCAGTGCAAAGGGCGCCAGTGTGATCCCTTCCCCAAGAGGATCCTACGTGCTGCAGAGCAGCTGGACTGGCGTGTCCAACGACCGAGCCGGAGCTCAGAAGCACATGCGCCTGGAACTGGTGCTCTGCGGCAAGAGAGGCCACTACGATGGGTGGCCCACATGGGCCAAAGAACAAAGATGGATGAAAATAAACGGTTGCAAAATCAACAAAAAGAGGCCAACATTTTTAAAAAATATATGAAAAACAAAGAAAAAAAAAGCTACAACCAGAACCACCATATGATGCAGGAATCCAACTGCTAAGCAGACGCCCTGAGGAAATCAGAAGTGAAAGAGACACACGGAGCCTGGGCTTTGTAGCAGTACTGTTTACAGTAGGTAGAACATGGAAACAGCCTCAGTGTCCACTGACTGATGAATGGAAGATGAAACCGTGGTCCATGTATACAGTGGACTGTTACTCAGCCATCAAAAGACATGCATGTGAGTCCGTTCAACTGAGGTGGGTGAACCTAGAGCCTACTATACCAAGTGCCGTGAGTCAGAAAGAGCAGGAGAAATACTGTCAGCAAACACATAGGCGTGGAATCTAGAAAGATGGGGCTGATGAAGGCATGTGCAGAATACACCTGGAGAAGCAGGCCTAGAAAAGAGACTTGTCCATATCGTGGGGAGGGAGGGGCGGGTGAGAGGCATGGGGAGAGGAACCTGGAATCTTCCATGACCATATGTAAAAGAGGCACCCAGGGGGAACCTGCTGTTAGATTCAGGGAGCTTCCCTAGGGGCTGTGGGACTGCTCAGGGGGCTGGATTGGAGAGGGAGATGGAAGGGAAGGTCCAGAGGGAGGGCACGTTGGTCTGCTTATGGCTGATTCCGCTTGGTGTGCGGCAGGAAACAACAAGCCTCTGTGGGAAACAATTAACATTAAAAAAAAATGAAACAGGTGCTCAGAAAACCTTTGAGAAGTCTTGCTTAAGCAAGCAATTGGACAAGGCCATCAAGTCGTTTCAAGGGAGCTATCGTCTATTTATAAGACAGTGTAGGAAAGTATTTTATACAGTACTGTAAGGGGCTTTTCGGTGTGGCTCCCACAGTCTAGAATCTGCCTGCCATGCGGGAGAGCAGGGTTCGATCCCTGGGTTCGGAAGGCCCCCTGGAGGAGGGCCTGGCCACTCACCGGGCCTCGAGCCTCCCATGGCTCATCCGTGGGGTCGCCAAGGGTCGGACACGACTGAGGGGCTTTCCCAAGGTCTGTAGAGAAGGCAGAGATGAATCCCTTATGAGGAGCCAATAAGTAAAGAAGGACCTATTTGCTTGAAACACGGAAGGGTGTACAGCGTGTCCTTGGAAGGCTTGTGGTATTTGGTCTGAAGGTTAGGTTGGCATCTCGGTAGTTTTGATTTTTTTTGTTGTTCTTGGCTGGGTCAGGTCTGAGTTGCTCCGGGGCACGGGGGATTCTCTCTTTACCGACCTAGGATTGCACCTGCATACTGTGCATCGGAAGGTGGATGCAGCGCTGGACGAGTGGGGACATCTGGGCACGTGTCCTGTTGGATTCCGAGGCGGGAACAAGATTGTCTGTGGTTCTTTCTCACGGGTGGACTGTGGACCCAGGAGGTGAGGTGCTGGCGCCTGATTACCTGGATTCTGGACGACGTCCGCCCGGGGCTTGCCATGTGCCCATGTGGCTAAGCTTCTGAGTGTCCGTGTGCTTGTGTGTTGAGAACATTCCCTTCCGGGAAGCTCCAGCCGAGGAGGGGTGTCCACCTGTGGTAGGAAGCAGCCAGAGGACGTCCCTGGGGTTCTGGGCTCCCATTGTGGGTCCTCCTTTTCGGCAGAGGGAGACCTCTCGGTGGCCTGAGGGTCCGGAGGGTCCTCCAAGGACAGGCCAGGCCATGGCTGTAGTGGATCCTGGACAGTAGGGACACGTTTCTTTCTTTGTTGTGGACTGACCCCCGCCTGCCTTTACAGCATGAACTGATTCGTGACTTCCAAGAGTATGTTTGTCACTGCTGTGTAATAGATTCCCTTACAGATGTAGATACAGATACAGATGCGGAGATAGATATAGATTCACGGGTACAGAGATGTTTCTACGTCTTTAGTCTTTCTGAGATTCTTTGCCATTGCAGGTCCATACAAACATAGTGAACACACTTCTCTTGTTCTTCCTCTTCCTGTTCCTGGCGCATGCCTGGAATGTTCCAGACAGACCTTGCTTGTCCCAGGACCCCTTGCCCTCTCAACCTCCACTCTCTTGCCGTCACACGCAGAGCGTCCCTCGGCGTCTTTCCCATGTCGTTTCAGAAGCTCGGAGGAAAGGGGTCCGTCTGTGCCTACCAGCTGAGATCGGTCCTGGATCTGCAGAAACTTGGTTCCAGGCATCCAGCGTTCGCTCCAGCTCCCTGTAGTATATTCATACCGTCGACTGAGTAACCCACGAAGGGGGATAGTTCTTTTCTGTGCTTGTTTGCTGACCCGCAGAGGGTCTGTCCTTGCAGTGAGCAGGGGCCCCTCTCTGGCCGCGGTGACGGGGGCTTGTCATTGCCGTGGCTTCTCCTCGTGCTGAAAAACGGGCTCCCAAGCGGGGACTGTCAGTCGTTGTGGGCTGAGTGATGATCGGTGATAGAGGAGGTAGATTACCGTGAATGGTGTCGGAGTCTTAATCTCCCATGGAGAAGCATTCACATGGGGATGAAAAGACTCAGCGATGGTCACTGAGAGCTTCGTGCAGGGAAAAGTTTATTAAGAAAAGAGGATATATATAGAGAGCGCTTCCAGCATAGACACTGGAAGGGGGATAGAAGAGAACCCCTTTTGCCCATTGAAGCTTGACAATTTGTGTCTTCCAGTCAGTTATCAAAACAGTAAGTCAAAAGACGATCTAAAGGTTGTAAAGGCCCTGTGGACCCACACCCAGAGCATTATCATGAGATTAGCCAGGACAGTCTCCAGGCCTGAGGGCTAGGTGAGACCTTCTAATGGAAATGCCCAGATGCACATGAGACTAGAAGTGTTTAGTTTCAATACTGAAGATCTTTGCCTTTCGTTCTCCTTGTCCTGCCTCTTCTCCTGCTTGTCGTTGGGACCCACTAACTTTGCCTCGTCAGCCTCTGAACCCCTTTTATTCTGAACCCCTTTCCGTGGCCCCTCAGCGTGTGCACTTTTCCCTGACCAGGGGCCAGACCCCTGCACTGGCAGGCGTGTTCTCTCCCACCGGGCCCCCGCCAAATCCAGTGTGCATTTGCAAACTAGGTGAACCCTGTAAGCATTGTTTGCCTCTGAGCATATTTCTTACATGCAACTCATAATTCTCCACGAAGAATTAAGCATTCGTCATTACATTAGGCATTGGTAACACACAGGGCACCCTGAACCCACGTGCAGTGATGTATTCTTTGTAAGCTTCCCTTGCAGGTTTTCTGGACATTACTGTGTATATTTATAAACAAACAAAGCAGAACATTACATGCGTCTTCAGGATGTATGTATTAAATGGCATCATTATTAAATTCATTGGGTGCAGCACCTCTGTGTAGTATAAAAATACATCTTTTCACGGTTTAGATTCGCATTCTCTGTGAAATACTCTTTCAGAGTCAGGCTGTGTGGGCCCACCGTCCTTGATGGGAATGCTTAACTATGTGTTTGAATTTTAAACCTCTGCACTTTGGAGTTGTTGAGTAAAAAGATGAACAACTTGAGAGTTGTGGGTTGCATTTTATTTGGGGCCTAATTAGGACGGCAGGCCGGGAGGCAGCACCCCAGAGAGCGCTGAGCGACGGCTCCAGAAAGGCAGCAGGAGGCGGGTCAATATTTAAGGATTTTGGCGAGGGAGGAGTTGAACAACGTTAAACAGTCATTTTACAAAGGGTCCCAGTGAGTCACGAAGATCTGGTGTCACCGTGAGGAGATTTGGTGCTTTTCTAAATATGAGGAGATGCAAGGATTGAGATCATAAAATCTGTTCCTAAAAGCATCCACCTGTCAAAAGACCTGCCCCACCTGATTCCCTGGAGCATAGAGTGCCTCTGCCCCACCCTGATCTCCTTCAGGGGGTGTTGAAGGTCAGCAGGTCTCAACAGCACCAGGTCTTACCTTCACCCTGTTATCCTTCAGGGAGAGCGGGGCCGCCTGGCAGAGGAGAAAGGGCGGCAGGATTGTCCCTGGCCAGGCCACGGGAAGATCAGAGAGGGGTGAGCCTGCTGTCTGCCAACCCAGCCCCCCGGCGAGCGAGAGAAAACCAGACGCGACAGCGGTTCCGTCAAAGCAGTTCCGTTTATTAGTGCAGACTTACAGCTTATATGGGCAATTGAAGGGGCTTTTGTAAGGGACTTCTCATAGTTACACCAATCAAGCTAAAGGTCAAGCAATCATGTGACTACATCGCAATAGGAATCTATGGTGAGCATGTATTTATTGTCCACGAGCGCGGAAACCAAGGGGACCAATCAGAAGTTTTGCAAACAGCTTTAGATCATGCCCTCGTCTCCTCCTTAGGCGCCATCTTAGCTCCACACCACAAACATATGCTTAAGCTTCCTTATGCTTGCAAAGGCCCTCTTTCATTTAGGGCCCCACAAGGGCGTATGAAAGGTCAGCACCTCTCAACAGCACAGGGTCTGGTCTCTGCCGAGGCAGGCGGCAGATGTCCTTGTTGTCCAGACATTGGCGATGTCATTGGTAAATGCCAGTTTTTAGTTGACACTCCCTGCTTGTGGTCGTAAGTCTGACCATACTTTGAGGGCATTTCATGATCATTTTGTCCCCCGTTGCTGGGAAGGCTCATTCCCAGCTCTGAAGGTTTTGTTGACAGGTCACTCCATGTGCTATTATGGACTCGGTCTTTATAATTTAAATTCTCTGTATACCTGTCTCCTAGTTATGGTCCAGGATCATATTCTCTCTCGTTGCATCTTCTCACACCTGGAGTTACACTATTCCAATCATTGATCACATTCCAAGTTGTACATTTGATCAACGGTTTCTAGTCTAGTTATTATTTTGTTGGGGGCTCAGTTATACATTTGGCAGCACTGGAAACAATAATCTTATAGAACAGGCAAAGTACAAATAGTATAAGTGGATGTGCTAGCAACATTAATGGAATTGCAAGTAAATATTGTAGCCATGAGCCTCCCACACCAAACCAGCCTTTTAAAAGATAGTTAAAACTAGGGAATGGGTCACTTAAGGCAGAAATCGGAATTTTCACATGGTTGAAATCAACATTAAAAGATTCACCAGGTATGGAAATACAGCGTTCAGTTTCAATGAAAGCACAGATAGCCTCCCTGAGATGCTATATGGCACCAAGGGACTTGCAGTTGTGTCACACTGCCTTTCTCAACATAGACATCTCAGAATTTCCTAGGCTAATAGCCCTGTAACTGTCATTGAAAGCTTATGAAAGTCACAAAGGCTTTGATATGTCCAATTCCATTTTTAGTTCCATCGAAGGCACAAAGAGTAGTTGTCACACCCGTAGAATATAGTTCTTTTCCCCCCATTGGGCTGCTGGTAATGGTAGATTGGTTGGGGTTACCCCTAATTTGTTAACATTTATGACCTGAAATTCATGTGAATCTCAGGCTAGACCTTTTATACTCATCTCTATAAATATCAAGGCCATAAATTGTTGTCATAAATCCATTGAATCCCATACCAGTCACTGTCTCTTTTAAGGGTAATAACAGGCATAGTTCATAAAGTACCCAGCCTAGTTTTCTAATATTGCTAGGTTGATCATCTTTTTTGAGTATGATTTAATTGCTGCAAACTTTTTAAGGTTAAATGACCGTAGTCTGCGTTAAGAGTTAGCTTCATCACTTTGATTGAGTTTGAATGACCCTAAGAGAACAGGGTCAGAGCTGGTATTAATTGGCCAGCTGAGAGGATCTCATCTAGTAATACCATGAAGACAGAGCAGAACTTAACTCTCTTCTAAAATAAATTTTTTAGAGGGTATCTGATCAGAGCCCTGGCAGGGAGTCCTCCACCAAGATAAGCCAGAATCCTAGACACAGGTAATTAGCCAGGACCCAATAATTGGATTGAGATTTAAACTAGCATAGAATTATGCCCATGATAGAAAACGTTTGACATAAAAGTCCAAGAAATCAAGGAAACATTATGAGAGATCATACGAGTCAGGCCCAGCATTTTGGGGGAGCTGTCTACTTCTGGTGTCGTCTTCTTCTCATCCTAGTGTAGCACAGTTTCCTCTGTTCCACATCGTTTTAAGGGGAGTCGAGGTCAGCAGACGTCTCTATGAGTCCAGTGTGGGGATCTTTGGAAGTGGGTATCAGTCCAAGAGTCAAACTGTCCTTTCATTTCACTGTGCATGAACTAGTTCAGATAACCTCATAAAATGGTCCTTCCATGCAGGCTGAAGACAGTCAGACAGTCCCTTAGGTTATGTCGTTTTCCAGTCTTGTTTGCAGGTTATGATGCAACTGTTCATCTAAAGATATCCAAAGGTCTGAAGCTACCGAGACAAGCTTCAGAAACAAACCTAGACTGTCCTTCAATAATTTAATTTTGCATTAATATACCCTAACAGCAAAGAAGTGCCGCCCAAATGGGTCTTAATAGATACATATCTCTATTAACACACTGCGGTTTAACATTAATTGAGGCATTTTTGTCCATAAAATCACCTTCATTTTTTTCTAAGTATAACCAAATTAAGACTTGTTTTTGGTATAGATCTGGCCTCAATAGCTTAGCCTGATCATTTATATAATCATAATTGATTGCAGACCTTCTTGCCTTGATGAAACTTTGCAGTCTCAGAAGGCACGTTTAACATACAACCTTTCAGAACTAGGCAAGTTAGGCCCAAAGGCTTATCACAGGTTTCACCAAACAGATCCAGCTGATTTTTTCCCTTCTGAAGTTCTCCAAAATTCCTTTAGACTTCTCTACCTGTTCCGAACTTATCTGATAACGTTACTGAAAGCTACAAATTTCCAGTCTCTGGAGAGGTCAGAGACAGAGAAGAGATAATTAGTTTGAGGGGAAGGTTTTCTTACGCCCGGAACACACAGATTCAAACTAGCAATTTTCAGATAGAAGCCATCAAGTTATAAGCATATTAGCCTGTTCATTCAGTCCTTTTGTTAATCTTTGTGAAGTCATCAGGTTTTCTATTTGAATTCTTTGATTTCTTCCCCAGTTCAGAAACTGGTATTTATCCAAGAGTCCTTTCTATTGATCATCTTAGAGAGAAACCATTTCAAGAAAAGTTAGAATTATGACACTATTTTAAGGTAGTGACTGGAATTACGACTGATAACATTTTTTCCAAACATATTCAGAATTTCAGACACCTTCATACCCTTTTTTAGGATATCTATGTTAGTAACATTTGTCACATATTCAGAGATTTACTACTCATTTGACGATACCTCCCATATAATTCAACATACAGAATGAACGCAATCAGTGCAGTGCCTCTCTTTCTCTATTTGAGATGTTTCAGGGGCCCTCTGAAGAATCACAAAGTTATCTAGAAGTCAGAAGAACTTCATTAGAATAATTTAGGAAGTTTTGTCAACAAATACCAAAAAGGTCCAGAACACTCAGGGTTACGGGTTATTATGAAGCAAGAGCTTATTCACATAGCCAAAGCCAAATGTAGCCCAGATCTTTGAAGAGGTAAATAAACTTAGATCTATTATCAAAGACAAATTGTCTATTACCAAAGACAATTCAGCATCCATTTATTTGAAGGTAAACTTAACGAAATTGTAGACATTGTCAGTCTTAACCACGCACAAAACTTTTTACTCAGGGTCCACTTCCACAAACCTTCTTATCACCTTCTGTACCCATTAATTTATTCTCTCATCTTGAAACAGCCGCCTGAAAGTCAGACCCGCTTGCTGTTTTCCTTCACAAAATGTAATTCCGTTCCTCATATCTTCTTTACCAAAACCAGCCGTCTCACTCTCTCGAAACAAGCAGAAACTGGCCTTTATGTTAGCATTTTAATTGGCGAGCATAAACACCCGTGACAATTTTTCAAAAACCATATGTTTTCTCATAGAGAATGTCTATCTCAGGATGGCACCAAACAGTATTTACTAACAGTTCCAAATCTTTGTAGCTTCTAAGAGGAAATTCGTGTTCAGTAAGAAATGTTTCAAAACCTAATGTTGTTTTTAAAATAACCTAGCTATTCAATAGACTTCTATCACCTAGTTAGTACAACTTTTTGACATTTAAGTTATCCCCGTCTGGAGAGACTATTTTAGACATTCCTAAAGCGTAATTATTCTTCATAGAGTCATCTATTATTTGATTATCGTTGCTCATCTCGTTTAACCTTTGCTTTTCTTTTCTATAAGTTTCTTCACGTGAGTTAATTTCCTTGCTGACAAATTTGTAACAGATACAGTATTTAGCATATGTTAAGCCTAGGCACAATGAAAATACTTTGAATGACTGTTAGACATGTCTATATTAAATCAACCAAAAGATTAATACCAGGTATTTAATTTTGAATATTACCTAATTCACGTGAACCTGAGAAATCATTTAGGTTTTCATTTCTCTTTTATTTAGGATTGTTTGATCGGTCAGCGCTTTTCTTTAGGCCAACTAAATGAGAGCTCATTCACAAACTGATCTCAGCAATCAGTGATATTATCCAAAAAATGAAGGCACACACTGAGACATACATATAACCAGAGACACACAGCCAGAGATCTCATAGCTTTGTTTCTGAAACGTACTTGTGAATCAGATATCACGATATGAAACTCACTAATTGTAAACACCAGTTGGAACAAGAAAATTTAAAAACTTCTTCCCCTTTTTCTCTTCGTTTTTTTTTTTCTCCAAGACTTAGAGATGATCTAGATAAGTGGTTTCCAGGCATAGGAGGAGTTACTTCCTCAGAGGGAGAACTTTTAAAGGCCGTTGTACTTTTCCAAAGCATTACTTTTTTAACCAAAAGTCAGACCAGAAAGGCTCAAATTGTCCCTGATAACTTGGGAAGATTGGTCCCAACAGGGATTAACCCTCTGGGGAAGCAGGAGTCTTAATTTGCTTAGCCCCAGGCTGTTGATGCGAAGAGGAAACTCCTGATCTAAGGGAATTTCAGTCCATTTTCTTATCCTGTACTAATAAAGATCTAATATTTGAAGCCATTTTTCTTGCCATTGGATCCTAGCTATAGGTTGACTAGTCATGTAAGAAACTGTCCAGGGGTTTCCCAAGTGGAATATGGAACCTGAGAGGAAGCGCTCTGCATACTAGCTCAAGCAATTTGTACCAGAAGTTTGCACACTCAAACCAGACCAACAAAACCAAACCTAAGCCAAACCAAAACCTCACTAGCTGGGAATCACACTCCAGATAAAAAGACAGAGACGTCCAGAAACCAAAAGCCAAGTGGCAAGAGCACCCCCGAAGATGGCAAAGCAGTGCCCAGATATTAAAAACCAGGTGGCCTAAATGTCAAATATTGACTTCCCAGTGCCACTCGACCTGCGGCTTGGCAGAATCAGTATTTAGCATTTTTGTTAAGCTTTTTTAACCGTGAGTTAGTTTCCTTGCTGACAAATTTGTAACAGATACAGTATTTAGCATATGTTAAGCCTAGGCACAATGAAAATACTTTGAATGACTGTTAGACATGTCTATATTAAATCAACCAAAAGATTAATACCAGGTATTTAATTTTGAATATTACCTAATTCACGTGAACCTGAGAAATCATTTAGGTTTTCATTTCTCTTTTATTTAGGATTGTTTGATCGGTCAGCGCTTTTCTTTAGGCCAACTAAATGAGAGCTCATTCACAAACTGATCTCAGCAATCAGTGATATTATCCAAAAAATGAAGGCACACACTGAGACATACATATAACCAGAGACACACAGCCAGAGATCTCATAGCTTTGTTTCTGAAACGTACTTGTGAATCAGATATCACGATATGAAACTCACTAATTGTAAACACCAGTTGGAACAAGAAAATTTAAAAACTTCTTCCCCTTTTTCTCTTCGTTTTTTTTTTTCTCCAAGACTTAGAGATGATCTAGATAAGTGGTTTCCAGGCATAGGAGGAGTTACTTCCTCAGAGGGAGAACTTTTAAAGGCCGTTGTACTTTTCCAAAGCATTACTTTTTTAACCAAAAGTCAGACCAGAAAGGCTCAAATTGTCCCTGATAACTTGGGAAGATTGGTCCCAACAGGGATTAACCCTCTGGGGAAGCAGGAGTCTTAATTTGCTTAGCCCCAGGCTGTTGATGCGAAGAGGAAACTCCTGATCTAAGGGAATTTCAGTCCATTTTCTTATCCTGTACTAATAAAGATCTAATATTTGAAGCCATTTTTCTTGCCATTGGATCCTAGCTATAGGTTGACTAGTCATGTAAGAAACTGTCCAGGGGTTTCCCAAGTGGAATATGGAACCTGAGAGGAAGCGCTCTGCATACTAGCTCAAGCAATTTGTACCAGAAGTTTGCACACTCAAACCAGACCAACAAAACCAAACCTAAGCCAAACCAAAACCTCACTAGCTGGGAATCACACTCCAGATAAAAAGACAGAGACGTCCAGAAACCAAAAGCCAAGTGGCAAGAGCACCCCCGAAGATGGCAAAGCAGTGCCCAGATATTAAAAACCAGGTGGCCTAAATGTCAAATATTGACTTCCCAGTGCCACTCGACCTGCGGCTTGGCAGAATCAGTGCTAGTAACCTTTTTAGTTCTGACATAGTTTAAGCAGTTTCTTGTTTGATTCCTGTAAAGAACTTACTGTTTCCACTTTTAGAAGCCTCATGATAGTAAAGTAAGTGTGGCCGGCATTCTTTTAACTGTGTGCAGAAAAATATCAATTGTGGATCCCAAGATATCAATTTGGGCATTTTAAGTTGAGACCTCTTTTAGTATAATTTCCCAATTAACTGTGTACTTGCACGTGTGAGCTCCGTATGTATTTTACATGAATCTGGCTGAAGTGTTAGTCAGAGGCTGGCTTTCTGATGCCCCTCGTTTCTGTTTTTGATTGATTCTGTTTCCCATGTTAAGCTGAATTTGTCAGGGATAAAATTACTAGTGAAGTTGTGTCGTGGGCCATGTGCTGCTTGTGAGCTTAACTCCTCCAGGAGTCACCCCGGAGTCGTTCCAGCTCTCTTACGTGTCTCGGAACCTACCTCCGGCAGTCTAAGACCACCGTGGCTGCTCAGGTCGCTGAATGGCCAGTTCATGTGCGACCCCTGGACAAGCAAGTATTTTAATTAACGAGTTAGTCTCCCTATGGAATCACTGCACGGTATGAGGACGAGGGCTCCACCACTCCTGTAAATTCCTCAGTTACCTGAGAAAATCGAAACCGGCCAGGAGGAGTCTTGTCCCTTCCTGTCGGAGCCAAGCTGTCATATTTTGCTCACTTTTTTTTAAAGATTTATTTATTTATTTATTTTGGGCGGGGGTCGGGTTGGAGAGGGAGAAGAGCAGGCGGGCCACTTCTATTGGTCTTTCATTTGTCTATTTTCGAGCATCTTTGTTCTTTGGCCCGCGTGGGCCTCCCGTCGCAGTGGCGTCCGTCGTTGCAGAACGCCGGCTCTGGGGGCATGCGCTCCAGAGCTCCGGCTCAGTGATTGGACACATCGGTCCAGCCGCTCCGCGGCATGTGGGATCTTCCCAGGCCAGGGATCGAACCGGCGCCCCTTGCACTGCAAGGCGGTGTCCTTACCCACTGGACCACCAGGGGAAGCCCCTTTTGCTCACTTTTATCCCACCAAATTCTATAAAGGCAGCTGAATTGAGGAAAAGCGTCAGATTAGCCTCTTACTTAACCACTCAGCCTGGATGATTCAGTCGCCTACAACGGAGCAGCCTCATCGCCTTTCAGCTGATCCCCGGGGATTCCTCGTTTTTTTCCAGTCAAGCTCCCTTCCCAGCACCTATCCACTGGGTTGGTAATTCCCCTGGCATTTTTCAGCCAGCCCCCTCCCCCGTATCTTTCAACTAGGTGGGAATTCCTCCATGTCTTTCAACCGAGCCCCACTAAGTGTCTTCCTCCGTATCTTTCAACCGAGCTGCACTAAGTGTCTAGACCACGAGTGTGCATGCCCCGGATAGTTCATCCGGGTCCTCGACTCCCCAGTACCTTTCCTCCTGGGAGCAGGGCAGGTCATCTGCTCACCACCAAAGAAAACTCAGAACCTCAACTAATTTGGGAGATCCTAGAACTAGGAGGGACTTAACCCCAATTCATCTGCACTCCCCGAGGACACAGATGGGCACAAGGGGCCGCTGCTGGTACCAAGGCTCTGGTTCCTCGTGGAGTCCAGGTGAAGGAGGAAAGTCTGCTCTGGGTCCCTTTGTCGGTCACCAAAACTGTCGACTAAAAAGATGAACAACTTGAGAGTTGTGGGTGAAGTTTTATTTGGGGCATAATTAGGACTGCAGCCCGGGAGGCAACACCTCAGATAGCTCTGAGAGACTGCTCCAAAGAGGCAGCAGGAGGAGGGCCAATATTTAAGGGTTTGGGTGAGGGGGGAGTTTAACATCATTAAACAGTCATTTTACAAAGTTCCCCAGTCACGAGGATCTGATGTCACCATGAGGAGATTTGGTGCTTTTCTAAATATGAGGAGATGCAAGGATTGAGATCATAAAATCTGTTCCTAAAAGCCTCCATCTGTCTGAAGACCTGCCCCACCAGATTCCCTGGAGCACAGAGTGCCTCTGCCCCACACTGATCTCCTTCAGGGGGTATTGAAGGTCAGGAGGTCTCAACAGGATGGAGTATCTACCCCACCCTAATCTCCTTCAGAGGGTATGGAATGTCAGCAGGTCTTAACAGCACAGGGTCTGGTCTCTGCACAGGCTGAGGGCAGATGTCCTTGTTGTCCAGTCATAGGCAATATAATTGGTAAATGGCAGTTTGTAGTTGACAGAGTTATAAATACATGTTCCGTTAAAAAAAAAAAAAGTCTTTTCTTCCAAAAGTTCAATAGCACGGTGTGTGTGGGCAGACAGGTCCGACTTTCCAGAGACGTCGTTTTCAGAGGGTCTCGCGTGTTAGCCGGAGCCAGGATCCGCTGACTGCCGGACAACATTTTCTCAGGAATCCCCTGGCGGCCGCAGTCCCCCGGGGTTTGGGGGTCGTACGTGTGTCTCCTGAGCACACCCCCACATCCCACTGCCCTTGTGAGCAGACCGGGGAGACTCTTGAGTCCTTTGATGCCGACTCTCGAGTCATCCGGGAGAAGCGACTCAAACGCATGATGTGAGGGGGGGGGTCTGCGTACAAGGGGGGACATGCTGTGCCCGCTCGCTACAGAGCGGTCCCCATGGGATTCAGCCCACGGCCAAGCGCCATGGAGCACACACACACACACAGACAAATACAAAGAGGCACGCACAGAGACCCACAGAGGTACTCATGGACACACACCCTCAGACTCACCCCCATGGACACACACAGAGACGCCCTTACAGACCCCACCATGGACACCCCTGGGCTCAGACAGAGACCCCCCCTACAGCCTCCATGCCCCCCGGCCCCAGCGGAGGCCTCCAGCGATCTCTCGGGCCACCTCATCTTTCCGTTCTCCCTGAGACAGCTTCCGTGGTCTCTTGCCTGGTCCAGCTGGACCCCTCCTTTGGTTGCCTGGTCCACCCACCATGCTCCTTTCTCCCCGCCCCCAAGGCACCTGTCATGAACTCTTATTCTGTGTTTCTCTAGTGGACCAGCGGGTTAAGAGCACTCCTTGCCGTGCAAGGAGTGCCAGTTCGATCCCTGGCCAGAGAGGATCCCACGTGCTGCGAAGCGGCTGGACAGGTATGTCCAGTGACCGAGCCGGAGCACTGGAACGCATGCACCCAGAACCGGTGCTCTGAACCAAAAGAGAGGCCGCTGAGATGGGAGGCCCACACTGGCCAGAGAACAAAGATAAAGAAATTAAAGATCAGTAGAAGTGGCCAAAAAAAACCCATCTCTTATTCTTCAAGCGTCCCTCTCGAGGGACTTGGACACCCGGCTGAGATCACTGAGCACCACGGTCTTCAGCAAGGCCGCTGCTTCCAGAAAAGGGGCTGAACCGCCACGTCCCCGAGTCAGACCTGAAGCCCCTTGCTCTGTAACCGCCCTCTGCTTTTCTCGAGGTAACACTGCTCACGTGTGTGTGTGTTTGTGTGTGAGTCCATGCGTGAACTGTGACCACATCAGACATGCTGGGAGCCTGTGGATGGTCACCCTCCAGGCTTCTCTGTCCGTGGGATTTTCCAGGCAGGAGGACTGGAGACGGTGGTCATTTCCGTCTCTTCCCCACCAAGGGAATGGATCCCAGCCCTTTGTGTCTCTTGCATTGGTAAGGGAGATCCTTTACGACGAGTGAACCTCAGAAGCCCAGGAAACGCTGCATTCTGCTAACTCCCTGATCACCACTCCAGGAAAGCCACAACTCATGAACTGCATCAGTGCATGTCTGAGTTTTTTGCAAACAGGAAAGGACAGATTCTATTTTGAAGTGGTCGGCCGGACGCGTCCCATCGGGCCTTGGATATCTGGTGGGAACCTTAGGTCAAACTCAGTCGCTCAGTCGTGTCCTTCCCTTGGTGACCTCTGTGGCCTGTCGACCATCCGGCACCTCTGTGCCAGGGGTCTCCAGGCAAGGCTCCTGGAGTGGGTGACCATCTCCTAACCCAGGGGAATCTTCCCAGATCAGGGGAATCAAACTCGAGGCTTCCACATGGCAGGCGGGACACCCAGGTGCGTTAATCTGTTTATTGATCAATGGAGGAATCGAGGAAGATCACCAAGGGCAGAGAGACTCGTGAGTGGAGAGCCATAATCCAGGCTCATGACTCCCCGGGAGAGAAGGCATGCCGGTTTCTGGGGGGAAGTGTCTGATCTTCGTAGGAATGATTGTGACTCATTTTACCTGCGAGGTTGGTTGTCGTCTTGTTCTGTTTTCGTCGTTCAACATGAAAAAGAAAAAGCCCATCAACCGTTGCGGAGGTGATGTGGAGGCGCAGGAGGTCTGGACCCCATGTGTACTCACCAGAAGGCGGTCAGGACTTTAGGGCAGTTGTCCGCTACAGAGAAGGAATGAGGAGAGAAATGAGCGCTGGCCTGGCTCTCTTTCCGAGGCTGATTTCATAGCAGACCGTCGCAGGGAGGACCGCAGACATGGGACATTGGCATCGCGCGTGATGGGTTTCCACGGTGAGACCCGTGGTGCTTGGGGGCTGTACCTGTAGGTTCCTGGATGTTTTCCTCTGGAATTCCCCATTCTTGGGTTAGTTCCTTGTACTTCTCATATTCCTCTTCTGTGAGACTGTCTCCTTTGGCTGCATTTCGCCACAATCCGGGGAGAAGAGGTGTGTGTTAGACTCCCTCCTCGGTGAGAGGCTGTGACCCAGATCATCAACTCCCAAGACGGCCCTACGGCCCAAGCCGTGCTCGCCAGGTCATGATCTACAGAGTGGCCTGAGCATGCCTGCTGATCTTCCGAGGGCTCCGTGGAGCGGGGTCTACACCGTGAACGTTTCCTCCTTTTGCAATTTGTAAAACTTTGGAGCAAACTACGCACTGTGCCCCCATGAGCATAAGCACCCCGCGTCAGATGCCATCTCTCAGGGCCTCTGGGAGAAGGTCACGCCGGGTTTGGAGACTCCGAATCCCTCCCAGGTCTGTGACCCTTCCTGACCGTCCAAGAATGGGGCCCCTGAGGTTTTCGCGAGCCTCAGGCCAGTGCCCTGCCTGGACAGCGTACCCGACCCAATGGACGTGAGTTGGAGCTGATATCCGTGGGTCATGGCGGACGGGGAAGCCTTGTGGGTGGCCGTCCACGTGTGACATTACACAGGCATCCCTAGAGCATCCTGGAATATCTCGGGGTGCCTCTCGGTCTAGTAGACCTAATTTGTTTTTGAAAACACATCTGACCGGATTTCTAACGGATGCATATCTTCACTTTCCGAGTCGACACCCTTCCCTCCCCCCCCCCCGCTCCTGCCCCAGGAAGGGCCGTTTCTCCTGTGTGAACGCCCATGTGTGCAAGGGTGCTTCCTAGAGTAGGGCGTGCATAGGTCCTGGTGTCCTTTGTAGAAAACAGCTTAGGAGAAAAAAAAAAAAACAAAACTCAGGGTGTGAATGTGACCCATGTGCGTAGAGGAAACTCCCGTACGTACCGAAGGCGTGAGTCACGTGGGTGGTCCTCTCTCCGTCGAAGTTCTCAAGGTGGAACGCCAGCACGTTTGGTGATACAGGACGTATCTCTGCCTTGTTTTTACCCATGTCTGTGAGGTAGAAAAAAAGAAGCCTCAGCCAGGTGAACATCTCACCTTTTCCGTTGGACCCGTCTTGCTCTTCAGACCCTGCGTCAGATCTCTGTGGCAGGTGATTTCTCTCTCAGAACATGACTGCTGGGTTTGCTGTGAGAACCAGGGAAGACCCCATGAATGAAGGATGCTTTCTCAACACGCCCATCTTCCTACGACAGGGAAGACATCCCGTCTCTAGACCAAGCCGTCTGTGAAGGTCGGCTGTGAAGTTCAGCTCTTGGTGCTGGGGACACAGGTGACGCGGGTTCGATCCCTGAGTGGAGAGGTTCCCCTGGAGGAGGGCATGGCCACCCACTCTAGGCTTCTTGCCTGCAAAATCCCATGGATGGAGGAGCCTGGCGACCACTTGTCTGTGGGGTCATTATGAGTCAGGCACGAGTGAGCAACTGAGCATGCATACCTCCTCATGTCAAATAAAATAGAAAAAAAATTTTTTTCAAAAAAATAATTGTGATCAGCTTAAGTAGCTTTCGACTCTTCTGTAAATCTGAGGAACATGGCGCGTCCGTGACCTGGGGTTTTTTCTCTGATAGCGTACATGGTAACTTCCCCATCAGACCTTATTCTCGTTTTCTGGGAGAGCATGACTGCCTGGAGGATGAAAGGCCTGGCCCGAGGTTGCTTTTTTATTTTCGGAAATGGGTCCTAGTTCCAGTCGACGCCCTCTCCTGGATGAACCCAAGACTGTCACCCTGAGCACGTTCCTTGCTTTTGGGCTTTCCTCGTGGCTTGAATCGTAAGGCATCTGGGTGGCACGTGGGAGACCCAGGTTTGATCCTTGGGTCCTGAAGACCCTGGGAGAAGGAAACAGCCGCCCGGTCCTAGATCTCCTTGGGCAGCCAGGGGAACCAGCGAGTCCCTCCCAAGGGAAACCCATCGGGCAACTTCACAGGAAGGACCAACGGTGAAGCTGAAGCTCGAGCCCCTGGCCCCGTTCATGAGCAGTGAGCTGACTCCCTGGACGAGGCCCCGGTGCTGGGAATTACGGAGAACAGGAGACAGGCGGCCAAGGGTGGAAGGGATGGGAAGGCATCCTTCACCGAGGGGAGATGCGGGTGTGGCCGGAGAGGGTAGCCTGGGTGATTGAGGGCCGTGGGGTCACCCGGCTTTGGACATGATGCAGCCGCGCCCGTCCCTAAGGAGCCCCGTCCCTGGCAAAGTGCGCCTACTTACAGTCTGCCGTGTAGTAGTCTCCTTCCCTCTTGGCTACGACTTGGAGCAACGTGCAGGAGTCGAAAAACCTGCAAGACAGACCGACGAGATGTTCCATCTTCGCCGTCCACTGTCCTTGTCGGGGCAGGGTTCACCCCCTCCAGCCCGGCGCCCCCAGTCTCCCCAGTCATGTGCGGGGGAGACCGGACCCTTCCTCGGAAGGCAGCCTCTCCGTGTCTCCCCGGACGGGGGCGGTGCTCACGTGGTGTAGAAGATGAATGCCAGCCTTTCGCAGTCGTTGATACACTCCAGCCGTCGGAGGTAGGCACTCAGGGGGCCATTCTCTGGGTCAATCTTGTCCTTGTTGTCGGCCGCAAGGTAGAGGGTCCGCCAGTCTCCCGAGATCTAACAAGGAGGGTGTCCGTGAGCCTCAGTCGGCCTGTGTGGTGGGGACTCACCACGCCCTGCCCAGCCCGGGCGTCTCCGTTCCCCTCCCAAGAGAAGTACTGTCTCCCTCATCCCGCCGAGCAGGCTTCTACCCTCTGTTGCCAGTAACCGGCGGGAAAATCAGGATTTTATTTGACTGGCCTTCCTATGTTTTTTTGGGCCTTTCCTTCCCGGATGAACCCAAGACTGTCACCCTGAGCACGTTCCTTGCTTTGGGCTTTCCTGTGGCTTGAATCGTAAGGCATCTGGGTGGCACGTGGGAGACCCAGGTTTGATCCTTGGGTCCTGAAGACCCTGGGAGAAGGAAACAGCCGCCGGTCCTAGATCTCCTTGGGCAGCCAGGGGAACCAGCGAGTCCCTCCCAAGGAAACCCATCGGGCAACTTCACAGGAAGGACCAACGGTGAAGCTGAAGCTCGAGCCCCTGGCCCCGTTCATGAGCAGTGAGCTGACTCCCTGGACGAGGCCCCGGTGCTGGGAATTACGGAGAACAGGAGACAGGCGGCCAAGGGTGGAAGGGATGGGAAGGCATCCTTCACCGAGGGGAGATGCGGGTGTGGCCGGAGAGGGTAGCCTGGGTGATTGAGGGCCGTGGGGTCACCCGGCTTTGGACATGATGCAGCCGCGCCCGTCCCTAAGGAGCCCCGTCCCTGGCAAAGTGCGCCTACTTACAGTCTGCCGTGTAGTAGTCTCCTTCCCTCTTGGCTACGACTTGGAGCAACGTGCAGGAGTCGAAAAACCTGCAAGACAGACCGACGAGATGTTCCATCTTCGCCGTCCACTGTCCTTGTCGGGGCAGGGTTCACCCCCTCCAGCCCGGCGCCCCCAGTCTCCCCAGTCATGTGCGGGGGAGACCGGACCCTTCCTCGGAAGGCAGCCTCTCCGTGTCTCCCCGGACGGGGGCGGTGCTCACGTGGTGTAGAAGATGAATGCCAGCCTTTCGCAGTCGTTGATACACTCCAGCCGTCGGAGGTAGGCACTCAGGGGGCCATTCTCTGGGTCAATCTTGTCCTTGTTGTCGGCCGCAAGGTAGAGGGTCCGCCAGTCTCCCGAGATCTAACAAGGAGGGTGTCCGTGAGCCTCAGTCGGCCTGTGTGGTGGGGACTCACCACGCCCTGCCCAGCCCGGGCGTCTCCGTTCCCCTCCCAAGAGAAGTACTGTCTCCCTCATCCCGCCGAGCAGGCTTCTACCCCCTTCTGTTGCCAGTAACCGGCGGGAAAATCAGGATTTTTATTTGAATCAGAAAGCATAGAATTCAGAATTTTTCCTTTCTTTTTTTTTAAGAAGTCCTCAGTGATGATAGATATGTATTTTCTTTGTTTGTTTATGCATTTATTTATTTTGGCTCTTCTGGGTGTTCACGGCTGCCACAGGCTCTTCTCCTGTGGCAGTGAAAGGGGGCTGCTCTTTCGCGGCTCCTCTCTCAAGGTGGGTGTGTCTCTTGGGGTGGAACTGGGGCTCTAGGGTCCTCGGGCTTCAGTAAGTCGAGGCCCATGGACTCCCTTGTTGTGGCTCCCGGGCTCCGTGGCTCCGCAGCCTGTGGGATCTTCCCAGACCAGGGATCAAACCCGCATCTCCTGCCTGGGCAGGCGAGCTCTTCACCCCTGAGCCACTTGGGAAGCACTAGAGGTCAGAGGGTTTTTTGAACTAGCTAAAGCAATTCCAATAAAGACCATGACAGCTCTCTGCATGAAAGCATGTGTTTTTTCCCATCTTTTTCACCAAGAGGCAAATAAGAGGAAAAAAAAAAAGAGAGAAAGACAAGAGAGTTGGATGATGTTCCTGGCAATGCGTGGAGGATCGTCCGTGTGCAGTCTGCTCATGCATGTGACAGTTTCCGTCTCTCACACGCACACCATCCATCCCTTCCCGCACGTTGGCTGCACTCGCATACCCTCTGGGCGATGGGCTCAGATGGTGTTTCATGGGCGCGCAGATCCCGGCGAGGACGAGACTCAGGAGCAGAACCTTCATGGTGTTGGCTTTTCTGGTGCTTCCTCCCGAGAGGCAGACGGTCTCCTAATGGCTGGAAGGACGTGAACTGGTTCTGCTTTTTATAGGGTCTGTCTCTTGGCGGAGTCCTTTGTGATGCAACTTGTGGTTAATCAGCAGACCGTGCTTGTGTAGACACTGTCTTCTGAACCCGACTCAGGGGGAGTCTCTCCTGTCGGGATCCGCGCCCCGAGAAAAGGGGCTTCTTTACTCACCACGCCCTGCCCAGCCAGGCGTCTCCGTTCCCCTCCCAAGAGAAGTACTGTCTCCCTCATCCCGCCGAGCAGGCTTCTACCCCCTTCTGTTGCCAGTAACCGGCGGGAAAATCAGGATTTTTATTTGAATCAGAAAGCATAGAATTCAGAATTTTTCCTTTCTTTTTTTTTAAGAAGTCCTCAGTGATGATAGATATGTATTTTCTTTGTTTGTTTATGCATTTATTTATTTTGGCTCTTCTGGGTGTTCACGGCTGCCACAGGCTCTTCTCCTGTGGCAGTGAAAGGGGGCTGCTCTTTCGCGGCTCCTCTCTCAAGGTGGGTGTGTCTCTTGGGGTGGAACTGGGGCTCTAGGGTCCTCGGGCTTCAGTAAGTCGAGGCCCATGGACTCCCTTGTTGTGGCTCCCGGGCTCCGTGGCTCCGCAGCCTGTGGGATCTTCCCAGACCAGGGATCAAACCCGCATCTCCTGCCTGGGCAGGCGAGCTCTTCACCCCTGAGCCACTTGGGAAGCACTAGAGGTCAGAGGGTTTTTTGAACTAGCTAAAGCAATTCCAATAAAGACCATGACAGCTCTCTGCATGAAAGCATGTGTTTTTTCCCATCTTTTTCACCAAGAGGCAAATAAGAGGAAAAAAAAAAAGAGAGAAAGACAAGAGAGTTGGATGATGTTCCTGGCAATGCGTGGAGGATCGTCCGTGTGCAGTCTGCTCATGCATGTGACAGTTTCCGTCTCTCACACGCACACCATCCATCCCTTCCCGCACGTTGGCTGCACTCGCATACCCTCTGGGCGATGGGCTCAGATGGTGTTTCATGGGCCGCGCAGATCCCGGCGAGGACGAGACTCAGGAGCAGAACCTTCATGGTGTTGGCTTTTCTGGTGCTTCCTCCCGAGAGGCAGACGGTCTCCTAATGGCTGGAGAGGACGTGAACTGGTTCTGCTTTTTATAGGGTCTGTCTCTTGGCGGAGTCCTTTGTGATGCAACTTGTGGTTAATCAGCAGACCGTGCTTGTGTAGACACTGTCTTCTGATATCCTGCTTGGCAGCCTAGCGTCGTCATCAGGTGTGCTTTTCATAAAGAGATGAATTTTCTGACACTCCAGAGTACATGAGGATGTTGGGCATTGAGCCTACAGGAGACACCCCCGGACGGAGGAGGTCACTCAAGGACAGAAACGTGTATCATTTTTTGCGTCTTCTGATTCCAAAATGGGACCGATCGTCCGGGACACGTCGGCAGGGCTCCCGTCTGATTTCTTGAACGTCCAAGAGTTCAGTTCAGTCACTCAGTGGTGTCTGACCCTTTGTGACCCCTGGGTCGGCAGCCCACCAGGCATCCCTGTCCTTCCCTGTGTCCTGGAACTCGATCCCACTCATGTCCATGGAGACCTAGATGCCGTCCAGCCATCTCGTCCTCGATCACCCTCTTTTCCTCAGGACCGGTATTTTCCCCAAAATGAGGGTCTCTTCCACTGAGTTGCCTCTTTGCAAGTATGGGAGCTTCAGCATCAATCCCTCCAGTGACTGTTCAGGGCTGACTTCCTTATGGGTGGCCAGGTGTGATTGCTTTTCAGGCCAGGGCACTCTCGGGGGTCTTCGACAGCTCGGCCGTTCAAAACACATCAGGTCTTTGGCCCTCGGCCTTCTCGCTCGCTCCAGCGCTGACTCCCGTTCGGGACCCCTGGGAGCACTCAAGCGTTGGCTCAAGGGCTTGTTTTTGGCAGAGCGAGCTGTCTAGCTGTGGCCTCGATTTTCTGCTGTGGGGCAGGCGTCTTTTGACTCGCTTTACAAAAACGCTGACTGTTGACAAGAGAGTTGGATGATGTTCCTGGCAATGCGTGGAGGATCGTCCGTGTGCAGTCTGCTCATGCATGTGACAGTTTCCGTCTCTCACACGCACACCATCCATCCCTTCCCGCACGTTGGCTGCACTCGCATACCCTCTGGGCGATGGGCTCAGATGGTGTTTCATGGGCCGCGCAGATCCCGGCGAGGACGAGACTCAGGAGCAGAACCTTCATGGTGTTGGCTTTTCTGGTGCTTCCTCCCGAGAGGCAGACGGTCTCCTAATGGCTGGAGAGGACGTGAACTGGTTCTGCTTTTTATAGGGTCTGTCTCTTGGCGGAGTCCTTTGTGATGCAACTTGTGGTTAATCAGCAGACCGTGCTTGTGTAGACACTGTCTTCTGATATCCTGCTTGGCAGCCTAGCGTCGTCATCAGGTGTGCTTTTCATAAAGAGATGAATTTTCTGACACTCCAGAGTACATGAGGATGTTGGGCATTGAGCCTACAGGAGACACCCCCGGACGGAGGAGGTCACTCAAGGACAGAAACGTGTATCATTTTTTGCGTCTTCTGATTCCAAAATGGGACCGATCGTCCGGGACACGTCGGCAGGGCTCCCGTCTGATTTCTTGAACGTCCAAGAGTTCAGTTCAGTCACTCAGTGGTGTCTGACCCTTTGTGACCCCTGGGTCGGCAGCCCACCAGGCATCCCTGTCCTTCCCTGTGTCCTGGAACTCGATCCCACTCATGTCCATGGAGACCTAGATGCCGTCCAGCCATCTCGTCCTCGATCACCCTCTTTTCCTCAGGACCGGTATTTTCCCCAAAATGAGGGTCTCTTCCACTGAGTTGCCTCTTTGCAAGTATGGGAGCTTCAGCATCAATCCCTCCAGTGACTGTTCAGGGCTGACTTCCTTATGGGTGGCCAGGTGTGATTGCTTTTCAGGCCAGGGCACTCTCGGGGGTCTTCGACAGCTCGGCCGTTCAAAACACATCAGGTCTTTGGCCCTCAGCCTTCTCGCTCGCTCCAGCGCTGACTCCCGTTCGGGACTCCTGGGAACACTCAAGCGTTGGCTCAAGGGCTTGATTTTGGCCGAGCGAGCTGTCTAGCTGTGTCCTCGCTTTTCTTCTGAGGGGCAGGCGTCTTTTGACTTCACGGCTGTGGTCAACAAGGAAAGAAAGAGACCGAGAAAAGAAAGTCTGTCCCCATTTCCACGGTTTCCCTGTCTAGTTATCATGGTGAGAGGGGACCGTGTGCCACGATGTTCGGTTTTGTGTGTGTGCTGAGTTCTGAGCAGCATTGTCTCTCTCCTCTTGGACCTTCATCCAGAGGCTCTTGAGTTCCTCTTCACGTTCTCCCTTCAGGGTGCCGTCATCTGCGTCGATAGGTCTCCCCACAGTCTTGACTCCAGCTTATGTTTCAGCCAGATGCGCCACCTCCCCCCCCCGATGTCCTCTGCATCTGCGTTCAGGCCGGTGGACAAGACACAGCCTCCCCCCCTTCCCCAGTTTGGAACCAGAGCCTCGTTCCGTGCCCAGCTCTCTATTTCTTCTTGACCTGCATAGTGGTTCCTCAGGTGACAGGGACATGGTGTTCCCAGCTCTTTCAGCATCGTCCACAGTTTGTTGTGATCCACGCCATCAAAAGCACTAGCATAGTCCGTGACGCTAATGTAGAGGTTTTCTGGAAATCTCTTGCCTTTTTGTTTTTTTTCTTTTTATAGTCCAGTGGATGTTGACAGTTCCGTTTCTGGTTCCTCTGCCTTTTCTAAATCCAGGCTGTTGAAGTAAGTTCTCAGTGCACCTGTGGTTGACGTCAAGCCTGGAGGGTTTTTTTTTTTTTTCTTTTTTCCACAAATTCACCAACATTTTACTCAATGGTGGCCTATACTAGTGTGTGGTAATAATTTATTTTACAATATACCATACATGTTGCTATTATTGAGTAGTAAATTGAGTTGAGTGTGTGATCATATGCAGTGAATGGAAAAAGAGACAGTCTTAGAGGAGAACTTCAGACATGTATTACGTGTGCAGTCAGAGACAGAAAGGAAAAAGATTCAACAGTATGTACGCGCGCGCACATACACCCAGACATGCACACACACACACAGACATGCACACACACACACACACACGACCCCAAAGAGTCATCAAGGGGAAACTTCCAGGAAGGAATTTCATGCAAAACAGAATGAAAATAGTCAAATTTGACGTTGAGAAGATTCATCAAAATGTAAGTAGAAGGGCTTTCCCTGGTGGCCCAGTGGGTAAGGACACCGCCTTGCAGTGCAGCGGGCACCAGTTCAATCCCTGGCCTGGGAAGATCCCACGTGCCACAGAGTGGCTGGACTGGTGTGTCCGACTACTGAACTGGAGCTCTGGAGCGCATGTGCCTGGAGCCAGTGCTCTGCAGTGAGAGGGGCCACTGCAGTGGGAGTTCCACACAGGCTAAAGAATAAAGATAGATGAACATAAAGAAGTGAAAAAACAATAAAAGAGGCCACAGTTAAAGTAAAAAATGTAACTAGAAGGCTATCTCATAGCAAAGAGTGGTATCACTGGGGAGATCGAAGCCTCATGGGTTGAAAACAATCTCTAGGAATAAGCCTACCAAAGGAGGCACAAGTCCTGTATGCGGGAAAGTATAAGACATGCGTGAACAGCTTCCCTAGTGGTCCAGTAGGTAGAGAGTCTGTCTTGCAGTGTAAGGGGCACCGGTTCAGTCCATGGTGTGGGAAGATCCCACATGCCATGGCGTGACTGGACTGGTGTGTCCAATGATGAGCCAGCACTCTGGAGCACATGAGCCTCGAGTCTCTCTCTGCCTCGAGACAGGCCACTGCAATAGGAGGCCCCCTCAGGCGAAAGAGTAAAGATGGGGGGCTTCTCTGGTGGTCCAGTGTGTAAGGACACCGCCTGGCAGTGCAAGGGGCGCCGGTTCAATCCTTGGCCCGGGAAGATCACATGTGCCGCGGAGCAGCTGGACTGGTGGTGTGTCAAACGACCGAACTGGAGCTCTGGAGCGCATGCGCCCGGAGCTGGTGCTCTGCGACAACAGAGGCCACAGGGGTGGGAGGCCCACATGGGCCAAAGAACAAAGATGGATCAAAAATAGATAAATGGAAGACCAATAGAACTGCACCCCCCCCCCGAAAAAAGAGTAAAGATGGTTGAGAATAAATAAATAAAACACCAATAAAAAGAGGCCAAAATTAAAAAAAAAAAAAAAAAACAAGTAGAATGCTTTCTCAGAGCAAAGAGTCCTATCACTGGGGAGATCGATGCCTCATGGGTTGAAAAGTATCCCTAGGAATAAACCTACCGGCGGAAACAAAAGACCTTAATACAAAAAACTATAAGACATGCATAATAGACATCAAAGACAACACTGAGATCCCAGGAAATCTACCATATTTTTGGATTGGAAGAATCCACGCTGCAAAAGTAATCTGTTGCCCAGAACAGTCCACTGATTCAGTTCAATCCCTGTGAAATAATCCATAGCGTTTTCAAAATATAGTTATTTTACTTATACAGAGTTTTGTTGTTTACAGCTATGCATAAACTGCCATCAGTCATAGGTGTCCCCTTGACCCGTCCCCCTGAACCCCCTCCAGTCCCTCTCCGTCGCACCCCTCCAGGTTGTTGGTAGCTCCATGAAAGATCCCATAGTCTGCCAATGGGTTCACAAGAGCTGTCTCTTTTACAGGAATAAGCCTACCAAAGGAGGCACGAGTCCTGTATGCGGGAAAGTATAAGACATGCGTGAACAGCTTCCCTAGTGGTCCAGTAGGTAGAGAGTCTGTCTTGCAGTGTAAGGGGCACCGGTTCAGTCCATGGTGTGGGAAGATCCCACATGCCATGGCGTGACTGGACTGGTGTGTCCAATGATGAGCCAGCACTCTGGAGCACATGAGCCTCGAGTCTCTCTCTGCCTCGAGACAGGCCACTGCAATAGGAGGCCCCCTCAGGCGAAAGAGTAAAGATGGGGGGCTTCTCTGGTGGTCCAGTGTGTAAGGACACCGCTCTGGCAGTGAAAGGGGGCGCGGTTCAATCCTTGGCCCGGGAAGATCACATGTGCCGCGGAGCAGCTGGACTGGTGGTGTGTCAAACGACCGAACTGGAGCTCTGGAGCGCCTGCGCCCGGAGCTGGTGCTCTGCGACTACAGAGGCCACAGAGGGACGGGGCCCACATGGGCCAAAGAACAAAGATGGATCAAAAATAGATAAATGGAAGACCAATAGAACTGCACCCCCCCCCCGAAAAAAGAGTAAAGATGGTTGAGAATAAATAAATAAAACACCAATAAAAAGAGGCCAAAATTAAAAAAAAAAAAAAAAAACAAGTAGAATGCTTTCTCAGAGCAAAGAGTCCTATCACTGGGGAGATCGATGCCTCATGGGTTGAAAAGTATCCCTAGGAATAAACCTACCGGCGGAAACAAAAGACCTTAATACAAAAAACTATAAGACATGCATAATAGACATCAAAGACAACACTGAGATCCCAGGAAATCTACCATATTTTTGGATTGGAAGAATCCACGCTGCAAAAGTAATCTGTTGCCCAGAACAGTCCACTGATTCAGTTCAATCCCTGTGAAATAATCCATAGCGTTTTCAAAATATAGTTATTTTACTTATACAGAGTTTTGTTGTTTACAGCTATGCATAAACTGCCATCAGTCATAGGTGTCCCCTTGACCCGTCCCCCTGAACCCCCTCCAGTCCCTCTCCGTCGCACCCCTCCAGGTTGTTGGTAGCTCCATGAAAGATCCCATAGTCTGCCAATGGGTTCACAAGAGCTGTCTCTTTTACAGATGGTCGTGTAGGTTTCCTTGTGACATCAGCAGCACTTGGCATCTTCAAATGTCTGTCTTTCACTGCTACTCTCTCCGTTGGTCCCACCGTCTCGTTACCTGTCGGTGTCCCCACCTCTGTATGTCTTTCCCTGTCATGTAGATAGATTTGTCTTTCCCAGTTTTCCAGATTTCACGTCTACGCTTTCCTCTGGGATGTGTGTTTCTGCTCTCTGACTTTGTTTCAGTCTGGATAATGGGCTCTGAGTTCATGCACCTCCCCAGAGCATTGTTCCTTTTTATGACTAACATTCTTTTGTATGGGTGCACCCCAGCGTCTCGTCCATTCATCTGCTGATGGACGTCTAGGTTGCTTCTAGGTCCTACCTGTGCATGCATTCTGCTGCAATGAGCTTTGCGATACAGGTGTGTTTTTGAATTACGGTTTTTTGGAGTCTATGGCAAAAGTGGATTTTCTGAATCACATGGTAATTTTATTCCTAATCTTTTAAGAAAACTCCCTCCTTTTCTCCAGCATGGGTGTATCAGCTTACATTTCTGCCAGCTGTGGCAGAGTGTTCTCTTTTCTCCACATCCTCTCTGGCATTTTTTTTTTTTTTCGCTTTTTAAATTTTGGCCTCTTTTATTGGTTTTTTATTTATTTTCATCCATCTTCATTCTTTGGCCTGTGTGGGCCTCCCATCGCAGTGGTCTCTCTCGCTGCAGAGCACTGGTTCTGGGCGCATGCACTCAAGAGTTCTCGCTTGTCATTGGACACACCGGTCCAGCCGCTCCGTGGCACAAGGGATCTTCCCATGCCAAGGATTGATCCGGCACCCCTTGCATGGCAAGGTGGACTTTTTACCCACGGGACCACCAGGGAGGCCACCTCTCCAGCATGTTTTGTTTGTCAACATTTTGATTCTATCCATTTTAACCAGTGGGAGGTGACACCTCACTGGATTTCTCTAATAAAAAACAATCTTGAGCATTTTTTTCTACAATTACGGGCAAGATCCTCTATGACCCTCCCCCTAGTTTAGTGGAAATAAAATAACATAAGCAGTTGAGAACTAATAAGACCCAAAGCTTTTGCCCAGAAAAGGAAGCCATAAACAAGATAACAACTCTCATTTTTGGAGGAAATAATTGCATATGAAGCAACTGACAAATCTCAAAAATAAACAAGGAACTCATGCTGCAAAACGCCAAAAAACCCAAACAATGCAATCAGAAAATGGGCAGAAGCTCTAAATGAACACTTGTCCAAAGAGGACATGTAGAAGGCCAATAGCTTGGAGGAATTTGAGCCTGGCCTTGTTTGCCTGTGAGTGCATGCCCAAGGTGTCATTGCCGGAACTTTCTTTGGCATGGGCATTCTTTGGGATTGGAATGCAATGTGGCCCTGCAGAGGCCTGTGGCCACTGCTGAGTTGTCCCACTTTGCTGGCCTACTGAGTGTAGTGCTTGAACGGCACCATCTTTGAGGATTTGGAAGAGCTCAGCTGGAATTCCATCCTCTCTGTGGGCTTTGTTCACTATGAGGCTTCCTAAGGCCCGGTGGACGTCCCCCACCAGCCTGTTGGGCTCATGGCGAGTCGGTGCTGCATCCTGGCCATCCGGGCCATTCAGATGTTTCTTGTGTTGTTTTCCTGTGTTTTCTTGCCACCTCTGCTTAGCCTCTTCTGCTTCTGTCAGGTTCGTACTGTTTCTGTCCTTTATTCTGTCTACCTTTGAATGCCACGTTTCCTTGGTACATCTCATGTCCTTGAGGAGATCTTTGGTCTTTTCGATGCTGTTTTCATCTGTTCCTTGGCACTGTTCACTTAAGAAGGCTTTCTTATCTCTCCTTGCTGGTCTCTGGAGCTGTGCCCTCAGATGGGTTCATTTTTCTTTTCCTCCTTTACCTTTTGCTTGTCTTCTTTTCTCAACTCTTTGTAAGGCTTCCTCAGACAACCATGTTGGCTCTTGGATTTCTACTTGTTGGGAATGGTTTTGTTGACTGCCTCCTATAAAGTGTTACTTACCTCTGGCCATAGTCCTTAAGGGACTCTTGTCTGTCAAATCTAATCCCTTGCATCTATTTATTCCTTTCACTCTGTTTGTAAGGAATTTGTTTTTGGTCTTACTGAATGGCATCGTGATTTTCCCAACTCTGACTTCTGCTTGTAGGCGGTCATGATTAGAGCCACATTCAGCTCCCGGTCTCGTTTTGGCTGACTGTATAGAGCTTCTCCACCTTCGTTTGGGAACAAAATACTCAGTCTGATTTTGGTATTGACCATTTGCTGATATCCATGTGCAGAGTTGTCTATGTTTTTTCTTTTCTTTTTTTTTTTTCAATTTTGGCCTATCCTATTGGTCTTTTGTTCATTTATCTTCATCCATCTTTTACTCTTTGGCCTCTTTTATTTTATTGTTTTTAAATTTATTTCTTTTCATCCATCTTTGTTCTCTGGCCTGAGTGGGCCTCCCATCGCAGTGACCTCTCTCATTGCAGAGCACCGGCTGTGGGCGCATGCGCTCCAGAGTTCTGGCTCAGTAATTGAACACACTGGTCCAGCTGCTCCACGGCACGTGGGATCTTCCCAGGCCAGGGATCGAACCAGCGCCCCTTGCACTGCAAGGCGGCGTCCTTACCCACTGGACCACCAGGGAAGCCCGAGTTGTCAGTGTTGTTGTTGGATGAATGTGTTTGCGGTGACTGATACGTTCTCGTGACAAAACTTGGTGAGCCTTTGACCTGCTTCATTTTGGACTCCAAACTTGCCTGCTCCTCCAGGTATCTCTTGACTTCCTAGTTTTGCATTCCAGCCCTCAGTGATGAAAAGGACATCGTTTTTGGCATTAGCTCGAGAAGATCTTATAAGTCTTCATAGAACTGTTCCATGTCAGCTTTTTTGATGTTGGTGATTGGGACATAGGGTCTGGTGCCTGCAGTGTGGGCTGGGTTGCCTTGGAAGCAAACGGAGAGCATTCTGTCGTTTTTGAGCTCTCATCCAAGTCCTGCATGGGCACCTCTTTTGTTAAGGTTCTGAGGGCCTTTTTTTCCCCCGTTTTTTGATCTCGACCACACTGGCTCTTGGATTTCTACTTGTTGGGAATGGTTTTGTTGACTGCCTCCTATAAAGTGTTACTTACCTCTGGCCATAGTCCTTAAGGGACTCTTGTCTGTCAAATCTAATCCCTTGCATCTATTTATTCCTTTCACTCTGTTTGTAAGGAATTTGTTTTTGGTCTTACTGAATGGCATCGTGATTTTCCCAACTCTGACTTCTGCTTGTAGGCGGTCATGATTAGAGCCACATTCAGCTCCCGGTCTCGTTTTGGCTGACTGTATAGAGCTTCTCCACCTTCGTTTGGGAACAAAATACTCAGTCTGATTTTGGTATTGACCATTTGCTGATATCCATGTGCAGAGTTGTCTATGTTTTTTCTTTTCTTTTTTTTTTTTCAATTTTGGCCTATCCTATTGGTCTTTTGTTCATTTATCTTCATCCATCTTTTACTCTTTGGCCTCTTTTATTTTATTGTTTTTAAATTTATTTCTTTTCATCCATCTTTGTTCTCTGGCCTGAGTGGGCCTCCCATCGCAGTGACCTCTCTCATTGCAGAGCACCGGCTGTGGGCGCATGCGCTCCAGAGTTCTGGCTCAGTAATTGAACACACTGGTCCAGCTGCTCCACGGCACGTGGGATCTTCCCAGGCCAGGGATCGAACCAGCGCCCCTTGCACTGCAAGGCGGCGTCCTTACCCACTGGACCACCAGGGAAGCCCGAGTTGTCAGTGTTGTTGTTGGATGAATGTGTTTGCGGTGACTGATACGTTCTCGTGACAAAACTTGGTGAGCCTTTGACCTGCTTCATTTTGGACTCCAAACTTGCCTGCTCCTCCAGGTATCTCTTGACTTCCTAGTTTTGCATTCCAGCCCTCAGTGATGAAAAGGACATCGTTTTTGGCATTAGCTCGAGAAGATCTTATAAGTCTTCATAGAACTGTTCCATGTCAGCTTTTTTGATGTTGGTGATTGGGACATAGGGTCTGGTGCCTGCAGTGTGGGCTGGGTTGCCTTGGAAGCAAACGGAGAGCATTCTGTCGTTTTTGAGCTCTCATCCAAGTCCTGCATGGGCACCTCTTTTGTTAAGTCTGAGGGCTCTTCCATGTCTTCTCAGGGATTCTCGACCACACTAATAGATATGAGGGTGATCTGAGTTAAACCCACCCATCCCTGTCAGTTTTTGCTCACCAATTTCTACAAGGCCTGTGTTCACTCTTGCCATCTCCTGTTTGACCCTTGTGCCTTGACTCATGGACCCAGCACTCCAGTTTCCAGTCAATGCCTTGTGGTTCTTTGCAGCAGCAGACTTGACGTCCACGACCAGACACATCCAGAGCTGGGTGTTGTTCCCCCTCTGGCTCAGCTTCCTCATTCTTCCTTGACATATTTCTGCTCTCTTCTGCAGGAGCATTACTGGGCATGTCCCGACCTGGTGGGTTCACCTCTCAGGGTCCTATCTGTTTGCCTTTTCACACTGTTCACAGGGCGCTCAAGGCAACGAGTCTGAAGTGATTTCCCATTCCCTTCTCAAGGGAACCATGTTTTGTCTGAGGTCACCACCGTGATCTGTCCATCTCAGGGGGCCCTACACACCATGGCTCTTAGTTTCCTTGACTCAGGCAAGGTTGTGGTCCGTGTGTTCTATTTCTGGTTAGTTTTCTGTGACTGCGGTTTTCATTCTGTTTCCCCCTGATGGAGGACCGTAAGGGGCCCATGTTAGCTCCCTGATGTGAGGAGGATCTGGCCATGGGCAAGACACGAGACCCATCTTGACCTCTCTGCTTGGCTGTTGTCTTTTTCCTTTGTAGGCATTCTGGAAGTCATTTGGATTATTTCTTTCCATATGATAATGTGTGGAGGTGTTCTGTGTACATCCTAGATGAAAGTCCTTTTCCACACAGAGGATAGGCAAATATGTTTCCCCAGCCAAATGGTTCTCGTGTACTTCCTTGCCACTGTCTCTCCAAGAAGTCAATATTTCCGTGTTGATTGACGTCAGGGGACTAAATTACTCTTGCCACAGTGTGATCATCCGTTGCTGTATATTCTATTAACCTCCTATTCTTCAGTCCAAACATTTCCACCCATTTTTTCCTATTTGAGTCTTTCTTTTTTGGTGGTGGTGGGGGGGGAATGGGGAAGGAGGGGGTAGGCGGGCCACTTCTATTGGTCTTTCATTTATCTGTTTTCATCCATCTTTGTTCTTTGGCCCATGTGGGCCTCCCATCACAGTGGCCTCTGTTGTCGCAGAGCACCAGCTCTGAGCGCATGTGCTCCAGAGCTCCGGCTCGGTAGTTGGACACATCAGTCCAGTTGCTCCACGGCACGTGGAGTCTTCCCGGGCCAGGGATTGAACTCGCGCCTCTTGCACTGCAAGGCTGTGTCCTTACCCACTGGACCCCCAGGGAAGCCCCACTTGAGTCTTTCTTGTGTTAGGTCTTATGTATAGGTTTATGAATCTGTCTGGGTTAGTTCCAAAACATGGACAGATGAATGTTTGTTTATTTGTTTTTTTTTTTTAACATATGGATAGCCAATTTTTCCACCCAGCTTTCTCCAAAAATGTAAGATTTTCCACTGCATCCCCTTTGTGGTTTTCTTTGTAGGAAGATCCCCTGGAGAAAGGAATGGCTACTCACTCAAGTGTTGGCTAAGCCTATGGTGTTGAAAAGAATCAGACACAACCGAGGGATTTTCGCAGGGTGAGAAAGAACACAAAGACGAGTTTGGCTCCATTACGAGGAACCCAAAAGTAAAGAACAAGGAAGTATTTGTGTTCAATAGGGAATGACGGAGAAAGGTGTCCTTGGAACGTATGTGGTGTTTGGCCTGAAAGTGAGGTGGGCGTGCGTAGTTTTGGTTTTGTTGACGGGGTCAGGTCTTTGTCCCTCCAGGGAGTGTGCGAGTCCTGGTTTGCCGACTGGGAATCACACCTGCATCCCATGCATCGGAAGGTAGATTCAGCCCTAGAAGACCGGGGACATCAGGGCATGTGTGCCGTTGGATTCCAAGACGGGAACGAGATCATATTTGGGTCTTTATTCCCCGTGGACAGTCTGGAACCAGGGGGTGAGATGCTAACGCCTGTTTACCTGGGTTCGGAACGCAATCTGCCCGGGGCATGCCGTGTGACCATGTGGCTAAGCTTCCAAGCAACTTTGTTCTTCTGTGTTGAGATTATTCCCTTCCAGGGAGCCCCAGCCGAGGAGGGGTGTCTCACCTGAAGCAGGAAGTGGCCGGAGGATGTCCATAGGGTTCTGCGCTCCCATTGTGGGTCCCCCTTTTCTGTGGGGGGAGACCTCCCGGTGGCCGTAGAGTCCTGAGGGTCCTACAAGGGCAGGTCAGCCCATGGCTGCAGGGGATCCTGGAGGGGTCAGGAGACTCAGCGGGCTGGGAGCCAGGCCGTGCAGTTCTTTGTCCTGAACGTTGTGGAGGTTACCTTCCTGCCTTCCTCTCTCTCTCTTTACAACATGGAGTTATCCTCACTCTACAGGGTTGTGTTTGTTTCTGCTGCGTCGCTGTCATTCCGTTGTAGAAATAGAGCTGCGTGTGCCTGTCTATGTATGTAGCCCCAGACCCCCCAGCTCCTCTGTCCACAGGAGTCTCCAGGCAAGAAGACTGGAGGGGATGGCCATGCCCTCCCCAAAAAATGTAAGATTTTCCACTGCATCCCCTTTGTGGTTTTCTTTGTAGGAAGATCCCCTGGAGAAAGGAATGGCTACTCACTCAAGTGTTGGCTAAGCCTATGGTGTTGAAAAGAATCAGACACAACCGAGGGATTTTCGCAGGGTGAGAAAGAACACAAAGACGAGTTTGGCTCCATTACGAGGAACCCAAAAGTAAAGAACAAGGAAGTATTTGTGTTCAATAGGGAATGACGGAGAAAGGTGTCCTTGGAACGTATGTGGTGTTTGGCCTGAAAGTGAGGTGGGCGTGCGTAGTTTTGGTTTTGTTGACGGGGTCAGGTCTTTGTCCCTCCAGGGAGTGTGCGAGTCCTGGTTTGCCGACTGGGAATCACACCTGCATCCCATGCATCGGAAGGTAGATTCAGCCCTAGAAGACCGGGGACATCAGGGCATGTGTGCCGTTGGATTCCAAGACGGGAACGAGATCATATTTGGGTCTTTATTCCCCGTGGACAGTCTGGAACCAGGGGGTGAGATGCTAACGCCTGTTTACCTGGGTTCGGAACGCATATCTGCCGGGGCATGCCGTGTGACCATGTGGCTAAGCTTCCAAGCAACTTTGTTCTTCTGTGTTGAGATTATTCCCTTCCAGGGAGCCCCAGCCGAGGAGGGGTGTCTCACCTGAAGCAGGAAGTGGCGGAGGATGTCCATAGGGTTCTGCGCTCCCATTGTGGGTCCCCCTTTTCTGTGGGGGGAGACCTCCCGGTGGCCGTAGAGTCCTGAGGGTCCTACAAGGGCAGGTCAGCCCATGGCTGCAGGGGATCCTGGAGGGGTCAGGAGACTCAGCGGGCTGGGAGCCAGGCCGTGCAGTTCTTTGTCCTGAACGTTGTGGAGGTTACCTTCCTGCCTTCCTCTCTCTCTCTTTACAACATGGAGTTATCCTCACTCTACAGGGTTGTGTTTGTTTCTGCTGCGTCGCTGTCATTCCGTTGTAGAAATAGAGCTGCGTGTGCCTGTCTATGTATGTAGCCCCAGACCCCCCAGCTCCTCTGTCCACAGGAGTCTCCAGGCAAGAAGACTGGAGGGGATGGCCATGCCCTCCTCCAGGGGATCTTTCCCACCCAGGGATCGAACCCTGGTCCCTTGTGACTTCCCTCTGGATAGAGGGATTCTTTATTTCGAGTGCCACCTCAGAAGCCCAGGGAACACTGCCATCTGCTCAATCCTTCCCACCAAGGGCAAGCCCACTGCAGAGGAACTGCTTATTGGAGTTGTTTTCGGGTGAAAGCACAGTTTCGATTTCATTGTGGTTGGATGGACGCGTCCCATTGGTCTTGGGGTATCTGGTGGGAACCTTATGTCAACGTTAGTTGCTCCGTCCCGTCCAGATCTTGGTGACCCCCGGGAGGGTAGCCCACCCACTGGGCTCTCCCGTGAATGGGATTCTCCACGTAAGAATACTGGACTAGGTGGCCATTTCCTTATCCAGGGGATCTTCCTGAATGGCATATCCAACTCGAGGGCCCCACTATGCATGCATGACATGTGTGTGCGTTAATCAGTTTATTGAGCAGTTTAACAATGCAGTAATGTCAACAAGGGCAGAGGAGATCTGTGACAGAAGAGCCATGATTCGGGACCGCGACTTCCTGAGAGAGAAGAGAGGGTGATTTCCAGGAGAAGGTCTTTAATCATCGGATGAGTGATTGCGAAGCATTATGGCTGGGAGGCCGGTCATCTTCTTGGGTTTGCTCTTTCAACGTGAAAAAGAAAAAACAAAATAGACGGGATGAGGACACATAGGATGTGAGAGAGTGCAGGAAAGAGAATGGAGAGGCAGCGGGTAGGGGAGCTGCAGGAGATTCTCCCCTCCAAGACCCGTTCCCTGGAAGCTCCTGCGTGTGTGCCCGTGTGGGGGTGATAGACAACAGCCACCCCGTGAAGCAGCTGTGTGTCTGCCTATATTGCGTCTCATGAGAGCGTTCCTAAGCGACAAGTCCACAGCTCCCACACGTAGGAGGCTCTACACTGTGTAGCTGGTGCGCTTACATCGTCTGTGTATCATATTTATCCTCTTGAGTGTGTTGGGGCTGCCCGGTCCGTCATTCCCTTTGGGATTCACCTGGTCACTCAACCTGTAAAGAATCCGCCTGCCGTGCCCAGGACCCGGGTTCGGTCCCTGGGTGGGGAAGCTCCCCTGGAGGAGGGAAAGGCCACCCACTTCAGTCTTCTTGCCTGGAGACTCCCACGGACAGAGGAGCCTGGCGGGCTCTAGTCCGTGGGGTCTCAGAGAGTTGGCCATGACTGGGCAATTTCACGTCATAGGGTTTTTCCCAGCTGAGCGCTTCACGCAGACTGCTTCATTGTCCTCAGTGTATCACTCTCTGTCGTCCAGACTCATGTGACTGGACACGTAAATCCAAACGCTTTCAGAAGACTGACCTTTCAACATGGGGCAAGGGTGACCTTTGACCTATTGTTTTGTTTTGTTTTTTTTTTTTAATGAATTTTGACTGAAATGCAGTTGATTGCCCAGGCTGTGTTAATGTCAGGTACACAGCAAGGTGATTCATTGATGCGTTTCTTGTTCTTGTTTCAATTGCTAAGTGGAGTCCCATGCTCTTGTGTCCCTATGAGCCATAGCCTGCCAGACTCTTCATCAAGGAATTTCTGAAGAAAAAGACTAGACTTGGTTGTAATTTCCTCCTCCAGGGGACCTTTCCAACCCAGGGATTGAACCCGTGTCTCCTGACCAGCAAGACCAGAGAGCCACACACAAAGCTCTCAATTATACGCCAATGTATAGCTTAGATTCTTCTCCTTCATAAGTTACCACAAGATTCTGAGTTTAGCTTTCTGGCCTTTATTACAGGTCTGAGTTCTCTGTTTTCCATACAGTGGTGTGTATGAGTTAATCCCAACCTCCTAAACTCTCCCTCTCCATAATTTTCCCCCTTGCTTACCGTCAGTGTGTTTTCTGCATCCTTGCATCAGTTTCTGTTTTGGAAATATTTCACAAGTGTCTTGATTTCCTCACCACTTTTTGATGGTGCTGTCTGAGATTTGCCTTTCTGTTTCTGATGGACTTCATTTAGAATGATCATCTCTAGGTTTCTCCATGTTGCTGCAAATGGTGTTACTTCTGTATTTTTCATTCCCGGGTAATAGTCTGCTGTGTGTCTATCCCTCATTTAAAATTTTATTTCTTTGTTTTTGGCTACTCTGGGTTTTTACAGTGGCCACAGGTTCTGCTCTGGGTGCAGGGAGTGGGGGCTGCTCTCTGGTGGAGGTGAGCAGGATTCTTGGGGCGGGGATGTCTCTTATGTTGAAGCTCAGACTCCAGGGCTCACGGGCTTCCATAATTGTGGCCCATGGGCTCCATCGTTGTGGCCCAGAGGCTCTAGAGCACAGGCTCCATGGTCGTGGCTCACGGGCTTCGTTGCTTTGCAGCCAGTGGGATCTTCCTAGCTCAGGGATCGAACCTGTGTCTCCTACCTGAGCAGGCCAACTCTTCACCACTGAGCCACCAGGGAAGCCCTATATCCCATTCTTAAAGCTGGACAACCAAGAGAAAAACCTTAACTTACTACAAAAAATGTTCAGTGTTGTAGGGATTATGTTTCTACTCACCCGTCAGTCGTTGTGAATTCTTACCTAGGACAGTCTGTGAAAGAGAATGAGTAAGGACAAAAATGAGCATTGACCAGCCTCTATTTGAAGAAATGAATTCATAGATGACCATAGAAAAGAAGACTGTTTGAGTAAGAATTTAATCAAGTGTCCTCGGGAAGGGTTTTCATTTTGGATACCTGCGGTTCTCTGGGCTTTACCTGTTTTAGTGGCATCAATTATATGTTCATTTGGAATCCCAAGCTCTGTGTTCTTTTCCTCATACTTCTGGAGTTCCTCTTGAGTGAGGTTGTCTTCTTTGACTGGGTTCAAAGCAAGCAGGAGAGAAGAGGTGTGCGTGAGAAGCCTTCCATGGTTATGGGCCATGACTTGGCTCCCTTCTGGGCTGTCCGCTGAGTCTGACTGTCTCCTCCGGCCCTTCCCCATCCCCGAAGGCCTGCTCATGGCGCCATTTTCTACAGAGAGGCCTGAGTGTGCACACAGGTCTTCCGATGGGTTCGTGGAGGTAGAGTCTACATATCAGTGTTGGATCTTGTTCCAGTTCTGACAGCAACTCAGACACCTCCAGACCAGTCACCTGTGAGCTTAATCATCTCTGAGCCGATGCCATCCCTAATGGCCCGTCAGAGGAGGTCATGTTGGATCCTGAGACACAGAATGACTGCCACTTGTAACTCTTCCTGACTGCTTTGACCACATCCTCTAGTTCTGTCCCTGGGGTTTCCATGAGCCTCAGTCCAATGGTGTGGTTAGATAGCATTCCTGAGTCCATGGACATGAGTTGGAGGAGGCTCCAGGAGATGGGGAAGGACAGGGAAGGCTGGCGGGCTGCTGTCCATGGGGTCGCCAAGAACCAGAGACTACTGAGTGACCGGACAACCATATCCAAGCGAATGGAGGAAAAGTCATTTGGCTTTTACAGGTACAGAGTCTCCTCATACGTGTTTGAGGACAAAACTCAGCGCTGTGTCATTTTGAGAGAGCAGGCACGGCCCTCACACCTTAACCCCAACATGGATATGATCCAGGAAAGACTGAAGGGATCTGGCAGTGACCCCATGGGCTTGGCTGGTCTCAGAACCATTGACACACCTGCCCACCTGACTTCTGAAGTACTGGGTGTCATCCATGGGTTATTGGCTGAACACTGGGTTCCCATCTCGGGCAGTATTTTAACACGTGTGGGAAACAGAAAGCATTTGTGGTGGAGTTGAGTGCAGTCATGGCTAGGAGCTGCGAGTCTGCTCCACTCCACATTTTGGTTCACGTTGAGCTCAGAAGCTAGCAACTCTAAAAGAGTGGTATTTGACAAGAAACTCCTAAATCAGCCTGGAGAACCTCACGGCTTTCAGTGTACCTCCAGGAGAAGTGTGTCTACTTTTCAAAAGCCATCTGACAGAGACTCCAGTGGATACAGCTCTTCCATTTGCTAGTGGATCACCTTTCCATCTCACCAAGTCCTGTCCCAGGAAGTCAGATGGCTTTCAAGTGAACACAAGTTTACTAGAGTGTGCGACTGTGAACTATACCGTGTGTATGCCCTTGTGTCCTTGATAGAAAAGTACAGATACGATGAATATAACTAGTTTGCATAGAAGAAACTACCGTACGTACCCAGGGCATGAGTCACTTTGGTGGTCTTCTCTCCGTCAAAATTCTCAGCGTAGAAGATTATCAGGCCGTTCGTGAAAGGGAACAGTGTCACAGTATTTTTACCCATGTCTGCAATAGAAAAAAAGTGAAAACTCTATAAGATTAACTTCTTTTCTATCCAGTTGGACGAGTCTTATTCTTCACATACTGTCACCTGCCTTCAGATCAACAGTATTCCCTCTCTCCCTGTCTCTCCTGGGTGTTGTTAGAACCAGGTGAGATGGCTAGTGACCGAGCCGTCTGCACACACTGCTCTTCTGAAGACAGCAAGGAAGACATTCAGCCTTCTACCCTGAGACGCCACAAAAGACTACTGAGTGACCGGACAACCATATCCAAGCGAATGGAGGAAAAGTCATTTGGCTTTTACAGGTACAGAGTCTCCTCATACGTGTTTGAGGACAAAACTCAGCGCTGTGTCATTTTGAGAGAGCAGGCACGGCCCTCACACCTTAACCCCAACATGGATATGATCCAGGAAAGACTGAAGGGATCTGGCAGTGACCCCATGGGCTTGGCTGGTCTCAGAACCATTGACACACCTGCCCACCTGACTTCTGAAGTACTGGGTGTCATCCATGGGTTATTGGCTGAACACTGGGTTCCCATCTCGGGCAGTATTTTAACACGTGTGGGAAACAGAAAGCATTTGTGGTGGAGTTGAGTGCAGTCATGGCTAGGAGCTGCGAGTCTGCTCCACTCCACATTTTGGTTCACGTTGAGCTCAGAAGCTAGCAACTCTAAAAGAGTGGTATTTGACAAGAAACTCCTAAATCAGCCTGGAGAACCTCACGGCTTTCAGTGTACCTCCAGGAGAAGTGTGTCTACTTTTCAAAAGCCATCTGACAGAGACTCCAGTGGATACAGCTCTTCCATTTGCTAGTGGATCACCTTTCCATCTCACCAAGTCCTGTCCCAGGAAGTCAGATGGCTTTCAAGTGAACACAAGTTTACTAGAGTGTGCGACTGTGAACTATACCGTGTGTATGCCCTTGTGTCCTTGATAGAAAAGTACAGATACGATGAATATAACTAGTTTGCATAGAAGAAACTACCGTACGTACCCAGGGCATGAGTCACTTTGGTGGTCTTCTCTCCGTCAAAATTCTCAGCGTAGAAGATTATCAGGCCGTTCGTGAAAGGGAACAGTGTCACAGTATTTTTACCCATGTCTGCAATAGAAAAAAAGTGAAAACTCTATAAGATTAACTTCTTTTCTATCCAGTTGGACGAGTCTTATTCTTCACATACTGTCACCTGCCTTCAGATCAACAGTATTCCCTCTCTCCCTGTCTCTCCTGGGTGTTGTTAGAACCAGGTGAGATGGCTAGTGACCGAGCCGTCTGCACACACTGCTCTTCTGAAGACAGCAAGGAAGACATTCAGCCTTCTACCCTGAGCCCTCTCCAATGATCACAAACTTGCCTATTGCCACTCTTGAAGGGGGACCTCAATCACATCGTACTGTGTCATGAGAGCGGACCGTGAGGTTTTCAGGAAAACCCACTCATCATGCCTACTCACACTCTGCGGTGAAGCTGTCTCCATCTCTCTCAGCCACAACTTGGCGTACCTCGCAGGCATGGTCAGCACTGAAGAAAACGACAAGATTTCCGTCCTCACCGTCTGTTCCCCGGTGTCTGAGGACACGCTCGGGTGCGCCGAGTTCACATCCTCGATGGCACAGCCCTTCCACAGCCCGCAGGAACCCGATCGGAACGCCTGATGTCAGACATCCGCCTTCCCCTAGTCTTCGTTGGAAACTGGTTGTACTCACTTGGCATAGAATTCGATAAGGAGCTCGTCACAGCTGTCCAGACACTCAAAGTAACGGAAGTAATCATCCAGTGGGCCACCGTCCTGAATCTTCTCTAAGTTGTCTGCAGCCTTGTAACGGGTGTGCCAGTGTCCTGTGATCTAACAAGGAGGATCTCCGTCAACCTCCATCTGGGTCCTCACAGGGGACTCACCCATCCCCAGCACAGCCTTGGCTTTTTTGTTCACCTCCGAGGACAGTCCCATCAAGCCATGAAGGGTTCCCCCTCCTGCCTTGCCAAATAAGGAGTGAAGTCAACATTTTTAAGTGAATCAGAAAACATAGAATTCGGGTTTTTTTGAAATAGTTCAAACAGTGTTATTATGACCACAAGAGCTCATGGAATGACAGCTGGTTTTTTTTTTTTTTTTTCTTTCCCCAACAGATGAGAAAGAAGAAAAAAATAGAGAGGTGAAAGACAAGAGAGGTGTATTATGGTCTTGTTGATCCGTGAAGCATAGTATCTATTCAATCTGGTCCTACCGATAAAGTCTCTCACACACTCCCGGAACCCAGACCTTCTCCCAGATCCCCTGAACGTGAGTACCTCTGTGAGGTCGGGCTCAGCTGGTGCTTCCTGGGCTGCACAGACCCCGGCGAGGAGGAGACTCAGGAGTAGAACCTTCATGGTGCTGGCGCTTCTGGTTTTCCCTCCTGAGAAGCAGACAGGCTCCCAGTGGTTGGAGAGGATGTGAATTCGTTCCACTTTTTATAGAATCCTTCTCTTGGCGGAATTCGTGAAGATCCAGCTGTGATTGATCACCAGACCTTGCTTATGCAGACACTATCTGCCAATATCCTGGTTGGCGGCAGAACTCCTTCACCATCTGTGGCTGTTGTCAGCAGATGGATTCTGTGAGTATCTTGTGCCAAGGAGGACGTTTGGCCTTCGGACTCAGGACGCATCACAAGACAAATGTGGTATGTCCAGGACGAAGTATGTATAATGTTTCGCGTCCTCTGGTCACACTATGGGGCCAACCGTCCAAAACAAACACCACAGCTCCTGTGTGATTTCTTTACCATCCGAGAGTGTGTGACCCTTCGCGTCCCCCTGGACGCCAGGAGGCCAGGCTTCCCTGTCCTTCACCATCTCCTGGAGCTTGCTCAGACTCAGGTCTGTTGACTCCGTGATGCCATCCAGCCATCCCATCCTCTGTCGCCCCTTCTCTCTCTGCCTTGTATTTTCCCCAGCTTCGGGCTCTTTTCCAGTGTGCTGTCTCTTGACAATGAGTTGGCCCGATTATTGGAGCTTTAGCCTCAATCCTTCCAGTGACTCTTCAGGGCTGATTTCCTGATGGATGGACTGGCTTGATATCTTTTCAGGCCGAGGCAATCTCAAGAGTCTTCTCCAGCACCGCAGTTCAAAAGCAAAGATTCTTCTCTGCTCAGCCTTCTTGACTGTCCCGATGCCCGCATCCATACGTGGCTCCTGGGAAGAGTGGAACCTTGACGTGAGGGCTTTCGTTGTGGGCAGAGTGATGTCTCTGCTATTTCGTATGCTGTCTAGGTGGGTCAGGGAGCTTTTCTGCCAGGAGCATGCCTCTTGTAATTTCACGACTCCAGTCACCATCCGCGGTGGTTGTGGAGCCCAAGAAAGGAAAGGCCGTCCCCGTCTCTAATGTTTCCCCGTTTATTTCCCCTGAAGTGATGGGACCAGGTGCCGTGGTCTTTGGTTTTGTGTGTGTGTTGAGTTCTAAGCCTCTTTTTGTCCTGCCAGGAGACAGACCCCGGCGAGGAGGAGACTCAGGAGTAGAACCTTCATGGTGCTGGCGCTTCTGGTTTTCCCTCCTGAGAAGCAGCAGGCTCCCAGTGGTTGGAGAGGATGTGAATTCGTTCCACTTTTTATAGAATCCTTCTCTTGGCGGAATTCGTGAAGATCCAGCTGTGATTGATCACCAGACCTTGCTTATGCAGACACTATCTGCCAATATCCTGGTTGGCGGCAGAACTCCTTCACCATCTGTGGCTGTTGTCAGCAGATGGATTCTGTGAGTATCTTGTGCCAAGGAGGACGTTTGGCCTTCGGACTCAGGACGCATCACAAGACAAATGTGGTATGTCCAGGACGAAGTATGTATAATGTTTCGCGTCCTCTGGTCACACTATGGGGCCAACCGTCCAAAACAAACACCACAGCTCCTGTGTGATTTCTTTACCATCCGAGAGTGTGACCCTTGCGTCCCCTGGACGCCAGGAGGCCAGGTTTCCCCTGTCCTTCACCATCTCCTGGAGCTTGCTCAGACTCAGGTCTGTTGACTCCGTGATGCCATCCAGCCATCCCATCCTCTGTCGCCCCTTCTCTCTCTGCCTTGTATTTTCCCCAGCTTCGGGCTCTTTTCCAGTGTGCTGTCTCTTGACAATGAGTTGGCCCGATTATTGGAGCTTTAGCCTCAATCCTTCCAGTGACTCTTCAGGGCTGATTTCCTGATGGATGGACTGGCTTGATATCTTTTCAGGCCGAGGCAATCTCAAGAGTCTTCTCCAGCACCGCAGTTCAAAAGCAAAGATTCTTCTCTGCTCAGCCTTCTTGACTGTCCCGATGCCCGCATCCATACGTGGCTCCTGGGAAGAGTGGAACCTTGACGTGAGGGCTTTCGTTGTGGGCAGAGTGATGTCTCTGCTATTTCGTATGCTGTCTAGGTGGGTCAGGGAGCTTTTCTGCCAGGGAGCATGCCTCTTGTAATTTCACGACTCCAGTCACCATCCGCGGTGGTTGTGGAGCCCAAGAAAGGAAAGGCCGTCCCCGTCTCTAATGTTTCCCCGTTTATTTCCCCTGAAGTGATGGGACCAGGTGCCGTGGTCTTTGGTTTTGTGTGTGTGTTGAGTTCTAAGCCTCTGTTGTCACTGTCCTCGTTCCCCTTCATCCGGAGACTGTATTTCCTCTTCACTTTCTCTTGTAAGGGTGGTGCCTTCTTCCTGTTGGAAGTCCTTGAAAGGTCTCCCCACAATCTGGAGAAAGCGCCTGACAAGGAAATCTCGATGCAGTAGCAGCCCTTGCCGATCAGTATCAGGAAGACAAACATGCAGCCACGCGATGGCCAGAAGCTCCACCACAGACGCTTGTCCAAAGAGGACAAGTAGAAGGCCAGTAGCTTGGAGCAGTTTCTCGTGGCGTTGTTGGCCTGTGAAATGAGGGCCCCGGGTGTTGTTGCCGAAACCTTCTTTGGCATGGACGTTGTTTGGGGTTGGAATGCAAAGGGACCCTTTTCCCGTCCCGTGGCCACTGCTGAATTGTCCACCTTGGCCTACTGAGTGGCGTATGTGAACGGCACCACTGAGGATTTGGAAGAGCTCAGCAGGAATTGCATCCCCTCTGCGGGCTTTGTTCCCAGTGAGGCGTCCTAAGGCCCAGAGGACGTCCCCCCCACCCTGTCAGTCTCTCAGCTCTGTAACCAGGGCTTTGGCTCCAGCAAAAAGCAACGGACCCTCCGTGGAGGCCCGTGACGTCCTAACCCTTCCGTCTGTACCTCTCCGCGAATCCAACCCAAGCTCCTTTGCTTGTCATGAGCAAGGAGTTTGCTAGGGTCATCTTTCTTTCCTTGACTAGACTGCCCCCTCCCACCACAGTAGGAGGATCCAGAAACCTTTCCCGTGTCCCGTGATGGCTAGGTTCCTTTTCTCTGTCTTCCCTGGACGCGTCTAGGTCCTCTGTGGATACTTAGTGTGGACGTCCGTGTGTTTTAAGTGCGGTTACGTTTGCCCAGAGACACGTGTGCAGTGCAGGAACCGTCTGTTTATTTAAGCCCTCCACCATCAAATCCCACCAAGCAGCGTGTGACGAGGGGCCAGGAGAGATGAGCCGGGAAAGGAAGGGTGAGGACGAAGAGGGGAGGGGCGTGTGGATTCGGAGCAAGGGACATCGTCTCTAGTTGCCCGTCTGGATTCTGTGCAGAAGAGGACGTGTGTGGGCTCAGGCGCTGTCTCTGTAGGTGAATGGAAGAGAAGCAGAGGTTTAGTAGAGTCCGTTGTGTGACGCCAGATGGGCGAGCCTCAGGCGGTGGGCTGTCCACGGTGCACCGGAGCTCGTAGGGGACTCAGCAGACAGCATCCTGGTGGACGTCAGAGCTCCCCATCTCTGTGAGGGAGGTGGAGGTCCGTGTGGACTTTTCCCCAGAAGGTACATACGGCACGTTCAGTTTCCGGCTCTGGGATGGGAGGACACGCCTCTCATTCTGCAACCCTTGTTTTGGGGCGCTTCAAGAATGGATGTGTAGGGATTTCCCTGGTAGTCCAGGGGCTAAGACTCTGTGCTCCCAGTGCTGGGGACCTGGGTTCAATCCCTGCTCAGGGAATTAGATCCCCCATATCCTAACTAAGACCCAGTGCAAACAAGTAAATACATTAAAAAAAAAAAAAAACTGGAACAAAAAAAAGCTTGGTTAAAAAAAAGAAGTAATGTGTAAGGTTTTCTTTTTGAATAGAGTCTAATAGCCGATTATCCATATTCCATTAGTTCCAGGTGTAGACCCTCACAATTCGCTTATGCTTCCTCAGATGGATATCTGTTCTTTTTAAAAAATCTGTTCCCAGTTAGGATTTTACACAGAGTAGTACCTTCAGACCCCACTGCTATACCAGTGAACCTTGTCTAACCGTCCTGTATACCGTAGTTTGCATCTGTCCACCCCAAACTTGTCAGGCCCTAAGGATTCCAGCATTTGTGTGTGTGTGTGTGTTTGTATGGACCTTTCCTCAGAGAGAGGAGCCTCGTGTACTCGGGTCCATGGGTTCTCCAAGAGCTGGACATGTTTGAGCGACTTTCACGTCACGTTCTATTTCACGGCTCACTGCTTCAACACCGTCTCCTCCTCTGTCCTCACAGCCTCTCACTGTGGAGTCCAGACCCGTGTGATTGTTCGCATATTTCATCCAAACATTTAGAGAAAAGTCAGCCTTTGCCGTGGGGCAAGCTGAACCGTTTTACTACCGTTTTTTTTTTTTTGTAGTTTTTGTTGGTAATGAATTTTGCATGCAGTTGATTTGCCGTGTTGTGTGAGTTTAAGGTGCATGGCCAGGTTGGTCGTGTATACCTTTCTGTTCCTTCTTTTAGTGGCTCTGTGATGTCCCAGTCTTGGGCTGCCCCTGTGCATGGTGGCCTGCCAGACCAAGGAAGTTCTGTAGCAAGCATAGTGGAGCGAGTGGCCGTTTCCTCCTCCCGGGGACCTTTCCGACCCAGGGATCAGACCTGTGTCTCCTGGCAGGCAGATTCCTGACCACGGAGCAACCCAGAAGTGTCTCAGTGATCCTTCTGTGGAGGCCGATATGTCCCTTAGATTCTTTCCCTTTATAGGTTGTCATAAGACATTGAGTGTAGATTTCTGTGCTGTGTAGCGGGTCTGAGTTCACTGTTTTACGTATAGTAGTGTGTATGTGTTATTCTCAACCTCATACGTATGCCTCCCTTCATGTTTTCCCTGGGGATCTCTAAATGTCTTGCCTCTGCGATTCTGTTTTGTTTTGGGAATAGTTTATGTGTGCCCTAATTTGCTTCCCCATTTTTAGCGAGAATGAATATATGATGCCTGCTTTTTCTTTCTGACTTCTCTACGAGTTCTCCTCTCTAGGTGTATCCATGTTGCTGCACATGGCGTTCCTTCAGTATTTGCATTCCTGCCTAATGCACTCCTGTGTATGGCTCCCATTCTTCAAGCAGGACGCCTGAGAGCAGTCTTAACCCCCCAAAATAAATACTCCTCGTTGTAGGGATCCCGTGTATACTCACCCAGGGGGGCTCAGTTCTCTAGGACAGTCATCTGCGAAAGAGAATGAAGAAGGAGAAAGCTGAGCTCTGTCCTCCCTTTGTTTCAGAGGAGGATTTCAGAGCAGAGTGTGTCCAAGGGGCTGCTCGAATAGGACACTGGGGCCGAGTGTGCTCGAGATGGGTTTTCATCTCGGACGCCTGTGGTTCTCTGGGGCTGTACCTCTTTCGGAGAGATCGATCAGGTGTCCATTTGGAATCCCGAGCTCTGTGTTCTTTTCCTTGTACTTCTGGAGTTCCTCTTCGGTGAGGCTGTCTCCTCTGGCTGGAAGTCAGAGCAAGCAGGAGAGGAGAGATGTGCGTGAGAAGCCTTCCCAGCTTACGGGTTGTGACCTGTCTCCCTCCTGGGCTGTCTGCTGAGTCTCCCCGTCCCCACCGGCCCTCCCCGTCACCGAAGGCCTCCTCATGGCGCCATTTTCTACAGAGAGGCATGACTGAGCGTTGACTGAACACAGGTCTTCTGATTTGGGGGTTTCGTGGAGGTAGATGTCTACATGTCCAGTGGGTCGGATTTGTGTTCCACTGTACCCCCGGAGCAACCCAGAAGTGTCTCAGTGATCCTTCTGTGGAGGCCGATATGTCCCTTAGATTCTTTCCTTTATAGGTTGTCATAAGACATTGAGTGTAGATTTCTGTGCTGTGTAGCGGGTCTGAGTTCACTGTTTTACGTATAGTAGTGTGTATGTGTTATTCTCAACCTCATACGTATGCCTCCCTTCATGTTTTCCCTGGGGATCTCTAAATGTCTTGCCTCTGCGATTCTGTTTTGTTTTGGGAATAGTTTATGTGTGCCCTAATTTGCTTCCCCATTTTTAGCGAGAATGAATATATGATGCCTGCTTTTTCTTTCTGACTTCTCTACGAGTTCTCCTCTCTAGGTGTATCCATGTTGCTGCACATGGCGTTCCTTCAGTATTTGCATTCCTGCCTAATGCACTCCTGTGTATGGCTCCCATTCTTCAAGCAGGACGCCTGAGAGCAGTCTTAACCCCCCAAAATAAATACTCCTCGTTGTAGGGATCCCGTGTATACTCACCCAGGGGGGCTCAGTTCTCTAGGACAGTCATCTGCGAAAGAGAATGAAGAAGGAGAAAGCTGAGCTCTGTCCTCCCTTTGTTTCAGAGGAGGATTTCAGAGCAGAGTGTGTCCAAGGGGCTGCTCGAATAGGACACTGGGGCCGAGTGTGCTCGAGATGGGTTTTCATCTCGGACGCCTGTGGTTCTCTGGGGCTGTACCTCTTTCGGAGAGATCGATCAGGTGTCCATTTGGAATCCCGAGCTCTGTGTTCTTTTCCTTGTACTTCTGGAGTTCCTCTTCGGTGAGGCTGTCTCCTCTGGCTGGAAGTCAGAGCAAGCAGGAGAGGAGAGATGTGCGTGAGAAGCCTTCCCAGCTTACGGGTTGTGACCTGTCTCCCTCCTGGGCTGTCTGCTGAGTCTCCCCGTCCCCACCGGCCCTCCCCGTCACCGAAGGCCTCCTCATGGCGCCATTTTCTACAGAGAGGCATGACTGAGCGTTGACTGAACACAGGTCTTCTGATGGGTTCGTGGAGGTAGAGTCTACATGTCAGTGTCGGATCTTGTTCCAGTTCTCACAACAAGTCACACACCTCCAGACCTGTCACCTGTGGGCTTGATCATCCTTGAGCCCATGCCATCCCTAATGGTCCGTCAGAGGAGGTCATCACATTGTGAGATGCAGAATTTCTGCCACCTGTAACCGTTCCTGACTACTTTGTCTCCATCCTCCATTTCTGTCCCTGGGGTTTCCATGAGCCTCAATCCAATGGCAATCCAGTGGTGGTTAGATAGCATCCCCGAGTCCATGGGCATGAATAGGAGGAAGCTCCAGGAGATGGGGAAGGACAGGGAAGCCTGGCGGGCTACCGTCCACGGGGTCACCAAGAGCTGGAGGCAGACGGAGTGGCTGGACAACCGTAAGTAAGCAAATGGAGGAAAAGTGATTTGGATTTTTATGGGCACAGTGTCTCCTCTTACGTGCTTAAGAGAAATGCTCAGCACTTTTGTCATTTTGAGAGAGCAGACATGGCCCTCACCCGTACCCCGAATGCGGGTACGACCCAGGAAAGTTTGGAGGTATCCGGCAGTGGCCGCATGGACTTGGCCAGTCTCAGAACCACTGACACGCTTGCCCACCTGGCCTCTGAAATATTTATGTTGATGCATGGTTATTGGCTGAGTACTGGGTTGCCATATCAAGCAGTATTTTAACACTTGTGAGAAGCAGAAAGCATTTGTGGTGGAGTTGAGTGCAGTCGTGGCTAGGAGTTGCGACTGCACGCTTTCGTTCACACTGAGGTTAGAAGCCAGCAACTCCCACCAGGTGGTATTTGATCAGAAACTCCTATCCGAGGCTGGAGTATCTCAGTGTGCCTCAGAAACTCCCCAAAATCCACATAGATTTCCGGACCACCTTTCGGCTCAGGAGAGGAGAGATGCGTGAGAAGCCTTCCCAGCTTACGGGTTGTGACCTGTCTCCCTCCTGGGCTGTCTGCTGAGTCTCCCGTCCCCACCGCCCTCCCGTCACCGAAGGCCTCCTCATGGCGCCATTTTCTACAGAGGCATGACTGAGCGTTGACTGAACACAGGTCTTCTGATGGGTTCGTGGAGGTAGAGTCTACATGTCAGTGTCGGATCTTGTTCCAGTTCTCACAACAAGTCACACACCTCCAGACCTGTCACCTGTGGGCTTGATCATCCTTGAGCCCATGCCATCCCTAATGGTCCGTCAGAGGAGGTCATCACATTGTGAGATGCAGAATTTCTGCCACCTGTAACCGTTCCTGACTACTTTGTCTCCATCCTCCATTTCTGTCCCTGGGGTTTCCATGAGCCTCAATCCAATGGCAATCCAGTGGTGGTTAGATAGCATCCCCGAGTCCATGGGCATGAATAGGAGGAAGCTCCAGGAGATGGGGAAGGACAGGGAAGCCTGGCGGGCTACCGTCCACGGGGTCACCAAGAGCTGGAGACGACGGAGTGGCTGGACAACCGTAAGTAAGCAAATGGAGGAAAAGTGATTTGGATTTTTATGGGCACAGTGTCTCCTCTTACGTGCTTAAGAGAAATGCTCAGCACTTTTGTCATTTTGAGAGAGCAGACATGGCCCTCACCCGTACCCCGAATGCGGGTACGACCCAGGAAAGTTTGGAGGTATCCGGCAGTGGCCGCATGGACTTGGCCAGTCTCAGAACCACTGACACGCTTGCCCACCTGGCCTCTGAAATATTTATGTTGATGCATGGTTATTGGCTGAGTACTGGGTTGCCATATCAAGCAGTATTTTAACACTTGTGAGAAGCAGAAAGCATTTGTGGTGGAGTTGAGTGCAGTCGTGGCTAGGAGTTGCGACTGCACGCTTTCGTTCACACTGAGGTTAGAAGCCAGCAACTCCCACCAGGTGGTATTTGATCAGAAACTCCTATCCGAGGCTGGAGTATCTCAGTGTGCCTCCAGAAGTGGGTCTACTTTTTCAAAACCCATCTGATAGAGACTCCAGTGCATAGAGATCTTCCGTTTATTACTAGACCACCTTTCCACCTCACCGAGTCCTGTCCCAGGAAGTCGGATGTCTTCCAAGTGACCGCAAATTTACTCAAGTGTGCTATCATGAGCTATACTGTGTATATGCATTCGTGTCCTTCATAGAAAAGTACTGATGCGATGAACATAACTAGTTTCCGTAGAAGAAACTACTGTACGTACCCAGAGCATGAGTCAATTTGGTGATCTTCTCCCCGTCAAAGTTCTCATTATAGACGAACAGCAGGTTTTTTGTGAGAAGATATAGTGTCACGGTATTTCTACCCATGTCTGCAACAGGACAAAAATGGAAACTCTATAGGATTAGCTTCTTTTCTTTCCAGTTGGACCTCTTATTCTTCACATACAGTCGCCTGCCTTCATCGACAGTGAGCTCTCTCTCTCCCTGTCTTGCCTGGGCATGTTGTTAGAATCAGGTAAGACGGCTCGTGAGCAAGGAAAGCTTTCTGCCCACACTGCTCTTCTGAAGACAGCAATGAAGACGTCCAGCTTTCTAGACTGTTCAGTCTCTGAGCGATCTCAACGTTACTTATGACCACGTTCGAAGTGGGTTGGGGTCAGCCATCTCACCTTGGGTCACGAGAGCGGACCGTGAGGTTTTCGGGAGGACCCACCCGGGAGCAACGCTCGCCTACTTACAGTTTACGACGAAGCTGTTTTCTTCTCTCTTAGCCACGACTTGGAGTAACTTGCAGTCTTGGTGCGCACTGAAACAACAGAGAAGATTTCCGTCCTTACTGTCTGTTTCCCGGTGTCTGAGGACATGCTCGGGTGCGCCGAGTTCACACCCTCGATGGTAGAGCCCTTCCACGGGAGACCGACCGGAATGCCTGTTGTCAGACATCCGCCTTCCCCTTGTCTTTGTTGGAAACTGGTTGTGCTCACTTGGCATAGAATTCGATAAGGAGCTCGTCACAGTCATTGAGACACTCAATGCGATGGACATAATCATCCAGTGGGCCGCCGTCCTGAATCTTCTCTAAGTTGTCTGCAGCCTTGTAAAGGGGGTTCCATTCTCCTGTGATCTAACAAGCAGAATCTCCGTCAACCTCCGTCCCAGTCCTTACAGGGTCCTCCCCCATCCCCAGCACAGCCTTGGCTTTTTTGTTCACCTCCGAGGACAGTCCCATCAAGCCATGAAGGGTTCCCCCTCCTGCCTTGCCAAATAAGGAGTGAAATCAACATTTTTAAGTGAATCAGAAAACATAGAATTCGGGTTTTTTTGAAATAGTTCAAACAGTGTTATTAAGACCACAAGAGCTCATGGAATGACAGCTGGTTTTTTTTTTTTTTTTTTCTTTCCCCAACAGATGAGAAAGAAGAAAAAAATACAGAGGTGAAAGACAAGAGAGGTGTATTATGGTCTTGTTGATCCGTGGAGCATAGTATCTATTCAATCTGGTCCTACCGATAAACAGTCTCTCACACACTCCCGGAACCCAGACCTTCTCCCAGATCCCCTGAACGTGGGTACCTCTGTGAGGTCGGGCTCAGCTGGTGCTTCCTGGGCCGCACAGACCCCGGCGAGGAGGAGACTCAGGAGTAGAACCTTCATGGTGCTGGCGCTTCTGGTTTTCCCTCCTGAGAAGCAGGCAGGCTCCCAGTGGTTGGAGAGGATGTGAATTCGTTCCACTTTTTATAGAATCCTTCTCTTGGCGGAATTCGTGAAGATCCAGCTGTGATTGATCACCAGACCTTGCTTACGCAGACACTATCTGCCGATATCCTTGTTGGCGGCAGAACTTCACCATCTGTGGCTGTTGTCAGCAGATGGATTCTGTGAGTATCTTGTGCCAAGGAGGACGTTTGGCCTTCGGACTCAGGACGCATCACAAGACAAATGTGGTATGTCCAGGACGAAGTATGTATAATGTTTCGCGTCCTCTGGTCACACTATGGGGCCAACCGTCCAAAACAAACACCACAGCTCCTGTGTGATTTCTTTACCATCCGAGAGTGTGTGACCCTTCGCGTCCCCTTGGACGCCAGCAGGCCAGGCTTCCCTGTCCTTCACCATCTCCTGGAGCTTGCTCAGACTCAGGTCTGTTGACTCCGTGATGCCGTCCAGCCATCCCATCCTCTGTCGCCCCTTCTCTTTTTCTGCCTTGGTTTATTTTCCCCAGTGCTTCAGGCTTTTCCTAGTGGCTGACTTCCCAAAGTCCTTACAGGGTCCTCCCCACCCCCAGCACAGCCTTGGCTTTTTTGTTCACCTCCGAGGACAGTCCCATCAAGCCATGAAGGGTTCCCCCTCCTGCCTTGCCAAATAAGGAGTGAAATCAACATTTTTAAGTGAATCAGAAAACATAGAATTCGGGTTTTTTTGAAATAGTTCAAACAGTGTTATTAAGACCACAAGAGCTCATGGAATGACAGCTGGTTTTTTTTTTTTTTTTTTCTTTCCCCAACAGATGAGAAAGAAGAAAAAAATACAGAGGTGAAAGACAAGAGAGGTGTATTATGGTCTTGTTGATCCGTGGAGCATAGTATCTATTCAATCTGGTCCTACCGATAAACAGTCTCTCACACACTCCCGGAACCCAGACCTTCTCCCAGATCCCCTGAACGTGGGTACCTCTGTGAGGTCGGGCTCAGCTGGTGCTTCCTGGGCCGCACAGACCCCGGCGAGGAGGAGACTCAGGAGTAGAACCTTCATGGTGCTGGCGCTTCTGGTTTTCCCTCCTGAGAAGCAGGCAGGCTCCCAGTGGTTGGAGAGGATGTGAATTCGTTCCACTTTTTATAGAATCCTTCTCTTGGCGGAATTCGTGAAGATCCAGCTGTGATTGATCACCAGACCTTGCTTACGCAGACACTATCTGCCGATATCCTTGTTGGCGGCAGAACTTCACCATCTGTGGCTGTTGTCAGCAGATGGATTCTGTGAGTATCTTGTGCCAAGGAGGACGTTTGGCCTTCGGACTCAGGACGCATCACAAGACAAATGTGGTATGTCCAGGACGAAGTATGTATAATGTTTCGCGTCCTCTGGTCACACTATGGGGCCAACCGTCCAAAACAAACACCACAGCTCCTGTGTGATTTCTTTACCATCCGAGAGTGTGTGACCCTTCGCGTCCCCTTGGACGCCAGCAGGCCAGGCTTCCCTGTCCTTCACCATCTCCTGGAGCTTGCTCAGACTCAGGTCTGTTGACTCCGTGATGCCGTCCAGCCATCCCATCCTCTGTCGCCCCTTCTCTCTCTGCCTTGTATTTTCCCCAGCTTCAGGCTCTTTTGCAGTGTGCTGTCTCTTGACAATGATTGGCCCGATTATTGGAGCTTTAGCCTCAATCCTTCCAGTGACTCTTCAGGGCTGATTTCCTGATGGATGGACTGGCTTGATATCTTTTCAGGCCGAGGCACTCTCAAGAGTCTTCTCCAGCACCGCATTTCAAAAGCAGAGATTCTTCTCTGCTCAGCCTTCTTGACTGTCCCGATGCCCGCATCCATACGTGGCTCCTGGGAAGAGTGGAACCTTGACGTGAGGGCTTTCGTTGTGGGCAGAGTGATGTCTCTGCTATTTCGTATGCTGTCTAGGTGGGTCAGGGAGCTTTTCTGCCAGGGAGCATGCCTCTTGTAATTTCACGACTCCAGTCACCATCCGCGGTGGTTGTGGAGCCCAAGAAAGGAAAGGCCGTCCCCGTCTCTAATGTTTCCCCGTTTATTTCCCCTGAAGTGATGGGACCAGGTGCCGTGGTCTTTGGTTTTGTGTGTGTGTTGAGTTCTAAGCCTCCGTTGTCACTGTCCTCGTTCCCCCCTTCATCCAGAGACTGTATTTCCTCTTCACTTTTTCCTGTAAGGGTGGTGCCTTCTTCCTGTTGGAAGTCCTTGAAAGGTCTCCCCACAATCTGGAGAAAGCGCCTGACAAGGAAATCTCGATGCAGTAGCAGCCCTTGCCGATCAGTATCAGGAAGACAAACATGCAGCCACGCGATGGCCAGAAGCTCCACCACAGACGCTTGTCCGAAGAGGACAAGTAGAAGGCCAGTAGCTTGGAGCAGTTTCTCGTGGCGTTGTTGGCCTGTGAAATGAGGGCCCCGGGTGTTGTTGCCGAAACCTTCTTTGGCATGGACGTTGTTTGGGGTTGGAATGCAAAGGGACCCTTTTCCCGTCCCGTGGCCACTGCTGAATTGTCCACCTTGGCCTACTGAGTGGCGTATGTGAACGGCACCACTGAGGATTTGGAAGAGCTCAGCAGGAATTGCATCCACTCTGTGGGCTTTGTTCCCAGTGAGGCGTCCTAAGGCCCAGAGGATGTCCCCCCCAGCCTGTCAGTCTCTCAGCTTCGTAACCAGGGCTTTGGCTCCAGCAAAAAGCAACGGACCCTCCGTGGAGGCCCGTGACGTCCTAACCCTTCCGTCTGTACCTCTCCGCGAATCCAACCCAAGCTCCTTTGCTTGTCATGAGCAAAGAGTTTGCTAGGGTCATCTTTCTTTCCTTGACTAGACTGCCCCCTCCCACCACAGTAGGAGGATCCAGAAACCTTCCCCGTGTCCCGTGATGGCTCAGTTCCTTTTTCTGTCTTCCCTGGACGCGTCTAGGTCCTCTGTGGATACTTAGTGTGGAAGTCTGTGTGTTTTAAGTGCGGTGACGTTTGCCCAGAGACACGTGTGCAGTGCAGGAACCGTCTGTTTATTTAAGCCCTCCACCATCAAATCCCACCAAGCAGCGTGTGACGAGGGGCCAGGAGAGATGAGCCGGGAAAGGAAGGGTGAGGACGAAGAGGGGAGGGGCGTGTGGATTCGGAGCCAGGAACATCGTCTCTAGTTGCCCGTCTGGATTCTGTGCAGAAGAGGACGTGTGTGGGCTCAGGCGCTGTCTCTGTAGGTGAATGGAAGAGAAGCAGAGGTTTAGTAGAGTCCGTTGTGTGACGCCAGATGGGCGAGCCTCAGGCGGTGGGCTGTCCACGGTGCACCGGAGCTCGTAGGGGACCCAGCAGACAGCATCCTGGTGGACGTCAGAGCTCCCCATCTCTGTGAGGGAGGTGGAGGTCCGTGTGGACTTTTTCCCAGAAGGTACGTACGGCACGTTCAGGAGGATGGTTTGGCTGAAGCCAGTTTCTGGCTCTGGGATGGGAGGACACGCCTCTCATTCTGCAACCCTTGTTTTGGGGCACTTCAAGAATGGATGTGTAGGGATTTCCCTGGTAGTCCAGGGGCTAAGACTCTGTGCTCCCAGTGCTGGGGACCTGGGTTCAATCCCTGCTCAGGGAATTAGATCCCCCATATCCTAACTAAGACCCAGTGCAAACAAGTAAATACATTAAAAAAAAAAAAAAAACTGGAACAAAAAAAAGCTTGGTTAAAAAAAAGAAGTAATGTGTAAGGTTTTCTTTTTGAATAGAGTCTAATAGCCGATTATCCATATTCCATTAGTTCCAGGTGTAGACCCTCACAATTCGCTTATGCTTCCTCAGATGGATATCTGTTCTTTTTAAAAAGTCTGTTCCCAGTTAGGATTTTACACAGAGTAGTACCTTCAGACCCCACTGCTATACCAGTGAACCTTGTCTAACCGTCCTGTATACCGTAGTTTGCATCTGTCCACCCCAAACTTGTCAGGCCCTAAGGATTCCAGCATTTGTGTGTGTGTGTGTGTTTGTATGGACCTTTCCTCAGAGAGAGGAGCCTCGTGTACTCGGGTCCATGGGTTCTCCAAGAGCTGGACATGTTTGAGCGACTTTCACGTCACGTTCTATTTCACGGCTCACTGCTTCAACACCGTCTCCTCCTCTGTCCTCACAGCCTCTCACTGTGGAGTCCAGACCCGTGTGATTGTTCGCATATTTCATCCAAACATTTAGAGAAAAGTCAGCCTTTGCCGTGGGGCAAGCTGAACCGTTTTACTACCGTTTTTTTTTTTTTTTTTTGTAGTTTTTGTTGGTAATGAATTTTGCATGCAGTTGATTTGCCGTGTTGTGTGAGTTTAAGGTGCATGGCCAGGTTGGTCGTGTATACCTTTCTGTTCCTTCTTTTAGTGGCTCTGTGATGTCCCAGTCTTGGGCTGCCCCTGTGCATGGTGGCCTGCCAGACCAAGGAAGTTCTGTAGCAAGCATAGTGGAGCGAGTGGCCGTTTCCTCCTCCCGGGGACCTTTCCGACCCAGGGATCAGACCTGTGTCTCCTGGCAGGCAGATTCCTGACCACGGAGCAACCCAGAAGTGTCTCAGTGATCCTTCTGTGGAGGCCGATATGTCCCTTAGATTCTTTCCCTTTATAGGTTGTCATAAGACATTGAGTGTAGATTTCTGTGCTGTGTAGCGGGTCTGAGTTCACTGTTTTACGTATAGTAGTGTGTATGTGTTATTCTCAACCTCATACGTATGCCTCCCTTCATGTTTTCCCTGGGGATCTCTAAATGTCTTGCCTCTGCGATTCTGTTTTGTTTTGGGAATAGTTTATGTGTGCCCTAATTTGCTTCCCCATTTTTAGCGAGAATGAATATATGATGCCTGCTTTTTCTTTCTGACTTCTCTACGAGTTCTCCTCTCTAGGTGTATCCATGTTGCTGCACATGGCGTTCCTTCAGTATTTGCATTCCTGCCTAATGCACTCCTGTGTATGGCTCCCATTCTTCAAGCAGGACGCCTGAGAGCAGTCTTAACCCCCCAAAATAAATACTCCTCGTTGTAGGGATCCCGTGTATACTCACCCAGGGGGGCTCAGTTCTCTAGGACAGTCATCTGCGAAAGAGAATGAAGAAGGAGAAAGCTGAGCTCTGTCCTCCCTTTGTTTCAGAGGAGGATTTCAGAGCAGAGTGTGTCCAAGGGGCTGCTCGAATAGGACACTGGGGCCGAGTGTGCTCGAGATGGGTTTTCATCTCGGACGCCTGTGGTTCTCTGGGGCTGTACCTCTTTCGGAGAGATCGATCAGGTGTCCATTTGGAATCCCGAGCTCTGTGTTCTTTTCCTTGTACTTCTGGAGTTCCTCTTCGGTGAGGCTGTCTCCTCTGGCTGGAAGTCAGAGCAAGCAGGAGAGGAGAGATGTGCGTGAGAAGCCTTCCCAGCTTACGGGTTGTGACCTGTCTCCCTCCTGGGCTGTCTGCTGAGTCTCCCCGTCCCCACCGGCCCTCCCCGTCACCGAAGGCCTCCTCATGGCGCCATTTTCTACAGAGAGGCATGACTGAGCGTTGACTGAACACAGGTCTTCTGATGGGTTCGTGGAGGTAGAGTCTACATGTCAGTGTCGGATCTTGTTCCAGTTCTCACAACAAGTCACACACCTCCAGACCTGTCACCTGTGGGCTTGATCATCCTTGAGCCCATGCCATCCCTAATGGTCCGTCAGAGGAGGTCATCACATTGTGAGATGCAGAATTTCTGCCACCTGTAACCGTTCCTGACTACTTTGTCTCCATCCTCCATTTCTGTCCCTGGGGTTTCCATGAGCCTCAATCCAATGGCAATCCAGTGGTGGTTAGATAGCATCCCCGAGTCCATGGGCATGAATAGGAGGAAGCTCCAGGAGATGGGGAAGGACAGGGAAGCCTGGCGGGCTACCGTCCACGGGGTCACCAAGAGCTGGAGACGACGGAGTGGCTGGACAACCGTAAGTAAGCAAATGGAGGAAAAGTGATTTGGATTTTTATGGGCACAGTGTCTCCTCTTACGTGCTTAAGAGAAATGCTCAGCACTTTTGTCATTTTGAGAGAGCAGACATGGCCCTCACCCGTACCCCGAATGCGGGTACGACCCAGGAAAGTTTGGAGGTATCCGGCAGTGGCCGCATGGACTTGGCCAGTCTCAGAACCACTGACTCACCTGACCACCTGGCTTGTCAAGTATTTACTGTGATCCATGCGTTATTGACTGAGCATTGAGTTCCCGTCTCAGCCAGTATTTTAACACTTGTGAGAAACAGCATGTGTTGCGGAGTTGAGTGCCGGCATGGCTAGGAGCTGAGAGTCTCTTCCACTCCACATTTTGGTTCACATTGAGCTGAGAAGCTATCTACTCCTACCAGGTGGTGTTTGACTAGAAACTTCTAGCCCAGCCTGGAGTATCTCAGTGTGCCTGCAGAAGAAGTGGGTCTACTTTTTCAATAGCCATCAGAGAGAATCTCCAGTGGCCACAGTTCTTCTGTTTCCCAGTGGACCACCTTTCCACCTCACCGAGTCCGGTCCCAGGAAGTCGGATGTCTTCCAAGGAATGAAAGTTTAGTCAAGTGTGCTATCGTGAACAATACCTTGTGTATGCCCTTGTCTCCTTGATAGAAAAGTAATGATAACGTGGACTTAACTAGTGTGCGTAGAAGAAACTACCGTACATACCCAGGGCATGAGTCAATTTGGTGGTCTTCTCTCCGTCAAAGTTCACAGTATAGATGATCAGCATGTTTCTCGTGGGATGGATCAGTGTCACAGTATTTTTACCCATGTCTGCAACAGGACAAAATGGAAGCTCTATTGGCAGAATTTCTGCCACCTGTAACCGTTCCTGACTACTTTGTCTCCATCCTCCATTTCTGTCCCTGGGGTTTCCATGAGCCTCAATCCAATGGCAATCCAGTGGTGGTTAGATAGCATCCCCGAGTCCATGGGCATGAATAGGAGGAAGCTCCAGGAGATGGGGAAGGACAGGGAAGCCTGGCGGGCTACCGTCCACGGGGTCACCAAGAGCTGGAGACGACGGAGTGGCTGGACAACCGTAAGTAAGCAAATGGAGGAAAAGTGATTTGGATTTTTATGGGCACAGTGTCTCCTCTTACGTGCTTAAGAGAAATGCTCAGCACTTTTGTCATTTTGAGAGAGCAGACATGGCCCTCACCCGTACCCGAATGCGGAGTACGACCCGGGAAAGTTTGGAGGTATCCGGCAGTGGCCGCATGGACTTGGCCAGTCTCAGAACCACTGACTCACCTGACCACCTGGCTTGTCAAGTATTTACTGTGATCCATGCGTTATTGACTGAGCATTGAGTTCCCGTCTCAGCCAGTATTTTAACACTTGTGAGAAACAGCATGTGTTGCGGAGTTGAGTGCCGGCATGGCTAGGAGCTGAGAGTCTCTTCCACTCCACATTTTGGTTCACATTGAGCTGAGAAGCTATCTACTCCTACCAGGTGGTGTTTGACTAGAAACTTCTAGCCCAGCCTGGAGTATCTCAGTGTGCCTGCAGAAGAAGTGGGTCTACTTTTTCAATAGCCATCAGAGAGAATCTCCAGTGGCCACAGTTCTTCTGTTTCCCAGTGGACCACCTTTCCACCTCACCGAGTCCGGTCCCAGGAAGTCGGATGTCTTCCAAGGAATGAAAGTTTAGTCAAGTGTGCTATCGTGAACAATACCTTGTGTATGCCCTTGTCTCCTTGATAGAAAAGTAATGATAACGTGGACTTAACTAGTGTGCGTAGAAGAAACTACCGTACATACCCAGGGCATGAGTCAATTTGGTGGTCTTCTCTCCGTCAAAGTTCACAGTATAGATGATCAGCATGTTTCTCGTGGGATGGATCAGTGTCACAGTATTTTTACCCATGTCTGCAACAGGACAAAAATGGAAGCTCTATAGGATTAGCTTCTTTCGTTTCCACTTGGACGAGTCTTATTCTTCGCATACTGTCACCTACCTTCAGATCGATAGTGATCCCTCTCTCTCCCTGTCTCTCCTAGGTGTGTGGTTAGTCTCAGGTTAGACGGCTAGTGAGCGAGGAAATCTTTCTGCCCACACCGCTCTTCTGACGACAGCAACGATGATGTCCAGCCTTGTAGACTGGGCCCTCTCTGAATGATCGCAGTGTTACTTATGACCACTTTTGAAGGGGGTTGGGGTCAACGATCTCACCCTGGGTCACAAGAACGGACCGTGAGGTTTTCGAGAGGACCCACCTGGGGGCAGCGCTCTCCTACTCACAGTCTAAGTTGAACTTGTCCTCGTCTCTTTTGGCCACGACTTGGACTAGGTTGCAGTCTTGCTGAGCACTGAAACAACAAACAAGATTTCCGTCCTTACCCTCTGTTCTCCGGTGTCTGAGGACACGCTCGGGCGTGCTGAGTTCACCCCTTCGACGGCACAGCCCTTCCACAGCCCACAAGAGCCCGACCGGAACGCCTGTTGTCAGATATTCGCCTTCCCCTTGTCTTCGTTGGATTGTGCTTACTTGGCATACATTTCGATGAGGAGTTCATCACAGCTGTCCAGACATTCAAGGCGATGGATGTAATTATCCATTGCGCCGCCTTCCTGAATCTTGGGTATGTTGTCTGCAGCCTTGTAAAGGGGGTTCCATTCTCCTGTGATCTAACAAGGAGGATCTCCATCAACCTCCGTTCTGGTCCTCTTGGGGGACTGCCCCATCCCCAGCACAGCCTTGACTTCTCCCATCACCTCTGGGGAGACGTGCCATCAAAGTCACCAGCCAAGTAAGTTTCTGACCCCTACCTTTCCAAACAACAAGGGGTGAAATCAGAATTGTTATTGGAATCGGAAAGCATAGAATTCCGAGTTTTTTTTTGAAATAGTTCAAACAGTGTTTTTAAGACCCACGAGAGCTCTCAGCATGAAAGCGGGTCATTAGTATTTTTTTTTTTTCACCAACAGACAAGTACAAAGAAAACACAATGCAAAGGGTGAAAGACAAGAGCGTCATATCTTGCTCCTGTGGATCCGTGGAGCATTGTATCTATTCAGTCTGGTCCTAGCTATGAACAGTGTCTCTCTCACACACTCCCGGAACCCAGACCTTCTTGCAGATCCCCTGAACGTGGGTACCTCTGTGAGGTCGGGCTCGGCTGGTGCGTCCTGGGCTGCACAGACCCCGGCGAGGAGGAGACCCAGGAGCAGAACCTTCATGGTGCTGGCGCTTCTGGTTTTCCCTCCTGAGAAGCAGACAGGCTCCCAGTGGTTGGAGAGGATGTGAGTCGGTTTCGCTTTTTATAGGATCCATCACTTGGCAGAGTATGTCCAGCTGTGGTCAATCACAAGACCTTGGCACATAGGCTTTGCCTTCTGATATCCTTGTTGGCGGCTGAGCTCCTTCACCATCTGTGGCTCTTATCAACAGATGGATTTTGTGGCTATCTTGTGCCAGGGAGGACATTTGGCCTTCAGACTCTAGGACGCATCTCAGGATAAACCTTTTATCTCACGGACGAAATATTTATCATCTTTTGTTTTCTCTGCTTGCAAAATGGGGCCAGCCGTCCAAGACAAAGAGCCACAGCTCCTGTGTGATTTCTTTACCATCCAAGGGTGTTTGACCCTTCGCATCCCCCCGGATGCCAGCAGGCCAGGCTCCCCTGTCCTTCACCATCTCCTGGAGCTTGCTCAGACTCAGGTCTGTTGACTCCGTGATGCCGTCCAGCCATCCCATCCTCTGTCGCCCCTGCTGTCTCTGCCTTCTGTTTTTCTCAGCTTCAGGCTCTTTTCCAGTGAGTTGTCTCTTGACAATGATTGGCCCGATTATTGGAGCTTTAGCCTCAATGCTTCCAGTGACTCTTCAGGGCCGATTTCCTGATGGATGGACTGGTTTGATGTCTTTTCAGGCTGAGGCACTCTCAAGAGTCTTCTGCATCACTGCCGTTCAAAGATTCTTCTCCACTCAACCTTCTTGACTGCTCCAATGCCCACATTCATATGTGGCTCCCGGGGAAAGTGTAGCTTTGGTTTGAGGGCTTTGTTTTGGGCAGAGTGATGTCTCTGCTATTTCGTATGGTGTCTAGGTGGGTCAGGGAGCTTTTTTTCCAGGGACAAAGTGTCTTCTGATTTCATGACTTGTGTCACCGTCCACAGTGATTGTGGAACCCCAGGAAGGAAAGCCTGTCCCTGTCTGCAATGTTTCCCCATATATTTCCCCTGAATTAATGGGACCAGGTGCCAGGGTCTTTGGTTGTGTGTATGTGTTGAGTTCTAAGCCTCTGTTTTCACTGTCCTCATTCCCCTTCATCCGGAGACTCTGTTTACTCTTCAGTTTCTCCTGTAAGGTGGTGTCATGTGCCTGTTGGAAGTCCTTGAAGGGTCTCCTGGCAATCCAGACAAAGCGCCTGACAAGAAAATCTCGATGCACAAGCAGCCCTTGCCAGTCAGTATCAGGAAAACAAACATGCAGTCACACAACGGGCAGAAGCTCCACCATAGACGCTTGTCCAAAGAGGAAAAGTAGAAGGCCAATAGCTTGGAGGAGTTTGAGCCTGGCCTTGTTTGCCTGTGAAATGAGGGCCCTGGGTGCCATTAGCTGGAACCTTCTTTGGCATGGAAGTTCTTTGGGGTTGGAATGCAAAGGGACCCTTTTCCCATCCTGTGGCCACTTTTGCATTGTCCACCTTGGCCGACTGAGTGTCACACGTGAACGGCACCATCTTTGAGGATTTGGAAGAGCTCAGCAGGAATTGCATCCCCTCTCCAGGCTTTGTTCACAATGAGGTTTCCTAAGATCCAGAGGACGTCCATCCCTTAGACGGTCAGGCTTGTGGTGAGTGGTCATGCCATCGTGGTCACCTGGGTCATTCAGACGTTTCTTGTGTAGTTGTTTGGTGTCTCCCTGCCACCTCTTCTTAGTGTATTCTGCTTCTGTTAGGTCCGTACAGTTTCTCTCCTGTACTGTGCCTGTCTTTGTATCACTAGGTCCGTGGACATGGATTTGAACAGGATCTGGGAGCAGTTGAAGGAAACAGGCTGTGAGCCAAGGGTTGGTGATTCCTAGACCAGCCCTTTGCCAGCCTGCGGCCTTAGGATGGCACAAATTTCCACTTTCTGTTGGGACACTTGGTGTCCACTTTGTTTTATAGTGTAACTTTTTATGAATGTCCAGTCACTTCCTTTGTGCCTGCATCGGCGATCCTATGGACTATAGCCCACCAGACTCCTCTGTCCATGGGATTTCCCAGCAAGGATACTGGAGAAAGTTGCAGTGCCCTTTTATAGGAGATATTCCCCACCTGGGGATGCAACCTGGCTCTCTTCCTTAGCCAGGTGGACTGTTGATCAACTGAGCCACCAGGTGCGGCCCTGAGCTTTTGTCCATGTATGCATGATAAAGGGAATCTCTTCTGGCCATTTCTTTTCGTCCAGTGTGTGGTTGGTGCTCTGTGAAGATCGATTTATTGCTGTAGTAAACTGAGTTTGGTAAACCCGATTCCATTTCCCATGACCGGGACTTCATTTCCAGAGTGTTGCTCCCCAGCCTTTCAGGCACCGGGGGCCCGTTGCATCGAAGACCATGTTCTCTTGGACATGGGGGTCAGAAGGAGGATTTCAAGATGATTCCCCCAAGGAGCAGAAAGTCCTCCTGTCTCTTTCGTTTCTTGTATTTGAAGTCCAGGTTTTACACTGCGCCACCAGGGAAGGCCAGGGAAGCCATGGGGTCTGCTCTTAAATACAGAGGAAGCCTGACTCAGGTAGCTAGGATGCACCCACTGCTGTGGGGCATGGCGCCTCACAGGGCATGGACCCGTGCTTGTCTATGGACCATCAGATGCAGACCCATGGTCCATAGATAGGAGACCACGAGAGAAGGAAATACCCCTATAGTTTCCAGGTGTATCCTATTTCTGTGTTTCAGAAAAATGAGCAGAGCGTGTTGGCCTTCTGCATGTCCTCTTTGGACAAAGCCAGACTTCAGTCTTACTGAATACAAATATATGCAGTAAGACTCAATATATTTCAGTTGACAAAGCCTGCAGAGGAATGGAATTCCAACTGAGCTCTTCCCAAAACCTCAAAGATGGTGCCATTCACGTGTGACACTCCATGGGCCAAGGTGGACAAGGCAGCAGTGACCACGGGACGGGAAAAGGGTCCCTTTGCATTCCAACCCCAAAGAACTTCCATGCCAAAAAAGGTTCTGGGAACGGCACAGGAAGCCTTCATTTCACAGGCAAACAAGGCCAGGCTCAAACTCCTCCAAGCTATTGGCCTTCTACTTTTCCTCTTTGGACAAGCGTCTATGGTGGAGCTTCTGCCCGTTGTGTGACTGCATGTTTGTTTTCCTGATACTGACTGGCAAGGGCTGCTTGTGCATCGAGATTTTCTTGTCAGGCGCTTCGTCTGGATTGTGGGGAGACGTTTTCAAGGACTTCTGACAGGCAGAAGACACCACCCTTACAGGCATAAGTAAAGAGGAAATAGAGTCTCAGGATGAAGGTGAACAAGGAGAGTGAAAATGGAGATGTCTGTGAAGATCGATTTATTGCTGTAGTAAACTGAGTTTGGTAAACCCGATTCCATTTCCCATGACCGGGACTTCATTTCCAGAGTGTTGCTCCCCAGCCTTTCAGGCACCGGGGGCCCGTTGCATCGAAGACCATGTTCTCTTGGACATGGGGGTCAGAAGGAGGATTTCAAGATGATTCCCCCAAGGAGCAGAAAGTCCTCCTGTCTCTTTCGTTTCTTGTATTTGAAGTCCAGGTTTTACACTGCGCCACCAGGGAAGGCCAGGGAAGCCATGGGGTCTGCTCTTAAATACAGAGGAAGCCTGACTCAGGTAGCTAGGATGCACCCACTGCTGTGGGGCATGGCGCCTCACAGGGCATGGACCCGTGCTTGTCTATGGACCATCAGATGCAGACCCATGGTCCATAGATAGGAGACCACGAGAGAAGGAAATACCCCTATAGTTTCCAGGTGTATCCTATTTCTGTGTTTCAGAAAAATGAGCAGAGCGTGTTGGCCTTCTGCATGTCCTCTTTGGACAAAGCCAGACTTCAGTCTTACTGAATACAAATATATGCAGTAAGACTCAATATATTTCAGTTGACAAAGCCTGCAGAGGGAATGGAATTCCAACTGAGCTCTTCCAAATCCTCAAAGATGGTGCCATTCACGTGTGACACTCCATGGGCCAAGGTGGACAAGGCAGCAGTGACCACGGGACGGGAAAAGGGTCCCTTTGCATTCCAACCCCAAAGAACTTCCATGCCAAAAAAGGTTCTGGGAACGGCACAGGAAGCCTTCATTTCACAGGCAAACAAGGCCAGGCTCAAACTCCTCCAAGCTATTGGCCTTCTACTTTTCCTCTTTGGACAAGCGTCTATGGTGGAGCTTCTGCCCGTTGTGTGACTGCATGTTTGTTTTCCTGATACTGACTGGCAAGGGCTGCTTGTGCATCGAGATTTTCTTGTCAGGCGCTTCGTCTGGATTGTGGGGAGACGTTTTCAAGGACTTCTGACAGGCAGAAGACACCACCCTTACAGGCATAAGTAAAGAGGAAATAGAGTCTCAGGATGAAGGTGAACAAGGAGAGTGAAAATGGAGACTTAGATCTCAACAGACACACACCCAAAGACCATGGCACCTCTGAGCAGTACCTCTGAGATCAGAGTCTTAACACACCAGAGTAAATTCTCCGTGCTGTATGTATCATGTTTCTACTCACCAAATGGAGGTCAGTTCTCTAGGACAGTCATCTGCGAAAGAGAATGAACAAGGAGAAAAATGATCTCTGTCCTCCCTTTGTTTCAAAGGAGGATTTCAGAGCAGAGTGTGTCAAAGGGACCGCTCGAATAGGACGTTGGAACCGAGTGTCCTCGAGATGGGTTTTCGTCTCGGACGCCTGTGGTTCTCTGGGGCTGTACCTCTTCGGAGAGATCGATCAGGTGTCCATTTGGAATCCCGAGCTCTGTGTTCTTTTCCTTGTACTTCTGGAGTTCCTCTTCGGTGAGGCTGTCTCCTCTAGCTGGAAGTCAGAGCAAGCAGGAGAGGAGAGGTGTGCGTGAGAAGCCTTCCCAGCTTACGGGTTGTGACCTGTCTCCCTCTTGGGCTGTCTGCTGAGTCTCCCCGTCCCCACCGGCCCTCCCCATCACCGAAGGCCTCCTCATGGCGCCATTTTCTACAGAGAGGCGTGAGTGTGCACACAGGTCTTCTGATGAGTTCGTGGAGGTAGAGTCTACATGTTTGGTTTTTTTTTTTTTTTTTTGATAGGTAAGAAATAGATTTATTTAGATTCAGAGAAAGCACACTCCACAGAGCGTGGGCCATTGCAAGCAAATCCAGCGGCCCCGAAAACATGGCATTCTTAGCTTTTATAGGCTGGGTCATTCCATATGCTAATGAGTAGGAGAATTATCCTAGCTCTTTTAGGGAAGGGGTGAAACCGTCATGGTGCCTCTGGGTGTGGCATTTTAGCGCTGCCAACTCCTCCAAGCTATTGGCCTTCTACTTTTCCTCTTTGGACAAGCGTCTATGGTGGAGCTTCTGCCCGTTGTGTGACTGCATGTTTGTTTTCCTGATACTGACTGGCAAGGGCTGCTTGTGCATCGAGATTTTCTTGTCAGGCGCTTCGTCTGGATTGTGGGGAGACGTTTTCAAGGACTTCTGACAGGCAGAAGACACCACCCTTACAGGCATAAGTAAAGAGGAAATAGAGTCTCAGGATGAAGGTGAACAAGGAGAGTGAAAATGGAGACTTAGATCTCAACAGACACACACCCAAAGACCATGGCACCTCTGAGCAGTACCTCTGAGATCAGAGTCTTAACACACCAGAGTAAATTCTCCGTGCTGTATGTATCATGTTTCTACTCACCAAATGGAGGTCAGTTCTCTAGGACAGTCATCTGCGAAAGAGAATGAACAAGGAGAAAACTGATCTCTGTCCTCCCTTTGTTTCAAAGGAGGATTTCAGAGCAGAGTGTGTCAAAGGGACCGCTCGAATAGGACGTTGGAACCGAGTGTCCTCGAGATGGGTTTTCGTCTCGGACGCCTGTGGTTCTCTGGGGCTGTACCTCTTTCGGAGAGATCGATCAGGTGTCCATTTGGAATCCCGAGCTCTGTGTTCTTTTCCTTGTACTTCTGGAGTTCCTCTTCGGTGAGGCTGTCTCCTCTAGCTGGAAGTCAGAGCAAGCAGGAGAGGAGAGGTGTGCGTGAGAAGCCTTCCCAGCTTACGGGTTGTGACCTGTCTCCCTCTTGGGCTGTCTGCTGAGTCTCCCCGTCCCCACCGGCCCTCCCCATCACCGAAGGCCTCCTCATGGCGCCATTTTCTACAGAGAGGCGTGAGTGTGCACACAGGTCTTCTGATGAGTTCGTGGAGGTAGAGTCTACATGTTTGGTTTTTTTTTTTTTTTTTTTTGATAGGTAAGAAATAGATTTATTTAGATTCAGAGAAAGCACACTCCACAGAGCGTGGGCCATTGCAAGCAAATCCAGCGGCCCCGAAAACATGGCATTCTTAGCTTTTATAGGCTGGGTCATTCCATATGCTAATGAGTAGGAGAATTATCCTAGCTCTTTTAGGGAAGGGGTGAAACCGTCATGGTGCCTCTGGGTGTGGCATTTAGCTTGCTGACTGAGGATCCAAGTATGGTCTGCCATCTTGGATGCATTTGTTCTAATGGATTTATGCTGTGCCCTTGGGCTGTCATTGTTTTCAAAAATTGTGCCCTGCCCCATTCCCTCCTAACCCTTACATTCCCTCCTCAAGAGATTTTACTTCCATATTCTTATGGGAGGCAGAAGGGCGAAGGTCTGTCTTCTGTAATTGCTTCAAAGCTGAGCATGGATGTTGACCCTGCCTATCAGGGAGTAAAGGTCTCTTGAGAACCTGATCTAGGGGCCCCAGCGGCAGGGCAGCTCCTGATTTTAGTCCATATGGGCTGAACTCCCTACATAGCCATCATCTTGATGTAGAACGGTTGTTTGTAATTGGTTTCTTAGCCTTTTTATGGATCTTCTTAATGATTAGGCATGTTTTGTACCAGCATCAGGTTATAAATATGTGATTTAGATGCTATCCTTTCCAAAGCAGTCTCCCAGCCGATTGTTAGTGACCAAAAGTTGTCACAAGGAAACTGCACGGAAGACGTTCCCAGTGGTGTCTACGATGAGCTGGAGCTGGTCCAACATCTGGACCCACTGAGGCTCAGGTTCTTCATGTCTCTTTGCAGAGAAGAATTCAGCGAGAGGCAAAGTGATAGGTAAGAAATGAACTTATTCCAATTTAGAGCAAGCCCACTCCACAGACCTAGAGTGTGGTCCATGGTAGAGCGAATCCAGCGGGCAACACCAGTTCCTCTTTAGAGAGTTTTTGGACTCAGAGAGTTTTCTGATGTGTTCTAGCTCACGTCTACAAGACGAGAGGGAAGAGATCCTTGCTTGCAACTCTGTCTTCATCTTCTGTCCCAGATACGTGACGGATGAAGCGCATTAGTATCAGTGCACCCTGTATGGATGGGAGTCTCCCTGCATGAGTGGGCTGAGTGCTCCCATTTTTAGGACAATAAGGAAAGTGAGGAAGACTTTTCCTTCTTCTGCCTTTCCCTCCTGATAACCAGTCCCTGTGTCTCTCTTCCCACGATGCTTTCTAGGGGGGCTGTTCTAAAGAATCCAACAGATGAATTTTATTGTGGGTTTTGTTTTAACGGATGTTGACTCACTGAGCTTTTGTCACTGCCCGTGGACTGTCTCTAGAGTTATGAGGACCAGGGGCTCCACTTTAAGTGACCTTTCATTATTGTGACTTCTCTCGTGGCTGAGGACGAGGTCGAAGGTGTTTGGGCTCTGTGGTTCGTATCCGTGGGCTCAAGCGCACTGACTCTGTACATGTGGCCCCTGGGCTGCATGGCTCCAAGGTGTGTGGGGAGGATCTTCCTGGCCGAGGTATGCTGTGGGCAGAGCATAGTTGCTTATTTCTAATTAATAGAATTGGGGAAACACTCAATTGCCCCGGCACTATTATCAGAAAACTTCAACCTATACTCTGTAGTTCCCTCTAATTTGAGACTAGAACTTCAGCAGTAAAAAGGCGTGGAGTTCAAATCAAGATCAGATTGATTGCAAGACAGTAAATCAGCATTTATACGTCTTGGTAATCAACTTAATACAACATAGCTGTGCATCAATAATTATAGTCAAAACATAACAATAAGGTTTAAAAGTTCAGAACTCAGTCAACAAAAATACAATACCCCAGAGTTGGAGAGCCTCTCACGTTCGAGTCGCATGAGCGAGCTGCCTCACAATCTAATCATCACTCTTTTATAATAAATTTTTCCTTTCTTTTCAATTTCTTTATTTTTTACTTTTTTTTGTTTTTTTTTTTTTTTCTCACTATTTCATTTATGGTCTTAGACCCCTGGGGTTCCATGGTAGAGCGAATCCAGCGGGCAACACCAGTTCCTCTTTAGAGAGTTTTGGACTCAGAGAGTTTTCTGATGTGTTCTAGCTCACGTCTACAAGACGAGAGGGAAGAGATCCTTGCTTGCAACTCTGTCTTCATCTTCTGTCCCAGATACGTGACGGATGAAGCGCATTAGTATCAGTGCACCCTGTATGGATGGGAGTCTCCCTGCATGAGTGGGCTGAGTGCTCCCATTTTTAGGACAATAAGGAAAGTGAGGAAGACTTTTCCTTCTTCTGCCTTTCCCTCCTGATAACCAGTCCCTGTGTCTCTCTTCCCACGATGCTTTCTAGGGGGGCTGTTCTAAAGAATCCAACAGATGAATTTTATTGTGGGTTTTGTTTTAACGGATGTTGACTCACTGAGCTTTTGTCACTGCCCGTGGACTGTCTCTAGAGTTATGAGGACCAGGGGCTCCACTTTAAGTGACCTTTCATTATTGTGACTTCTCTCGTGGCTGAGGACGAGGTCGAAGGTGTTTGGGCTCTGTGGTTCGTATCCGTGGGCTCAAGCGCACTGACTCTGTACATGTGGCCCCTGGGCTGCATGGCTCCAAGGTGTGTGGGGAGGATCTTCCTGGCCGAGGTATGCTGTGGGCAGAGCATAGTTGCTTATTTCTAATTAATAGAATTGGGGAAACACTCAATTGCCCCGGCACTATTATCAGAAAACTTCAACCTATACTCTGTAGTTCCCTCTAATTTGAGACTAGAACTTCAGCAGTAAAAAGGCGTGGAGTTCAAATCAAGATCAGATTGATTGCAAGACAGTAAATCAGCATTTATACGTCTTGGTAATCAACTTAATACAACATAGCTGTGCATCAATAATTATAGTCAAAACATAACAATAAGGTTTAAAAGTTCAGAACTCAGTCAACAAAAATACAATACCCCAGAGTTGGAGAGCCTCTCACGTTCGAGTCGCATGAGCGAGCTGCCTCACAATCTAATCATCACTCTTTTATAATAAATTTTTCCTTTCTTTTCAATTTCTTTATAACTTCTGTGTTTCTAACTATTTGATTTTTCATTGTTTTCAACCACTTCATTTATATAACCTTTCTCTCTAAACATACTGCTTCACTTAATAAATCATTAACTCATCACTTCTCTATTTCAGCTTACATTTATTCAAGCATTACATAAAATTAACTTTATGTCACTTGATTAAAACACATTCAAATCAAATCCTTGGAATCAAATACTTTCTTCCCTTTAGATCATTTAAACTCGTAATTAAGGAAAAATCTGAACCATGGGACTTTAGCATCTGTGCTAGACCAGGACAGGCTATCTATTTTAACTTGAGCTGCCCTATATCTAAGAATAATGACGCATTGTTTTAAGAAATTCCTTCCTTATTTGTCATGCTTCCCCCGCTTACTCTTACGGGGTGGCTGTGACTCAGATGGAGTTTCACTTTCTGCCTCGCTTGAGGAACTTTCTTTCACTGAATCAAAATTTCTCTTACTCCTTTTAGACATAATATTCTTGCCTTTTGGATTAATATATGTTCCTCCTTTAGGTAGCATCATATTTACCCATTCCTCTTCTCCTTCTGAACTTATCTCACTTTCTAAAGGGCAAATTTTAGGTCTAAAAAACTTACCTGGGTTCGAGGACTATCTGAGCTATCCATATCATCACTCATTTCTTCATATCCAGGGGCCCAGTAATTTCTTAGGAATTCACCAGTGGTGGTCCATGTCAGGCATAGAGCCTATATCCTGAACTAGTAGGCAGATTCTTAACCCCTGGAGTGCCAGCAAAGTCCTGAATCGTTTTCTTAAACCTATATCTTATCATTCCATTCCTTCGGCCACCTAATGTGAGACGCCATAAAACTAAAAAAAGGCCCAGATAAAAGGCGTGGAGCAATTGATTGCAAGACAGTAAATCAGCATTTATACGTCTTGGTAATCAACTTAATACAACATAGCTGTGCATCAATAATTATAGTCAAAACATAACAATAAGGTTTAAAAGTTCAGAACTCAGTCAACAAAAATACAATACCCCAGAGTTGGAGAGCCTCTCACGTTCGAGTCGCATGAGCGAGCTGCCTCACAATCTAATCATCACTCTTTTATAATAAATTTTTCCTTTCTTTTCAATTTCTTTATAACTTCTGTGTTTCTAACTATTTGATTTTTCATTGTTTTCAACCACTTCATTTATATAACCTTTCTCTCTAAACATACTGCTTCACTTAATAAATCATTAACTCATCACTTCTCTATTTCAGCTTACATTTATTCAAGCATTACATAAAATTAACTTTATGTCACTTGATTAAAACACATTCAAATCAAATCCTTGGAATCAAATACTTTCTTCCCTTTAGATCATTTAAACTCGTAATTAAGGAAAAATCTGAACCATGGGACTTTAGCATCTGTGCTAGACCAGGACAGGCTATCTATTTTAACTTGAGCTGCCCTATATCTAAGAATAATGACGCATTGTTTTAAGAAATTCCTTCCTTATTTGTCATGCTTCCCCCGCTTACTCTTACGGGGTGGCTGTGACTCAGATGGAGTTTCACTTTCTGCCTCGCTTGAGGAACTTTCTTTCACTGAATCAAAATTTCTCTTACTCCTTTTAGACATAATATTCTTGCCTTTTGGATTAATATATGTTCCTCCTTTAGGTAGCATCGTATTTACCCATTCCTCTTCTCCTTCTGAACTTATCTCACTTTCTAAAGGGCAAATTTTAGGTCTAAAAAACTTACCTGGGTTCGAGGACTATCTGAGCTATCCATATCATCACTCATTTCTTCATATCCAGGGGCCCAGTAATTTCTTAGGAATTCACCAGTGGTGGTCCATGTCAGGCATAGAGCCTATATCCTGAACTAGTAGGCAGATTCTTAACCCCTGGAGTGCCAGCAAAGTCCTGAATCGTTTTCTTAAACCATATGAGCGGCAGCATCAACCCTGAGTGTTCATCGCACATTCCATTCCTTCGGCCACCTAATGTGAGACGCCAGCTTGCTGGACAAGACCCTCCCCTGATGCTGTTGAGATGGAAGGCAGGAGGAGAGGGGCCAGCAGAGAACACGATGCTTGGGTGCCTGCCCAGAAAGAGGCAAGAGTCAAGGCTCTTGAAGATGATTTCCTCGGCACGTGCTGCCATTCTCTCTGCGGATGTGATGTCCTGGGTTCTCCACCATGGTTCCGACTTTGTGCCGGGTGGCGGCTGCCCCTGATGGCCACCAGGTGGCACGTTTGCTCTGGCCTTTCGTCTGCCCAGTGCCTGTTTGAGCCCCGCCGCGGCTGGCTCCAGTTTCAGGTCTTTCCCTCCCAGTCAAGACTTTGACCAACTTTTTGGAGCGATTGCAGCATCTCCTTTCGTCCCACGTCATGGGGAGGCTCCATCAGCACTGCACACAGAGAATCATGCAGTAGTGTCTGTCGAACTGAGGTGGAGAAACCTGGCTTCCTGATTCGACCTGCTGGTCTGACTCTGCCAGAAGCCTCCGTCCGTGTAGGAACCTGCCGGTCTTTATAGGACATGTGTCTACCATCGATGTCCCATCCCCCCACTCCCTGACTCCTTTCGCCTTCCCGCTTGACCATCTCTTGTTCTTTTTTAAAAAAAATTTATTCATTTTATTTATTGTTGGCTCTTCTGGGTGTTCCCGGCGGCTGCAGGCTCTCCTCTAGCTGCAGGGAGTGGGGGCTCTTCTCCAGTGGAGGTGAGCAGGCTTCTTGGGGCGGGGACATCTCTGGTTGTGAAACTCGAGCTCTAGGACCCACGGGTTTCAGGAGTTGCAGCCCGTGGGCTGCATCGTCGTGGCTCCGAGGCTCCAGAGCACAGGCTCCATCGTTGTGGCTCCCAGAATTCGTGGCTCCACAGCCTGTGGGATCTTCCCAGACTAGGGATCGAACCCATGTCTCCTGCATGGGCAGGCGAGCTCGTCACCCCTGAACCACCAGGGATGCCCCTCCTGTTCTTTTGATAAACACTTTTCATTCCCCAACGAATGACTTCCAGAACATCATGGTCTTCACACATGGGTGATGTCTAAATCCCTAGGGCTATACTGATGCATGAAGAAGTCAGGGTGTTTCCTTGGGGGCAGGGGTTGTTCCCATTGGGGAAATTCTGCAGCTGTGTGTATGCCGGGGGCATTTCTTCACGTAACGAAATAACCTACACAGCCATTGGAGTGGACGGGCTCCAGACAGAGAGCTGCCGCTGTGGAAGAACTTCTAGAACACATATTTGTTTCTCTTCAAGTTCATTGAAAATGCATGTCTCATTTGCACTCTTCCCCCTGCTCCCAAAAGACTTTTCCCATGGAGTTTCTTTACTTGCTAACACGTTTGTAACCGGTATAAGGTCTGATTGAGCTTGTATGAAACCTAGGCACAAGGAAAGTATTATCCTTAGTATTATGTTTAATTGTAGTGGTCCAAGAAACGTGTCTGTTACGCAGATCAGCAGATGTGAACATAAATACAAGGTACTCATTTAGGATTGATTCTTTCCCCGTCCACGTGAACCAGTTTCATTTGGCTTCATGTCTCTTGTATTTGGAACAGTCTGGGCTTCCCTGGTGCCTCAGCAGGTAAAGGCCCCACCTGCCAATGCAGGAGACACAAAAGATGCAGGTTTGATCCATGGATCCAGAAGATCTCATGAAGTAGAAAATGGCACCCCACTCCAGTCTTCTTGCCTGGAGAATCCCATGGACAGAGGAGCCTGACAGACTGTAGTCCATGGGGTCTTAAAGACTTGAAGGCAATTGACCATGCTTGCAGATCTTTTGGAGTAGTTTGGTATGTAACTCTGTAAGGGCTTACTTAAGCCAGTTAAGAGGAGGTTAACCCCAGCAGTGTTAATCCAAACATCCAGGCAGAGAGAGCCCTTGACTCTCATATCAAGATTTCTGTCCCGAGTCAGGTTGAGCTATGGAATAACCATCCGTTTACTAAACAGGTTGGAGTCAAATTGGGTGTCAAGCAATTGGGATGGGTCAACCTGACATGGCTAGCTGGTGGGGTATTTGCAGAGAACACAGCTTCTAGTTACCTTGGAGAAGCCAACGTCTCAATTACGTGGTGCTCTCTAAATAATCTGCATGTTAGGAAGGAAACACAGATGAGCCAGAAATACACTTAGGAATACATATCTGTCTATCTGTGCGTGTGTGTGTGTTTCGCTGGTGGCCCTTCTGGTAGAGAACCCGCCTGCCAAAGCAGGTGACATAAGAGACAGGTGTTAGAACCCTTTATCAGATAGAGGCTCTGGAGGAGGACCTGGCAACCCACTCTAGGATTCTTGACTGGAGAATCCTCTGGACACGGGAGCCTGGCGAGCTCTGGTCCACAGGGTAGCACAGAGGCAGACATGAGTGAAGCGATGTAGTGGGCACGTATGTATAGACCGGGACATGACTACATGTCTATGTTTATGGTCTTCTGCATGTTTTGGCTAGTTTATGCTGGGTCCTGCCTTTCAGCATCTGTGGAAAGAGTCCCCTGCCTCGACTGTGCAGGTCGTAGCTTCGAGTCATTCCCCCGTCCCATCCAGCCTTTACAGAGAGATTGCCAAGACCAGACTCCCAACTCCAGCTCTGATGTCCTCATGGGAGATTGAAAATTCTGTCCTTGAGCTCTACGATGACCAGCAAAGCCATGAAAGCCTTCCTTGCATTTGACTCAGGTCTCTGGTAGCCCGTGCGAGGACCGCTCAAGGAAGCATCTAGGACCTCTCTCCTGGCACATGTCACTCATGGCCTCAGGTCTAGTTACGTGTTCCCAGAAGTCAGACCCAATCGGTCAACTTTGACACAACCCTTGGATAAGGTCTATGTCTTTAGTTTTTTTTTTTTTTTTTTAAGGGACCTGTTTGTTTTTGGCGCTGCTGGGTGTTCTTGGCTGCATGCGGGCTTTGTCTGGTTGTGCCGAGCAGGGCTTTCTTGTTGCAGGGACTTCTGTTGTTGTTCACTGCAGGCTCTGTCATTGGGTTCCAGCGGGCTCTGCTGCCCACTGCCAAGTGGGATCTTCCTGGACTGTGGGTTGAACCCTCAACCACTACACGGACAGGTGGATTCCTAATTTCTGGACCCCCGGTGAAGCACCATAAAGTCTGTATCATGAGTGTGTGATAGTTCTTTTGCATTCTAAACAGCTCGAGGACCACGGGACCCTGATCACCGTGAGGTGCCCCTTCTCACGGGAGTGTCCAGTCTTGGAAATGCTAGTCTCTGTTGCACATAGAAGCAGAAGCGTCTGGAAGGCCCTTTGAACTGTGATCCAGTTACCGAAACCTCTATGGGCTCCCACGGGTCAGGTGTTGAGCCATCGTTGATGACTTCAGTTTAAATCCATAAGACATATCAATCCTTCTGATTCATCAGAAGTGTGCGTCCCCTCCAAATACCCATGTCCCCTCAGTGACAGTCCATGGCCCCTTACACTTTGTCTCTAGGAAGCTGTGGAGGCCAACCTAAGTTCCTTTCCTGTAATGAAGAAGACAAGGCTTCCTCAAGACTCGTTCTTGACCAGACGACCCCTCCTCTAGAGGGAGAGGATCTATAACCCTCTCTCATTTCCCAGGATGGTTTATTCCTCCTCCTCCCTCTTGGCTGGACAGCTGTAGGGCATCTCTCTCTAATCCTTGTGAGAATTGTCTCTGGTAAACACCTCCAAATGAAGGCAGGGTTTCCTGCCTCCTGGTTGCAGACATTTGTATGCTTTAGACCCATTGACTTTCCACGGACACACATGTGCAGAGCCGAAGTGAAATCACTTTATTTAAATCCTCAGAAATCAAATACCAGCAGACAGGACGTGATTAGTGACCAGGGGAGTGGAGGTGGGAAAGGAAAGGGTGTGTGTGCAGAGAGGAGGAGGATGTGCATCAGGAACTGGGAAAGTCCTCTTCCTGTGGTTGATCTTGATTCCATGTGGAAGAGGACGTGTCTGGTCTCAAGGACTCTCTCTGTAGAAGAATATAGCAGAACCAGAGGTTAAGGAGGGTTGACCTGTGGGTTGTTTGAGAGGGGTGAGCCTCAGGCAGTAGGAAGTCCAGGGTCCCGGAACTGGTCACGGATCCAGCGGCCGGAATCCCTGTGGACCTCAGTGCCCCACCTCTCTTTGATGGGAGTTTCCCTGTGGACTTTTCCCCAGAATGTAGATATGGTGGGATCCCTCCCCCTTAAGATGGATTCTGGGAGGGACCATTTCAGCATGCAGTGTTTGTGGGGATGGTTCTTCTCAACACAGACTATAGTCTCTCAGTTACACATGGGTCCTAAGTTTTCTCTTTCAGTATTCAAGAATGTTTTAGTTTTATCTTTGAATATTGGTGGTTAATAGTGTTGTGAGTGGCTTCATTTGGAAAGCCAAGGCCCTTTGAACTGTGATCCAGTTAGAAACCTCTATGGGCTCCCACGGGTCAGGTGTTGAGCCATCGTTGATGACTTCAGTTTAAATCCATAAGACATATCAATCCTTCTGATTCATCAGAAGTGTCGTCCCCTCAAATACCCATGTCCCCTCAGTGACAGTCCATGGCCCCTTACACTTTGTCTCTAGGAAGCTGTGGAGGCCAACCTAAGTTCCTTTCCTGTAATGAAGAAGACAAGGCTTCCTCAAGACTCGTTCTTGACCAGACGACCCCTCCTCTAGAGGGAGAGGATCTATAACCCTCTCTCATTTCCCAGGATGGTTTATTCCTCCTCCTCCCTCTTGGCTGGACAGCTGTAGGGCATCTCTCTCTAATCCTTGTGAGAATTGTCTCTGGTAAACACCTCCAAATGAAGGCAGGGTTTCCTGCCTCCTGGTTGCAGACATTTGTATGCTTTAGACCCATTGACTTTCCACGGACACACATGTGCAGAGCCGAAGTGAAATCACTTTATTTAAATCCTCAGAAATCAAATACCAGCAGACAGGACGTGATTAGTGACCAGGGGAGTGGAGGTGGGAAAGGAAAGGGTGTGTGTGCAGAGAGGAGGAGGATGTGCATCAGGAACTGGGAAAGTCCTCTTCCTGTGGTTGATCTTGATTCCATGTGGAAGAGGACGTGTCTGGTCTCAAGGACTCTCTCTGTAGAAGAATATAGCAGAACCAGAGGTTAAGGAGGGTTGACCTGTGGGTTGTTTGAGAGGGGTGAGCCTCAGGCAGTAGGAAGTCCAGGGTCCCGGAACTGGTCACGGATCCAGCGGCCGGAATCCCTGTGGACCTCAGTGCCCCACCTCTCTTTGATGGGAGTTTCCCTGTGGACTTTTCCCCAGAATGTAGATATGGTGGGATCCCTCCCCCTTAAGATGGATTCTGGGAGGGACCATTTCAGCATGCAGTGTTTGTGGGGATGGTTCTTCTCAACACAGACTATAGTCTCTCAGTTACACATGGGTCCTAAGTTTTTTCTCTTTCAGTATTCAAGAATGTTTTAGTTTTATCTTTGAATATTGGTGGTTAATAGTGTTGTGAGTGGCTTCATTTGTACCTCCTTTTCTTTGAGCCTACATATAAGTGGTATCGTCAGATATTTGTCTTTTCCTTTCCGACTTGCTTCGTTCACTATGATAATCTCTGGGTTCATCCCAGTTGCTGAAAGGTCATTATTTTCATTCTTTGTCTTGACTTTGTCTTACTCCATTGAATATATAGATCACTTCTTTCTTATCATAGTTACCAGAAAGCTAAAGTGTTTCTTTGCATTTTTTCTTTCATTTCTCTTGTCAACAGAAAATTAAAATCCACCCTTTAGCCTAGAGGCATGTTGCTTTATCTTAGTTTAGAAAGTTTGAAGATCTCCCTTTAAAAAAAATCCCCTTCAGAAGAGGAGTGGGATTCAAATGTGGATTTCAGGCAGTGTGGTTGGAAGCCCTGACCGAGTGTGTCAGAATCACATGGGATTAAATGGGGTCATTTTGGAAAAGTGAGCTCTCTTTAATCGTGGTTCTCCTGGAAGGCTGTGTGTGTGTGTGTCTGCACAACCATGAGATCAGGACTGATGGGAACCCTACTTGATTCCACCATGTGTGGTGATTTCTGCTGCTTTCTGAGGACGCTGGTCTATAAGATTCCTACTGGAGAAGGCTCGCTCACCAAAGTGGCTCAGTGTTACTGAAGCCACCCATCTGCAATCTAACATGGCTCAAGAGAAGCGAAATTCTGGCACGTTAGCAGACAACATGATGGAATGTCAGGAATTGGGACAAAGAATTGTTACCTGTAAAATTAGGTATGTATAAAGTAGGCATTAGTGGTAAACAATTCACCGGCTGACACAGGAGACCTAGCAATGCATGTGAGATCCCTGGTGGGACCTCCAGCGGCCGGAATCCCTGTGGACCTCAGTGCCCCACCTCTCTTTGATGGGAGTTTCCCTGTGGACTTTTCCCCAGAATGTAGATATGGTGGGATCCCTCCCCCTTAAGATGGATTCTGGGAGGGACCATTTCAGCATGCAGTGTTTGTGGGGATGGTTCTTCTCAACACAGACTATAGTCTCTCAGTTACACATGGGTCCTAAGTTTTTTCTCTTTCAGTATTCAAGAATGTTTTAGTTTTATCTTTGAATATTGGTGGTTAATAGTGTTGTGAGTGGCTTCATTTGTACCTCCTTTTCTTTGAGCCTACATATAAGTGGTATCGTCAGATATTTGTCTTTTCCTTTCCGACTTGCTTCGTTCACTATGATAATCTCTGGGTTCATCCCAGTTGCTGAAAGGTCATTATTTTCATTCTTTGTCTTGACTTTGTCTTACTCCATTGAATATATAGATCACTTCTTTCTTATCATAGTTACCAGAAAGCTAAAGTGTTTCTTTGCATTTTTTCTTTCATTTCTCTTGTCAACAGAAAATTAAAATCCACCCTTTAGCCTAGAGGCATGTTGCTTTATCTTAGTTTAGAAAGTTTGAAGATCTCCCTTTAAAAAAAATCCCCTTCAGAAGAGGAGTGGGATTCAAATGTGGATTTCAGGCAGTGTGGTTGGAAGCCCTGACCGAGTGTGTCAGAATCACATGGGATTAAATGCGGGTCATTTTGGAAAAGTGAGCTCTCTTTAATCGTGGTTCTCCTGGAAGGCTGTGTGTGTGTGTGTCTGCACAACCATGAGATCAGGACTGATGGGAACCCTACTTGATTCCACCATGTGTGGTGATTTCTGCTGCTTTCTGAGGACGCTGGTCTATAAGATTCCTACTGGAGAAGGCTCGCTCACCAAAGTGGCTCAGTGTTACTGAAGCCACCCATCTGCAATCTAACATGGCTCAAGAGAAGCGAAATTCTGGCACGTTAGCAGACAACATGATGGAATGTCAGGAATTGGGACAAAGAATTGTTACCTGTAAAATTAGGTATGTATAAAGTAGGCATTAGTGGTAAACAATTCACCGGCTGACACAGGAGACCTAGCAGCTAAAGCTTGGACCTCTGGTTTGTGAGGATCCCCTGGAGGAGGAAGCGGCAACCCAGTGCAGGATTCTTGCCGTAAGAATCCAAGGAATGGAGAGCCTGGCAGGCTACGTTGCATGGGGCCAGAAAGAGTCAGACCCTACTGAAGTGACTTAGTAGGCATTAAGCAGGAAATAGGAATGTCTTAAATCGGTTGATCCATCTGGTAGGGAAATGATATGAACAGACTATGTATACTTACACGAGTCGAGATCACTTTTATTATTCCTGCGGACAGTCGTCTGTAGAAAAAAATAGAGGGGGCAAAGAAGAAAGTCATCAATTGCTCCATTCCTCCAGTGGGTTCATTTTCTTCTAAATAAAGTGTTTCATAAGAGATTACATATGGAAGGAGATATTTTAAATCACTTGAATGGTTCCCCGATATGTTACAGCTGAGTGATAGAGTCAGGAAGAAGTAGAATTTCATTACCCTCGTCGGAGAGATTCACGATATTCTCTTCCGGGATCCCTTTCTCCCTGACCCGCCTTTTGAACTCTTCCACTTCACCTTCTGAAAGCTGTCCATCTTTGCCTGAAAATCACCATGGAAATGTCAGAAGGTTGTACTTAGAACCCCTAGAGATTTCTGAATCTACAGAAGAAGGAATTGGGTGGGCCAGCCAGATCTTCCCGAGTACAATTCAAGAGGGACTCCAAAAGGTTCCCTCTCTCAGGTCGCAGACCTCTGCTGTCCTGACAGTGAATCTCCATCCAACTTTGTCACTTGGCCCTCCTCTCCCCAACCCCCGCGCCCATCCGCGGGATCCCTCCCAGGATCCTTCGCTCCCTGAACACCAAGACCACAGGCCTTGCACACAGAATAGTGAAGATGGTCAGTGCCTCTCGATGTTCTCAGTGAACATCCAGGCGATGGACGTGTCCACGACAGGGGCAGTGGGAATTTTGGGGTGCCGTACGTACCAATGACGGCCACGAATTCTGACTCTTGTCCCTCTTCATCCTTGTTATATATGTCAGCAATAATGGACGTCTGCATCATGTTAACAATTGCAATTTCAGTTTTACCCTCATCTGTGAGTGAGAGAAAAGGTACATCCATTCCACCTCGTGTTAGTTTTATTTCAGGTAGATGTAATGGGACAGAGGGAGGTCCTGAAGAACAGGGGATGGTGTGTTGGTGCGTGTCTCCCTTCCTGGGTGCCGTGAAGGCTACTGGTGCAGGTTGGCTAGGAGAGGTGGGCAGACTTTTCCTCCTTCCCGTGTTTCCCTGCAATGAACCACTCCCTCCTCACTCTCTTCCCAAGGTGCCTTCTAGAATGTGTATCCTTATGAAACCCATACATTTTTTTTTTTGATGGATGACTTTATTTTTGGCTACTCTGTGCCTTCCTTGCTGCCCATAGGGTTTTTTTCTTTCTTTCTTTTATTTATTTATTTATTTTTTTACTGTTGGTTGTGATGCTTGGGCATCTCACTGTGGTCGACTTCTCTCTCGTGAGCACAACCCCGGGGTGCTCGAGCTCAGTAGTAGCAGCTCCCAGGAGCTCGAGGGCCAGTTTGGGGATTGTGGCCCCTGGGCTGCCTTGTCTCAAGATGTGTGCGGACTTCCTGGACCAGGGATCCAGCCCATGAGTCCGTTGTGCAATGGGCGGCAGAGTCTGATCCACCGGGCCCCTGGAGAGTTGGTGATTGTCTGCATCCTTGAGATGCTCCTTTCCCAATTTGGAACCAGTCCATTCCAGGACAGAGAAGGTGGTCTGCTACACCCCTCTCTTTGAGACTTCCCCAGTTTCTGGAAAGACGTTCCCTATAGCCTTTAGCATCTAACATGAAGCAGAAATGGAGGGCTTTCTGGAATCCTGTGGATCTCCCCTTGATCTAGGGGATATTGTCCGTTTGATCTCTGGTTTCTCTTCCAGACCCAGCTTGTACGTCTGGAATTCTCGGTTCACGACATACAGGTGCCTTGCTTGAAGGATTTTCAACATCGCCTTCCTAGCACGTGCAGTTAGCTCGATTGTACTGTCGTCGGCCCATTCTTTGGCATTGTTCTTCTCCAGGATTGGAGGGAAACCTGAGCGTTTCCAGCCCTGTGGCCACTGTCGGCAGGTTTGCTGGCAGATTGTGTGCTGCACTTTAACAGCATCATCTTTCAGGATTATCAATAGTTCAGCTTGAGTGTGTGTCCACTCTCCTAGCTCCTAGCTGTTTTGATAGTTATGTTTCTTACCATCTATGTTAACTCTACACTCTCGGATGTCTGACTCTGTTCTTGTTGAGTAGTCCCCAGTCATGTGGAGTTGTTCCTGTCCATGACCTCTGCCTGCTAGCAGGAGTGACATTGGTGTCTAGGGGTTCTGAAGGAGGTTGAGACCCAGATTTCCACCTGAATACGTTCTCCCCATGGCAGCGCTCATACTTACAGTCAACTGCATATTTCAAAGGTCTTATTTGTTCTCCTGTGACCCGTATTTTCTCACATCTGTCATCAGACCTAAAGACAGAACACAGTGCCATGGGTTGATTAACAAGCTCTCAAGGCATTGTATGATTTGTCATCCCACCCAAGATGGTGCATGGATCTCTTCAGTGCCTGGGAATGAGGTGGCCTCCGGAGGAAAAGAAGTAGGTTGTCTAACCGAAAGAACGTCTCGGTTGACAAGGCTGGCTTGACTCTAAACTGTGACTCATCATTCCAGAGGGAATCTGCGAGGACAATCCCGGTCTTCTTCAGGCCGGTAAACACGGGAACTGCTAGACGTTCAGAGAACACGGAGAAGGGACGTGCTTTTCTCTTTCATACGGTCTGGCGCCTGAGATAAGCAGCCCTCATGACAGACCTTGGGGATTTTCATAACCCTTTCATGATTCCTTAGAGATTAGGAGAGCGACCGATCACACGTTGGCACCAAGCATGTTTAGTTTTATCAGAGCACATGCACGTCTTCCACCTGAATGCCACAAGTGGATTGGACCTCCGGAGGCACGACGGTGTCTGTACCCACCTGCCCACATATGTGCACACAGGTGTGATAGGCTTATAGGAGATAAGGAGTTACTCTATTCCTGGGACATGGATATCTGGTAATGTGCAGAGCAAAAGTGTTTGGGGATCTTGACTGTCCTCTGTGAATGAAGAAGGGTAATCATTGGCACGTAGAAGGAATGTCCAAAAACAATGAATGCCCGCTGAAAGAAATCTTAAAATGGAGCCCACAAAAACAAGATGGAAGTTGGAACAGACACCTTGGAACATAATATCCGTTGTCAATGGAGTTCACTGCTCTTAATCCTTAGGGGAATGCACTGAATGCCCTGGAAAGAACGCTCAAGTCGGAATTCGAGAGTTTCTAGGAACTGGTCACATACGAAATGTCATCCGTGGAACCAGAGTGGTTTCATATGACACAAAGTGCTGACTGCCCGCCTTCAGGTAGCTCAGCTGGGACAGAATCTGCCTGCAGTGCTGGAAACCCCAGTTCAGCCCTAGGGTCAGGAAGATCCTCTGGAGAGGCGAAATGCCATGCCCGCCTAGAGAAATCCACAGTGAAAAGATCCTTCCAGGGTACCCGTCTGTGGGGTCACAGAATGTCAGATGTACCTTGGCAATTCACCATACACAGGCCCTATGAGCAAATGTATATGTATATAATACATAATCGGTTATATCTATTTATAAGGCAACCTCTCCAAGCATAAATCTTTTAGTTGTTTCTTTTCTTAATGGTATGTAGACTTAACAGTGGCAGATAGACCCACTGGATTAGATGTGACAGACAGAGTGCCTGAAGAACCCTGGGTGGAACCTTGGAACGTTGAAGAGTATTCAGGGATGAAAGCCATCCCCAAGAGAAAGAAATGAAAAGGAGTCAAAATGCTTGCCTGATGAGGCCTTATAAAATGGGGGGGGGGAGAAGAAGCTTTGCAGGTCTCCTAAGCATGTTTAAATTTGATTCCTTAGAGATTAGGAGGCGACCGATCACACGTTGGCACCAAGCATGTTTAGTTTTATCAGAGCACATGTCTTCCACCTGAATGCCACAAGTGGATTGGACCTCCGGAGGCACGACGGTGTCTGTACCCACCTGCCCACATATGTGCACACAGGTGTGATAGGCTTATAGGAGATAAGGAGTTACTCTATTCCTGGGACATGGATATCTGGTAATGTGCAGAGCAAAAGTGTTTGGGGATCTTGACTGTCCTCTGTGAATGAAGAAGGGTAATCATTGGCACGTAGAAGGAATGTCCAAAAACAATGAATGCCCGCTGAAAGAAATCTTAAAATGGAGCCCACAAAAACAAGATGGAAGTTGGAACAGACACCTTGGAACATAATATCCGTTGTCAATGGAGTTCACTGCTCTTAATCCTTAGGGGAATGCACTGAATGCCCTGGAAAGAACGCTCAAGTCGGAATTCGAGAGTTTCTAGGAACTGGTCACATACGAAATGTCATCCGTGGAACCAGAGTGGTTTCATATGACACAAAGTGCTGACTGCCCGCCTTCAGGTAGCTCAGCTGGGACAGAATCTGCCTGCAGTGCTGGAAACCCCAGTTCAGCCCTAGGGTCAGGAAGATCCTCTGGAGAGGCGAAATGCCATGCCCGCCTAGAGAAATCCACAGTGAAAAGATCCTTCCAGGGTACCCGTCTGTGGGGTCACAGAATGTCAGATGTACCTTGGCAATTCACCATACACAGGCCCTATGAGCAAATGTATATGTATATAATACATAATCGGTTATATCTATTTATAAGGCAACCTCTCCAAGCATAAATCTTTTAGTTGTTTCTTTTCTTAATGGTATGTAGACTTAACAGTGGCAGATAGACCCACTGGATTAGATGTGACAGACAGAGTGCCTGAAGAACCCTGGGTGGAACCTTGGAACGTTGAAGAGTATTCAGGGATGAAAGCCATCCCCAAGAGAAAGAAATGAAAAGGAGTCAAAATGCTTGCCTGAGGAGGCCTTATAAAATGGGAGAAAAGAAGAGACGGGAAAGGCAGACGAGAAAAGGAAAGATATTGCCTACTGAACGCTGAGCTCCAGAGAAGACCACGCTTTGCTGATCACTCACCTGGAGCCGGACATTCTAGGCTGCAAAGTGAAGTGGGGCCCTAAGAAGTATTCCGACGAACAAAGTCGGAGTTACTTGAGCTATTTCAAATCCTACTGCACCTTGGCACTCATTTCTCACGCCAGCAAAGGAATGCTAAGAATCCCTCCTAGCGAGGATACAACTGGACATCCACTGTGAACTTCCAGGTGGACACGCTTGATTTAGAAATGGTCGAGGAGCCAGAGATCAAAGAGCCAACCTCTGCTTGACCATACAAAGAGCAAGAGACTTCCAGATAATCATTTGCTTGTGCCTCATGGATGAAGGTGGATGAAGAGAGGGCAAAACCTGGGCTAACACTTAGCATTCAAAAAACGAAGATTATGGTCCGCTCCTCTGTGCATGGGATTCTCTGGACAAGGAGACTTAAGAGCGGGTTGCTGTGCCCTCCTCCACGGGGATCTTCCCGATCCAGGGACGGAATTGGCATCTCTCATGTGATCTGCCAGTTCAGCAGTGTTCTCTACACTTGACCATACCTGGGAAGCTCCCGTGGGACCGCGAGACCTTTAATAAATTCTGTTGGTGGACCATCCCGTGAGAAAGTGCCTGCTGTTTCCGCACCTCCCCACCCTCAGCTTCTGAGATCTGGGAAACGTGGTTCACGAATCCCGCAGCCCATGTTCAAGCCCAGGAATGGGATTGTGGGGCTCCAGGACATGAGCCTCTTCCTGTAGCCCTCTTTACGTGAATTCCTTGATGTCATTGGACATCTGGGTCAGTAGCCTCTCTGAGTGAAGGCTCCAGGACATTCCCTGGTGGCTCACAGGGGACTTGCCTGCTCAGCGCCGCTCCTCAGGGTGTCATGATCTAAGCCTCATCCAGAGTTCCCTGGAGACAGGAAAGCCACACCTCCCTCAGATGCAGGGGTTTGCATGTGGTTTCCTTCTAGGTCATTGTTTACTTACTTGAGATAAAAGTCGAGGTTTGCAGTGTCATCGTCATGAAACTCAATATGACGGACGAAAGCACGGAATGGTCCACCCTCTTCAATCTTCTCCAGGTTATCGGAGGCAATGAACTTGCTTTCCCAGCTTCCTGAAAGCTAAAATTAAAATCTGTTGAAGACATCTTAGTGCATCTGTCTGCGTTCTTGTCAAAGGCAGGAGCGCTAGTCGTACAGTGGGTTGACCTTCTTTTTCCTTTTTTTAACTTTTTTTTTTTTAACTTTTGTCCTCTTTTATTGGTCCTTCATTTATTTATTTTCATGAACTTAATTCTTTAGCCCGTGTGGGCCTCCCATCCCAGTGGCTGCTCTTGTCGGGCAGAGCACCGGCTCAGCGCTGACTCGTGATTGGACACGCGGGTCCAGCCGCTCCGCAGCACGTGGGATCTTCCCAGGCCATGGATCGCACCTGAACCCTTTGCACTGCGAGGCGGACTCTTTTACCCACTGAACCACCAGGAAAGCCCCTTCTTTTTCTTTTAATGGAGCAGCCCAAGGGCATGAGAACCATTGGGTCGACAGAGCCAGTTCATGGAGCAACTTGGAGTAAGGGAGTTGGCTCTTCTCTTGCATTCATATTATAAGCCCCGCAGAGAGAACCGCACATACACAAACACTGTCTCCATGCCAGAAGACCACCTCCCCATTTGGGACACCCTTCGTACTGGTTTGAGATATGTCTGTGCGTCGGCATGGCCCAGATACAGGAGACCAAGGGCAAGAGTGAGCAGAAGCAGCTGCATCTCGTGTCTCTCGGGGTCTGTCGTCTGTAGATGCTGCGGGTGTCCTGGCGGATGGAGAGGAGGTGAAACCAGTGCTCCTTTTATTGCGTGCCTGTGTTGGCGTGAGGCGTCAGGAGCCAATGGTCGTTCATCGTACGACCAAAGGTACACGGACCTCCTCTTCTAAATCCTGGTCGGCAGAGATAAGCGTTCCTGGCCTCATGTCATGTTTGTTGAAGGCAAGCTTATGTAGATGTGGACTCTTGAGGTCTTGAGGTTCCGGAGACAACGTGGGACCCGTCTCCTGCATTCCGGTCTCATATGTTAAGGAATATTTACTGTTCTCTCTTTCTTGAGCTGTAGAATACAATGAAGTGGCCAAGTTACATAGTTCCTACTCCTCCTGACTCAGAAGGAGAGTGTTTAACTTAATTTTCTAAAAGTGAAGATGGATTGCATGGATTAGCCAAGGAGAATATCTTTCCTAAGAGACCCTTGGAAAGACTCCGTTTTCTCTGAGATGAGGTCATCAGCCCAAAGCCTTGATCACCTCTTCCTATCCCACAGAGGGGTCTGTCCTCCTCATTGCTCAGAGGAGACCTCGATCCCATGTTCCTCAAGGTCATCTGAAGACGGGAGGTTCACAGCTGATTTCCAGCAATTTTTTTATAGACACCCTCGACCCGTCTATTCGATGATGTCGTGTTTCCTCTCGGACTCCGTTGTTTCTCTAAGCCAGCCCAAAAGAAGGACCTGGCTCTTGTAATGTCTAGAACGTTGAAAGGAAAAAGTACATTTCCTATCTCCATACATCTACTTAGTTTCAAAATCACAGCAAGGGTGAAGGAATCAGATTCTTTCTGTATTTTTGTCACGTTTTTACATCTGTTCATCTTCCTAAGACCATCACATCATTGGAAGATCTTCTAAACTGCCAATAAAGGGAAAATTAAACATCGCTATTCTTTGAGTAATCATCCTGGGATAATCTTGTTGCTTCCCATTTGTCTGACACCCTCCTCGTGCATTGTCTTCACAAGTCCGTTCTATCTGTGTTTCCTTGTGTTCCCTGGGAAGAGTGGGTACCAACAGAGAAGGTCTGTCGCCCAGGTAGCCTTTGCAGTTGTTCTGTGATGACCTACCAGGGTGATATGGAGAGAAGGGAGGGAGCTCTGGGGGGAGGGGTCTACGTGTGATTATGGCTGATGTTCCTAGTCGTACAGCAGGAAATTGGGGCACAGTGTGAAGCAGTCCTCTGCTTAAAACAATAAATAAAGAAAATTGCCATTCCTAAGGAAATTCATGCTCCCCCAAATCCTGTTCTGTGCTAAAAGGAAGTCACTTGGCCTTTAAGATAAACTGTTTGCTAAGCATTCGTCACAGTTCTGGTCATCTAACAATAACTACAGAGACAACCATCTTTCACAAATGGTGCTCCCGTGACCCCCCAGAATAAGACTCAGCCATGCCTGGGCCATCTTCCTGGTGTCTTTTCTGAAATTCTTCCCAGTTCCTTCGACTGTGTCGCGTCTCTTGCGCACTTTGTGAATTCTCTCTTACTTCTCTGTTTTCTCTGTAACCACTGTTTTTACATCCTAGATTGCACAACCCCTCTCTAAACAGTGTGTGGAAGATATTGATCTTGGCTACCCACCGCATCCGGTTCACTCAAGGATACAGGATCGTGGTTCCAATTCAGTTAGAATTTCAGTGATGATCATAAGACGGGAGGTTCACAGCTGATTTCCAGCAATTTTTTTATAGACACCCTCGACCCGTCTATTCGATGATGTCGTGTTTCCTCTCGGACTCCGTTGTTTCTCTAAGCCAGCCCAAAAGAAGGACCTGGCTCTTGTAATGTCTAGAACGTTGAAAGGAAAAAGTACATTTCCTATCTCCATACATCTACTTAGTTTCAAAATCACAGCAAGGGTGAAGGAATCAGATTCTTTCTGTATTTTTGTCACGTTTTTACATCTGTTCATCTTCCCAAGACCATCACATCATTGGAAGATCTTCTAAACTGCCAATAAAGGGAAAATTAAACATCGCTATTCTTTGAGTAATCATCCTGGGATAATCTTGTTGCTTCCCATTTGTCTGACACCCTCCTCGTGCATTGTCTTCACAAGTCCGTTCTATCTGTGTTTCCTTGTGTTCCCTGGGAAGAGTGGGTACCAACAGAGAAGGTCTGTCGCCCAGGTAGCCTTTGCAGTTGTTCTGTGATGACCTACCAGGGTGATATGGAGAGAAGGGAGGGAGCTCTGGGGGGAGGGGTCTACGTGTGATTATGGCTGATGTTCCTAGTCGTACAGCAGGAAATTGGGGCACAGTGTGAAGCAGTCCTCTGCTTAAAACAATAAATAAAGAAAATTGCCATTCCTAAGGAAATTCATGCTCCCCCAAATCCTGTTCTGTGCTAAAAGGAAGTCACTTGGCCTTTAAGATAAACTGTTTGCTAAGCATTCGTCACAGTTCTGGTCATCTAACAATAACTACAGAGACAACCATCTTTCACAAATGGTGCTCCCGTGACCCCCCAGAATAAGACTCAGCCATGCCTGGGCCATCTTCCTGGTGTCTTTTCTGAAATTCTTCCCAGTTCCTTCGACTGTGTCGCGTCTCTTGCGCACTTTGTGAATTCTCTCTTACTTCTCTGTTTTCTCTGTAACCACTGTTTTTACATCCTAGATTGCACAACCCCTCTCTAAACAGTGTGTGGAAGATATTGATCTTGGCTACCCACCGCATCCGGTTCACTCAAGGATACAGGATCGTGGTTCCAATTCAGTTAGAATTTCAGTGATGATCATAAGCCACTGGCCCACTTTTTTGTTTGTTTTGCGAAGAAAACGATTGCCCATGTTCCTTGAATTTTCTTGAAAGATCTTTTTAAATTTCTGTGTGTCCCTCGATCTGTTGGTCTGCATCAGGTCTTAGTTTGCAGCACATTGACTCTTGATTTCCTTATGAGGAGGTCTTGATTTCATGATGAGGTGCCCAGAGAGTCTTGTCATTTTACTGACAAGTTAGTGAATCTGAGAGCCAAGGTGTTGAGGCAAGACAAGTGGCTTTATTTTGAAGGCTGGCTGACTGAGAATATGATGAGCTAGTGTCTCAAAGTCAGCATCTTGTCAGGGTCTGTCTGCCAGGGTCTTTTTTTTTAATTATTTATTTATTTATTTTTGGCGAGGGCAGCTTGGGAAGGGAGGGGGGCGGGTGGGCCACTTCTGTTGGTCTTTCATTTATATATTTTTCATCAATCTTTGTTCCTTGGCTCATGTGGGCCTCCCATTGTGGTGGCCTCTGCCATCGCAGAGCACTGGCTCTGGACGCACGCGTTCCAGAGCTCCGGCTCGGCCATTGGACACACTGGTCCAGCCGCTTCACAGCATGTGGAATCTTCCTGGGCCAGGGATTGAACCGGCGCCCCTTGCCCTGCAAGGCGGTGTCCTTACCCTCTGGACCACCAGGGGAGCCCTGCCAGGGTCTTTTATAGAATCAACAGGAGAGAGGCTGTGAAGAACCATGAGGGAAAAAAGTTTCGGTCTTGCTCACCCAAGGTCTAACTGACCAAGTTAATGCAAGTCATTGTTAATTTAAAGACAAGGTTCTACTTACACTGGGAAATCAGAGACGGAAAGCAGTGATTTCTTTAGCTAGAGACCATAGAAATTGTAACTATATTTAGTAGTCACGACTCATCAATACTGGAAAGGGTTCTCTCCATGAAATTGAAGGTCTGCCATCCCCATTTGCCTGTGTTTTACTTTGCCTGACTTAGTTCAGGGGTAAAGCCCTCTTGGACAGGCTCATGGGCAAGACCCAGGCCTCTGGACTGCAGGAGGAAGAAGGGAAGGGTCCAGGAAAGACTGACTCCGGTATCTGCTTCGTTGTCATACCAGGAAGGAACTGAGGTGACCGTTTTGTTTGAACCTATATGTGCCTCTCAGGACAGACTGTCCCGGAAGCTAGGGTCTTGCCCAAGTGTTCCGTGCCTATGACTGTCTCGCCTTGAGCAGCAAGGCTCCTGGGAGGCGAAGCCAAAGGCGGCACCACGTCCAAGTTGCCTCTGCTCACTGCAGAACAAGCCAGGGCATCCGAGAGAGGAATGGTCGGAGCAAGGAAAAAGAGTCTATAGGTAAGTCGATGGAGAAGACAGTGATTTCCAACGTATGTGCTTCTGGTTCTGTCACTGCCTAGGGAGCGAAGACCCCACAAGGGCGCCAGCCAGAAATCCACAGCATGTGACAGAAGCTCTGTTGCTCCCCACACAACCCCCAGGATAGTCTGTTGAGTGCATTCATTTTGATAAGCCATGCCATCGACAGAAATTGTGCAACTGTTGATACACCGAAGAAGCCATGACCTGGTTTGTTGATGGCTGTGTTGAAGCATGGGGAGAGAATTTTAGCCACTTAGTGGCCATGACGCATTCACAGTGAATGTTTGGCTGCCATGTTTTCAGTCAGCGAGCTCGCAGTCCAAGAGACTCTCAAGAGTTCTCCGACACGCCAGTTTAAAGGCGTCCATCCATTCATTGACGCTCAGCCGTCTTTTTGCCCCGACTCCCACGGCCACACATGCCCACTAGGAAAACCCTAGCTCTACGTGGATTTTTGTTGGCCACGTGCTGTCTCTGCGTTTTCATTTGCCGTTTAGGCTTGCCATAGCTTTTCTTCGAAGAAGTGAACATCCATTAATGTCATGGGTGCAGTCACCATTGACGGAGACTTCGGAGCCCAAGAAAAGGAAGTCTTTCACTGTTTTGATCGGTTGCCCACTTTTGTGCCATGAAGTGATGGACCCAGATGCCATGGTCTTCGTTTTTTCCATGTTGTGGTTAAGACCAACTTTTCCCTCTTCTCTTTCACCATTTTCAAGAGGCTCTTCAGTTCGTGTACACTGTCTGAAGGGTCCAGGAAAGACTGACTCCGGTATCTGCTTCGTTGTCATACCAGGAAGGAACTGAGGTGACCGTTTTGTTTGAACCTATATGTGCCTCTCAGGACAGACTGTCCTGGAAGCTAGGGTCTTGCCCAAGTGTTCCGTGCCTATGACTGTCTCGCCTTGAGCAGCAAGGCTCCTGGGAGGCGAAGCCAAAGGCGGCACCACGTCCAAGTTGCCTCTGCTCACTGCAGAACAAGCCAGGGCATCCGAGAGAGGAATGGTCGGAGCAAGGAAAAAGAGTCTATAGGTAAGTCGATGGAGAAGACAGTGATTTCCAACGTATGTGCTTCTGGTTCTGTCACTGCCTAGGGAGCGAAGACCCCACAAGGGCGCCAGCCAGAAATCCACAGCATGTGACAGAAGCTCTGTTGCTCCCCACACAACCCCAGGATAGTCTGTTGAGTGCATTCATTTTGATAAGCCATGCCATCGACAGAAATTGTGCAACTGTTGATACACCGAAGAAGCCATGACCTGGTTTGTTGATGGCTGTGTTGAAGCATGGGGAGAGAATTTTAGCCACTTAGTGGCCATGACGCATTCACAGTGAATGTTTGGCTGCCATGTTTTCAGTCAGCGAGCTCGCAGTCCAAGAGACTCTCAAGAGTTCTCCGACACGCCAGTTTAAAGGCGTCCATCCATTCATTGACGCTCAGCCGTCTTTTTGCCCCGACTCCCACGGCCACACATGCCCACTAGGAAAACCCTAGCTCTACGTGGATTTTTGTTGGCCACGTGCTGTCTCTGCGTTTTCATTTGCCGTTTAGGCTTGCCATAGCTTTTCTTCGAAGAAGTGAACATCCATTAATGTCATGGGTGCAGTCACCATTGACGGAGACTTCGGAGCCCAAGAAAAGGAAGTCTTTCACTGTTTTGATCGGTTGCCCACTTTTGTGCCATGAAGTGATGGACCCAGATGCCATGGTCTTCGTTTTTTCCATGTTGTGGTTAAGACCAACTTTTCCCTCTTCTCTTTCACCATTTTCAAGAGGCTCTTCAGTTCGTGTACACTGTCTGTCATAAGGGTGGTGTCCGCTGCATACCTGGAGTTATTGATATTTCTCCTGGTCGTCTGGATTCCAGCTTGTGTGTCTTCCAGACCAGAATGTCACTCGATGTCTCCTGCATATCAATTAAATAGGCAGGGTGAAAATAGATAGCCTTGACGTACGCCTTTCCACGTTTGGAACCAGACCGTTGGTCCATGTCTCGTTCTAACTTAATTGCTTCTTTTCCCACATCCAGGTTTTTGCAATAGGTAAGTGAGATAGTCTGGTATCTTCCACTCTCAGAATTTCCCACAACATGTTGTGATCCACACAGCCAAAGGGTTTCACATAGTTGATGAAACAGAAGGACATGCTCTTCTAAAGTTCCTTTGTGCTTCTTGAGATCCAAGAGATGTTCTCATTTTGGCGTCTTCTTCCGCTGCCTCTTCTCAATCCAGCTTCTCCTTCGGGAGTTTCTTGGTTCATGGACGGCTGATGCCCAGTTGGGCAGATGTGGAGCACTCCTTTGCCACCTTGGGAAATGAATGTGGTCCTTTGAATGTTCTTTCGTGTTTCCCTTCTTGGCTCTTGGAAGTACCGAGGACCTTTGCCGATCCTGAGGCCACTGCGGAGGTTTCTGGAGTCTCTGCCGTGTGGAGTCCATCACTTTTTTTTTTTATTATTATTCTTTATTTTAAAGGTTTTACAGAGTTTTGTTGTTCACAGACATGTACGTTCCCAGATCAGTCATATGCATATCCATGGTCCCCACCCGCCCAGATCCCCCCATCCCACCCCTCCAGACCTTCGCCCCAAGCCATTGTAAGCACTCCTATTCCCTTAGCACTATGACACTAGCTATCTTTTCCACACATAACAGTATAGGTTTCCATGTTACTTCCTCCATGCTTCCCCCTCCCTATTTCTTCGCCACGATGTCCCTATGTCTATGCTCTGTCTGTTTTTCCATGAGTTCCCTGCGTGTGATATCAAGACCGTCCTACTAGATTCCATATATGTGTGTTAGTATACTATATTTGTCTTTCTCTTTTTGAATTACTTCACATTTTATGATAGATTCTAGAACCAGCCACTTCATTAGGACTGAGTCTTCTGCATTTCTTTTAACAGCTGAGTAGTATTCCATTGTATATATGTACCACAGCTTCTGGATCCATTCATTCGTCGATGAACATCTAGGTTGCTTCCATGTTCTGGCTATTGTATAGAGAGCTGCAATGAACATTGGGGTACAGGTGCTTCTTTCAGTTTTGATTTCATCAGGATATAAGCCTAATAGTGGGATTGCTGGGTCATAGGGTGCTTCTATTTTTAGTTTTTTAAGAAATCTCCAGACTGTCTTCCATCGAGGCTGTATCAATTTACGTTCCCACCAGCAATGCAAGAGGGTTCCCTTTTCTCCGCACCCTCTCCAGCATTTATTGTCTGCAGATTTTTTGATGATGGCTATTCTGACGGGTGTGAGGTGGTATCTCATTGTAGTTTTAATTTGCATTTCTCTAATAATAAGCGAGGTTGAGCATCGTTTCATGTGCTTTTGGGCCATCTGTATGTCCTCTTTGGAGAGGCGTCTCTTTAGATCTTTTTCCCATTTTTTGATTGGGTTGTACGTTTTCCCTGTGCTGAATTGTCTGAGTTGCTTGTAGATTTTGGAGATTAATTCTTTGTCTGTTGTTTCATTTGCTATGATTTTCTCCCACTCTGTGGAGTGTCTGTTGAGCTTTTTTGTAATTTCTTTTGCTGTACAAAAGCTTTTAAGTTTCATGAGGTCCCACATGTTCATTTTTCTTTTCAGTTCTGCTATTTTAGTTGGTGGGTCAGAGAAGATCTTGCTTTGATTGATGTCCTTGAGGGATTTGCCTATATTCTCCTCTAAGAGTTTGATGGTTTCTGGTCTTACATTTAGGTCTTTAATCCATTTTGAGTTGATCTTAGTGTATGGTGTCAGGGAATGTTCCAACTTCATTTGTTTGCATGTAGCTGTCCGATTTTCCCAGCACCACTTGTTGAAGAGGCTGTCTTTGTCCCATTTTATAGTTTCGCCTCCTTTGTCAAAAATAAGGTACCCATAGGTGCGTGGCTTTATCTCTGGGTTCTCGATCTTGTTCCATTGGTCTGTAGTTCTGTTTTTGTGCCAGTACCATATTGTTTTGATGACTGTTGCTTTGTAGTAGAGTCTGAAGTTAGGGAGGCTGATCCCTCCAGCTCCGTTTTTGTTTCTCAGAATTGCTTTGGCTATTCGCGGTCTTTTGTGTTTCCATATGAACTGTGTTATTCTTTAGTTCGGTGAAAAAATGTCAATGGAACTTGGATAGGTATTGCATTGAATCTGTAGATGATATTTGGTAGTCTGGTCCTTTTCACAATATTGATTCTTCCGACCCAGGAACATGGAATATCTCTCCATCTGTTTAAGTCTTCTTTAATTTCTTTCATGAGTGTCTTGTAATTTTCTGTGTACAATTCTTTTGTTTCTTTTGGTAGGTTTGTGCATCACTTTTAAGAGTGTCATCTCTTGGGATTGAAAGAGCCCAACTGAAATGACTTTACCTTTAGTCACTTTCTTTGTATGAATGCTTCCTAGGGCCCCATTGACCTCATGCTCTGAGATAGTCTGGCTCTAGGTGAGTGATTCCCACCATCGTGGCCACCTGACTCATTAAGATACTTTTTGTACAGTTTTGCTGTGTGTTCTTTCCACCTCTTCTTGATATCTTCTGTTTCTTTTAGGCCCATGACGTTTCTGTCCTCTTTTGTGCCTCTCTTTGCATGAAGTATTCCCTTGGTAGCTCTAATATCCTTGTGAAGATCTCTAGTCTTTTCCCATCCTATTCCCTTCTTCTATTTGTGTACATTGTTCAAGCAGATAAGCTTCCTAGTCTCTGCATGCCATTCTCTGGAACTCCATTCACATGGATTTGGCTGTTTGTCTCCTTTGCCTTTCACATCTCCAGCATTCTATTCATATTGTTGCTTGCAGCGTCGGGCTTATTATCAGTGTCAGATAGATCCACAAATCGGTGTTGTTTCTGCATTGGCTCAGCCTTTTCATTCTTTCTGGAGGTATTTCCTCAGCTCTTTTTTTTTTTTTTTAATTCTTTATTTTAAAGGTTTTACAGAGTTTTGTTGTTCACAGACATCCTCAGCTCTTCTCCAGGAGCATATGGGTCCCTGGGCAATCTGGGGAGTTAATCCTTCAGTGTCCTGTAGTTTTGCCTTGGCGTGCTATTCATGGGGTTCCCAAGGGTAGAATTCTTCAGCGGTCTGCTGTTCCCTTCTCCGGTTTTAGAGTCTTTGTGTTTTTCTCAGAATTGCTTTGGCTATTCGCGGTCTTTTGTGTTTCCATATGAACTGTGTTATTCTTTAGTTCGGTGAAAAAATGTCAATGGAACTTGGATAGGTATTGCATTGAATCTGTAGATGATATTTGGTAGTCTGGTCCTTTTCACAATATTGATTCTTCCGACCCAGGAACATGGAATATCTCTCCATCTGTTTAAGTCTTCTTTAATTTCTTTCATGAGTGTCTTGTAATTTTCTGTGTACAATTCTTTTGTTTCTTTTGGTAGGTTTGTGCATCACTTTTAAGAGTGTCATCTCTTGGGATTGAAAGAGCCCAACTGAAATGACTTTACCTTTAGTCACTTTCTTTGTATGAATGCTTCCTAGGGCCCCATTGACCTCATGCTCTGAGATAGTCTGGCTCTAGGTGAGTGATTCCCACCATCGTGGCCACCTGACTCATTAAGATACTTTTTGTACAGTTTTGCTGTGTGTTCTTTCCACCTCTTCTTGATATCTTCTGTTTCTTTTAGGCCCATGACGTTTCTGTCCTCTTTTGTGCCTCTCTTTGCATGAAGTATTCCCTTGGTAGCTCTAATATCCTTGTGAAGATCTCTAGTCTTTTCCCATCCTATTCCCTTCTTCTATTTGTGTACATTGTTCAAGCAGATAAGCTTCCTAGTCTCTGCATGCCATTCTCTGGAACTCCATTCACATGGATTTGGCTGTTTGTCTCCTTTGCCTTTCACATCTCCAGCATTCTATTCATATTGTTGCTTGCAGCGTCGGGCTTATTATCAGTGTCAGATAGATCCACAAATCGGTGTTGTTTCTGCATTGGCTCAGCCTTTTCATTCTTTCTGGAGGTATTTCCTCAGCTCTTTTTTTTTTTTTTTAATTCTTTATTTTAAAGGTTTTACAGAGTTTTGTTGTTCACAGACATCCTCAGCTCTTCTCCAGGAGCATATGGGTCCCTGGGCAATCTGGGGAGTTAATCCTTCAGTGTCCTGTAGTTTTGCCTTGGCGTGCTATTCATGGGGTTCCCAAGGGTAGAATTCTTCAGCGGTCTGCTGTTCCCTTCTCCAGTGGACCCCATTTTGTCCGAAATCTCCAACAACCCTTCCATCTTGAGTGGCCCGACACGGCGTGGCTTGTGGCATCATTGAAGTTAGATAACGCTATGGTCCGTGTGCTCACTTCCATTGGTCCACAGGGCCACAGAGCTGCGCGTGGTTGGAGTGACTTCGCACACCCGTTGGTGTACATTTTGGCATGTATACACATCTAGGTTTGTGGTCTTCTGCAGTTTTGACTAGTTTCTTCCGAGCCGTGCCTTTCAGCCACTCTAAAGCTATTCTCCACACCACTCAAGCCTAGCTGTTTGTAGATTCAGTGACCTCGGGGTAATTCCACCCATCCTTTGCAGCATTTCCAGAGAGATCACAACGACCAGATTGAGGATTCCAACGGCATACGCTCTGCTACACCAGTGGGGGTTTGTTTGCATTGTCCATGTGCTCCATGATACCAACGGTGCCCTGGAAACCTTTTGTATATTTGAGTCTGGTCTCTGGTAGCCCATCTGGTGGCCATGCCATGAAGGATCTAAAACACATTCCTTGTCAGGTGTCACTTAGGTCTAGTTGAATTTTCCCAGGATTCAGACCTGATCTCTAAACTTGGGTACAGCAGTTGGATAAGATCTGTATCCTTTTCTTCTTCATTTTTCTTTTTTTTAAAGATTTATCCATTAATTTTTGCCTATGTGCAGTGCTCTTGACTGCACGCAGGAGTTTTTCTAGGTGGGGCAAGCAGGGGCTTTACATTGGAGTAACTTCTTTTGTTGTAAAGGAAAGGACGTAGAGCACAGGCTCAGGAGTTGGCTTTCCACAGGCTCCGTTGCCCCAAGCCATGTGGAATCTTACTTACCAAGGATTGAACCCTCTTTCAACTGCTGGCAGGTGGATTCCCAACCTCGACCACCCGTGATTTTTTTTAATTCTTTATTTTAAAGGTTTTACAGAGTTTTGTTGTTCACAGACATCCTCAGCTCTTCTCCAGGAGCATATGGGTCCCTGGGCAATCTGGGGAGTTAATCCTTCAGTGTCCTGTAGTTTTGCCTTGGCGTGCTATTCATGGGGTTCCCAAGGGTAGAATTCTTCAGCGGTCTGCTGTTCCCTTCTCCAGTGGACCCCATTTTGTCCGAAATCTCCAACAACCCTTCCATCTTGAGTGGCCCGACACGGCGTGGCTTGTGGCATCATTGAAGTTAGATAACGCTATGGTCCGTGTGCTCACTTCCATTGGTCCACAGGGCCACAGAGCTGCGCGTGGTTGAGTGACTTCGCACACCCGTTGGTGTACATTTTGGCATGTATACACATCTAGGTTTGTGGTCTTCTGCAGTTTTGACTAGTTTCTTCCGAGCCGTGCCTTTCAGCCACTCTAAAGCTATTCTCCACACCACTCAAGCCTAGCTGTTTGTAGATTCAGTGACCTCGGGGTAATTCCACCCATCCTTTGCAGCATTTCCAGAGAGATCACAACGACCAGATTGAGGATTCCAACGGCATACGCTCTGCTACACCAGTGGGGGTTTGTTTGCATTGTCCATGTGCTCCATGATACCAACGGTGCCCTGGAAACCTTTTGTATATTTGAGTCTGGTCTCTGGTAGCCCATCTGGTGGCCATGCCATGAAGGATCTAAAACACATTCCTTGTCAGGTGTCACTTAGGTCTAGTTGAATTTTCCCAGGATTCAGACCTGATCTCTAAACTTGGGTACAGCAGTTGGATAAGATCTGTATCCTTTTCTTCTTCATTTTTCTTTTTTTTAAAGATTTATCCATTAATTTTTGCCTATGTGCAGTGCTCTTGACTGCACGCAGGAGTTTTTCTAGGTGGGGCAAGCAGGGGCTTTACATTGGAGTAACTTCTTTTGTTGTAAAGGAAAGGACGTAGAGCACAGGCTCAGGAGTTGGCTTTCCACAGGCTCCGTTGCCCCAAGCCATGTGGAATCTTACTTACCAAGGGATTGAACCCTCTTTCAACTGCTGGCAGGTGGATTCCCAACCCCTCGACCACCCGTGAAACCCCATACATTCTCTTTCGTGAGTGTTTGACAGATTCTCTTGCATTCTAAACCCCTCGAGGGCCATGGGGCACTGGAGAATATGACCTGCTCCTTTCCAGGGAAGTGTCCAGTCCTTCGAAATGCTCGTCTCTGGTGGACTTTGAAGTAGAAGAGGCCCTGGGACCACCTTAAGGTCCTTTGAACTGTGATTCTGTTACTGCTGCTGCTTTGGGCTCCCAAATTTCTGGTGTTGAGTCCTTCAATTCAGATGAGTGAGACATATCCCTCCTTCTGTTCATTCAGGAGTGTGGGTCCCGTCAGAACACCATGTCCCCTCCGTGCCAGCCCATGGTATTTTGTACTTCCTATGAGGCTCGAGGACTCCAACCCCAGTGGTTTTTCTGTAATGTATAAGATGCTTTCCTTCTTAATCTGACTATCCCCTCCTACGACAGTAAGAGACTTCAAAACCCTGTCCCCTCCGCTTTGATGGTCCAGTTCTTTTGCTCCCCCTCGCTTGGAAACTTTTAGGACATGTCTGTCTTCTCCTCATCAGAATTGTGTCTGATGAACACCTCTCCTAATAAAAGCCCAGATTCTCGCCTACTTGATATGGCCACTTGTGCATTTTAGATCAGACATATGTGCAGTGCAGAAGTGAAATCATTTTATTTAAACCCTCCAGAATCAACTACCACAAGACAGAGCATGATTAGTGACCAGGGGGGATGAGATGGGAAAGGGAGGGGCTGTGGGAAGAGAGAAAGATTGTGGCATTTAGGCACCAGCAAGGTCCTCTTCCAGTGGTTGATCCTGATTCCACGCGGAAGAGGATGCGTCTGGTCTCAGGCTTTCTTCCTGCAGGAGAACAGGACCAGAAGTTTCAGAGGTTTGACCATGTGTTTTTGAAGAGATGTGAGCCTCAGGTGGTAGGATGTCCGGGGTCCTGGAGCTGGTCGTGGGTCTAGTGGACAGAATCCTGGTCGACCTCAGTGTTCCGCATCTGTGCGATGGGAGGTTCCCTGTGGTTTGGTGCCCCAAGCCATGTGGAATCTTACTTACCAAGGATTGAACCCTCTTTCAACTGCTGGCAGGTGGATTCCCAACCCTCGACCACCCGTGAACCCCCATACATTCTCTTTCGTGAGTGTTTGACAGATTCTCTTGCATTCTAAACCCCTCGAGGGCCATGGGGCACTGGAGAATATGACCTGCTCCTTTCCAGGGAAGTGTCCAGTCCTTCGAAATGCTCGTCTCTGGTGGACTTTGAAGTAGAAGAGGCCCTGGGACCACCTTAAGGTCCTTTGAACTGTGATTCTGTTACTGCTGCTGCTTTGGGCTCCCAAATTTCTGGTGTTGAGTCCTTCAATTCAGATGAGTGAGACATATCCCTCCTTCTGTTCATTCAGGAGTGTGGGTCCCGTCAGAACACCATGTCCCCTCCGTGCCAGCCCATGGTATTTTGTACTTCCTATGAGGCTCGAGGACTCCAACCCCAGTGGTTTTTCTGTAATGTATAAGATGCTTTCCTTCTTAATCTGACTATCCCCTCCTACGACAGTAAGAGACTTCAAAACCCTGTCCCCTCCGCTTTGATGGTCCAGTTCTTTTGCTCCCTCTCGCTTGGAAACTTTTAGGACATGTCTGTCTTCTCCTCATCAGAATTGTGTCTGATGAACACCTCTCCTAATAAAAGCCCAGATTCTCGCCTACTTGATATGGCCACTTGTGCATTTTAGATCAGACATATGTGCAGTGCAGAAGTGAAATCATTTTATTTAAACCCTCCAGAATCAACTACCACAAGACAGAGCATGATTAGTGACCAGGGGGGATGAGATGGGAAAGGGAGGGGCTGTGGGAAGAGAGAAAGATTGTGGCATTTAGGCACCAGCAAGGTCCTCTTCCAGTGGTTGATCCTGATTCCACGCGGAAGAGGATGCGTCTGGTCTCAGGCTTTCTTCCTGCAGGAGAACAGGACCAGAAGTTTCAGAGGTTTGACCATGTGTTTTTGAAGAGATGTGAGCCTCAGGTGGTAGGATGTCCGGGGTCCTGGAGCTGGTCGTGGGTCTAGTGGACAGAATCCTGGTCGACCTCAGTGTTCCGCATCTGTGCGATGGGAGGTTCCCTGTGGAAATATCCCCAGGATGCCGATATGGTGGGGTCCTCACCATTTGGGCTGGTTTGTAGGAGGAACAATTTTGGAACGCATGTCCAAAGGATGGTTCATCTGAACACAGTTTACAGTCTCTCCCTTGTACACTTTTCCTTATTTCACGTAGTTTCTCTTTCTGTGCTCAGTAATCAGTCCTTTATTTCTGATCATTTTTTGAATATAGATGATGAACAGTGCTGTGAATAGTTTCATTTGTGCCCCACTTTTTTTGAGTCTACATATAGGCAATATTGGTAGATATTTGTCTTTGTGTTCTGACTTGGTTTGTTCACGATGATAATCCCTTGGTCCATCTATGTTGATGAAAAGGGCATTATGTCATTCTTATTAATGGCTGAGTCCTACTCCATTGACCGTATGTGCCACTTCTTTCTTATCATACTGACCTGAAAACAAACGTTTTTGTTGCCTTTTCTCTTTCATAGTACTTCTCACTGGAAAATCAAAGCCCACGCTTTAGCCTAGCGGCGTGTTGCTTTCTGAGGATGCCTTAGTTTAGAAAGTTTGAAGATCTCCGTTTTATAAAATCCCCTTCATAAGGGGGTTGTGATTCAAATGTAAGTTTCAGACTGTGTGGTTGGGAAGCCCTGACTGAGTCTGTCAGAATCACATGGGATTAAATACAGGCTGTTTTGTCAGTGAGCTCTCTTTAATCCTGGCTGTCCTGGAAGGCTGGTGTGTGTGTGTGTGTGTGTGTGTGTGTGTATGCACAGCCATGAGGTCAGGACTGATGGGCACCCTGCTTGATTCCTCAATCTAGTGGAGCTTCCTGCGCCCTTCTGAGGACGCTGCCCTATAAGACTCCTCAAGGATGAGGCTTGCTCACTAAAGCTGCTCAGCGTCAATCAAGCCACCCATTGGCAATCTAATATAGCTTAAGAGAAGAGGAATTTTGAAAGGAGACAGACTTCATGATATATATTATGTCAGGCATCAGGAGGAAGAATTATTCCCTACAAACTTTGGCATGTATAATATAGGCATTCGTGGAAAAATATCCACCTGCCAATGCGGGAGACGCAAAAGCCAAAGCTTCTATCCCTGGTTTGTGAGGTTCCCCTGGAGGAAGATTTGGGATCCCATTCTAGGATTCATACCATAAGAATTCATCAAATAGCTCAGTGGACTACAGTACATGGGGCTACAAAGAGTCAGTCCCTGCTAAAGTGACTTAGTAGTCATTAGGCAGGAAATAAAAGTGTGTGCGTCTTGCTTGATCTGGTCGGGCAGAAATAAGAATAGACTGTATATACTTAAATGTGTCGAAGTCACTTTTACTCACTACTCTGGACAGTCGTCTGCAGGAAAGAAAAAAAAAAAAACAGGGACAAAGAAGAGAGCCATCGATGACTACATTCCCCCAGTGAGTTCAGTGTTTCCAAGTGATGTATTTTATCAGAGAGTACATACGGAAGATAAAATTTTAAGTGACTTGAGTGGTTTGTTCACGATGATAATCCCTTGGTCCATCTATGTTGATGAAAAGGGCATTATGTCATTCTTATTAATGGCTGAGTCCTACTCCATTGACCGTATGTGCCACTTCTTTCTTATCATACTGACCTGAAAACAAACGTTTTTGTTGCCTTTTCTCTTTCATAGTACTTCTCACTGGAAAATCAAAGCCCACGCTTTAGCCTAGCGGCGTGTTGCTTTCTGAGGATGCCTTAGTTTAGAAAGTTTGAAGATCTCCGTTTTATAAAATCCCCTTCATAAGGGGGTTGTGATTCAAATGTAAGTTTCAGACTGTGTGGTTGGGAAGCCCTGACTGAGTCTGTCAGAATCACATGGGATTAAATACAGGCTGTTTTGTCAGTGAGCTCTCTTTAATCCTGGCTGTCCTGGAAGGCTGGTGTGTGTGTGTGTGTGTGTGTGTGTGTGTATGCACAGCCATGAGGTCAGGACTGATGGGCACCCTGCTTGATTCCTCAATCTAGTGGAGCTTCCTGCGCCCTTCTGAGGACGCTGCCCTATAAGACTCCTCAAGGATGAGGCTTGCTCACTAAAGCTGCTCAGCGTCAATCAAGCCACCCATTGGCAATCTAATATAGCTTAAGAGAAGAGGAATTTTGAAAGGAGACAGACTTCATGATATATATTATGTCAGGCATCAGGAGGAAGAATTATTCCCTACAAACTTTGGCATGTATAATATAGGCATTCGTGGAAAAATATCCACCTGCCAATGCGGGAGACGCAAAAGCCAAAGCTTCTATCCCTGGTTTGTGAGGTTCCCCTGGAGGAAGATTTGGGATCCCATTCTAGGATTCATACCATAAGAATTCATCAAATAGCTCAGTGGACTACAGTACATGGGGCTACAAAGAGTCAGTCCCTGCTAAAGTGACTTAGTAGTCATTAGGCAGGAAATAAAAGTGTGTGCGTCTTGCTTGATCTGGTCGGGCAGAAATAAGAATAGACTGTATATACTTAAATGTGTCGAAGTCACTTTTACTCACTACTCTGGACAGTCGTCTGCAGGAAAGAAAAAAAAAAAAACAGGGACAAAGAAGAGAGCCATCGATGACTACATTCCCCCAGTGAGTTCAGTGTTTCCAAGTGATGTATTTTATCAGAGAGTACATACGGAAGATAAAATTTTAAGTGACTTGAGTGGTTTCCTGGAATATATGTTACAACTGATTGAAAGAGTCGGGGAAAAGTACAGTTTCATTACCGTTATCGATGAAATTCAGAGTATTGTCTTCTGGAATTCCTTTCTTCCTTGCCTACCTTTTGAACATATCTATGTGACTTTGTCACAAGCCGTTTTCTTTGCCTGAAAGTCACCATGGACATATCAGAATGTTGTGCTCAGAACTCCTAGAAATTTCAGAATACACAGAATAAGAAATTGGCTGGGCCAATCAGATCTTCATGTGTATAGTTCAAGAGAACCTCAGAACATTTCCATTTCCCGTGACGGTGACCTCTGCTTTCCTGAGAATGAATCTCCATACAACTTTGTATTCCTAGGCCCTCCACTGCCTGGCCCCATTGCCATCATTGGGATCCCTCTAAGAATCCTTCACTCCATGAACATGAAGACCACAGGCCATCCATGAAATAGTGAAGATGGTCAGCACCTCTTGATTTTCTCACTGAGCTTCCTGACGATGGGGGTGTTTATGACGCATGGTGTCGCGGGCACTGTGTTGTAGCTTACTCTGATTCCTATTTTTATTGGTTTTCACTGAGAGGCACTATGTTAAATAAATCAGAGACCTTTTACAGTCAGTGTTGTCCCCTCAGAGTCATGAGCCTCGGACTTGGACAATAAAGTGTCATGCTATTGAGTACTGTCAAACCAAGAGTAGCTTTATTAATCACAAAGCATATAACAAGCAGACTCAAGGTTCCATTAATCAGGATTCAAATAAAGGCAAGCACAAGTAATCAGAAATAATCAGAACTCAATCAAATGCAAACAGATGTTCTTACCCCAGAGCTGGAGAGTTTCCTCACATCCAGGCAATAAAAGTGTGCGTCTGGATCTGGTCGACCAGAAATAAGAATAGACTGTATATACTTAAATGTGTCGAAGTCACTTTTACTCACTACTCTGGACAGTCGTCTGCAGGAAAGAAAAAAAAAAAAACAGGGACAAAGAAGAGAGCCATCGATGACTACATTCCCCCAGTGAGTTCAGTGTTTCCAAGTGATGTATTTTATCAGAGAGTACATACGGAAGATAAAATTTTAAGTGACTTGAGTGGTTTCCTGGAATATATGTTACAACTGATTGAAAGAGTCGGGGAAAAGTACAGTTTCATTACCGTTATCGATGAAATTCAGAGTATTGTCTTCTGGAATTCCTTTCTTCCTTGCCTACCTTTTGAACATATCTATGTGACTTTGTCACAAGCCGTTTTTCTTTGCCTGAAAGTCACCATGGACATATCAGAATGTTGTGCTCAGAACTCCTAGAAATTTCAGAATACACAGAATAAGAAATTGGCTGGGCCAATCAGATCTTCATGTGTATAGTTCAAGAGAACCTCAGAACATTTCCATTTCCCGTGACGGTGACCTCTGCTTTCCTGAGAATGAATCTCCATACAACTTTGTATTCCTAGGCCCTCCACTGCCTGGCCCCATTGCCATCATTGGGATCCCTCTAAGAATCCTTCACTCCATGAACATGAAGACCACAGGCCATCCATGAAATAGTGAAGATGGTCAGCACCTCTTGATTTTCTCACTGAGCTTCCTGACGATGGGGGTGTTTATGACGCATGGTGTCGCGGGCACTGTGTTGTAGCTTACTCTGATTCCTATTTTTATTGGTTTTCACTGAGAGGCACTATGTTAAATAAATCAGAGACCTTTTACAGTCAGTGTTGTCCCCTCAGAGTCATGAGCCTCGGACTTGGACAATAAAGTGTCATGCTATTGAGTACTGTCAAACCAAGAGTAGCTTTATTAATCACAAAGCATATAACAAGCAGACTCAAGGTTCCATTAATCAGGATTCAAATAAAGGCAAGCACAAGTAATCAGAAATAATCAGAACTCAATCAAATGCAAACAGATGTTCTTACCCCAGAGCTGGAGAGTTTCCTCACATCCAGCACAGCCAATCTCCGTGAGCGAGCCTCCCGCACCATCTTACCTTACCCTTTTGTATTTTTTTCAACCAGAAATCTCAAGTTAGCTAGTAACCATAAAGAAGCTTTTTGTCTCTCTAGAGATATAAAAGAGGTCATTACCGGAGCCCTTTGCTCCCCCATGAGTACCTTTGTTCTCGAGGGTAAACATTTGTTTATAGAAAAAACATTCTTACAATTCTTAATCTATGAAGGGAACCAGAGTTGTAAAAAGCGTGTTTCATTAGCATTGAAAAGGGGTAAGAGGAAGCGGTTTTGCGCTCTGCATTAGCACCTCTATCGATGTTTGCCAAAGGTAATAGTTTAAAACTGCTAATCTTATGAGTGGGGCTATACCGGCCCAGGCTTTTATCAGTAACTAGCTACCTATTCATCCTTGGAGGAGGTTTCAGAGATGCGAGGCTTGTAGGTAGCAGTTATTGTTAGTGTAAGGAGACAATTGTCTGCTAGGCCCAGATATCTTTTCTTGATCTTTCCTGTGAGAAGTGAACATTCTTTCCCTTTCCCATGACAGTGGCAGTGGGGATTTTAGGATGCTGTATGTACCAATGAAGGCCATGATATCTGTGTCATTTCCTTGTTCATCTCATTCAAAATATGTCCTATAATTGTATTCCGGGTCACGGACAAGTTGAACTTTATTTCGACCTGCATCTGTGAGTGAGAGAAAAGGTACACCCATTCCATCTTGTGTTAATTTCGCTTTGTTTAGATGCATTGGGGCGGGGGAGGTCCTTAAGATCAAGGTGTGGTGTGTTAATGTCTGTCTCCTTTCCTGTCTGCCATGAAGGCTACCGGTGTAGGTCAGCTAGGACAGTCAGGCAGACTTTTCCTCCCCGCCTCCCTCCTCCCTGTCTTTCTAAGATGCCTTCTAGAACGTGTGTCCTCATGACAGCAGTAGATAGTTTTGCGATTTTAGTGATGAATGAGTTTAGTTTTGGCTCCTCCGGGCCTTCATTGCTGCCCGTAGGTTTTTCCTCCTCGTGGTTGTGACTGGGGGACTCCTCTCCACATTGGCCGCCCGGGCAACTCGCTGCAGTGGGTTCTCTGTTGTGAGCACAGCTCTGGGATGCTTGGGCTCAGTCATTCTGGCTCATGGGTTCCAGAGTGCCAGCTCCGTGGTTGTGGCCTATGGGCTGCGTTGTCCCTAGGCTTGTGTACACGTCCTGGACCAGGGATCAATCCATTGGAGTCCTAGCAGAGTGGTGAGAGTCTGCATCCTTGAGGTCCTCCTTTTTAGTCTGGAGCCAGTCATGCAGAGTTCCAAGTCTGGCTTCTTAATCCCCGTATGGTTTTCCGGGAAACAGGTGGTCAGGTGGTTTTCTACTACCATCTCTGTAAGACTTTTCTACAGTTCCTGGAAAGACTTTCCTTACAGCCTTAGGCATCATCCTTGAAGTGGAGTAGATGGCTTTCTGGAGTCCCTCGGCGTCCTCCTTGATCTAGTGGACATTGGCCATTTGATCTCTGGTTCCTCTTCTAATCCCAGCTTGTACTTCAGTTCACCAAAATACAGATGCGTAGCTTGAAGGGTTTTCAGGAGAACCCTACTCAAGTGTGAGATTAACACCGTCGAACAGTCTTTGAACCATTTCGTCGTTGTCCTCCTTTGGGATTGGAAGGAACACTGACTGTATTTCAGTCCAGTGGGCACTCTAGTTTTCCAAACTGTCTGGCGTATGGGGCGCCGCACTTTAATGGCGTCATTGTTTAGGGTTTTCAGTTCTTGAGCTTGGATGCTTGTCTCCTCCCCTAGCTTTGTTGATAGTCATATTTCCCGTGGTCTACCTAACTGAGTTGTGCTCAGTCGTGTCAGGGTGTTCCAATGCTTGACCTCTGATTGACAGCAGGAGACGAATGTAGGTGTTTCTGAATGTTTCCTATGGTTTACATAGCTTTGCATTGTCAATGCCTGACCGTCGTCTCATTGAGGAATGTTCATTTGAGTCGTTCCATCCCTTGACCTCTCCTAGCAAGAGTTGAAAGTCGGTGTATGGCATTTTGAAGACCGTTGAGACCGAGATTTCTTCCTGAAAGGGACACCTTCTTCCCTGGGAAATGCTCATACTTACATTCAAAAGAATAAAGTAAAAATTCTCTACTACACCTATTCTGCCAGCTCCGTGGTTGTGGCCTATGGGCTGCTGATTGTCACCTATGGGCTTTTGGCTCATGGGTTCCAGAGTGCCAGCTCCGTGGTTGTGGCCTATGGGCTGCGTTGTCCCTAGGCTTGTGTACACGTCCTGGACCAGGGATCAATCCATTGGAGTCCTAGCAGAGTGGTGAGAGTCTGCATCCTTGAGGTCCTCCTTTTTAGTCTGGAGCCAGTCATGCAGAGTTCCAAGTCTGGCTTCTTAATCCCCGTATGGTTTTCCGGGAAACAGGTGGTCAGGTGGTTTTCTACTACCATCTCTGTAAGACTTTTCTACAGTTCCTGGAAAGACTTTCCTTACAGCCTTAGGCATCATCCTTGAAGTGGACTAGATGGCTTTCTGGAGTCCCTCGGCGTCCTCCTTGATCTAGTGGACATTGGCCATTTGATCTCTGGTTCCTCTTCTAATCCCAGCTTGTACTTCAGTTCACCAAAATACAGATGCGTAGCTTGAAGGGTTTTCAGGAGAACCCTACTCAAGTGTGAGATTAACACCGTCGAACAGTCTTTGAACCATTTCGTCGTTGTCCTCCTTTGGGATTGGAAGGAACACTGACTGTATTTCAGTCCAGTGGGCACTCTAGTTTTCCAAACTGTCTGGCGTATGGGGCGCCGCACTTTAACGGCGTCATTGTTTAGGGTTTTCAGTTCTTGAGCTTGGATGCTTGTCTCCTCCCCTAGCTTTGTTGATAGTCATGTTTCCCGTGGTCTACCTAACTGAGTTGTGCTCAGTCGTGTCAGGGTGTTCCAATGCTTGACCTCTGATTGACAGCAGGAGACGAATGTAGGTGTTTCTGAATGTTTCCTATGGTTTACATAGCTTTGCATTGTCAATGCCTGACCGTCGTCTCATTGAGGAATGTTCATTTGGAGTCGTTCCATCCCTTGACCTCTCCTAGCAAGAGTTGAAAGTCGGTGTATGGCATTTTGAAGACCGTTGAGACCGAGATTTCTTCCTGAAAGGGACACCTTCTTCCCTGGGAAATGCTCATACTTACATTCAAAAGAATAAAGTAAAAATTCTTCTACTACACCTATCACGCGTTTTTTGACGCATTCTCTATCTGACCTGAGAGAGAACATTGGCAAATTTGTTGACTGATACGCATTTGGTGCTTACTTGGCTCTGGCAGAGTGCCTGAATAACCAAGGATGGCGCCTTGGACCCCTGAACAGGTGTCAGAGCTGAACGCCGTCCTCAAGGAAAAGAAATGCAAAAAAATCAAAATGGCTGCCTGAGGAGGCATTGTAAAGAGCTGATAAGAGACGAGAAAGGCAGAGGAGACAAGGAAAGATACCACCAAGAGATTGCAGAGCTCCAGAGAAGAACCCAGTTGGGTGCTCGCTCACGTCCAGCCATACATTATAGAGCGCAGAGTCACGTGGGCCCTGGGACGAATTACTACGCACACAGTTGGCAGACGTGATGGACTTTCTGCTGGGCTGTTTGAAATCCTGCCACACCTTTGCACTCATTTTCCATGTCATTTCCAAGTCATGCTCAAAATCCTCCCAGCTGGGATTCAATTCGACCTCAACGGAACTTCCAGATGGACACACTGGGTTTAATGAAGGGAGCAGAACCCGAGTTCATGGAGCCAACATTCGGCGGGCCATCAACAGAGCCAGGGTATTCCAGAAAAGCGTCTACCTCTGCCTCATGATGAAGGTGAAAAGGAGAGGCAGAAGCTGGCCTAAAACTCAGCCCGAACACACGGGTGGTGGCGGCGCCCTGTGGCGTCATTGTTTAGGGTTTTCAGTTCTTGAGCTTGGATGCTTGTCTCCTCCCCTAGCTTTGTTGATAGTCATGTTTCCCGTGGTCTACCTAACTGAGTTGTGCTCAGTCGTGTCAGGGTGTTCCAATGCTTGACCTCTGATTGACAGCAGGAGACGAATGTAGGTGTTTCTGAATGTTTCCTATGGTTTACATAGCTTTGCATTGTCAATGCCTGACCGTCGTCTCATTGAGGAATGTTCATTTGGAGTCGTTCCATCCCTTGACCTCTCCTAGCAAGAGTTGAAAGTCGGTGTATGGCATTTTGAAGACCGTTGAGACCGAGATTTCTTCCTGAAAGGGACACCTTCTTCCCTGGGAAATGCTCATACTTACATTCAAAAGAATAAAGTAAAAATTCTTCTACTACACCTATCACGCGTTTTTTGACGCATTCTCTATCTGACCTGAGAGAGAACATAGGCAAATTTGTTGACTGATACGCATTTGGTGCTTACTTGGCTCTGGCAGAGTGCCTGAATAACCAAGGATGGCGCCTTGGACCCCTGAACAGGTGTCAGAGCTGAACGCCGTCCTCAAGGAAAAGAAATGCAAAAAAATCAAAATGGCTGCCTGAGGAGGCATTGTAAAGAGCTGATAAGAGACGAGAAAGGCAGAGGAGACAAGGAAAGATACCACCAAGAGATTGCAGAGCTCCAGAGAAGAACCCAGTTGGGTGCTCGCTCACGTCCAGCCATACATTATAGAGCGCAGAGTCACGTGGGCCCTGGGACGAATTACTACGCACACAGTTGGCAGACGTGATGGACTTTCTGCTGGGCTGTTTGAAATCCTGCCACACCTTTGCACTCATTTTCCATGTCATTTCCAAGTCATGCTCAAAATCCTCCCAGCTGGGATTCAATTCGACCTCAACGGAACTTCCAGATGGACACACTGGGTTTAATGAAGGGAGCAGAACCCGAGTTCATGGAGCCAACATTCGGCGGGCCATCAACAGAGCCAGGGTATTCCAGAAAAGCGTCTACCTCTGCCTCATGATGAAGGTGAAAAAGGAGAGGGCAGAAGCTGGCCTAAAACTCAGCCCCGAACACACGGGTCGTGGCGTGGCGCCCTGTCCTGGAATTCTCCAGACAGGGACACTTCAGTGGCTTGCCCTGCCCTCCTCCACGGGGCTCTTCCAGACCTGGGGAAGGGTATTCATGCTTCTTGTGTGATCGGCCGGTTCAGCTGCATTGTTTCCCCCAGCCCCACCTGGGAAGCTCTCATGGAGCTTTGTCAGCTGTGGGAAATTCTGTGGTGATGGAACATTGTGTAAGGAAGCCCCTCAGGGCCGTGCTCCCTGTGTGCCCTGCTCCAGCCCTCAGTGCTGGACTCTGTGGGGAATGTGGCCTAGAAATTCTGCAGGAAGTGTTCAACCCAAAAACGGGACTGTGGGGCTCCAGGACATGAGCCTCTTCCCCCTCCTCTGTGCCCCTTTGCTTTAATGACTTGGTGTCGGTGTGCCTTCTGCGAACGTTGCCTCTCTAAGCAAAGACTCCCGGGGCATTCCTGGTGGCTCACAGGGGACTTGCTTACCCACAGCTCACAGACCCTGCTCAGCCCCAGTGCTCAGGGGGTCCTGCTCTCACGCTCATCCAGAGTTTCCTGGAGACGAGGGAGCCACACCTCCCTCAGGCTCAGGGCTTTACCCATGGTTTCATTCTTTGTTCTTGTTTACTTACTTTCTGTAGAAGTCTATCTCTGCTGTGTTGTCTCGGTTGAACTGAATCTGATGTAAATGAACGCTGAATGGTCCACCCTCCATGATCTTGTCTAAGTTATGAGAGGCCATGTAGTGGGTTCTCCATTTTCCTGAAAGTTGGGTGCTCGCTCCCCAGCATACATTATAGCGCAGAGTCTTGGGACGAATTACTACGCACACAGTAGGCAGACGTGATGGACTTTCTGCTGGGCTGTTTGAAATCCTGCCACACCTTTGCACTCATTTTCCATGTCATTTCCAAGTCATGCTCAAAATCCTCCCAGCTGGGATTCAATTCGACCTCAACGGAACTTCCAGATGGACACACTGGGTTTAATGAAGGGAGCAGAACCCGAGTTCATGGAGCCAACATTCGGCGGGCCATCAACAGAGCCAGGGTATTCCAGAAAAGCGTCTACCTCTGCCTCATGATGAAGGTGAAAAAGGAGAGGGCAGAAGCTGGCCTAAAACTCAGCCCCGAACACACGGGTCGTGGCGTGGCGCCCTGTCCTGGAATTCTCCAGACAGGGACACTTCAGTGGCTTGCCCTGCCCTCCTCCACGGGGCTCTTCCAGACCTGGGGAAGGGTATTCATGCTTCTTGTGTGATCGGCCGGTTCAGCTGCATTGTTTCCCCCAGCCCCACCTGGGAAGCTCTCATGGAGCTTTGTCAGCTGTGGGAAATTCTGTGGTGATGGAACATTGTGTAAGGAAGCCCCTCAGGGCCGTGCTCCCTGTGTGCCCTGCTCCAGCCCTCAGTGCTGGACTCTGTGGGGAATGTGGCCTAGAAATTCTGCAGGAAGTGTTCAACCCAAAAACGGGACTGTGGGGCTCCAGGACATGAGCCTCTTCCCCCTCCTCTGTGCCCCTTTGCTTTAATGACTTGGTGTCGGTGTGCCTTCTGCGAACGTTGCCTCTCTAAGCAAAGACTCCGGGACATTCCCTGGTGGCTCACAGGGGACTTGCTTACCCACAGCTCACAGACCCTGCTCAGCCCCAGTGCTCAGGGGGTCCTGCTCTCACGCTCATCCAGAGTTTCCTGGAGACGAGGGAGCCACACCTCCCTCAGGCTCAGGGCTTTACCCATGGTTTCATTCTTTGTTCTTGTTTACTTACTTTCTGTAGAAGTCTATCTCTGCTGTGTTGTCTCGGTTGAACTGAATCTGATGTAAATGAACGCTGAATGGTCCACCCTCCATGATCTTGTCTAAGTTATGAGAGGCCATGTAGTGGGTTCTCCATTTTCCTGAAAGCTAAAATTAACATCTGTTGGAGAAATGTTAGTCCCTCCATCTCTATTCTCTCCAACATCATCCCTGATGAGTTTCTTGAGAGTCTCAAGGGAGTAAAGGGCGCCTCACTTTATGGATCGTGGCCCTATGTATAAAATCATGTAAAAAGTCGAGCGAAAGGAGGCATTGAGGTATTTTCTGACATAGCTCGATCTGTCTTGTCCAATGCAGGAGCTCCCATCTAACGGGGATAGGATCTTCTTTCTGCTTTCAAAGAGCAGCCGAAATGCATGCGAGCCAGTGGGTACACAGGGGGAATGACAGAGACCCCTATGGATAGGGACAGATGGACGTGAGACAGAGAGCCCGTACGACAGAACAAGTAGCCCATAGGAAATGGGGACAGAGCTGGCTCATGGAGCAACATCGAGTCACAGGGAGCTGCCTTGACCCCTGCATCCATATGGTCAACCCCCCAACGACACACACACACACACACACACACACACACACACACACACACACACACACACACACACCAGAAGTGCACCGCCCAATTTTCATCACCCTTCGTATGCATGTGAGATATATCTGGGCATCCGCTGGGCTGGGATCAAGCAGGGCAAGGACAAGTCGGAACCCAAGGAGCTTCACCTTGCTGCCCTCCTGGTCATTGTCTGTAGGTGCTGTGGGCATCCCTGGTGTTGGGAAGTAGGCGAAATCCGTGCCCAATGACTTGGTGTCGGTGTGCCTTCTGGACGTTGCCTCTCTAAGCAAAGACTCGGGACATTCCCTGGTGGCTCACAGGGACTTGCTTACCCACAGCTCACAGACCCTGCTCAGCCCCAGTGCTCAGGGGGTCCTGCTCTCACGCTCATCCAGAGTTTCCTGGAGACGAGGGAGCCACACCTCCCTCAGGCTCAGGGCTTTACCCATGGTTTCATTCTTTGTTCTTGTTTACTTACTTTCTGTAGAAGTCTATCTCTGCTGTGTTGTCTCGGTTGAACTGAATCTGATGTAAATGAACGCTGAATGGTCCACCCTCCATGATCTTGTCTAAGTTATGAGAGGCCATGTAGTGGGTTCTCCATTTTCCTGAAAGCTAAAATTAACATCTGTTGGAGAAATGTTAGTCCCTCCATCTCTATTCTCTCCAACATCATCCCTGATGAGTTTCTTGAGAGTCTCAAGGGAGTAAAGGGCGCCTCACTTTATGGATCGTGGCCCTATGTATAAAATCATGTAAAAAGTCGAGCGAAAGGAGGCATTGAGGTATTTTCTGACATAGCTCGATCTGTCTTGTCCAATGCAGGAGCTCCCATCTAACGGGGATAGGATCTTCTTTCTGCTTTCAAAGAGCAGCCGAAATGCATGCGAGCCAGTGGGTACACAGGGGGAATGACAGAGACCCCTATGGATAGGGACAGATGGACGTGAGACAGAGAGCCCGTACGACAGAACAAGTAGCCCATAGGAAATGGGGACAGAGCTGGCTCATGGAGCAACATCGAGTCACAGGGAGCTGCCTTGACCCCTGCATCCATATGGTCAACCCCCCAACGACACACACACACACACACACACACACACACACACACACACACACACACACACACACACCAGAAGTGCACCGCCCAATTTTCATCACCCTTCGTATGCATGTGAGATATATCTGGGCATCCGCTGGGCTGGGATCAAGCAGGGCAAGGACAAGTCGGAACCCAAGGAGCTTCACCTTGCTGCCCTCCTGGTCATTGTCTGTAGGTGCTGTGGGCATCCCTGGTGTTGGGAAGTAGGCGAAATCCGTGCCCCTTTTAGAGCATCCCATTTAGAGTGTCTGTGTGTTGGCTTGAGCTATCGGGAACCAGTGGTGGTTCCTCATACAACCAAAGGTACACAGAAGTCATCCTTTGGATCCTGGTCGGCGGGCATGAGCCTTTCTGGCCTTGTGTCATGGTCAGAGAAAGACTTGTTTAAAGGGCAGCTTCTGTGGATGTAGGCTTTTGATCTCACGAGGTAAGTGAGAAATCACAGTTTTAAGGTAAGGACTTCTTACGTTTCCCCCTTTCCAGAATTGCAGAATATGGTGAGTTGCCTGATGGCATGTGGGATCTTCCTGGTCCAGAGATTGAACCCTCTTTCAACCACTGGCAGGTGGATTCTCAGCCCGTGGACCACCCGTGAAACTCCATACATTCTCTTTGGTGAGTGTTTGACAGATTCTCTTGCATTGTAAACCCCTCGAGGACCATGGGGCACTGGAGAGTGTGCCCGCCCCTTTCCAGGGGAGTGTCGAGTCCTTGGAAATGCTCGTCTCTGGTGGACTTTGAAGCAGAAGAGGCCCGGGGACCACCTTTAGGTCTTTTGAACTGGGACTCCAATATCGATGCCTCTTTGGGCTCCCAAATTTCCGGTATTTATTGAGGCACTGTTGACTCCTTCACTTCAGATGAGTGAGACATATCCCTCCTTCCGTTCATTCAGGAGTGTGGGTCCCGTCAGAACACCATGTCCCCTCAGTGCCAGCCCATGGCATTTTGTACTTCCTGTGAGGCTCAGAGCATCCAACCCCAGTAGTTTTTCTCTGATGTATAGCATGTCCCTCCTTCCGTTCATTCAGGAGTGTGGGTCCCGTCAGAACACCATGTCCCCTCAGTGCCAGCCCATGGCATTTTGTACTTCCTGTGAGGCTCAGAGCATCCAACCCCAGTAGTTTTTCTCTGATGTATAGCATGCTTTCTTTCTTAATCTGACTATCCCCTCCTACGACAGTAAGAGACTCCAAAACCCTATTCCCTGGGCTGATGGTGGGGTCCCTTTTCTCCCTCTCTCTCTCTCTCTCTTAGACACGTCTAGGACATATCTATCTTTTCCTCGTCTGAATTTTCTCTGATGCACACCTCTCCTAGAAAGGCCCAGATTCTCGCCTACTGGATGTGGCCATCTGTGCATTTAAAATGAGTCACACATGTGTGGTGCAGCTTCAAAACCAATTTATTTAAACCCTCCAAAATCGACTACCACCCGAGAGGACATGATTAGTGATCCCAGGGGATGAGGTGGGAAGGGGAGGGTGTGTGTGAAGAGAGAAGGATCATGGTATTCAGGAACCAGCAAGGTCCTCTTCCGTTGGTTCATCTTAGTTGCATGTGGAAGAGGGGTCTCTTCCTGTTGGAGGATAAGACAGGACCGGAGGTTTCAGCGGGTCCACTGTGCCACTGGAGAGGCGTGAGCCTCAGGCAGTAGGACGTCCAGGCGCCAGGAGCTGGTTGCTGATACAGTGGCAGAAGCCTGTGGACCCCAGTGCTCCATGACTCTATGACGGGACGTTCTCTGTGGAATGTCCCCCAGGATGTAGATCCTGGGTGGATCCTTGGCATTTGGGGTGGATTCTAGGAGAAGCCCTTTTGGAACACATGTCATCAGCGTGGTTCATTGAAAGACACAGTAGAGTCTCTCAAGTACACTGTGTTTTTCCTAAATTCCCATATTTCTCTTTCGGTGTTCAGGAATGAATCTTAAAATATTAATCTTTGTTTGAATATAGATGATTAACTCTGTTGTGAATCATTTCACTGGTACCTCCATTATCTTTGAATCTGCATATAGACGATAGTGTCTGATATGTGTCTTTCTCTTCTGACTTACTTAATTCAGTGCAATAATTCCTTGGTCCACCCATGTTGCTGAAAAAGCATTATTTTATTCATTTGAATGGCTGAGTCATACTCCATTGAATATGTGTACCACTTGTTTCTTATCATATTCAACTGAAAGCTAAACTTTGTTTTTGATTTCTCTCTTTCATTCTACTTCTCAACAGAAAAGTAAAAGCCACACTTTAGCCTTGAGGGGATTGTTTTCTGAGGCTGTTTTAGCTTAGCAATTTTGAAGCTCTTTGTTTTAGAGAATGAGCTTTAGAATGGGAATCTCATTCAAATACAGGTTTGCCATAGTACGGTAAGGCCTCAGTCTGTCAGAATCCTCTGGGTTTAAATACAGGTCGTTTTGTCAAACTGAGCTCTCTTAAACCCCCATTCTGCTGGAAGGCTGTGTGTGTGTGTGTGTAGAACCATGAGGTCACGCCTAATGGAAACCCCACTTGTTTCCACCATCTTGTGGTCATTTCTGCTTCCTTCTGAGGACGCTGCTCTATAAGACTCCTCCAGGAGAAGGCTTGCTCTCCAAAGCTGCTCAGCGTCAATCAAGCCGCCCGTGTGCAGTCTAATAAGGCTCAAGAGAAGAGACATTTTGGAATGTAACAGACACATGGCCTCGTGAGAGAATGTCAAACATCAGGCCCGCATTACCTGCCTCCAAACTTTGGCACATTTAAAACAGGCATTCGTGGTCAAGAATCGCATGCCCATGCAGGAGACCTGGAAGCTGAAGCTTGGATCCCTGGTTTGTGCAGATCCCCTGGAGGAGGAAGTAGCTACCCACTCTAGGATTCTTGCCATAAGAATCCAAGGAGCAAAGAGCCTGGTGGGTGACAGGCCATGGGGCCACAAAGAGTCAGACCCCACTGCAGCGACTGCATAGGCCTTAGGCGGTGAATAACCACGTGTGCATCTTGATTTATCTCCTGATCTCAGCACCAGGAATCGCCTGTATATACTTACATGCGTCAAGGTCCCACTCATTCCTCTGGGCAGTCGTCTGCAGGAAAAAAACCGGGGTAGGGGGAGGACAAAGAAGAGAGCCATCGGTTATGACCTTCCCCCAGTGGGTTCATTTTCCCTAAGAAATGCATTTGATAAGAGACTCCATCTGGTCTCTGGTCACACCACCCTGAATGCGCCCAAACGCGTCTGATCGTGGAAGCTAAGCAGGGTCGGGCCTGGTTAGGACTTGGATGGGAGACGACATATGGAAGACATAACGTTAAGTGACTCAAATTGTTTCCTGATGTGTCCGTTACACCTGAGTGATAGAGGCAGGGAAAAGTACAATTGCCTTACCGTTTTCATAGAAATTAATGATATTCTCTTCTGGAATCCCTTTCTTTCTTGCCTCCTCTTTGAATTTATTCACGTCATCTTCTGTGAGTGGTTCATCTTTGCCTGAAAAGCAGCGTGCAAATATCAGAATGGTGTCCTTAGAACCCCTAGAAATTTCAGAATATCCAGCGGAAGGAATTGAATGGGCCAATCAGATTTCCACATCGGTCGTTCAAGGGAGCCTCAGAAAGATTCCGTTTCCAGGATGCTCTCCTGAGAATTCATTTCCATCCAGCTCTGTGTGGGGGTCCTCCTCTCCCCAGCCTGTGCCATCAACAGCAGGTTCCCTCCCAGGATCCTTCACTCAGCGAGCACCAAGACCAAAGGGGATGTGCACTCATGAGTGAAGTCTGCCCGCCCCACTTGATGTTCTTAGTGGAAGTATGGATGATGGATGGCAGGAGCATTTTAGGATGCCGTACATACCAATTATGGCTACGATGTCTGTCTCGTTTCCTTCTTCATCTATGTTCAAAACATGTCCTATAATTGAGTTTTCCCTTGTGGAAACAAGTTGTACTGTATTATCACCAGCATCTGTGAGTGATAGAAAAGAGACATCCATTCCACCTCGTGTTAATTTCATTTCCATTAGACGCATGGGGACAGAGGGAGGTCCTTATGAGGCGGGTGGGGTGTGTGGATGTGGGTCCCTTCCTGGCTGCTGGGAAGGCTACCCTTGTATGAGGACTGCGAGAGGTGGGAAGTTTCCTTTCTTCCCACCTTTGCCTCCTTGAACCCCACCCTCCTTGGTATCTTCCTAAGATGGCTTCTAGAACGTGTGTCCTCAGGAAACCCGTCAATATTTTCGTCGTTTCTTCAGTGAATGATTTTACTTCTGGCTCTGCTGGGCCTTCGTTGCTGCCCGTGGGTGATGGTGACCCGGGGACTGCCCTCCACATTGGGTACTTGGGCGTGTGACTTTGGTAGATCCTCTGTCATGAGCACAACTCTGGGGTGCTGGGGCTCGATCGTTGTAGCTCGTGAGGTCTAGAGTCCCGGCTCGGTGGGTGTAGCCCATGGGCTGCCATGTCCCAAGGCGTGGGTGCCCTTCCTGGACCAGGGGTCCAAGCCGTGTGTCCTGCCTTGGCGGGCAGTCTTACCCATTGGACCCCCTGAGAAGTGGTGAGAATTGACCGCCTTGAGATCCTGCTTTCCCAGGTTCAAACCTGACATGTCTAGGTCTCCCTGTTGTTCCTTGATCAGCATATAAGTAGATCAGTGGTAAGATGGGCTGCTCACTTCCTTCTCTTTAAGACTTTTCACCGTTTCTCGAAAGACTTTTGTTAAAGCCTGTGGTATCATCCCTGACACAGAAATCGATGGTTCTCTGGAATGCCCTGGTGTTCCCCTCAATCCGGTGGATATCAGCACTGGTGGGTTTGATCTCTAGTTCCTCTTCCCCTTGAAAGCCCAGCTTGTACATCTGGAATTCTGAGTTCTTGAAATAGAGATGCCTAGCCAGAAGGAGTTTCAGCATAAACGCACACCTATTCAGATGAGCACGGACGTGGCGTCGTTTGACCTTTCTTTGAGATTGGAAGGAAAACTGGCCTGTGGCCACCGTTTTGCATCTATGTTCAAAACATGTCCTATAATTGAGTTTTCCTTGTGGAAACAAGTTGTACTGTATTATCACCAGCATCTGTGAGTGATAGAAAAGAGACATCCATTCCACCTCGTGTTAATTTCATTTCCATTAGACGATGGGGACAGAGGGAGGTCCTTATGAGGCGGGTGGGTGTGTGGATGTGGGTCCCTTCCTGGCTGCTGGGAAGGCTACCCTTGTATGAGGACTGCGAGAGGTGGGAAGTTTCCTTTCTTCCCACCTTTGCCTCCTTGAACCCCACCCTCCTTGGTATCTTCCTAAGATGGCTTCTAGAACGTGTGTCCTCAGGAAACCCGTCAATATTTTCGTCGTTTCTTCAGTGAATGATTTTACTTCTGGCTCTGCTGGGCCTTCGTTGCTGCCCGTGGGTGATGGTGACCCGGGGACTGCCCTCCACATTGGGTACTTGGGCGTGTGACTTTGGTAGATCCTCTGTCATGAGCACAACTCTGGGGTGCTGGGGCTCGATCGTTGTAGCTCGTGAGGTCTAGAGTCCCGGCTCGGTGGGTGTAGCCCATGGGCTGCCATGTCCCAAGGCGTGGGTGCCCTTCCTGGACCAGGGGTCCAAGCCGTGTGTCCTGCCTTGGCGGGCAGTCTTACCCATTGGACCCCCTGAGAAGTGGTGAGAATTGACCGCCTTGAGATCCTGCTTTCCCAGGTTCAAACCTGACATGTCTAGGTCTCCCTGTTGTTCCTTGATCAGCATATAAGTAGATCAGTGGTAAGATGGGCTGCTCACTTCCTTCTCTTTAAGACTTTTCACCGTTTCTCGAAAGACTTTTGTTAAAGCCTGTGGTATCATCCCTGACACAGAAATCGATGGTTCTCTGGAATGCCCTGGTGTTCCCCTCAATCCGGTGGATATCAGCACTGGTGGGTTTGATCTCTAGTTCCTCTTCCCCTTGAAAGCCCAGCTTGTACATCTGGAATTCTGAGTTCTTGAAATAGAGATGCCTAGCCAGAAGGAGTTTCAGCATAAACGCACACCTATTCAGATGAGCACGGACGTGGCGTCGTTTGACCTTTCTTTGAGATTGGAAGGAAAACTGGCCTGTGGCCACTGTTTTGCTTTCCACGTTGGTTGGTGGATTGAATGCGCCTCTTTCGCCTCATCATCTTTTAGGATTTTCAGTCATTCGGCTGGGATTGTTGTCACCGCCTCTAGTCTTGTTGATTGTGATGATTCCTAAGAACTACATAACTTTGCATTGTAGGATGTCTGAGTGCTTGGCGCTAGTCTTATTGAGTAGCCCTCTGTCACGGGGAGGTTTTCCAGCCCTTGACCTCTGCTTGTTAGCAGGAGCCGAATGTAGGTGTTTGGCATTTCTACAGAATGTCGAGAGCAAGATTTCCACCCAAACACATTCTTCCCAGCGAAACACTCATACTTACATTCAACAGAATAACCCAAAGATGGTGTCATTTGTCCTTTGAGGTGTTCTTTCTTGCATTCTCCATCTGACCTAAAGACAGAAAGCAGTGAAATTGGTTGACGATCAAGCCTTTGCTGGATAGTTTGATCTGATAGACAGAGTGCTGAGGAACCGAGGACAGAACCTTGGAACGTTGAACAGGGGTCTGGGCTCAAAGCCATCCCCAAGGAAAAGAAATGCCAAAAAACAAAAATGGTTGCCTGCGGAGGCCTCATGAAGAGCTGCGGAAAGAAGAGATTGGGAAAGGCAGAAGAGACAAGGAAAGATATCGCCAAGTGAGTGCACACCTCCAGAGAAGAACACGATTTGCTGACCCCACACCTCAAATCAGACATCGTACAGCGTGAGGACAAGTGGGTCCTAGGAAGCATTACTACCCACAGCAGTGGCAGAGGTGATGGACTTTCAGCTGGGCTATTTGAAATCCTACCACACCTTTGCACTCATTTTCCATGGCAGCAAATAACGCTCAAAATTCTCCCAGGTAGGATTCAACTGGACGTCTGCTGCGGACTTCCAGACGGACACGCTATGTGTCAAAAAGGTAGCAGCACTGGAGTTTATCTAGCCAGCATCTCTCAGGCCATAGAGAGAGGCAGGGAATCGCAGAACAACATCCACCTCTGCCTCATGAGGAAGACGAGAGAGGGGAGGGCAAAGGCTGGCGTAAAACTCAGCGTTCAAACCACGAAGGTCACGGCGCACTGTCCCGTCCGTTGGATTCTCCAGACAAAGATACTCCAGCGGGTTGCCCTTCCCCCTCTCCTGACCCAGGGACACAAAGGGCACCACTTTTGTGAGCTGCTGCCACAGCCACATTGTTTCTTCCCTGCCCCGCCTGGGAGGCTCCCTTGGGACCGTGTTAGCTCTAGAAAATTCCGTGGCGGTGGAACATCCTGTGAAGAAGCCCCGCAGGGCAGTGCTCCTTATGTGCTCTGCTCCCACCCTCCACTCTGGGCTCCATGGGAAACGTGTCTTAGAAAGTCTGGTGGAGGTGTGTAAGTCTTGGGATGGCACTGTGGGCTTTCAGGATAAGAATCCTTTCTCACTGTTGTGTCCCCGTTTGGTTTGGTGGCTTTCCCTTTGAATAACCCAAAGATGGTGTCATTTGTCCTTTGAGGTGTTCTTTCTTGCATTCTCCATCTGACCTAAAGACAGAAAGCAGTGAAATTGGTTGACGATCAAGCCTTTGCTGGATAGTTTGATCTGATAGACAGAGTGCTGAGGAACCGAGGACAGAACCTTGGAACGTTGAACAGGGGTCTGGGCTCAAAGCCATCCCCAAGGAAAAGAAATGCCAAAAAACAAAAATGGTTGCCTGCGGAGGCCTCATGAAGAGCTGCGGAAAGAAGAGATTGGGAAAGGCAGAAGAGACAAGGAAAGATATCGCCAAGTGAGTGCACACCTCCAGAGAAGAACACGATTTGCTGACCCCACACCTCAAATCAGACATCGTACAGCGTGAGGACAAGTGGGTCCTAGGAAGCATTACTACCCACAGCAGTGGCAGAGGTGATGGACTTTCAGCTGGGCTATTTGAAATCCTACCACACCTTTGCACTCATTTTCCATGGCAGCAAATAACGCTCAAAATTCTCCCAGGTAGGATTCAACTGGACGTCTGCTGCGGACTTCCAGACGGACACGCTATGTGTCAAAAAGGTAGCAGCACTGGAGTTTATCTAGCCAGCATCTCTCAGGCCATAGAGAGAGGCAGGGAATCGCAGAACAACATCCACCTCTGCCTCATGAGGAAGACGAGAGAGGGGAGGGCAAAGGCTGGCGTAAAACTCAGCGTTCAAACCACGAAGGTCACGGCGCACTGTCCCGTCCGTTGGATTCTCCAGACAAAGATACTCCAGCGGGTTGCCCTTCCCCCTCTCCTGACCCAGGGACACAAAGGGCACCACTTTTGTGAGCTGCTGCCACAGCCACATTGTTTCTTCCCTGCCCCGCCTGGGAGGCTCCCTTGGGACCGTGTTAGCTCTAGAAAATTCCGTGGCGGTGGAACATCCTGTGAAGAAGCCCCGCAGGGCAGTGCTCCTTATGTGCTCTGCTCCCACCCTCCACTCTGGGCTCCATGGGAAACGTGTCTTAGAAAGTCTGGTGGAGGTGTGTAAGTCTTGGGATGGCACTGTGGGCTTTCAGGATAAGAATCCTTTCTCACTGTTGTGTCCCCGTTTGGTTTGGTGGCTTGAGGTCAGCTGCTAGGAGAGCACCCCCTCTTAGCAAAAGCTTCAGGCCATTCCCTGGTGGCTCACAGGGGGCCTGCCTGCCCCCACCCCAGACTTGGAGGCCCTGCTCAGCCCCGCTACTCAGCGGATCATGCTCTAAGCCTCATCCCAAGTTCCTTGGAGACAAGAACCCACGCCTCCCTGAGACTCGGGGGATTGCCTGTGCTTTACCTCCTTGGTCCTTGTTGACTTACTTGAGGTAAAAGTCAATTTCCGCTGTGTTGTCTGGTTTAAACTGAACATATCGCATATAAATGTGGAATGGTCCGCCCTCTTGGATCTTCTCTAGGTTGGTGGCGCCGATGAAGTGAGTTCTCCATGGTCCTGAAAGCTAAAATCAACATCCCTTTGAGGCGTCTGAGTCTATCTGTCTTCCTTCTCTCCAGCCTCATCCCTGATGAGTTTCTTGAGCATCTCCAGGGAGTGCAAGCTAGCTGCCTTCACAGAACAGTGCCCTCCGTTGAAAAATCAGGGGAAAACACAAGTCCCGGACTAGACATGGAGATATTTTGGCATTCGTGCGAGCCGTTTAGTGAAATGCAACAATTCCAGTCCAGCCAACACTGGATCTTCTTTCTGTCTCCAAAGAGCAGCCCAAGTGCCAATGGACAGACCATAGGGATGGCAGAGGTCCCTTATGGACCAGAGAGAGACGGGCATGAGACCGCTTATAGGACTCGGCAGAGAGCCCACAGGGACCAGGGACAGAGGAATATGAGACAGAAAACCCGTAAGACATGCCACAGAGCTGATGGGGATGTGACAGATAGCCTGTGGAGACCAGGGACAGAGCCAGCTCATGGAGCACCTTGGGGTCACAGGGAGATGGCTACATTCCTGCATCCATATGGTCAACCTCCCAAAGAGACTCTCACTCACACACACACACCCGCCCCACCAGAAGACCACTGCACCCTTGGAACCCCTTCTTACCCACATGAGAACTGCCTGTGCATCCGCTTGGCCAGCATACACCAGGGCCAGGGCCACACTGAGCAGAAGCAGCTTCATCTCGGGGCTCTCAGGGTCTTTTGTCTGTGGACGTTGCGGGTGTCCCGGCGGTTGGAGACAATCTGAGCCTGGTGCCCCTTTTGTAGGGTGCCTGAGGTGGCGTGAGACGTCCGGAACGAATGGCTGGCCCTCGTGCACTCAAAGGTGCACAGAGGACCTCTTCAGCGTCATGGTTGGCTGAGGAGCTGTGCTGGCTTTGTGTCGTGTTCATAATGAGATTTGGTTAAGGGATGCTTATGTGGATGTGGGCCCCTGACCTCACGAGCCAAGTTTTCAAGTCAGGAATATTTCCTGTTCTATCTTTCCTGAGTTGCAAAATACAATGAGGTGTCCAAGGTACACATCTCCCACGCCTGTGTTGTTTCCTTAACATGAGCAGAGAGTGTTTAAACTCTATTTTCTGAGACGAAAGATGGCTGGTGCGGCATAGCCCAGGAACAATGTCTTTCCTAGGAGAGCCTCCAGAAGACTCATTTTTCTCTATAAATGAGGAGGCTATCCACCCAAAGCGTTTGTCAGCTCTTCCAGCCCTCAGAGGGGGCTCTGTGCTCCCAATGGTTAAGGGGTGAATCCATTCACATGCCCGTCAAGGTCCTCTGAAGAAGGTGTGTTTGCAGTTGACATCCATCCCACTTTTTCCAGACACCCTCTATCCGTCTGCTCTGTCATGTCCCATTGCCTCATGGACCCCGTTTTATTCTGCGGGCGAGCCGAAAAGGACGCCCATGGTTCTTGGGATGTTTAGCACAGTGAACGGACAAAGTAAATTTCCTATCTCCATACGTCTACTTATTTTCCAAATCACTGCAGGACTGAAAGAATTATGGTTTTTTCCTACATTTTTTGTCAAATTTTTCCATTTGTTTTCCTAGGAGCCTCCCATGTTTGGATAAAGACCTTCCAACCTGCCAGGGAAGGGAGAATTAAATCGAGATACTCTTGGAGTGATTATCTTGGGATAATCCTGCAAGTTCCCATTTGTCTGACTTCCTCCTTGTGCATTCCCCCTCCCCTAGTCTGTTCTCTCTACTGTGTTTCCTTTTGTTCCCTGGGAATGGTAGGTACCAAGCAAGAAGTTCTGTAGCACAGGCAGCCTTTCCAGGTGTTCTGTGATGAGCTATTAAGGTGAGACGGAGGGACCTCTGAAGGAGGTGGTGTATGTGTCATTACGGCTGATTTTCCTAGTCGTGCACCAGAAATGAAGAGAACAGCGTGAAGCAATTCTCTGATTAAAAAATAATGATATATGGTTAATCTGTGATTATACATATCTATACACAACAAAACTCTGTAAAAGCACAAAAGCAAAATAAAGAAATGGCCAAAGAAGATAAAATGCTCTAAGCAATCAGCCAAAACCCCTCCACGAGCCAAGTTTTCAAGTCAGGAATATTTCCTGTTCTATCTTTCCTGAGTTGCAAAATACAATGAGGTGTCCAAGGTACACATCTCCCACGCCTGTGTTGTTTCCTTAACATGAGCAGAGAGTGTTTAAACTCTATTTTCTGAGACGAAAGATGGCTGGTGCGGCATAGCCCAGGAACAATGTCTTTCCTAGGAGAGCCTCCAGAAGACTCATTTTTCTCTATAAATGAGGAGGCTATCCACCCAAAGCGTTTGTCAGCTCTTCCAGCCCTCAGAGGGGGCTCTGTGCTCCCAATGGTTAAGGGGTGAATCCATTCACATGCCCGTCAAGGTCCTCTGAAGAAGGTGTGTTTGCAGTTGACATCCATCCCACTTTTTCCAGACACCCTCTATCCGTCTGCTCTGTCATGTCCCATTGCCTCATGGACCCCGTTTTATTCTGCGGGCGAGCCGAAAAGGACGCCCATGGTTCTTGGGATGTTTAGCACAGTGAACGGACAAAGTAAATTTCCTATCTCCATACGTCTACTTATTTTCCAAATCACTGCAGGACTGAAAGAATTATGGTTTTTTCCTACATTTTTTGTCAAATTTTTCCATTTGTTTTCCTAGGAGCCTCCCATGTTTGGATAAAGACCTTCCAACCTGCCAGGGAAGGGAGAATTAAATCGAGATACTCTTGGAGTGATTATCTTGGGATAATCCTGCAAGTTCCCATTTGTCTGACTTCCTCCTTGTGCATTCCCCCTCCCCTAGTCTGTTCTCTCTACTGTGTTTCCTTTTGTTCCCTGGGAATGGTAGGTACCAAGCAAGAAGTTCTGTAGCACAGGCAGCCTTTCCAGGTGTTCTGTGATGAGCTATTAAGGTGAGACGGAGGGACCTCTGAAGGGAGGTGGTGTATGTGTCATTACGGCTGATTTTCCTAGTCGTGCACCAGAAATGAAGAGAACAGCGTGAAGCAATTCTCTGATTAAAAAATAATGATATATGGTTAATCTGTGATTATACATATCTATACACAACAAAACTCTGTAAAAGCACAAAAGCAAAATAAAGAAATGGCCAAAGAAGATAATGAAAATCGCCATTCCTAAGGCAATTCATGCCCCCAAAACCCCTCCTGTTGTTCTGTGCTACGAGGAAGTCATATGGCCTTTAACACAAACTGTTGGCTAACCATTCGTCACAGTTTGGGTCATCTCAAGATAAGCACAAAGACAAACATCTTTCACAAATGGCACTCTTGTGATCCCCTAGAAGAGCCCCCAGCCTTGCTTGGGGCATGTTCCTGGTGTCTTTGCTCAAATGCATTCTTTCACTATTAAGCTTCTCTCTCCCCGTTTCCTAACTCTCTCTTACGTCTCTGTTTTCTTTGTAACCACTGTTTTTACATCTTAGATTGCATAACTCATCTCTAAACAGTGAATGGAAGGTATTGATCTTGGCTACCCACACCACCAGGATTGCTCAAGGATATAGGGCCATAGTTCCAATACAGTTAGAATTTCAATGACACTCAAAAGGCACTAGCCCACTTTTGTTTTTTAAGAAAAGAAAATGATTGCTGGACTTCCCTGGTTGTACAGTGGGTAGAGAGTCTGCCTTGCAGTGCATGGGGCACCGGTTCAAGCCCTGGCCCAGGAAAATCCCACGTGCCATGGAGCGTCTGGACCGCCGTGCCCAATCACGAACCAGAGCTCTGAAGCACATTTGCCCAGAGCCGGTGCTCTGCAACAAGAGAGGCCACTGCGATGGGAGGCCCACACAGGCTAAAGAATAAAGATGGATGAAAGATGAGTAAATAAAAACCGATAAAAAGGCCAAAATTTAAAAGAAGAAGAGAAAAGGATTGCTTATGTCCCTTGCATGTCCTGAAAGATTTTTTTTTTTTCTAAAGATTTATTTATTTATTTACTTTGGACAGGGGTTGGGTTGGAGAGGGAGGGGAGCAGGCGGGCCACTTCTATTGGTCTTTCATTTCTCTATGTTCATTCGTCTTTGTTCTTTGGCTCCTGTGGGCCTCCCATTGCGGTGACGTCTGTCGCTGCAGAGCTCCGTCTCTGGGCGCATGCGCTCCAGAGCTCCGGCTCGGTCATTGGACACATCAGTCCAGCCGCTCCGCGGCACGTGGGATCTCCCCAGGCCAGGGCTCGAACCGGCGCCCCTTGCACTGCAAGGCGGTGTCCTTACCCACTGGACCACCAGGGGAAGCCCCTGAAAGATCGTTTTTAATGCATATGGATCCACTGATCTGCATCAGGTCTTAGTTTGCAGCACTCGGCATCTTGGTTTCAATAGGAGGAGGTCTTGAGTTTTGGTACCCAAACTCTAGTTGTCTTCCTGACCGGCCAGTGCATCCAAGCGATGAGGGATTGAGACAGAGTGTGTGACTTCACTCAGAAAGCCGGCTGACCAAGAACACGGCCAACGAATGTCTCCAAGTAACCATCTTTTCAGAGTCTGTCTGCCCGCGTCTTTTATACAAGCAGTGGGAGAGAAGAAGTGAGGAACTCCATTTAGAGTTATGAGGATAGAAAAGTTTCCATTTTGCTAAGAGGAGCTCTAACCTACCGAGTTAATGTAAGCCATAATTATTTTAGTGAGATTCGACTTGTACCCAGAAATCAGAGATGAAAACTAGTGAATTCTTAAGGTAGAGACTGCCAAACTCATAACCATCTTTATGAGTTGTTCCTAATGAATATTGTGATAGAGGGTTAACTCCACGAAATTGAAGGTCTGATGTCTGCCTGCAGCTGTGTGAGAATGTTGTACTGTGTGCCTCCTTCCGCCTAGGTGAGAAGCCCTCTTGGAAAGGCTCAGAGGCAGCCCCTCCGCCACATTCAGGGCTGCAGGAGGAAGAGGTGAGGCAAACAGGGAAGCCGGACTCAGGAGTCTTCCTCCCTGTCTTGCCTGGGAGGTGGCGGCCAGAGGGAAGTGGGATGAATCTTTTGCCTGAACCAATATATGGCTCTTCTGCACACAAGTCCTCAGGACACATCGTCCCGCCCACTAGGGTCTTGTCCAAGTCTCTCCTGACCGTGGCTGCCAGCTTGAGCAGCAAGGCTCCTGGGAGGCTTCTGCCAGACCGGTGAGCAAACCCAGGCTCCCTCCGCTCACCGCGGATCAGGCCAATGAATCTGAGAGAGGAGCTGACGCCTGGGGTTGGACTTCACTTGGACAGCCTGCTGCCTGAAAAGATGTCCGCTACAAGTCTCCGAGGAGCTGTCTGTCCGGGGTGTGGGTGGCAGGTTCTTTATAGGGAGCAGGTGGAGAGGATCTGGTAGGAGCTCTACACCAGAAGTCAGAGGAGTGAGCGCCAGGCCATGAGGGAGTGAGGGGTGCAGGTGACATCTGTAGTTTTGCTTAAGGTCTCCTGCTAGAATTCCTCACCCTCAAAGCTGTCTGGGAGCCGCTGCCTCTCGATGTGAACATCTTGAAGTTCTTCAGGTGGACAGGAAAAGAGTGATTGAAAGATAAAGAATAAATTTTAAAAACTTTTTAATGAAAACATAAAAGTTGTGGCATGCTTGAGGACCTTCCAGATGCTTGAGGAAGCATTTAGGCTTGCTTGTGAACAGGTGGAAATTCTTGTAGTCGTCAGGGAGGAAAGGTCCAAGATCCCACTGTGTCTTACCACTGTGCACCATGGCTTTTTTTTTTTTTAAATTTTGGCCTCTTTTATAGGTCTTTTATTTATTTATTTACATCCGTCTTTGTTCTTTGTCCCACTTGGGCCTCTCATCGCAGTGGCCTCTTGCTGCAGAGCACTGGCTCTGGGCACATGTGCTCCAGAGCGCTGGCTCCTAATTGGACACACAGGTCCAGCTGCTCTGCAGCACGGGGGATCTTCCTTGGCCAGGGATCGAATCGGTGCCCCTTGCACTGCAAGGTGGTGTCCTTACCCACTGGACCACCAGGGAAGCCCTGCACCGTGGCTTTTCTGTTCCGCCTTTGCTGTTAATTATTTGGTACCTCTGTACTTGCTTTCCAGCCTGCTTGTTTGTTTCTGACTAGAGGACAATGAGGTCTTTTGTGGTTACTTTAGTTAATCTGCCTCTGGACACTAATTGATCAGTAAAACTTCTAATCTGAAATTTAAAAGTCTTTATGGAACGTGGGGCAGTAGTGCTTTGGTTTTCTGTTGTGGATTTCTGGCCACGAGGTATGTGGGACCTGAGTTCCCGACGTAGGGATCGAACCTGCGCCCTCTTCATGGAAGACAGGTCTTCAGCACTGAATCACCTGGGTAATCCGTCACCTGTGTTCAGTTTGATCAGGCATAACATTCACAAAAATAATGAAAGAAGTTGATACACCAAAAAAAAAAAAAAAGAAAAATGGACCCATTGAGTAAAACTTATTTCTTGATCATTGTGTTGAAACATCTCGAAGTAATTTTAGCAGTCCCGTAGCTGTGATGCATTCATGGTGAGAAACGTAGATATCCGATTCATTAATTTGATTTCTATGAATAAATTCCATCTTTGAAAATTTAAGCACTGGAAATAAATAGAAATAGAAACGTGATTCTGTTTATATTTTAATTCTCACTTCTGTGAAAGCAAGGACTACTGTCTGATATATTAGTTTAAGTTTGTGGGTTCATGAAATAGCATGCATGTGTATGATCACATAATGCCCGCCTTGAGGAAGCATTTAGGCTTGCTTGTGAACAGGTGGAAATTCTTGTAGTCGTCAGGAGGAAAGGTCCAAGATCCCACTGTGTCTTACCACTGTGCACCATGGCTTTTTTTTTTTTTAAATTTTGGCCTCTTTTATAGGTCTTTTATTTATTTATTTACATCCGTCTTTGTTCTTTGTCCCACTTGGGCCTCTCATCGCAGTGGCCTCTTGCTGCAGAGCACTGGCTCTGGGCACATGTGCTCCAGAGCGCTGGCTCCTAATTGGACACACAGGTCCAGCTGCTCTGCAGCACGGGGGATCTTCCTTGGCCAGGGATCGAATCGGTGCCCCTTGCACTGCAAGGTGGTGTCCTTACCCACTGGACCACCAGGGAAGCCCTGCACCGTGGCTTTTCTGTTCCGCCTTTGCTGTTAATTATTTGGTACCTCTGTACTTGCTTTCCAGCCTGCTTGTTTGTTTCTGACTAGAGGACAATGAGGTCTTTTGTGGTTACTTTAGTTAATCTGCCTCTGGACACTAATTGATCAGTAAAACTTCTAATCTGAAATTTAAAAGTCTTTATGGAACGTGGGGCAGTAGTGCTTTGGTTTTCTGTTGTGGATTTCTGGCCACGAGGTATGTGGGACCTGAGTTCCCGACGTAGGGATCGAACCTGCGCCCTCTTCATGGAAGACAGGTCTTCAGCACTGAATCACCTGGGTAATCCGTCACCTGTGTTCAGTTTGATCAGGCATAACATTCACAAAAATAATGAAAGAAGTTGATACACCAAAAAAAAAAAAAAAAGAAAAATGGACCCATTGAGTAAAACTTATTTCTTGATCATTGTGTTGAAACATCTCGAAGTAATTTTAGCAGTCCCGTAGCTGTGATGCATTCATGGTGAGAAACGTAGATATCCGATTCATTAATTTGATTTCTATGAATAAATTCCATCTTTGAAAATTTAAGCACTGGAAATAAATAGAAATAGAAACGTGATTCTGTTTATATTTTAATTCTCACTTCTGTGAAAGCAAGGACTACTGTCTGATATATTAGTTTAAGTTTGTGGGTTCATGAAATAGCATGCATGTGTATGTATATCTACATAATGCCCGCCTTGAAGAAGACAGTTGGAAGTACCTAACTCTGTCTACGGGTTTCGTTTTTTTTTTTTTTTTTTTTTTTTAGACGTTTATTTTATTTATTTATTTTTGGGGGGATGGGGTGGGGAGGGAGGCGGGACAGGAGGGCCACTTCTATTGGTCTTTCGTTTCTCCATTTTCATCCATCTTTGTTCTTTGGCCCATGTGGGCCTCCCATCGCAGTGGCCTCTGTTGTCGCAGAGCACCGGCTCTGGGCGCATGCGCTCCAGAGCTCCAGCTCAGTAATTGGACACATCGGTCCAGCCGCTCTGTGGCACGTGGGATCTTCCCAGGCCAGGGATCGAACCGGCGCCCCTTGCCCTGCAAGGCGGTGTCCTTACCCACTGGACCACCAGGGAAGCCCTGTCTGTGGGTTTTAAGGAGCAAGTAGGATGGGGAAAAGTTGAACCCTTGTCCCCACCCTGACAGGTGGATTCTCCACCTCTGCACCACCGGTGAAAGCCCATACATTCTCTCTCTTGCGTGTTTGATAGAGTCTTTGGGGTTCTGAATCCCTCGAGTACCACGGGGAACGTCCAGTCCTTGGTAATGTTCGTCTCTGGTGGGCGCTGTAGCGAAAGAGGCCTGAGGACGACCTTTAGGTTGTCTGACCTGGCGTTCCACTACCGCCGCCTCTTTAGGCTCCATTTCAGGTCCTGAGTCACCGTTGATTCCTTCACTTCAGGTCAGTGACACGTATCCCTCCTGTTCCTTCAAACGTGTGGGTCCCATCAGAATACCTGTGTACCCTCCATGAAAGCCTGTGGTATCTTCCCCTTTATATGAAGCTCGGAGACTCCAACCCAGGTAGCTTTTCTGTAATGCCTAAGATGCTTTCTTTCTTAACCCGACTGTCACCTTGCACGACAGTCAGATAATCCAAAACCCTCTCCCCTGGCCTGTGACGGTTCAGTACTGTTTTCTGTCTTCTGTCTTCTGGACACGTCTAGGGTGTATCTGTCTGATCCTTGTCAGAATGATCTCTGATGAACACCTCTCCTAGTAAAGGCACAGATTCTCGCCTACTTGATGTGGCCATTTGCACGTTTTAAATCAGACACAGATGTGCAGGGCCAATGTGAAATCACTTTATTTAAACCTTCAGAAATCAACTACCACCAGAGAGGACATGATTCGTGACCAGGGGGATGAGGTGGGAAAGGGAGGGGGTGTGGGCAGAGAGAAGGGTCATGGTATTCAAGAACCAGAAGTGTCTTCTTCCCGTGGTTGATCTTGATTCCGTGCGGAAGAGGACGTCTCAGAGATCTCTTCCTGTAGGAGAATAAAACAGAACCGGAGGTTTAGGAGGGTCGACTGGGTGTCTTTGGAGAGGTGTGAGCCTCAGACTGTAGGATGTCTAGGGTCCAGGAGCTGGTCGCGGGTCCAGTGGACCTCAGCGCTCCACGTCTCTGTGGTGGGAGGCTCCTGTGGAATTCCCCGCAAGATGTGGATATGGTGTGATCCTCACCATTTGAGCTGGCTTCTACAAGGAACAATTTTGGAACGCACGTCGTAGGGATGCTTCATCAAAACAAAGTTTACAGTCTCTCAGTTACTTTTCCTAGGTACACACATTTTCTCTTTCAGTTTTCAATAATTGATTTTTTAATTTTAATCCTTTTTTTGAATGTGGACGGTGAACAGTTCTGTGACAAGTTTCACTTTGACCCCATTTTCTTTGAATCTACCATATAGACGACAGTGTCAGATGTTTGCTTTTCTGTTCTGACTTACTTTGTTCACTGTGATAATCTCTTGGTTGACCTGTTGGGTGGAAAAGGGAGTTATGTCATGCTGCTTGTCATTGGCTGAGTCCTACTGCGTTATAGATACGACCCCTTCCTTCTTACCACATTGACCTGAGAGCAGAAGCATTGTTTGCTCTTTATCTTTCCTTGTAGTTCTCACCAGAAAGTCAAACCCCACCCTTGAGCCTAGAGGTGTGTTGCTCTCTGAGGCTGCCTTAGTTTAGACAGTTTGAAAATCTCCCTTTGAGAAAATCCTCTTTAGGAGGAGAGTGGAATTCAGTCTCAGGTTTCAGCCTGTGCAGTGGGGAGGCCCTGAATGAGTGTGTCAGAATCACATGGGCTTAAATGCGGGCTGTGTGTCGAAGTGAACTCTCTGTAATCTTCGTTCTCCTGGAAGGCTGGTGTGTGTGTGCGCGCATGTGTGTGTGCACAACCATGAGGTCACACCTGATGGAAGTCCCACTTGTTTTCACCATCTTGTGGTGATTTCTGCTTCCTTCTGAGGACGCTGCTCGGCAAGACGCCTCCAGGAGAAGGCTTGCTTGCCAGAGCTGTTCAGCATCATTCAAGGCACCTATGTGCAGTCTCGTGCGGCTCAAGAGAAGAGACATTTTGGAATGTGACAGAGAACATGGTGCATAGAATGTCAGTGATCAGGACAATGAATGGCTACCTGCAAACTTTGGGTGTATAAAATAGGCATTCGTGGTCAAGAATCCACCCGCTGGTGCAAGTGATGTAAGAGCTGAAGCTTCGCTCCCTGGTTTATGAGGATCCCCTGGAGAAGGAAGTGGCAACCCACTCCAGGACCCTTGCCTTAAAAATCCAAAGAGCAGAGAGCCTGGTGGGCTACAGGCAATGGGGCCATAAAGAGTCAGACTTTACTAAAGCAACTTCGTTGGCATTAGGCAGGAAATAACGGTGGTGTGCGTCTTGATTTATCTGGTGAGGCAGCAATGGGAATCGCCTGTATATACTTACATGTGTCAAAGTCCCATTCATTCCTCTGGACAGTCGTCTGCAGGAAAAACCGGGGGACAAAGAGAGAGCTATCGGTTACTACTTTCCCCCAGTGGGTTCATTTTCCCTATGTAATGCATTTTATAAGAGACTCCATATGGTCTACGGCCATACCACCCTGAACGCGCCCGATCTCGTCTGATCTTGGAAGCTAAGCAGGGTCGGGCCTGGTTAGGACTTGGATGGGAGACGACATATGGAAGACATAACGTTAAGTGACTGAAATTGTTGTCCTGATGTGTATGTTACACCTGAGTGATAGAGTCAGGAAAAAGTAGAATTTCTTTACCACTGTCGAAGAAATAGAGGATGTTTTCTTGGGAATCCCTTTCACGCTCGCCTGCCTTTTGAACTCTTCCACGTCATTTTGTGGAAGCTCTCTTTCTTTGCCTGAAAATCACCATGGACATATCAGAATGTTGTCCTTAGAATCCATAGAAATTTGTGAATATACAGAAGAAGGCATTGAGTGGGCCAATCAGACTTTCACGTGTGTAGTTCAAGGGATTCCAAGAAAGGTCCCCTTTCCCAGGATGGAGACATCTGCTTCCTTCTGAGGTCTGGGGTGAGAAGGCTTGCTTGCCAGAGCTGTTCAGCATCATTCAAGGCACCTATGTGCAGTCTCGTGCGGCTCAAGAGAAGAGACATTTTGGAATGTGACAGAGAACATGGTGCATAGAATGTCAGTGATCAGGACAATGAATGGCTACCTGCAAACTTTGGGTGTATAAAATAGGCATTCGTGGTCAAGAATCCACCCGCTGGTGCAAGTGATGTAAGAGCTGAAGCTTCGCTCCCTGGTTTATGAGGATCCCCTGGAGAAGGAAGTGGCAACCCACTCCAGGACCCTTGCCTTAAAAATCCAAAGAGCAGAGAGCCTGGTGGGCTACAGGCAATGGGGCCATAAAGAGTCAGACTTTACTAAAGCAACTTCGTTGGCATTAGGCAGGAAATAACGGTGGTGTGCGTCTTGATTTATCTGGTGAGGCAGCAATGGGAATCGCCTGTATATACTTACATGTGTCAAAGTCCCATTCATTCCTCTGGACAGTCGTCTGCAGGAAAAAACCGGGGGGGGACAAAGAAGAGAGCTATCGGTTACTACTTTCCCCCAGTGGGTTCATTTTCCCTATGTAATGCATTTTATAAGAGACTCCATATGGTCTACGGCCATACCACCCTGAACGCGCCCGATCTCGTCTGATCTTGGAAGCTAAGCAGGGTCGGGCCTGGTTAGGACTTGGATGGGAGACGACATATGGAAGACATAACGTTAAGTGACTGAAATTGTTGTCCTGATGTGTATGTTACACCTGAGTGATAGAGTCAGGAAAAAGTAGAATTTCTTTACCACTGTCGAAGAAATAGAGGATGTTTTCTTCGGGAATCCCTTTCACGCTCGCCTGCCTTTTGAACTCTTCCACGTCATTTTGTGGAAGCTCTCTTTCTTTGCCTGAAAATCACCATGGACATATCAGAATGTTGTCCTTAGAATCCATAGAAATTTGTGAATATACAGAAGAAGGCATTGAGTGGGCCAATCAGACTTTCACGTGTGTAGTTCAAGGGATTCCAAGAAAGGTCCCCTTTCCCAGGATGGAGACATCTGCTGTCCTGAGAATGAATTTTCATCCAACTATGTGAGCCGACCTTCTCCCTCGCTCCTGCCATCATCAACAGGACCCCTCCCAGGATCCCTTCCCACAGAACAGTAGACTGTCCCCGCCTCTTGATTTTCTCAGGGAACATGCTGACAATGGATTCGTTCATGAGCATGGCAGTGGGGATTTCCAGAAGCAATACCTACCAATCATTATCAATATGTCTGTGTCTTTGCCTTGGTCATCCGTGTTCAGAATTTCTGCTATAATTACATTATAGGCGAAAGAATGAATGTCAACTGTATTTTGACCTGCATCTGTTAATGATAGAAAAGATACATATATTCCAGTTCGTGTTTATTTCATTTCAGTTAGATGCTTTGGGACAGCGGGACATCCTTATGAATGGGGTGTGCTGCCTTGATGTGGGTCTCCCTTCCTAGGGGCTGGGAAGGTGACCATTGCGTCACGGCGAGGAGAGGCGGGAAAAGTTTCCATCATTGCCACCTTTGCTTCCAGTGAACCACTTTCTCCTCAGAGTCTTCCTACGGTGGATTCTAGAATGTGTATCCTAGTGATCCCAGTCAATGGTTTTGTAGTTTTCTCAATGAATGTTTTTATTTGGGGTTCCTCTGGGCCTTCATTGTGGCCCATTGATGTTTTTCTCCTTGTGGTGGTGACTCGGGGATTCCTCTCCACATTGGCTGTACGGGCATCTCACTGCGGTGGATCCCCTGTCGTGAGCCCTAGTCTGGGCTCCGTTGTTGTGGCTCACGGGCTTTAGAGTGCTGGCTCAGTTGGTATGTCCAAGAGGCGGCGTTTTTGAGAGCCCCCCTTCCCAAATTGACGTGAGTCCTGCCCAGTTCTCACTTGCTTCTTGAGGCGCCTGCCTTTTGAACTCTTCCACGTCATTTTGTGGAAGCTCTTTCTTTGCCTGAAAATCACCATGGACATATCAGAATGTTGTCCTTAGAATCCATAGAAATTTGTGAATATACAGAAGAAGGCATTGAGTGGGCCAATCAGACTTTCACGTGTGTAGTTCAAGGGATTCCAAGAAAGGTCCCCTTTCCCAGGATGGAGACATCTGCTGTCCTGAGAATGAATTTTCATCCAACTATGTGAGCCGACCTTCTCCCTCGCTCCTGCCATCATCAACAGGACCCCTCCCAGGATCCCTTCCCACAGAACAGTAGACTGTCCCCGCCTCTTGATTTTCTCAGGGAACATGCTGACAATGGATTCGTTCATGAGCATGGCAGTGGGGATTTCCAGAAGCAATACCTACCAATCATTATCAATATGTCTGTGTCTTTGCCTTGGTCATCCGTGTTCAGAATTTCTGCTATAATTACATTATAGGCGAAAGAATGAATGTCAACTGTATTTTGACCTGCATCTGTTAATGATAGAAAAGATACATATATTCCAGTTCGTGTTTATTTCATTTCAGTTAGATGCTTTGGGACAGCGGGACATCCTTATGAATGGGGTGTGCTGCCTTGATGTGGGTCTCCCTTCCTAGGGGCTGGGAAGGTGACCATTGCGTCACGGCGAGGAGAGGCGGGAAAAGTTTCCATCATTGCCACCTTTGCTTCCAGTGAACCACTTTCTCCTCAGAGTCTTCCTACGGTGGATTCTAGAATGTGTATCCTAGTGATCCCAGTCAATGGTTTTGTAGTTTTCTCAATGAATGTTTTTATTTGGGGTTCCTCTGGGCCTTCATTGTGGCCCATTGATGTTTTTCTCCTTGTGGTGGTGACTCGGGGATTCCTCTCCACATTGGCTGTACGGGCATCTCACTGCGGTGGATCCCCTGTCGTGAGCCCTAGTCTGGGCTCCGTTGTTGTGGCTCACGGGCTTTAGAGTGCTGGCTCAGTTGGTATGTCCAAGAGGCGGCGTTTTTGAGAGCCCCCCTTCCCAAATTGACGTGAGTCCTGCCCAGTTCTCACTGTTGCTTCTTGAGGCGCCTACAGGTTTCTCTGGAGACAAGTGGTAAGGTGGTCTCTTTATTCCCTTCTCTTTGAGACTTTTCCCCAGTTTCTGGATAGACTTTCGTTAGGGCCGTTGGCATCATCCATGTAGCTGAAGCAGATAGTTCTCTGGAGTACCCTGGCTTTCTCCTTGATCAGTGGATGTGGTTCTCTGGAGTACCCTGGCTTTCTCCTTGATCAAGTCAATTTCTGGATCCTCTTCAAATCCCGCTTTATGTCGGGAATTCTTAGTGCAGAAAGGACGGATGCCTAGCTTGAAGGATTTTCTGGTGAACCTTACGAGCGTGTGAAGTTAACACGACCGTACAGGCATTGGACTGTTCCTGGGTGTTGTCCTTCTCTGGCATTGGAAGGAAAACTGATCTTTTCCAGGCCCGTGGCCACTGTTCGGCTTTCCACGTTGGTTGGTGGATTGAATGCGGCTCTTTCGCCTCATCATCTTTTAGGGTTTTCAGTTGTTCAACTTGGATTTTTATCACTTCTCCCAGCCTTGTTAATGATACTGATTTCTAAGAGCTTCATAAGTTTGCATTGTAGGATGTCTGAGTGCTTGACTGTAGTCTTGCTGAGTAGCCCTCCATTGCAGGGAGGTGTTCCAGCCTTTGACCGCTACTTGTTAGCAGGAGCCGAATGTAGGTGTTTGGGGTTTCTGAGGAATGTTGAGAGCAAGAGTTCCACCCAAACACATTCTTCCCAGCAAAACGCTCATACTTACATTCAGCAGAAAAACTTAAATCCCCTATCCGTGTGCCTTTGACGTGTTCTTTCTTGCATTCTCCATCTGACCTAAAGACAAACGCAGTGAAATTGGTTGATGAACAAGCCCTTGCTGCATAATTCGATCTGTTAGATCAGTGTCTGAGAAACCGAGAGTGGAACCTTGCAACGTTGAACAGGGGTCCAGGCTCAAAGCCATCCCCAAGGAAAACAAATGCCAAAAAGTCAAAATGGTTGCCTTCGGAGGCTGTATAAAGAGCTGAGGAAAGAGGAGATGAGAAACGCAGAGGAGACAAGGAAAGACGTCACCAACTGAGTGCAGAGCTCCAGAGAAGAATGTGATTTGCTGATCATTCAACCTCAAGCCAGTCAGTGTAGAGTGGCGAGGTCACAAGGGCCCTGGGAAGCATCACCACGAACAAAACGGGCAGAGGTGATGGACTTTTCAGCTGGGCTGTTTGAAATCCTACCGCACTTTTGCACTCATTTTCCACACCAGCAAAGTAATGCTCAGAATCTTCCTAGCTAGGATTCAGCTGGACATCAATTGTGAACCTCAGCATGGATACGCTGGGTTTAGAAGAGGCAGCGGAACCAGAGATCAGGTAGCCAACGTCCGCTGTTCCATAGGAAGAACAAGGGACTTCCAGATAAACATCTACCTCTGCCTCATGATGAAGATGAAAGAGGAGTGGGCAAAGGCTGGTCTAAAATTCAGCATTCAAAACTCGAAGATTGTGATGCACTCCTCTGTCCATGGGATTCTCCAGACAAGGATACTTGGGTAGCCCCGCCCTCCTCCATGGGGATCTTCCTGACCCAGGGAAGCGGTTCACACCTCTTGTGTGATCAGCCAGTTCAGCTGCATTGTTTCCCCCTGGCCTCACCTGGGAGGCTCTCTTGGGACCTTGTCAGCTGTGGGAAATTCCATGGTGATGGAACATCGTGCGAGGAAGCCCCTCGGGGCTGTGCTTCCTGGGTGCCCTCCTCCAGCCCTCAGCTCTGGGCTCTGTGGGGAATGTGGCCTAGAAATTCTGCAGGAAGTGTTCAACCCAAAAACGGGACTGTGGGGCTCCAGGACATGGGCCTCTTCGCCCCTCCTCTGTCCCCCTTTGCTTCAATGACTTGGTGTCGGTGTGCCTTCTGCGAACGTTGCCTTTCTAAGCAAAGACTCTGGGACATTCCCTGGTGGCTCACAGGGGACTTGCTTACCCGCAGCTCACAGACTGCTCAGCCCCAGTGCTCAGGGGGTCCTGCTCTCACGCTCATCCAGAGTTCCCTGGAGCCGGGGGAGCCACACCTCTTTTGTTCATAGTCCTTGTTTACTTACTTTCTGTAGAAGTCTACCTCTGCTGTGTTGTCTAGGTTAAACTTAACATGACGTACAAAAATGTTGAATGGTCCACCCTCCTTGATGCTCTCCAAGTTACGGCAGGCGATGTAGTGGGTTCTCCATTTTCCTGAAAACTGAAATGAAAATCTGTTGGAGAAATCTTAGTCCATTGATCGTTGTTTCCTCTAACATCATTCCTCAAGAGTTTGTTTACACTGTCAAGGGAACAAAAGCTACGTAGCTTGATGGAACACGGCCTTACGTTCAAAATCATGTAAAACCTCAGGTCAGGCAAAAGAGGAACTTGAGGAATTTCTGACATAGCTCAAGCTGTCTTGTCACGTGTAAGCACTCCCATCTAACAGTGCTTTGATCTTCTTTCTGTGTTCAAAGAGCAGCCCTAACGCATGAGAAGTAATGGATATACAGTTGGACTGATAGAGAGCCCACGGGGACCAGGGACAGAGCCAGTTCATGGAACAACTTGGAGTCAAAGGGAGATGGCTAGACTCCTGCATCCATATGGTCAACCGTCCCAAAGACACACTCACACACACACACACACACAGAAGACAGTGCCCAAGCTTGTCCTGATCTTCGTACCAGGGACAGAAGTAACTGGGCATCCACTTGGCCTGTGTAAAGCAGACCAAGGACAAGACTGAGGAGAAGGACCTTCATCTCGCGTCTCTCGTGGTCTTTTGTCCGTAGATGCTGCGGGTGTACTGGTGGTTGGAGAGGAGGTGAAACTGGTGCCCCTTTTATACCGTGTATGTGTTGGCGTGAGGCGTGAGGAGCCAATGGTCATCCCCCGTGCGACCAAAGGTATACAGAAGTCCTCTTCTGAATCCTGGTTGGCAAGGACAAGCTTTTCTAGCTTTCTGCCTTGTTTGCCATGAGGTTTGTATAAAGAGAAGTTTATGTAGATATGGGCACTTGATGTCTTCATGTTTGTGAGACTTCACAGGACCCATCCCGTGTTAAGGTCTCATATGGTAAGGCATATTTACTTTTTTGTATTTCCTGAGTTGCTGAATACAATAATGTGTCCAAGGTACATAGCTCCCAGTCCCGTGTTTCTCCTGTCACATGAGAAGAGAGTGTTCAGACTTCGTTTCTAAAAGTAAAGATTGACGGTACGGGTTACCCAGGGGAAATGTCTTTCCCTAAAAGAGCCTTGGAAAGACCCCATTTTCTCTGAGATGAGGAGGACATTGGCCCAAAGCATCTGTCCCCTTCTGCTGCCCCACAGAGGGGTCTGTCCTCCTCATTACTCAGAGGAGACCCTGATCCCACGCCCCTCAAGGTCATCTGAAGATGGGAGGTTCACAGCTGATTTCCAGCACTTTTTTTGTAGACACCCTCAACTCGTCTATTCAGTAACATTGTGTTTCCTCTCGGACTCCGTTGTTTCTCTGGTCCATCCCAGAAGAAGGACCGTGGCTCTTGTAATGCCTAGAACGTTGAAAGGAAAAAGTAAATTTCCTACCTCCATACGTCTACTTAGTTTCAAAATCACGGCAAGGGTGAAGGAATCAGATTCTTTCTGTACTTTTGTCATGTTTTTGCATCTGTTCATCTTCCTAAGACCATCACATCGTTGGAAGATCTTCTAAACTGCCAATAAAGGGAAAATTAAACATCATTGTTCTTAGAGTAATCATCCTGGGATAATCTTGTTGCTTCCATTTGTCTGACGCCCTCCTTGTGCATTGTCTTCACAAGTCCTTTCTCTCTACCTGTGTTTCCTTGTGTTCCCTGGGAAGAGTAGGTACCAAGAGAGAAGGTCTATCACCCAGGTAGCCTTTGCAGTTGTCCTTTGGTGACCTACCAGGGTGGGATGGAGGGAGGGGAGGAAGCTCTGCAGGGAGGGGTCTGCATGTGATTATGGCTGATATTCCTAGTCGTGCAGCTGGAACCTGGGGAGCAGTGTGAAGCAATCCTCTGCTTAAAAAAACAAATAAAGAAAATTGCCATTCCTAAGGAAATTCATGACCCCCCAAAATCCTTTTGTTCTGTGCTAAAAGGAAGTCATATGGCCTTTAACATCAACTATTTGCTAACCATTCGTCACAGTTATGGTCATCTAACAACGACAAAGACAACCATCTTTCACAAATAGTGCTCTCGTGACCCCCCAGAATAAGACTCAGCCATGCCTGGGCCATCTTCCTGGTGTCTTTTCTGAAATTCTTCCTGGTTCCTTTGACTGTGATGCGTCTCTTGCGCACTTTGTGAATTCTCTCTTACTTCTCTGTTTTCTCTGTAGCCACTGTTTTTACATCCTAGATTGCACAACACCTCTATAAACAATGCGTGGAATGTATTGATCTTGGCTACCTACCGCATCCGGTTCACTCAAGGATACAGGATCGTGGTTCCAATTCATTTAGAATTTCAGTGATGATCATAAGTCATTACTTCTCTCTCTCTCTCTCTTTTTTTTTTTTTTTGAAGAAAATAATTTCCAATGTCCCTTGTATTTTGTGAAAGATTTTCTAAAATTTCTGTGTGTCCCTTGATCTGTTTCTCTGCATCAGGCCTTAGTTCACAGCACACGGAATGTTGATTTCATTAGGAGGAGGTCTATTCACAGTTCCCAGAATCTAGTTGTCTTCCTGAGAGGCCAGTGAATCCGAGAGACGAGCTGTTGATACAGAGTATAGAACTTTATTCAGAAGGCTGACTGACCACAAAGACAGTCAACTAATATGTCAAACTGAACTATCTTGTCAGGGTCTGTCTGCCAGGGTTTTTTTTTTTTTTCCTCTTTAATACAACCAGCAGGAGAGAAACTGAACCACGAGAGAGAAGAGTTTCAGTTTTGCTCACCCAAGGTCTAACATACCAAATTAATGTACATCATAATTAGGTTAAAGAGAAGGTTTCACTTGCACATGGAAAATAGAGATTATCTTTAGATCATAGACCATAAAAATTGCAACCATATTTATCAGTTATTACTAATAAATATTATTCAAAAGGGTTATCTCAGTGAAAGTGAAGGACTGATATCCCCTTTTACCTGTGTTGGAAAGTTTTACCTCGCTTCATGTGGCTTAGGGGAGAAGACCTCTTGGGAAGGCTCAGAGACTTCTAGTCTTGTGCGCTGAAGGAGGAAGAGGCGAAGAGAACAGGAAAGCATCTGAGACATCTCTCCCGTTACATATCATGTCAGTTTCGTTGTGTTTTCCCAGGACTCAGAGCCAATCTCTCAACTCTGGCACAACCCTTAGATAACTTCTCTATCTTTTTTTTTTTTTTTTTTAATTTATGTGTTTATTTTTCATGTGTACTGGGTCTTCCTGGGTGCACACAGGCTTTTTGTAGTTGGTGCTGAGCAGGGACTTCTCACCGCAATGGCTTCTCTTGTTGCAGAGCTCAGGATGTGGCGCCCACGCTCAGGTGTCAAGTTCTGTGGGCTCCGTTGCCCACAGGTGTTGGGGATCTTCCTGGGTCTGGGATTCAGCCCGTCCGCTGCCCTTGTAGGTGGATTCATAACCCCTGGACCACCAGCAAAGCCACATGAACTCTGTATCTTGAGTGTTTCATATGTTCTTTTGGATTCTACACACCTCGAGGACCATGGGGCAGTGGGGATCCTACCTTGCCCCTTCCAATAGTAATGTCCAGTCCTTGGAAATGCTCGTCTCTGGTGGCCTTTAAATCAGAGGAGGCCTGAGGACCATCTTTTGGTCCTTGGAGCTGTGATTCTGTTCCTGCTGCATTTGGGGCTCGCGTATTTCCGCCACTGAGCAGTTGTTGAGCACTTCATTTCAGCTTAGTAATGCAGCTGTGAAATCTCCGTCCGTTATGCCCTCAAACTGAACTATCTTGTCAGGGTCTGTCTGCCAGGGTTTTTTTGCCTCTTTAATACAACCAGCAGGAGAGAAACTGAACCACGAGAGAGAAGAGTTTCAGTTTTGCTCACCCAAGGTCTAACATACCAAATTAATGTACATCATAATTAGGTTAAAGAGAAGGTTTCACTTGCACATGGAAAATAGAGATTATCTTTAGATCATAGACCATAAAAATTGCAACCATATTTATCAGTTATTACTAATAAATATTATTCAAAAGGGTTATCTCAGTGAAAGTGAAGGACTGATATCCCCTTTTACCTGTGTTGGAAAGTTTTACCTCGCTTCATGTGGCTTAGGGGAGAAGACCTCTTGGGAAGGCTCAGAGACTTCTAGTCTTGTGCGCTGAAGGAGGAAGAGGCGAAGAGAACAGGAAAGCATCTGAGACATCTCTCCCGTTACATATCATGTCAGTTTCGTTGTGTTTTCCCAGGACTCAGAGCCAATCTCTCAACTCTGGCACAACCCTTAGATAACTTCTCTATCTTTTTTTTTTTTTTTTTAATTTATGTGTTTATTTTTCATGTGTACTGGGTCTTCCTGGGTGCACACAGGCTTTTTGTAGTTGGTGCTGAGCAGGGACTTCTCACCGCAATGGCTTCTCTTGTTGCAGAGCTCAGGATGTGGCGCCCACGCTCAGGTGTCAAGTTCTGTGGGCTCCGTTGCCCACAGGTGTTGGGGATCTTCCTGGGTCTGGGATTCAGCCCGTCCGCTGCCCTTGTAGGTGGATTCATAACCCCTGGACCACCAGCAAAGCCACATGAACTCTGTATCTTGAGTGTTTCATATGTTCTTTTGGATTCTACACACCTCGAGGACCATGGGGCAGTGGGGATCCTACCTTGCCCCTTCCAATAGTAATGTCCAGTCCTTGGAAATGCTCGTCTCTGGTGGCCTTTAAATCAGAGGAGGCCTGAGGACCATCTTTTGGTCCTTGGAGCTGTGATTCTGTTCCTGCTGCATTTGGGGCTCGCGTATTTCCGCCACTGAGCAGTTGTTGAGCACTTCATTTCAGCTTAGTAATGCATGTCCATCCTTCTGCTTAATCTGAAATGTCGGTCCCGTCCGAATACTGATGTACCTTCAGTCAGAGCCCATGGCATCTTAACAGTATTTCTCTCTATGAAGCTCAGTGAGTCCAACCCAAGTTCCTTTTCTAAATTGCTTAAGATGGTTTCTAGACTTTTCTTGACCAGACTGTCCTCTTGGACTATAGTAAGAGGATCCAAAATCCTGCCCCCTGTGTTCTGCATGATTGGTCAATCGCATTTCTTCCTCTCCTCTGGACACCTCTTGGGCATAGTCTAGTCAGTCCTCATCATAATTGTCTCTGAGCAGCACCTCTTTGAATGAAGGCACGGTGACCTGCCTCCTTCATGTGAACATGTGTGTGTTTTGAATCAGGTGACTTTTCCAGAGACACCTGTGCAAGGCGGAGGTTCATTCCATTTATTTGCATCCTCAGAAATCAAATAGCAGCAAGCAGAACGTGTTGAGTGGCCGGGGTAGGTGAGGTTTGAAAAGGAGTGTGTGTGTGTGTGTAGAGAGAGAAGGATCATGTTCACCAGGATCCCGGAAAGTCGTCTTCATGTTGTTGATTTGATTCCACATAGAAGATGGCGTGTCCGGTCTCAGAGAGTCTCTCTGTAGGAGAATAAAACAGAACCGGAGGTTTAGGAGGGTCGACTGGGTGTCTTTGGAGAGGTGTGAGCCTCAGACTGTAGGATGTCCAGGGTTCAGGAGCTGGTAGCGGATCCTGTGGGTAGAATCTTGGTGGACACCATTTCTCCCCCTCTCATTGATGGGAGGCTCCCTGTGGAGTTTCCTCCAGGATGTAGATACGGTGGGATCCTTCTCGTATGGGGTGGAGTCTAGGAGGAACAATTTCAGAATGCGTGTTCATGGAAATGGTTCAACTCAACGCAATTTGTGGTCTGCAAATTACACTCTTTGTATTTGACAGATTTTGTGTTTGGAATTTTCAAGAGTTAATTTTTTAAGTTTAATTCCATTTCGACTATAAATGATTAACCGGGCTATACCCCCTTTTGTTGGATCGCACATTCAAGTGGTACCATGTGATACTTGTCTTTCTCTTTCTGACTTCCTTGACTCCGTAAGATCATCTATCGGTATGTCCATGTTGCTACAAATGCAGTTAATTCATTCTTTGTTTTTTTTTTTTTAACCTTTTAAAAGTTTTTTTAGCCACGTTTATTGTTTTTTTATTTTTCATCCATCTTTTTTCTTTGGGCTGTGTGGGCCTGCCATCATAGTGGCCTCTCTCGCTGCAGAGCAGCGGCTCCAGGCATATGCGCTACAGAGCACTGGCTCATTGTTGGACACACTGGTCCTGCCACTCCGTGTCACATGGGATCTTCCCAGGCCAGGGATCGAACCGATGTCCCTTGCACAGCAAGGCGAACTCTCTACCCACTGGGGCCACCAGGGAAGCCCCTCATTCCTAATGATGTCTGAGAAATACTCCACTGAATATAATGGACTTCATCTTTCTTACTATATAAACCTAGAAGCTTAAGTTTTTCTTTGCCTGTTTTCTTTTTTTTCTCATCAGAAAAGTAAAAGCCACATTGTAGCCTGGATGAGTGTCCTTATTGGAGCCTGTCTTAGTTTAGATCTCACTAGGAAAATCCTTTGGGGGAGTGTGTGTAGAGAGAGAAGGATCATGTTCACCAGGATCCCGGAAAGTCGTCTTCATGTTGTTGATTTGATTCCACATAGAAGATGGCGTGTCCGGTCTCAGAGAGTCTCTCTGTAGGAGAATAAAACAGAACCGGAGGTTTAGGAGGGTCGACTGGGTGTCTTTGGAGAGGTGTGAGCCTCAGACTGTAGGATGTCCAGGGTTCAGGAGCTGGTAGCGGATCCTGTGGGTAGAATCTTGGTGGACACCATTTCTCCCCCTCTCATTGATGGGAGGCTCCCTGTGGAGTTTCCTCCAGGATGTAGATACGGTGGGATCCTTCTCGTATGGGGTGGAGTCTAGGAGGAACAATTTCAGAATGCGTGTTCATGGAAATGGTTCAACTCAACGCAATTTGTGGTCTGCAAATTACACTCTTTGTATTTGACAGATTTTGTGTTTGGAATTTTCAAGAGTTAATTTTTTAAGTTTAATTCCATTTCGACTATAAATGATTAACCGGGCTATACCCCCTTTTGTTGGATCGCACATTCAAGTGGTACCATGTGATACTTGTCTTTCTCTTTCTGACTTCCTTGACTCCGTAAGATCATCTATCGGTATGTCCATGTTGCTACAAATGCAGTTAATTCATTCTTTGTTTTTTTTTTTTTAACCTTTTAAAAAGTTTTTTTAGCCACGTTTATTGTTTTTTTATTTTTCATCCATCTTTTTTCTTTGGGCTGTGTGGGCCTGCCATCATAGTGGCCTCTCTCGCTGCAGAGCAGCGGCTCCAGGCATATGCGCTACAGAGCACTGGCTCATTGTTGGACACACTGGTCCTGCCACTCCGTGTCACATGGGATCTTCCCAGGCCAGGGATCGAACCGATGTCCCTTGCACAGCAAGGCGAACTCTCTACCCACTGGGGCCACCAGGGAAGCCCCTCATTCCTAATGATGTCTGAGAAATACTCCACTGAATATAATGGACTTCATCTTTCTTACTATATAAACCTAGAAGCTTAAGTTTTTCTTTGCCTGTTTTCTTTCTTTTTTTCTCATCAGAAAAGTAAAAGCCACATTGTAGCCTGGATGAGTGTCCTTATTGGAGCCTGTCTTAGTTTAGATCTCACTAGGAAAATCCCCTTTGGAAGGAGAGTATACCTCAAATGCATGTTTCTGATAGTGTGATTGGAAGGCCTTGTCAGGTTCTGTCAGAATCCCGGGAGAGTAAACACTAGTCTGGTCAGAAAGCTGAGGTCTCTTTTGGTGTGGACAACCATGAGACCAGGAGGGACAGGAAGCCCTTTGTTTCTACCACTTTGTGGTGATTCCTGCTGCTGTGAGATGACTGTGGTCGACCAGATTCCCTCTGGGAAATGCTGATCCCTGGCCCGGGAAGATCCCACGTGCCGCGGAGTGGCTGGACCCGTGTGTCCAATTACCGAGCCAGAGCTCTGGAGTGCATGCGCCCAGAGCCAGTCCCACCAAACTTGCTCAGCCTTCATCCAACAACCAGTTTCAGTTTAATTTGTTGAAGGAAAGCGCAACTACCCAATGACACAGGAAAAGCTCTTTAGTGATAGAATGTAAGTTTATGGACCAAAAGATTTTTCCTCCCACATTTGTCATCTATAAAGCAGGCTCTCGTGGTAATGAACGTGCCTACTGATGGTGGAGAGTAGGAGAAAAGGGTTTGATCCCTGGTTAGGGTGGCTCCTCTGGAGAACGACACGGCCGCCCACGCAGCCTTCTTTCCTGGAGAATTCCCCCACACAGAGGAGCATGGTGGGCTGCAGTCCGTGAAAGTCGCACATAACCCGACACAACCGAAGGTCGGCATGAGGCATGAAATGACAGAATGTCCTTTTTTTTTTTTTTTTGGCTATGGTCACTCAGACCATAGTGCAGCAAAAGGTTTATTAAAATCAGAAAGGACTGGGAAAAGCTTCCGGCATAGACACTGGAAAGGAGATAGAAGGGTATCCCCAGGATGTCCTTGATTTGTCCAGTGGAGCAACTTTAACAACGACTTGGTTTACTTCACAAAGGATCGAGGTCACTTTAATTCATTATTCTGGACAGTCGTCTGTAGGGAGAAAAAAAAATGGGAGAAGTAAAGAGCCAGCGATGACTCCATTCCCCCAGTGTTTCCAAGGTTCCCTTTTTTCTTTTTGTTTTGTTGGACGTAGCGTATTTTATTTTATTTCTTTTAATTTTCTTTGGGGGGGGGAAGGGGGCGGTGGGCCACTTCTATTGGTCTTTCATTTGTCTATTTTCATCCATCTTTGTTCTTGGGCCTCCCATCGCGGTGGCCCCTGTCGTCGCAGAGCAGCGGCTCGGTAATTGACACTCGGGTCCAGCTGCTCCGCGGCACGTGGATCTTCCCAGGCCAGGGATCGAACTGGTGCCCCTTGCACTGCAAGGTGGTGTCCTTACCCACTGAACCCCAGGGAAGCCCCGTAGCAGATTTTATACAGGGTCACTTAAGAAAGAAGAAATGTGTTGGAATAAATTGACTTGTACCCATACATGTACCCAACGGGTGAGCAAGAGTGTCAGGAGAAATCACAGTTCCTTTACCATCTGGGGGGACATTCAGGATATTCTCTTCCGGAATCCCCTTCTCCTTCACCTGCTTTCTGAACTCTTCCGCAGCTCTGGCATCAATGTACTGTCCTTTGACTGAAAATCATCGCACAAAAGAGCAGAAGGTGGTTGCGGGGACCCCACAGACACTTGGGAGTCTACACAAGAAGCCATTGAATGTGCCCTTCTGAGCATGTCGGGAATAGCTCCAGGGAGCTTCCAACCATTTCCCTTCCCTGCAACGTAGATGTCTGCTGTCCTAAGAGTTAATTTCCATCCAAGTGTGTCGCTCGCCCCTCTCCTCAGCCCCCTGCCCTGCTGCCGCCCGCACCCACAGCTCCATGAACCCGGGACTCAATCCATCAGGTAGGGAGCGGGCTTGCCTCTTTCTCTGCTTCCTAGAACCTGGTCCTGACCGTCTGGAGTTCTTCTGAGCCCAGCTGACTAGGAGACAGGGTTCTCCCCTTCCAGGGACCCATTGACCTCATCCAACCTCTCATGGAGACCCTTTCCTCTTGAACCCGCCATTCTGCCCGGGATCTTTTCTGAACTAGAGATCTATTCCTCCAGTGTCCCCAGACCTTAGGGCCTGTGCTGGTCACTAGGGTCTTGTCATTGTTTGTAACATTGTGCCTTCCTGAAACCTACTTCCTTCCCTCTACCCCTGGCTTGAGGTTGATTCGCTGACATATTACAAGAGGAAGAGACTCTGGAAAATTAAATGTTGTAGTTTCAGCAGGTAGGGATGATTTTCAAGTGTTTGAAAATTATTATCAACTCCTGTATCTCGGTGGATGCCCTTGCAGAATCTGTAACTCGGCGAGCCTCAAGACCTCAGGCCTTGCTCACGAGATAGTGAATATTGTCAGCAACTTCTGATTTTCTGAAGGGAAGGATTCCCCATGGACGTGGCCTGCATGTGTCTGGGCCACAGGGAGCTTCAGGATCCCCTACCTACCTATCATTCCAACGATGTCTGTCTGGTTTCCTTCTTCATCCTCGTTCCAGATGTGTCCTGTCATTGCGTCCGATTACAGTTTAGTGATTTTAATGTCAGTATGTCCCGCATCTGTGTGTCAGAGAAAAGAGCCATACATCTTCAGAATTCAGTGCATCTGTCTGGCCTTCTCCATTCACATGGTATTGAAGCCTAACTTGAAGGACTTTGAGCGTGACCTGACTCACGTGTAAATGAGCACAATTGTGCGGCCATCGGACCCTTCCTTGGCATGGACCTTCTGTGGAACTGGAAGGAAGACTGATTTTTTCCGCCTGTGGCTACTGGTCTGCTTTCCCGCTTCTCTGACAGTAATACTGAGTGCTGCACTTTCACAGCATCGTCTTTAGGATTTCATAGAATTGAGCTTGGATGTTGTCACCTGCCCATTTGGGCTGTGCGCCCTGCTGCCGCCCGCACCCACAGCTCCATGAACCCGGGACTCAATCCATCAGGTAGGGAGCGGGCTTGCCTCTTTCTCTGCTTCCTAGAACCTGGTCCTGACCGTCTGGAGTTCTTCTGAGCCCAGCTGACTAGGAGACAGGGTTCTCCCCTTCCAGGGACCCATTGACCTCATCCAACCTCTCATGGAGACCCTTTCCTCTTGAACCCGCCATTCTGCCCGGGATCTTTTCTGAACTAGAGATCTATTCCTCCAGTGTCCCCAGACCTTAGGGCCTGTGCTGGTCACTAGGGTCTTGTCATTGTTTGTAACATTGTGCCTTCCTGAAACCTACTTCCTTCCCTCTACCCCTGGCTTGAGGTTGATTCGCTGACATATTACAAGAGGAAGAGACTCTGGAAAATTAAATGTTGTAGTTTCAGCAGGTAGGGATGATTTTCAAGTGTTTGAAAATTATTATCAACTCCTGTATCTCGGTGGATGCCCTTGCAGAATCTGTAACTCGGCGAGCCTCAAGACCTCAGGCCTTGCTCACGAGATAGTGAATATTGTCAGCAACTTCTGATTTTCTGAAGGGAAGGATTCCCCATGGACGTGGCCTGCATGTGTCTGGGCCACAGGGAGCTTCAGGATCCCCTACCTACCTATCATTCCAACGATGTCTGTCTGGTTTCCTTCTTCATCCTCGTTCCAGATGTGTCCTGTCATTGCGTCCGATTACAGTTTAGTGATTTTAATGTCAGTATGTCCCGCATCTGTGTGTCAGAGAAAAGAGCCATACATCTTCAGAATTCAGTGCATCTGTCTGGCCTTCTCCATTCACATGGTATTGAAGCCTAACTTGAAGGACTTTGAGCGTGACCTGACTCACGTGTAAATGAGCACAATTGTGCGGCCATCGGACCCTTCCTTGGCATGGACCTTCTGTGGAACTGGAAGGAAGACTGATTTTTTCCGCCTGTGGCTACTGGTCTGCTTTCCCGCTTCTCTGACAGTAATACTGAGTGCTGCACTTTCACAGCATCGTCTTTTAGGATTTCATAGAATTGAGCTTGGATGTTGTCACCTGCCCTACCTTTGTGGCTAGGGATGTTTCCTAAGGTCTACTGAACGTCACAGTCTAGCATGTCTAGCTCTTGTCTTGGTGAGCACTACTCAGTGGTGAGGAGATGGTCCAGTCTCTGGCCTCTGATTGTTAACAGGAATAAAATTTAAGTGTTTGGGGATTTGGAAGGCCGTTGAGAGCAAGATCTCCACCCAAACACCCTTCTTCCTGGGGAGACGCGCATACTTACATTCAGCAGAATAAAATAAGTATGCTTCCCTTTTTCCCATGATGTGTTTTTTTTATGCATTCTTCATTGGACCTGAAAGGCAAAACATAGTCAAGTTGGTTGAGTAGTAAATGTTTCGTGCATGATTAGGATGTTTTTGCTCACAGGCACAAATTTCTGTGTATCACACCTTAGTGCCTGAGGACACGGGGACTTTCCAAAGAGAAGAATTGTGTTGTCTAAGATCAGGTCACTCTCAAGTGATGGAGATTCTTTTCTCTGTGAAGTTCAGTTTCTCTGAACTTTCTCAAAGTGCCAGAGATAAACAACAGATACAGGCCAGCTCATGTTTAGAGCCAGTCAACATGGAGACATTAGGCGTTCCAGGGAACATGGAAAGGAACTTTCCATAATATCTGGAAGCTTAGACGAAGAGTTGTCTTGGCAGGCTTTAGGGATCTCACAGCTGAAGCAGCGAATCGGATGAGAGCCAGAAAACACAACAAAAGAGTTTAGTTTTCTCATGTCCGCATCTGTGTTTTTTCAGTATGTCCCGCATCTGTGTGTCAGAGAAAAGAGCCATACATCTTCAGAATTCAGTGCATCTGTCTGGCCTTCTCCATTCACATGGTATTGAAGCCTAACTTGAAGGACTTTGAGCGTGACCTGACTCACGTGTAAATGAGCACAATTGTGCGGCCATCGGACCCTTCCTTGGCATGGACCTTCTGTGGAACTGGAAGGAAGACTGATTTTTTCCGCCTGTGGCTACTGGTCTGCTTTCCCGCTTCTCTGACAGTAATACTGAGTGCTGCACTTTCACAGCATCGTCTTTTAGGATTTCATAGAATTGAGCTTGGATGTTGTCACCTGCCCTACCTTTGTGGCTAGGGATGTTTCCTAAGGTCTACTGAACGTCACAGTCTAGCATGTCTAGCTCTTGTCTTGGTGAGCACTACTCAGTGGTGAGGAGATGGTCCAGTCTCTGGCCTCTGATTGTTAACAGGAATAAAATTTAAGTGTTTGGGGATTTGGAAGGCCGTTGAGAGCAAGATCTCCACCCAAACACCCTTCTTCCTGAGAGCAGCATACTTACATTCAGCAGAATAAATTAAGTTTGCTTCCCTTTTTCCCTGGATGTGTTTTTTTTATGCATTCTTCATTGGACCTGAAAGGCAAAACATAGTCAAGTTGGTTGAGTAGTAAATGTTTCGTGCATGATTAGGATGTTTTTGCTCACAGGCACAAATTTCTGTGTATCACACCTTAGTGCCTGAGGACACGGGGACTTTCCAAAGAGAAGAATTGTGTTGTCTAAGATCAGGTCACTCTCAAGTGATGGAGATTCTTTTCTCTGTGAAGTTCAGTTTCTCTGAACTTTCTCAAAGTGCCAGAGATAAACAACAGATACAGGCCAGCTCATGTTTAGAGCCAGTCAACATGGAGACATTAGGCGTTCCAGGGAACATGGAAAGGAACTTTCCATAATATCTGGAAGCTTAGACGAAGAGTTGTCTTGGCAGGCTTTAGGGGATCTCACAGCTGAAGCAGCGAATCGGATGAGAGCCAGAAAACACAACAAAAGAGTTTAGTTTTCTCCAAACACGCTCTTCTTAGGTTTTTGCATAACACACGCTATTCTTCCATCACACCACCTGAAGAGACTTCAGCCGCAAAAGACTCATGTCCGTATACCCGCACATGGACATAGGCATACCCACAAGCATGATACACTTGTAGGACACAAGGAAATTTTACATAAATCTCTGTGTATATTGTCATGTGTGGAACTAAAGAGTGTTGAAGGCTTCCGATATGTCTTCTGTGCATATCATTGGAGAAAGATATCCTTGGAACTTAGAAAGAAGTCCCACAAAAGAAGGATTCAAAGAAAAGCTGCCCAACAAGAGTGAGATGAATTTGTGTGTGTGTGTGTGTGTAATTTATTTTGATTTTCCTTTCACAGAGTGTTGTTGTTTACAGATGTATATAAACCTGAATCAGCCATAGGTATGCTCTTGGCCCCTCCCTTGTGACCTTCTCTCCCAGCTCCGTCCCCATCCCTCCCTTCCTGGTCATTGCACAGACCCTGTGTAACTTCCCTGAGTCTTACGGCAGATTCCCATTGGTTGTCTGTTGTCCATATGGTCATGGAAGTCACCATATTACTCTTTACATACCTTTCACCCATTCTTCCCTTCCCCCAGTGTCTAAAAGTCTGTTCTCGATGTCTGGTTCTCCATTGCTGCTCTCCGTATACATGCATCAGTACCATGGGATGGATTTTTTTTTTTAATTCTGGCCGTTTTTATTGGTTTTCTAATTGTTTATTTTCATCCACATTTGTTCTTTGGCTTGTGTGGGCCTCCCATCGCAGTGGCCTCTCTCGCTGCAGAGCACCGACTCCGGGCACATGCACTCCAGAGCGCTGGCTCGTCATTGGACACCCCGATCCAACGGTTCCGCAGCACGTGGGATCTTTCCGGGCTAGGGATCGAACTGATGTCCCTTGCCCTGCGAGGCGGACTCTTTACCCACTGGACCACCAGGGAAGCCCCTGAATTTGGAGACAGACATGTTGGAAAGTATCATGCCCAGGGCCATGAAGTGCCCTGTTATTAGTCGTTAGGGGAGCGGATTGAAGCTCCTCAGAACAAACCTACAGTGAGGACGAGGTAGTTTTCCAATAACTGCAACTATCCCAAGTGTTATCTGTGTTGAGTCTCTTCGTCGGAATGAAATACCTGAACTCTCCAATACGGGCTTCCCTATGTAGCTCAGCTGGTCAAGAATTTGCTGCAGTGCAGGACTCAGGTTTGATCCCTGGGTCAGGAAGGTCCCCTGGAAGCAGGGTAGGCACGCCACTCCAGATATCTTGCCTGGAGTATCCACAGACAGGGCCGCCCCTCTGACTATGCTGTCTGTGCGGTGCCAATGACTTGGAGCCGCTTGAGCAGCACAGACCGTGCATGGCTTACTGTGCGACGCTAGCGTATCTCCTAGAGTCTCCGTGACGTATGTTTATACATCCGTCTCTCCAAGCATAACTCTGCAGATTGTTCGTTTGTTCATGATTGCAGTCCTGAAGGTACGTTCCAGAGTTGGCAGGTTTTTTGTCGGTGTGTTTGCTTTGGAGGATACGTGCCCATGAAACTAGGGTTGTTGTCTTGGATATGTGCATGTTCTTAATAAACTATCTGGGGTAGATGGGCCATTTCACACATGGTCCTCGCTGTGTGTGCCCAGTTGTCACATCAAACACAGCTCTTTGCGACCCCATGGACTAAAACCTACCATGATTCTCTGTCCGCGCCACTTCCGAGGCAGGACCCTGGAGGGGGCTGCCATGCCGTCCTCCAGAGGATCTTCCTTACCCAGGGGTCGACGTTGAATGTCTTTGGTCACCTGGATGGGCAGGCCAGTTCAACAGACCTGGCACCACCTGGGAAACTCCGTTTTGGCCTGATTCTTGGGTCAACCCAGTGGCGATGGAGCATCCCAGGAGGAAGCCCCTCCGGGTGGAGCTCACTGTGTGTTCTCTCTGTGTCCGCAGCCTCTGGGCTCCATGGGCACCGTCTCTTACCATTTCTGCATGAAAGGTTCAACCCCCTGGTCCCTCCTGTGGAATCCAGGACATCAGCCTCTTCCTGCATCCCTCTCCCTCTTTCCTTTAATGCACTGACGCTCGGGGAGCTCCTGGAAACCAGCCCTGCCCCCTACGTACAGGCTCCAGGGCATTCCCTGAAATCTCCCGAGGGAACTGCCGCCCCTGCCCCCTTCAGTTCAGACTCCCTGCTCAGATCTGAGGCCACTGCCATGGGAGGCCCACACAGGCCAAAGGACAAACATGGAAATAAATGAATAAATGCCTCCCTCCCTGAGGCATCCGGGGCTGACCTGGGTTTTCCCACCGGGTCCCTTTTTTACTTACTTGACGTAAAATTCGACATCTGCTGTGCTGTTCAGATTAAATTGAATGTGACGTAGGTAGATGTGGAATGGTCCGCCCTCCTGGATCTTGGCTTGGTTGCTGGAGGCAAGGCAGCAGGTTCTGCAGTCTCCTGAAAACTAACACCAGAATTCTTTGTAGAGCTCTGCATCCGTCTGTCTTCATGCCCTTGGACCTCATCCCTCATGAGTTTCGTTAGGCTCTGCATGGAGCAAAAGCTCCCTGACTCTAGGCAACACGGCCTTTTGTTTAAAGTCATGAGAAAACTCGTCAAGTAAAAGAAGGAAGTGAGGTATTTCTGGGATAGCTCCAGCCGTCTTCTCCAAGGCAAGAGCTCCTGTCCAACAGTGATAGGACCTTCCTTCTGTTTTCGTAGCACCACTCACGTGCGCGGAAGCCCCTTGGCCAGCAGTAGAAATGGTCCTGAGCATGCATCGAGCCAGTTCATGGAGTGACTTGGAGTCGCAGTAGGTGGCTAGATTTAGGGATCCACATAACCAGACTCCAATAGAGACACTCACGCACACAGACACCCACCCACCTACACCCCGAGACCTCCTTCCAATTTTCACACCCCCTGGTAACTCGGAGAGCAACATCTGAGCATCATCTTGGCCAGCATAAAGCAGGCCCAGGGCAAGACTGACCAGAAGGACTTTCATCCTGTGGCTCGTGATGTCCTTCTTCTGCGCAATCTGAGGCTGTCCTTGTGGTTGGAGAGGGTGTGAAATTGGAGTGCCTTTTATAGCGAGCATGTGTTGGTGTGATGCAGCATGAGCCAATGGCTGCTCCGCATATGACCAACGTTACACAGATGTCATCTGCCACCTCCTGGCTGGCAGAGAGAAGCTTTTCTGGCCTTCTGCCCTGTTACTGGTGAGATTCATCTAAAGAGAACTGATGTGGATGTGGACGCCTGACCTCTTCTTGAGCAACGTGAGAAATCTCAGGACCCATCTGATATTTCAGTATCAGGAATGTTTATTCGTCTTTCTGTCCCGAGATCCAGAAGGGGATAAGCTGTCCAGGGTACATGTCTTTCACTCCTGTATTGTTTCATTAGTGTAAAGTAGTGTGGTTTATTTAGCTAAATTCGACATCTGCTGTGCTGTTCAGATTAAATTGAATGTGACGTAGGTAGATGTGGAATGGTCCGCCCTCCTGGATCTTGGCTTGGTTGCTGGAGGCAAGGCAGCAGGTTCTGCAGTCTCCTGAAAACTAACACCAGAATTCTTTGTAGAGCTCTGCATCCGTCTGTCTTCATGCCCTTGGACCTCATCCCTCATGAGTTTCGTTAGGCTCTGCATGGAGCAAAAGCCCCCTGACTCTAGGCAACACGGCCTTTTGTTTAAAGTCATGAGAAAACTCGTCAAGTAAAAGAAGGAAGTGAGGTATTTCTGGGATAGCTCCAGCCGTCTTCTCCAAGGCAAGAGCTCCTGTCCAACAGTGATAGGACCTTCCTTCTGTTTTCGTAGCACCACTCACGTGCGCGGAAGCCCCTTGGCCAGCAGTAGAAATGGTCCTGAGCATGCATCGAGCCAGTTCATGGAGTGACTTGGAGTCGCAGTAGGTGGCTAGATTTAGGGATCCACATAACCAGACTCCAATAGAGACACTCACGCACACAGACACCCACCCACCTACACCCGAGACCTCCTTCCAATTTTCACACCCCCTGGTAACTCGGAGAGCAACATCTGAGCATCATCTTGGCCAGCATAAAGCAGGCCCAGGGCAAGACTGACCAGAAGGACTTTCATCCTGTGGCTCGTGATGTCCTTCTTCTGCGCAATCTGAGGCTGTCCTTGTGGTTGGAGAGGGTGTGAAATTGGAGTGCCTTTTATAGCGAGCATGTGTTGGTGTGATGCAGCATGAGCCAATGGCTGCTCCGCATATGACCAACGTTACACAGATGTCATCTGCCACCTCCTGGCTGGCAGAGAGAAGCTTTTCTGGCCTTCTGCCCTGTTACTGGTGAGATTCATCTAAAGAGAACTGATGTGGATGTGGACGCCTGACCTCTTCTTGAGCAACGTGAGAAATCTCAGGACCCATCTGATATTTCAGTATCAGGAATGTTTATTCGTCTTTCTGTCCCGAGATCCAGAAGGGGATAAGCTGTCCAGGGTACATGTCTTTCACTCCTGTATTGTTTCATTAGTGTAAAGTAGTGTGGTTTATTTTTATTTTTTGGCGACTTCTATAGGTCTTTCATTTATTTCCATCTTTGTTCTTTGGCCCATGTGGGCCTCCCATTACCGTGGCCTCTCTCGCTCCAGAACACTGGCTCCAGGCGCATGCGCTCCAGAGCTCTGGCTTGGTCATTGGACACATTGGTCTAGCCGCTTTGCGGCACATGGGATCCTCACGGACCAGGGATCGCACCGGCATCCCTTGCACTACAAGGTGGTGTCCTTACCCACTGGACCCACAGGGAAGCCCTCCTTTTGGATTCTTACCCACGTGATTTCCCTGGAATGTGTCCTTGGACCAACGCCTCTTAGGAAGGCCTTCACAACTGCCAGTTAAGGGAAAACTAACCATAGTGACTCTTAAGAGGTTACGTCAACAGTTCTTTGGATTGTGGTATGAGAGAAACCAATAGAACATTGGGATGTTACTCTCTGATTAAAAACATACATTTTAGGACTTCCCTGGTGGTCCAGTGGGTAAGGACACCGCCTTGCAGTGCAAGGGGCGCCGGTTCGATCCCTGGCCTGGGAAGATCCCACATGCCGCGGAGCGGCTGGACCGATGTGTCCAATTACCGAGCCGGTGCTCTGCGACAACAGAGGCCACCACAATGGGAGGCCCACACAGGACAAAGAACAAAGATGGATGAAAAATAGATAAATGAAAGACCAAGAGAAGTGGCCCACTTGCACCCTGCCTCCCCAACCCGCCCCCTCCAATAAATAAATAAATAAATAAAATCTTAAAAATAAAATGATGTTGTAGAATCAACCCCCCCCAAAAAAACTCCCCTTTTTTAAAAAAACGTAAGTTTTAAAAAAGAAAATAGCCATCCATTAGGTAATTCATGGGAAAAAGTCCTGTCTCTTGTGCTCAAATGAAGTCATGAGGCCTTTGGTACAGATTTTTTCATTAGTAGTGCTCACAGTACGGGTAGTGTAAGGATAAATACAAAGACTACTGTCTATAGCAAATGTAACGGTTGTAAAGCTCCCCCGCAAAAGTCATATGAAGCTGTGCTCAGTACTTCTTCCCGGTGATTGCTCAAATTTATTCTTTTTTGTCTGTTTGTTTGTTTTTTTTACTATGAAGCTTCTCTCTTCCAGTTTCTTTTTCTTCCTTTTTTTACAGAGTTTTATTGTTTACTGCCACATGTCAACCTGAATCCACCATTGGACCAGTTTACTAATTGTGTGTAAATTGTCAGGTTTGTCTGTAAGCTCTGTTTTTGTATCTTAGGCTGCGTAACTCCTATCTAAACAGTGAAAGGAGGCTGTTGACCTTGGCTCCCCAAAACACCCATTTTTCTCAGGGGTACTTGAGCATGGTTCCAATCCAATTAGAATTCGAGCTGAGATCATAAACCACAAGCTCACTTACTTTGTAAATTTTTTTAATTTTTATTTTGCTTTTTACCTTTACAGAGTTGTGTTGTTTACAGATATGCGTGATCACAGATTTGTCATATGTATATCCGCCCATCCCACCCCTCCAGGCCGTTGCACGGTGCCCCTGCAGGATCCCCTTTTCTCACATTGCAATGGCAATAACCATTTTTTTCATACGTGACAGTTTAAGTTTTCATGCTACTTCCTTTACACCTCCCACCCACTGTTCATTCCCCCCAATGTTCATATGTCTACTGTCCATGTCTGTTTTTCCATCGCTTCACTGCGTGTGGTCATTACTATCCTACTATATATGTGTTAGTATATTGTACTTGTCCTTCTCTTTTTGACTTCACTTTTTATGATAGGTTCTAGATCCAGCCACCTCATTAGGATTGATTCCTTTGCATTTCTCTTTACAGCTGAGTAGTATTCCATTGTATATATGTACCAGAGCTTCTGTATCCATTCATTTATCGATGGACATCTAGGTTGCTTCCATGTTCTAGCTATTGTATAGAGAGCTGCAATGAACATTAGGGTACAGGTGCTTCTTTCAGATTTGATTTCATCAGAGTATAAACCTAAGAGTGGGATTGCTGGGTCGTATGGTGCTTCTATTTTTAGTTTTTTAAGAAATCTCCAGACTGTCTTCCATAGAGGCTGTATCAATTGACATTCCCACGAGCAATGCAGGAGTGTTCCCTTTTCTCCACACCCTCTCCAGCATTTATTGTCTGTCGATTTGTGGATGATGGCCATTCTTGCAGGTGTGAGGTGGTATCTCATTGTTGTTTTGATTTGCATTTCTCTAATTATAAACGAGGCTGAGCATCGTTTCATGTGCTTTTTGACCATCTGTATGTCATCATTGGACCAGTTTACTAATTGTGTGTAAATTGTCAGGTTTGTCTGTAAGCTCTGTTTTTGTATCTTAGGCTGCGTAACTCCTATCTAAACAGTGAAAGGAGGCTGTTGACCTTGGCTCCCCAAAACACCCATTTTTCTCAGGGGTACTTGAGCATGGTTCCAATCCAATTAGAATTCGAGCTGAGATCATAAACCACAAGCTCACTTACTTTGTAAATTTTTTTAATTTTTATTTTGCTTTTTACCTTTACAGAGTTGTGTTGTTTACAGATATGCGTGATCACAGATTTGTCATATGTATATCCGCCCATCCCACCCCTCCAGGCCGTTGCACGGTGCCCCTGCAGGATCCCCTTTTCTCACATTGCAATGGCAATAACCATTTTTTTCATACGTGACAGTTTAAGTTTTCATGCTACTTCCTTTACACCTCCCACCCACTGTTCATTCCCCCCAATGTTCATATGTCTACTGTCCATGTCTGTTTTTCCATCGCTTCACTGCGTGTGGTCATTACTATCCTACTATATATGTGTTAGTATATTGTACTTGTCCTTCTCTTTTTGACTTCACTTTTTATGATAGGTTCTAGATCCAGCCACCTCATTAGGATTGATTCCTTTGCATTTCTCTTTACAGCTGAGTAGTATTCCATTGTATATATGTACCAGAGCTTCTGTATCCATTCATTTATCGATGGACATCTAGGTTGCTTCCATGTTCTAGCTATTGTATAGAGAGCTGCAATGAACATTAGGGTACAGGTGCTTCTTTCAGATTTGATTTCATCAGAGTATAAACCTAAGAGTGGGATTGCTGGGTCGTATGGTGCTTCTATTTTTAGTTTTTTAAGAAATCTCCAGACTGTCTTCCATAGAGGCTGTATCAATTGACATTCCCACGAGCAATGCAGGAGTGTTCCCTTTTCTCCACACCCTCTCCAGCATTTATTGTCTGTCGATTTGTGGATGATGGCCATTCTTGCAGGTGTGAGGTGGTATCTCATTGTTGTTTTGATTTGCATTTCTCTAATTATAAACGAGGCTGAGCATCGTTTCATGTGCTTTTTGACCATCTGCATGTCACCTTTGGAGAGGTGTCTGTTTAGGTCCTTTTACCATGTTTTTATTGAGTTGTTTCTTTTTCCGATGTTGAGTTGTTGTTACGAGGTGCACTCAGTAAAGCACCCGACTCCACTCGTGGCTGATAAAAAGAGGTTTATTAAGCTGGCCAGTGACCACTCACTTTCGAACTGAGTTCTTGGTAGCGAGGGCCCTGACCCCAGGCAGGGGATGATTTTAAAAGGCACTCCGTCTCTAATAAACCTGTTAGCAGTCACATTTACATTTTTGCTTTGTTCAGATAGGAGTTAATTCCCCTGTGTTGCCGGGGTGAGCAGTAACGAGGGGAGTCAGGCTCTCGATCTGAAGCAGGGAGTCAGGCGATTCATCAAAGGCATGCTGGCCTTGTACCCAAGATACAGACGCAAGAAGTGTGGGGTTATGCACTTTGGTTAAGCACAATGGGTTTGTTTGTTTCGTTTTTTTTTTTTTCCCAAGGAGCTTGGACCGTTTAACAGAGACCAAACAGTAACAGAGAAGAAATAATTTTAACAAAGAGTGTGCCAGTGTTTAAGTGAACTATTTTACATTTCAAGTGAACCGTTTTACATTGTCTGAGTTGCTTGGGGATTTTGGAGATTAATTCTTTGTTGTTTCATTTGCTGTGATTTTCTCCCATTCAGTGGGTTGTCTGTTCAGCTTTTTTTTGTTTTGCATTACAGAAGCTTTTAAGTTTCATTAGGTCCCACATGTTCATTTTTGTTTTTAGTTCTGCTGTTCTAGTAAGTGGGTCAGAGAAGATCTTGCTTTGGTTTATGTCCTTGAGTGTTTTGCCAATATTCTGCTCCAAGAGTTTGATGGTTTCTGGTCTTAATTTACGTCTCTAATCCATTTTGAGTTAATCTTTGTGTATGGTGTCAGGGAGTGTTCCAACTTCATTTTTTGAAGCATGGTTGCAATCCAGTCAGAATTTGAGCTGAGATCATAAAGCAGAAGCTCGCCTACTTTTTTGAAGAAAAAAGTTGGATATTTGTATTGCTCCCAAGTTCTTTCCTTTGTTATTTATTCACTTATTTGTTTGTCTGTGTCAGATCTTAGTAGAAGCCCATGGAATCTTGGTTTCATTACGAGGAGGTTTTCAGTTTTGGTGCCCAGACTGTCTTGAATGAATCTGAGAGACCAGTTGTGGAGGCGGGGAATATGACTTTATTCAGAAGGCCAGCTGAGCTTATGAACGTCTCGTGTCTCAAAGTAACCGTGTTGTTGGAGTCAGGATGCCAGGATCGTCTGTAGAGCCAGAGGGAGAGAAGCAATGAGAAAAAAGTCAAAAAAAAAAAAGTCAAAAGTCATTATAGAGAGCATCAGGAAGAGTGAGGAAATCAGGTTAGGAGGGTCAACAGTCTTGCAGAACATCTCTGAGAAGGGCCAGCCTTTCAACGGATGGGTCCAGCTCTTCCTTTTTGCAGATGGGCAGGGTCAGACACTCTCCCCCTGAGCTAAAGAGACACGCTTGAGGTTCGCAGTCAAGAAGAGGGACAGGGTCCTCAGAGGTAGGCCGTTATGCGTGATTCTAAAGAGCAATAGCAACGGAAATCAAGTCAAGGAAACGGTTCCAACATGGAGTCCCAATTGGCTCTTCCCTACATTTCCCCACTCCCAAAGTCCATCCCACAACTGGTGGGAAAAGCGGGGAGGGGTGGCCCGTCTGCTTCATCCCAGGGATCTCTCTGGGAGTGCCCCCCGTCAGATCCAGGGTTTTGTATGTCGGAAGTGGTCTCCCCGGGTTTCCTCTTTGGAAGTTCAGTTCAGTCGCTCTGTTGTGTCTGACTCTGCGACCCTACTGTGCAGCCCGCAGCCCGCCAGGCTTCCCTATCCTTCACAGTCTCCCAGGGCTTGCTCAAGTTCAGGCTCATGGACCTAGGGATGCCACCCAACCGTCTCATCCTCTGTCGTCCCTTCTCCTCTTGCTTTCCATCTTTCCCAGCATCAGGGTCTTTTCCAGTGAACCGTCTCTTCGCATCATGTGGCCAACAGACTGGAGCTTCAGCTTCAGCATCCGTCCTTCCAGTGAGCATTCAGGGTTGATGTCCTTTACAATGGACTGGTTTGATATCCTTGCCGTCTGAGGGACGCTAGAGCATCTCCTCCAACACCACAGTTGAAAGGCGTCCATTCTTCATCACTCAGCCTTTTTTATGGTCCAACTCTCACAGCCATACATGACTCCTGAGAAAACCATAGCTTTGACGCTATGGACCTTTGTCAAGAAAGTGACGTCTCCTCTTCTGAATACACCGTCTACATTTTTGTCATAACTTTTCTTCCAGCGAGCAGCTGCGTTTTAATTTTGGGGCTGTGGTCACCACCTGCAGTGGATCTTGGAGCCCAAGAAAATAGAGTCCGTCACTGTATTCCATTGTCCATCCATCAGTTTGCCATGAAGTGATAGGACTGGATGCCGTGATCATTTTCTGAATGTTGAGTTTTAAGCCAGGTGTCTCAGTCTCCTCTTTCTCCCTCAGCAGGCTTTTTCTGGGCTTCCCTGATGGTCCAGTGGGTAAAGACACCGTGCAGTGGATGGGGCGCCGGTTCGATCCCTGGCCTTGGAAGATCCCATCTGCCACGGAGTGGCTGTACTGGTGTGTCCACCTACCAAGCTGGAGCTCTGGAGCGCATGCGCCAAGAGCCTGTGCCCTGCAGCGAGAGAGGCCACTTCGATGGGAGGCCCACACGGGCCAAAGAACAAAGGTGGATGAAAGTAGATAAATGAAAGACCATTAGAAGTGCCCCCTGCAAAAAAAAAAAAAAAAGCTTGAAAAAATTTAAAAAAAATAAAAGAGGCTCTTTCTGCCATAAGGGTGATGTTATCTGCGTACATGGCGTTATTGGTATTTTCTCCCAGCAGTTTCTATTCCAGCTTGTACTTGCACTAGACCACCACTGTGCATGATGTCCTCTGCCTATAAATCAGCAGGTTGACAATATAAAGCCTTGACGTACCCCTTTCCCACTTTGGAATCAGTCCCTTGTTTCACGTCTGGTTATAACTGTTGTCCTTGTTTCGAAGGAGACAGCTGCAGTGGTGTGGTATTCCCATTTCTTTCAGAATTTCCCACATTTTTTGTGATCCACCCCATCTAAGGTTTAGTGTAGCCAATGGACCCATAGTAGATGTCTATCTGGAATTCTTTTTTTCGGTGAAGTAGTGGATGTTGGCAATTGGATCTCTGGTCCCTCTGCATTTTCTGAGTCCAGCTTGCAACTCTGGAGGACGTTCGTCTCTAAAGTTAGAATTACTGAACCTCAGCTCGAGGAGACAGCAACTGAGGGTCACAAATTCAGTGCTCTCCTGTGTATGGAAAGATGCACGCATACAGGCCTGTGAAAACGATATCCTAGGTCTGTATCTCGGCTCTCTGGTGAGGTGTAATCTAGCATTCTCCACCTTCCTTCAAGCTTCCTCGTGTGCAATGGGTGTCTCTGAGGCCGCTAGAGGGCAGGTAGTCTCCTTTCTTTGACTTGTGACATTGAAGAGTGCCCGTGGCTCACTCCATTCTCAGCTCTTCCCCTCTTGGTCGTGACTCTGGCCAATCCTAAGGAGTGATTTCATGATCAACTTTTGTCCTACATCCTTGGGAGACTAATGTCACCATCTCACTCAGAGATGCATCCCATAGTGTCCATTGCAGGAAGGCTGAGAAACCCGGGTTCCTCGGAACGCACCTGCTCCTCAGACCCAGAAGGAAGCCTCCGTCCTTGTAGGAACATTTCTACAGGACGTGTTTGTAGCATCAGAGTGACATCCCCTCACTCCATGACGCCTTCCGCCTTCCCATGGATCAGCTCTGGTTCATTTGATAAGCAGTCTTCATTCACTGATGAGTGACTTCCGAAATATCACGACCTCTGGTCCTAGATGTTCCCATTGCTGAACCCCCAGCGCGAGATGTGGTGAATGAATAGGTCAGGGTGTTTCCTTTGGGACTTTGGTTCTTGATTGGCAACTGCAGGCGTTCCAGAGGTGTGTACAGAGGGGAGGTCTTGGCGAAGAGAAAGAGCAAAGCCGTTCTTCAGGTCTAGAATCTAGAACTCTGTCCGAGGGCCCTTTGTCACACACACACGGGCACGTGACTTCTGTCAAAGGGGTCCTGGTCAGGACCGTGTGTTGGACAAGGACGAAGGGTCTCCCTGGTTGGGGGGCATGGGCCTAGGTGTGTCTGTACATCACCCAGGACCCCGACTGTGCATGTGGTTGTCAGGAGACCTGTAACATCAGGGAAAGACGGCCCTCATGGTTCCGTTAGACAAACAGGAATAGACACAAGAGGGAAGGAAGACATGCCCATGGGTCCCTAGGGAGTTTCCAGCCAGAAGCAGGGAGCACAGAGCACAGATATCCTCTGAGATAGTTACCCATATGGTCCGTGTCGCCTTAGCTTCCATGTGGCCATGTCGGGTGATGTTTATCATGTTCTAGTCAGCTCAAGGACCATGGGACAAGCTGTGCCCATTCCCACGGCAATGTCCTGTCCTTGGAAATGCTAGGCTGGTTGGTAAAGTGGAAGACGCTGGAAGACCATCTTTAGCTTCTGTGATCAGTGGTTCCATGACCACAGCCTCGTTGGGCTCCCAAATATCGGGGGTTGAGCCGTTGACTGCTTCAGTTGACATCAGGACGACACGTCCATCCTTCGGGTAGAAGTGTCAATCCCATTCAAATACCTGTGTACCCTCAGTGACAGCGCATGGCCTCTTAGGGTTTATCTCTAGGTAGCTCAGTGGCTCCATCCCCAGTGCCTTTTCTGCAATGCATAATGTGCTTCCTAGGCACTCTCTCTTGACCGGACTTGCCCTTCCCACGACAGGAAGAGGATCATACCCCTATCCCCTGTGAGTGGTTCATCCTGTTTCTCTTTCTCCTCTGGACCTCCCTTGGCTGTTTCTCTTTCTCAACTCTGAGGAACCCCTCTCCCTTGAAGGCGCAGTGTCCTGCCTACTTGTGGCTTTTTTTCCCATTGCTGAACCCCCAGCGCGAGATGTGGTGAATGAATAGGTCAGGGTGTTTCCTTTGGGACTTTGGTTCTTGATTGGCAACTGCAGGCGTTCCAGAGGTGTGTACAGAGGGGAGGTCTTGGCGAAGAGAAAGAGCAAAGCCGTTCTTCAGGTCTAGAATCTAGAACTCTGTCCGAGGGCCCTTTGTCACACACACACGGGCACGTGACTTCTGTCAAAGGGGTCCTGGTCAGGACCGTGTGTTGGACAAGGACGAAGGGTCTCCCTGGTTGGGGGGCATGGGCCTAGGTGTGTCTGTACATCACCCAGGACCCCGACTGTGCATGTGGTTGTCAGGAGACCTGTAACATCAGGGAAAGACGGCCCTCATGGTTCCGTTAGACAAACAGGAATAGACACAAGAGGGAAGGAAGACATGCCCATGGGTCCCTAGGGAGTTTCCAGCCAGAAGCAGGGAGCACAGAGCACAGATATCCTCTGAGATAGTTACCCATATGGTCCGTGTCGCCTTAGCTTCCATGTGGCCATGTCGGGTGATGTTTATCATGTTCTAGTCAGCTCAAGGACCATGGGACAAGCTGTGCCCATTCCCACGGCAATGTCCTGTCCTTGGAAATGCTAGGCTGGTTGGTAAAGTGGAAGACGCTGGAAGACCATCTTTAGCTTCTGTGATCAGTGGTTCCATGACCACAGCCTCGTTGGGCTCCCAAATATCGGGGGTTGAGCCGTTGACTGCTTCAGTTGACATCAGGACGACACGTCCATCCTTCGGGTAGAAGTGTCAATCCCATTCAAATACCTGTGTACCCTCAGTGACAGCGCATGGCCTCTTAGGGTTTATCTCTAGGTAGCTCAGTGGCTCCATCCCCAGTGCCTTTTCTGCAATGCATAATGTGCTTCCTAGGCACTCTCTCTTGACCGGACTTGCCCTTCCCACGACAGGAAGAGGATCATACCCCTATCCCCTGTGAGTGGTTCATCCTGTTTCTCTTTCTCCTCTGGACCTCCCTTGGGCATGTCTCTCTAGCTAATTGTCATCAGAATGGTCTCTGAGGAACCCCTCTCCCCTTGAAGGCGCAGTGTCCTGCCTACTTCGTGTGGACCTTTGTCTGTTTCAAATCAGATGACTTTTCCAGAGATGCACATGTGTAGAACAGATGTTCAGTCAGTTTATTTAAAGTCTCAGAAATCAAATACCACCAAGCAGGATGTGATTACTCCAAGGGGGAAGGGGATTCAAAAAAGGAGTGTGACTGTGAAGAGAGAAGGATCATATGATTCAGGAACGAGGAGCGTCGTCTTCACGTTGTTGATTGGATTCCACGTGGAAGAGGCTGTGTCTGGTCCCAGTCACACCGTCTGCAGGAGAAGAGAACAGACAGCGAGGTTTAGGGGGGCGGATCATGTGGCGGCTGACGGGGCGAGCCACAGGTAGTAGGAAGTGTGGGCTCCAGGAGTTGGGACCTGATATGGGGGGCAGAATCCCGGTGGAGCTCCGTGCTCTACGTCTCTTGGGTGGGAGGTTCCCTGTGGAATGCCCTCCAGGTTGTAGATGTGGTGGGGTCCTTCCCATAGGGGGTGAACTCTAGGAGGAATGATGCCAGAATGCACGTTCGTGGGAATAGTTCATCCCACCCTGGTGTTTAGTCTGTGAATTATTTCACACATTTTCCCGTTTGGAATTTCAAGAGGTAATTTTTCAATGTTAATTTCATTTTGGATTATAGATGATTAACTGTGCTACGACTAGTTTCATTTGTACCTCCTTTTCTTGGATGGCACATGTAAGTGATATGAGGGAAATCGTTCGGACGGTCTCCCAAATATCGGGGGTTGAGCCGTTGACTGCTTCAGTTGACATCAGGACGACACGTCCATCCTTCGGGTAGAAGTGTCAATCCCATTCAAATACCTGTGTACCCTCAGTGACAGCGCATGGCCTCTTAGGGTTTATCTCTAGGTAGCTCAGTGGCTCCATCCCCAGTGCCTTTTCTGCAATGCATAATGTGCTTCCTAGGCACTCTCTCTTGACCGGACTTGCCCTTCCCACGACAGGAAGAGGATCATACCCCTATCCCCTGTGAGTGGTTCATCCTGTTTCTCTTTCTCCTCTGGACCTCCCTTGGGCATGTCTCTCTAGCTAATTGTCATCAGAATGGTCTCTGAGGAACCCCTCTCCCCTTGAAGGCGCAGTGTCCTGCCTACTTGTGTGGACCTTTGTCTGTTTCAAATCAGATGACTTTTCCAGAGATGCACATGTGTAGAACAGATGTTCAGTCAGTTTATTTAAAGTCTCAGAAATCAAATACCACCAAGCAGGATGTGATTACTCCAAGGGGGAAGGGGATTCAAAAAAGGAGTGTGACTGTGAAGAGAGAAGGATCATATGATTCAGGAACGAGGAGCGTCGTCTTCACGTTGTTGATTGGATTCCACGTGGAAGAGGCTGTGTCTGGTCCCAGTCACACCGTCTGCAGGAGAAGAGAACAGACAGCGAGGTTTAGGGGGGCGGATCATGTGGCGGCTGACGGGGCGAGCCACAGGTAGTAGGAAGTGTGGGCTCCAGGAGTTGGGACCTGATATGGGGGGCAGAATCCCGGTGGAGCTCCGTGCTCTACGTCTCTTGGGTGGGAGGTTCCCTGTGGAATGCCCTCCAGGTTGTAGATGTGGTGGGGTCCTTCCCATAGGGGGTGAACTCTAGGAGGAATGATGCCAGAATGCACGTTCGTGGGAATAGTTCATCCCACCCTGGTGTTTAGTCTGTGAATTATTTCACACATTTTCCCGTTTGGAATTTCAAGAGGTAATTTTTCAATGTTAATTTCATTTTGGATTATAGATGATTAACTGTGCTACGACTAGTTTCATTTGTACCTCCTTTTCTTGGATGGCACATGTAAGTGATATGAGGGAATATTTGTCTTCCTCTTTCTGACTGATTTGATGCTGTATGATCATCCGTAGGTCCATCCATTTATAGAATTCATCCTTTCTTTATAATGGCTGAGAAATAGTTCGTTGAATATATATATATATATATATATATATATATACCTCATCTTTCTCACCATATGGTCCTAGTAGCTAAAGTTTTTCTATGCCGGTTCTCTTTCATTTTTACTCAACAGAAAAGCAAAAACCGCATTTTAGCCTAGATGAGTGCCCTGTTCTGAGGCTGGGTTAGTTTAGAAACTTCAAAGATCTCACTAAGGAAATCCCCTTCAGAAGGGGAGTATAATTCAGATGCAGCTTTCCTGTTCTCTTTCCTTTTTCCTCAACAGAAAAGTAAAAGCCACATTTTAGCCTAGGTGAGTGTCCTTTTCTGAGACTCGGTTAGTTTAGAAACTTGAACGATCTCACTACAAAAATCTCCTTCAGGCCGCTGGTTTGATCCCTGGCCTGGGAAAATTTTCCTCATGCCACGGAGCGGCTGGACCGATGTGTCCCGCTACAGAGCCAGAAGAGAGGCTGCTGCGATGGGAGACCCACACGGGTCAAAGAACAAAGATGGAAACAAATGAAAGGCCAATAGAAGTGGCCAAAGAAGAAACAGAAAATCCCCTTCAGAAGGGAAGTATAATTCAGATGCAGGTTTCCAACATTGTGATTGGAAGGCCTTGACGGGTTCTGTCAGAATCCTGGGAGAGTAAACGCTGGTCCTGTCCAAAAGCTGCGTTCTCTTTAGCCCCGGTCTCTTGGAGGAGGGATGGGTGTGGACACTCACGAGGCCAGGAGGGACAGGAAACACGAAGTTTCCCCAGTTTGTGGTCATCCCTGCTTCTGTGAGAGGACGGGTCATCTCTCGCTGGGTAAGGCTTTCCCACCAGATCTGCTGAGGTTCATCCACCAGCCACTTTGCTGTTTAATTTGTTGAAAGGAGAGAAACTACCTAATGTTAGAATGCGAGCTTGGAACCAAAAGGTGTTCCCTCCAGAGTTTGGCACGTATACAATAGGCGCTTGTGGTGAAGACCCTGCCTGCTGAGGGAGGCATCTAGGAGATGCCTGGGTGGGGGGGATCCCCTGGAGGAGGGCATGGCCGCCCCCTCCAGTCTTCCTGCCTGGAGACTCCTGTGGACAAAGGAGCCTGGCCTGCTTCTGCCCACAGGGTTGCACCTAATGCAACACAACTGACGGTCGGTATTAGGCGTGAAATGATAGGGTGTGCTTCTTGGTGTGTCTGGTGGAGCAGCATTCATAACAGACTCTGTTTGCTTACCAAAGGGTCAAAGTCCCTTTAATTCACTTCTCTGGACAGTCATCTGTAGGAGAAAAACAAAAAAATGGGAGAAATGAGGAGTCACCTGTGACTTTATTTCCTCCAGTGTTTCCAAGGTTCAGTTTTTTTTCTTTATCCTTTTCTTCCTCCATACAAATTTTATTTGTTTTGACTTTTTACAGGGTTCTGTTGGTTACTAGCAAACATCGACCCAAATCCAACCATAGGGTACATATGTCTACCCTGTATTTTGGTTTTTTGTTTTTGTTTTTTTTCTCAGAGCACCTGTTTTGTTGTTGTTGTTGTTAAGCTTTTATTTTACTTTTACCTTTTACAGAATTTTGTTGTTTACAGAGATGTATGTTCCCAGATTAGTCATATGTTCCTAGATTAGTCATATTTTTAAGAGGTTACTTATAGAAGAAAAATATTTTGAATAAATTCATCTCTATCCTTATATGTACATAATAGGTGAGTAATAGAGTCAGGAAAAATACAATTCCATTACCAGTTTCGGCGAAATTCACGATGTTTTCTTCCGGAATCCCTTTCTGTTTCGCCAACCTTTTGAACGCTTTCAGGGCTCTGGCGCTAGGCGGCTTCCCTCCCCTTACTGAAAATCATCACACAAAAGAGCAGAAGGTGATCGGGGACCACAGACACTTGGGAGTTTACAGCAAGCTGTTGAATGTGCCCCTCCGAGTGTCACCAGATCTGCTGAGGTTCATCCACCAGCCACTTTGCTGTTTAATTTGTTGAAAGGAGAAACTACCTAATGTTAGAATGCGAGCTTGGAACCAAAAGGTGTTCCCTCCAGAGTTTGGCACGTATACAATAGGCGCTTGTGGTGAAGACCCTGCCTGCTGAGGGAGGCATCTAGGAGATGCCTGGGTGGGGGGGATCCCCTGGAGGAGGGCATGGCCGCCCCCTCCAGTCTTCCTGCCTGGAGACTCCTGTGGACAAAGGAGCCTGGCCTGCTTCTGCCCACAGGGTTGCACCTAATGCAACACAACTGACGGTCGGTATTAGGCGTGAAATGATAGGGTGTGCTTCTTGGTGTGTCTGGTGGAGCAGCATTCATAACAGACTCTGTTTGCTTACCAAAGGGTCAAAGTCCCTTTAATTCACTTCTCTGGACAGTCATCTGTAGGAGAAAAACAAAAAAATGGGAGAAATGAGGAGTCACCTGTGACTTTATTTCCTCCAGTGTTTCCAAGGTTCGGTTTTTTTTCTTTATCCTTTTCTTCCTCCATACAAATTTTATTTGTTTTGACTTTTTACAGGGTTCTGTTGGTTACTAGCAAACATCGACCCAAATCCAACCATAGGGTACATATGTCTACCCTGTATTTTGGTTTTTTGTTTTTGTTTTTTTTCTCAGAGCACCTGTTTTGTTGTTGTTGTTGTTAAGCTTTTATTTTACTTTTACCTTTTACAGAATTTTGTTGTTTACAGAGATGTATGTTCCCAGATTAGTCATATGTTCCTAGATTAGTCATATTTTTAAGAGGTTACTTATAGAAGAAAAAATATTTTTGAATAAATTCATCTCTATCCTTATATGTACATAATAGGTGAGTAATAGAGTCAGGAAAAATACAATTCCATTACCAGTTTCGGCGAAATTCACGATGTTTTCTTCCGGAATCCCTTTCTGTTTCGCCAACCTTTTGAACGCTTTCAGGGCTCTGGCGCTAGGCGGCTTCCCTCCCCTTACTGAAAATCATCACACAAAAGAGCAGAAGGTGATCGCGGGGACCGCACAGACACTTGGGAGTTTACACAGCAAGCTGTTGAATGTGCCCCTCCGAGTGTCCCTGGAACAGCTCCAGGGAACCTCCAACTGTTTCCCTTTCCCACGACGCAGATGTCTGCTGTCCTAAGAGTTAATTTCCGTCCAGATCTGTCACTTGTCCCTCTCCCCAGCCTCATGTCCCGCCGCCCCCCACGTCCGCAGCTCCATGAACCTGGGACTCAGCCCATCATGTAGGGAGAGCGGGCTTGCCTCCTTCTCTGCTTCCTAGAACCTGGTCCGGATCCTTTGGAGTTCTTCTGAGCCCATCTGAGTAGGAGACAGGGTTCTCCCCTTCCAGGGACATCATTCAGCATCCCTTGGGGAGCCTTTCCTGTTGAACCCGCCTTTCTGCCCAGGACCTTGTCTGAACTAGAGATCTACTCCTCCAGTGATTCCAGACCTCAGAGCCTGTGCAGGTCGCTAGGGGTCTTGTCAGTGTTCATAACTAAGGGTACATGGTGATCGTTGAGCAGGACGAAGATTTACTTTGCATGTTATGTTTCTAGGGATTAGAATGAATTGAAGAGCGTATATCAAACAGAGTCGTTCAAGTCAGGCTCTTAGCTCGGACGGTAAGGGCTCTGCCTGTAGTGCCAGAGACCCAGGTTCAATCCCTGGGTGGGGAAGATCCCCTAGAGGACATGGTAACCCCCTCCAGGATTCTTGCCTGGAGAATCCCATGGACAGAGGTGCTTGGCGAGCTACTGTCCATGGGCTCTCAAAGAGCCAGGCAGGACTGAGTGACGCATAGCTACCTACCTCACTCGAACCCTGGCTTGAGGTTGATTCGCTGACTTATTAGAAGAAAAAAAATACTCTGGAAAATTAAATGTGTTCGTTTCAGCAGGTAGAGATTATTTTTAAGTGTTTGAACAGTATTGTTGGCTCCTGCGTTTTGGTGGACGCCCTTGCAGATTGCCTAACTCGGCGAACCTACAGAACTCAGGCCTTGCCTCCGCCATAGGGAATGTGGTCCTTAGCTTCTGATTTTCTAACCTCAAGTATTAACCATGGACCTGTGCCGTGACTGGACCCCTGGGGAGATTAGGATCCCCTACCTACCAATTATTCCAATGATTTGTGTCTTGTTTCCTTCTTCATCCACGTTTGAAATAGTGCCTATCATCGCGTTGTCGATCACTTTATCCATTGTAACTTCATTTTCACCTGCGTCTGTAGGAGAGACAAAAGACACGTCCTCACAGCCCTGTGGCGCAACTCGCGGTCTCCGAGGGCCTGCCCCGTCGCTGTTGAACCAGGGCTTCATCGCCCCAAGGCACGTGGGATCCTCCCAACTCAGGCATTGGATTCCCGTGTCCTGCATTGCCAGGAAGATTCTTACCTGTGGGAGAACGGTTAGTGGTCCCCAGCTATGTCATCAACCGCACAAGGGCATTATCCCCTGGAAGTCCTAATATCTTCTGTATTTGGTGCTGTCCCTGCCTTGGAATCGATTTCGCTTGACCAGAGTCAACTGACCATTCGTTCGCTTCTGTTCCTGAGGGCCTAGCCTGTGCCAGGCAAGCTTGCGAACACATTTGAACACATTTTAATACATTCGACTGCGTGTCCTCTGGCCCTCAGTCTGAGGCATGACAGAGCCCATTTTCATAGGCAGTGGTCTGAAGACTCCTTACCTGGTGGGAGGTTCAGGCTACAATCACCTCCTCGCTATCTGAGCCATTCCCTCTGCCCCTGACCGACCGTCTGTCGACTCTAAACCCTCTATGTCGATTCCGTCTCTCTGGACCCCATTGCCCCTGAGGGAAAGCACCCAGCCAGGTGGATGGTGTACCTGCCCTGCAGAGCTCTAGAAGCAGGGGCATGGCCTTGCTCAGTGCTCGAAACACTGATCATCGTTCGTGGGCTTGAGGAAGAGACGGCAGTAGCCGCCGAAGCAGTGTCTTTGTCTCCTAGGTGAGACCAGGGTGGGCCGCTGTCCCCCGCCTGCCGGGACATCTTGGCAACACGTCCATCAGGTTCTGGATGTCCTCCGGTCGTCCGCGCCCGCCTACGGACGACCTCAGTGTTTTCTTGAAAGACTTGAACATCGTCTTTGAAGTGGAAGTTGCTGTTTTTCAGGCATTCCCTGGCCTTTCCGGGATTCAGCCAGTAGTGACCATTGGATCTCTGGCTCCTGAGCCTCTTCTGGACTGAACTCGTGCATCTGACTTTGTCTGTGCGTATGGTGTGGGGGCGTAGCTCGAAAGATTTCGAGCATCACCTGACTAGTGTGTGAAATCAGCCCGACCGCGTGATATCGGGACCCTTCCTTGCTATTCCCCTTCTTTAGAATTGGAAGGGAGACTGACTTTCTCGGCCTGTGGCCCCTATTCGGTTTTCCCAGTTTCCTGACCTATTGAGTGCAGCATGTTAGCAGCATTGCCTTTGAGGATTTTACGTCGGTGAGCTTGGATATTGTCAGCCTATCTCCAATTCTTTGTGGTGTCTCTCTCTAATAGTCCCTTCATCAACCGCAAGGGCATTATCCTGAAGTCCTAATATCTTCTGTATTTGGTGCTGTCCCTGCCTTGGAATCGATTTCGCTTGACCAGAGTCAACTGACCATTCGTTCGCTTCTGTTCCTGAGGGCCTAGCCTGTGCCAGGCAAGCTTGCGAACACATTTGAACACATTTTAATACATTCGACTGCGTGTCCTCTGGCCCTCAGTCTGAGGCATGACAGAGCCCATTTTCATAGGCAGTGGTCTGAAGACTCCTTACCTGGTGGGAGGTTCAGGCTACAATCACCTCCTCGCTATCTGAGCCATTCCCTCTGCCCCTGACCGACCGTCTGTCGACTCTAAACCCTCTATGTCGATTCCGTCTCTCTGGACCCCATTGCCCCTGAGGGAAAGCACCCAGCCAGGTGGATGGTGTACCTGCCCTGCAGAGCTCTAGAAGCAGGGGCATGGCCTTGCTCAGTGCTCGAAACACTGATCATCGTTCGTGGGCTTGAGGAAGAGACGGCAGTAGCCGCCGAAGCAGTGTCTTTGTCTCCTAGGTGAGACCAGGGTGGGCCGCTGTCCCCCGCCTGCCGGGACATCTTGGCAACACGTCCATCAGGTTCTGGATGTCCTCCGGTCGTCCGCGCCCGCCTACGGACGACCTCAGTGTTTTCTTGAAAGACTTGAACATCGTCTTTGAAGTGGAAGTTGCTGTTTTTCAGGCATTCCCTGGCCTTTCCGGGATTCAGCCAGTAGTGACCATTGGATCTCTGGCTCCTGAGCCTCTTCTGGACTGAACTCGTGCATCTGACTTTGTCTGTGCGTATGGTGTGGGGGCGTAGCTCGAAAGATTTCGAGCATCACCTGACTAGTGTGTGAAATCAGCCCGACCGCGTGATATCGGGACCCTTCCTTGCTATTCCCCTTCTTTAGAATTGGAAGGGAGACTGACTTTCTCGGCCTGTGGCCCCTATTCGGTTTTCCCAGTTTCCTGACCTATTGAGTGCAGCATGTTAGCAGCATTGCCTTTGAGGATTTTACGTCGGTGAGCTTGGATATTGTCAGCCTATCTCCATCTTTGTGGTTAGTAATCTTCCCTAAGGTCTGCTGAGTGTCTCTCTCTAGGATGTCTGTCTCTCATCTTTCTGGGGAGCATGCCTTCAGGGGGAGAAGATACAGTCCTTAACCTCTCCGTCTTAGCAGACGTCGAATGTAGGGGTGGGGGCTTTCGAAGGAAGTTGTGACCAGAGTTTCTGCCCCCTCCCCAAACACCTTCTTCCCAGGGAACTGTTCATACTTACATTTAACATGATAAAGGAAAAGTCTTCTCAGTCTTCCTGTGAATTGTCTTTTTTCGCATTGTCCATCTGTCCTTCAAGAGAAAATAGAGTTAGGTTGGTGGATCAACCAACATTGGAGGCGTGACTAGGACGTATTTGACTCATACCCAAGATGGCACGTGGATCTTCTTCATGCCTGGGAAGAATGTGACCTCCTAAGAGACAACTTGTGTCGTCTAGAAGTACCTCTCTGCCGATGAGGTCGCTTCTCTGTCTCTATCAACTATGACTCATAGTTCCGGGGATAAACGGCACAGACCGTCCAGGTCTTGTGGAAAGCCAGTCAACGGGGAGATATTTGGACTTGTAGGGGAGTGTGTGTGCATGCTTGGTTGTGAAGTCATGTCCGACTCTTCCTGACCCCGTGGACTAAATCCCACCAGCCTCCTCCGTCTGTGGAGTTCTTCAGGCTGGACACTGGATTGGGTGGCCATGCCCTCCTCTCGAGGATCTTCCTGACCCAAGGATGTCACCCGCATCTCTTATATCCCCTGCACTGGCAGGTGCCTTCTGAACCCCCTGCCCTGCCTGGGAAGCTCGCTCGGGACCATGGCATCTTGTGAAAATTCCATGCTGGAGGAGCATCCTGTGAGGAAGCCCCTCAGGGCAGATCTCTGTGCGCCCACCGCCTCCCGTCCGCATCAGGGCTCCGTGGGCACCATCTCTCACCCATTCTGTAGGAAGAGTCAAGCCCCTGGATGGGACTGTGTGCTTCCAGGACACGAACTGCTTCACTCTGCCCTGTCCCTCTTTCCTGAAATGGGTGGATGCCAGCGGATCTTTTGTGACCCCACCTTTAGGCCCAGGCTCTCGGGCATTCCCTGGAGGCTCGTGGGGGCGTGCGGTCCACGGCCCCAGCTCAGAGGCCCTGCTCAGCCCCATGAAGGCGGACATCGTGCTGCCTATGACACTCCGAGCACCCCCGCACAAGGGGAAGCCACTCCCTGCCTCTCACTCGGGGGAGTCCCTGTGTTCTCGTTCAGAGTCCTTTTTCACCTACTTGATGTAGAAGGTGAGGTCCGCTGTGTTGTTTGAATGAAAGTCAACGCGCCGTACATAAAGGTTGAATGGATTGTCCTCTGTGATCTTGTCCTTGTTCGTGGCCCCGAGGGAATAGGTTCGCCATACTCCTGAAAACTAAAATGGAGACCCCTTTGAGGCCTCTCTGTCCGTCTCTGTCCATTCTGTCTGACACCGTCCCTTCCGCAGTTGTTCACTGTCTCCGGGGAGGGCAAGATACCTCCCTGGACGGAACGCGACCGTCTGTGTGAAATCACGGGGACATTCCAGTCAGGTTAAAGAAGGAATGGAGGTGTTTCTGAGAGAGCTGGGGCTGCCTTGTCCAAGGCAAGGGCGCCTGTCCAAGAGCGACTGGGTCGTCCTGTTTGCATAGAGCGTCTAATGTGCAGGAAACTCGGGGAATGAACAGAAAAAATGATACAGACCCTACGCAGAAGAGGTGTCGAGCTGATTCATGGAGCACCGAGCGGTTGCAGGGGGATTGGTAGATTTAGGGATACACATAACCAACCCCCAGAAGGGACACTCCCACACACTTATGCACTGCACCCCGAGACCTCCTCCCAGTGTGCCCCACCGCTCATACCGGTTTGAGAATGGCCTGCCCTTCAGCATGCCCAGCGCACAGCAGGGCAAGGACCAGACCAAGCAACGCACACCTCATCCTGGGGGCTCTCGTGGTCTTCCTCCCGTCGAAGCTGAGGGAGTTCTTGTCGTTGGACAGGGTGGGGCATCGGTGCCCATTTTATAGCGTCCGTGGGCTCGCCTGAGGTGTTGTGAGCCAATGGCTTTTGCTCATATGATCAAAGTTACACAGACATCCTCTGCAACATCCTGGTTGGCAGAGATGATGTCCTTTCCTGGCCTGGTATCCTGTTGCTGACGCGCCTTGAGGAAGGAGGCTCACGTGGACGTGGGCGCTTGACCTCTGGAGTGACGTGAGACCTCATGGCACCCACCTAATCTCTGACGGTCAGGAATATTGACTCTTCTCTCTTTCCTGAGGCGCAAAATATGATGAGGTGTCCAAGGTAACTAGCTCCCCTCCCTACACAGGGGAGGAGAGTGTTTTAATTTTATTTTCTACACGTGAAGAGGGACTGTGTGGGTCAACCAAGGAGAATCTCTTTCCTGAAAGAGCCTTGGAGCGCCTCCTTTTTCTCGGAGATGAGGACGTGGCTGTCAGCCCAAAGCATCTCTCCCCTCTTCTGACCCCACCGAGGGGTCCATCCTACTCGTTCCTGAGAGCACCCATCTGGTCTGCAGGGCCATAGTTTTCACGGACTGTCTTGTTGCTCTGAGGAAATCAAGAAGGCAGGACCGTTGTTATGGTCCTGGTTAGAATTTTGAATGGAAAACGTGCATCTTCCAACGCTGTGCATCAGGGTATCCTCAGGGTGACTGAATGAGCAAAAGAATCCCTTTCTTCTCTTTTTTATGGAATGTTTACATATGTTCATCCCCAATGATAGTCAAGTATGTTATACATGCATCCAGAGTTATTTTGTTCTGAGTATAAAAAAGAAGAGTTAGTGAGATTTAGGGGTCCTGCGTTAGCAGATAAGCATCCACGGAGTGCTGACCTGGTACTGGATGCTGCCAGTAGGGAGCCATGCTCTGGATCCTTCTCTTGGATAAGCCAGACCTTTGAGGAAAGCTTGGCTCAAGGAGGTCTTCAGCTTCCATCTTCACTTGATGACGTCCCTTCATGCTCCCATCCACTAACACTATTCTCTCATTTTTCTCTTTTGGTTCTCTTGTTTGCAGTATCATTCTTTTTTTTTTTTTTTTTTTCCTCTTCCTTTCATCCAAGGACTGACAACATTCTCTCTTTTTTTTTTTTTTCTTTTCATTCTTTTGGTTGTAGTAGTGGTGTTTTCCCCCTAAGGACTGATCGTATTGTCTCTCTCTCTTTTTTTCTTTTCAGGCTTTTGGTTGCAGTGTCATTTCTTTTTCTTTTTTTTTTTCACCCATACCTCTGTATACTCTCATGTCATATTTTTTGGCTGGGAAATCTGTGGGACACAAGGTGTTCGTGCCTCCCGATATTCTGAAATCCTTTCGTCTCTTTGGTCTTTGATTCAGAGAAGAGTTTGGCTTTTTGCTTTTTAATGTTGGATATGTGAAGTAGCATGCAGATTCTTAGTTCGTGCCTCCCAGTCGGGACACAGGGAGGAGAGTGTTTTAATTTTATTTTCTACACGTGAAGAGGGACTGTGTGGGTCAACCAAGGAGAATCTCTTTCCTGAAAGAGCCTTGGAGCGCCTCCTTTTTCTCGGAGATGAGGACGTGGCTGTCAGCCCAAAGCATCTCTCCCCTCTTCTGACCCCACCGAGGGGTCCATCCTACTCGTTCCTGAGAGCACCCATCTGGTCTGCAGGGCCATAGTTTTCACGGACTGTCTTGTTGCTCTGAGGAAATCAAGAAGGCAGGACCGTTGTTATGGTCCTGGTTAGAATTTTGAATGGAAAACGTGCATCTTCCAACGCTGTGCATCAGGGTATCCTCAGGGTGACTGAATGAGCAAAAGAATCCCTTTCTTCTCTTTTTTATGGAATGTTTACATATGTTCATCCCCAATGATAGTCAAGTATGTTATACATGCATCCAGAGTTATTTTGTTCTGAGTATAAAAAAGAAGAGTTAGTGAGATTTAGGGGTCCTGCGTTAGCAGATAAGCATCCACGGAGTGCTGACCTGGTACTGGATGCTGCCAGTAGGGAGCCATGCTCTGGATCCTTCTCTTGGATAAGCCAGACCTTTGAGGAAAGCTTGGCTCAAGGAGGTCTTCAGCTTCCATCTTCACTTGATGACGTCCCTTCATGCTCCCATCCACTAACACTATTCTCTCATTTTTCTCTTTTGGTTCTCTTGTTTGCAGTATCATTCTTTTTTTTTTTTTTTTTTTCCTCTTCCTTTCATCCAAGGACTGACAACATTCTCTCTTTTTTTTTTTTTTCTTTTCATTCTTTTGGTTGTAGTAGTGGTGTTTTCCCCCTAAGGACTGATCGTATTGTCTCTCTCTCTTTTTTTCTTTTCAGGCTTTTGGTTGCAGTGTCATTTCTTTTTCTTTTTTTTTTTCACCCATACCTCTGTATACTCTCATGTCATATTTTTTGGCTGGGAAATCTGTGGGACACAAGGTGTTCGTGCCTCCCGATATTCTGAAATCCTTTCGTCTCTTTGGTCTTTGATTCAGAGAAGAGTTTGGCTTTTTGCTTTTTAATGTTGGATATGTGAAGTAGCATGCAGATTCTTAGTTCTCCAACTAGGAATAGGACCGATACCCAGTGCGAGGGGGAGCAGAATAGTCTCAATGCTGGACTGCCAGGAACATACCTTAATGAGAGCATTGTGTGCGGTCACGTGATGGCCGCTAAGACCCCTGACCCCACCCCCACTCATCCCGTCTCTCCTTTGACAGATCCCGCCTTCCCTGGTTTTGACGTTCAATTCTTACCAACTTGAGCTACCTGGGAATGTTTCTGGGGACCCTCCCGTCTTATGAAGACCTTACTAACTGCTGTTTGAGGGGAATGGAAGCATGCGTTCTTTGAAGAGTGTCATCACCTTGGGATGCTCCTCTTGGTTTCCCTGGGTCTCCCTTCCTCCTCTGCGTTGGTGTCGCAAGCCCGAGCTCTAGATCGTGTTTCTGTGTGTTTTCTGGGAATGGTTGGGACTGAGGGAGAAAGCGCCACACCACAGGCAGCCTTGCTGGCTGTTCCGTGATGATCTGGAGGGCAGGAGGTGGGCCATTGTGGCTGATTGGCTTTTTTGTACCACCGACACTGAGACAGGACATCATCTCATGATGATGCAGTTCTCTGATTCAGAAAGACATTAAGAAACTTGCCATTCCCAAGATAACGTGTGCTCTAAGAAATCCTGTTCGTCGGTGCTGATAGGAGGTCATACAGCCTTTAACACAAACTATGTCATGAATCGTGGTCAAAGTACACGTAGGTCATCTCATGATACATCCAAAGATCGCCATCTTTCCTAAATGATCCTATGGTACCCCTCCCCCACTGCAAATAACACTGCCTCACTTGGGACCTCTGCCTGGTCTTGCCTTTCGTTAGGAAGTCTCCCCTAAGGACTGATCGTATTGTCTCTCTCTCTTTTTTTCTTTTCAGGCTTTTGGTTGCAGTGTCATTTCTTTTTCTTTTTTTTTTTCACCCATACCTCTGTATACTCTCATGTCATATTTTTTGGCTGGGAAATCTGTGGGACACAAGGTGTTCGTGCCTCCCGATATTCTGAAATCCTTTCGTCTCTTTGGTCTTTGATTCAGAGAAGAGTTTGGCTTTTTGCTTTTTAATGTTGGATATGTGAAGTAGCATGCAGATTCTTAGTTCTCCAACTAGGAATAGGACCGATACCCAGTGCGAGGGGGAGCAGAATAGTCTCAATGCTGGACTGCCAGGAACATACCTTAATGAGAGCATTGTGTGCGGTCACGTGATGGCCGCTAAGACCCCTGACCCCACCCCCACTCATCCCGTCTCTCCTTTGACAGATCCCGCCTTCCCTGGTTTTGACGTTCAATTCTTACCAACTTGAGCTACCTGGGAATGTTTCTGGGGACCCTCCCGTCTTATGAAGACCTTACTAACTGCTGTTTGAGGGGAATGGAAGCATGCGTTCTTTGAAGAGTGTCATCACCTTGGGATGCTCCTCTTGGTTTCCCTGGGTCTCCCTTCCTCCTCTGCGTTGGTGTCGCAAGCCCGAGCTCTAGATCGTGTTTCTGTGTGTTTTCTGGGAATGGTTGGGACTGAGGGAGAAAGCGCCACACCACAGGCAGCCTTGCTGGCTGTTCCGTGATGATCTGGAGGGCAGGAGGTGGGCCATTGTGGCTGATTGGCTTTTTTGTACCACCGACACTGAGACAGGACATCATCTCATGATGATGCAGTTCTCTGATTCAGAAAGACATTAAGAAACTTGCCATTCCCAAGATAACGTGTGCTCTAAGAAATCCTGTTCGTCGGTGCTGATAGGAGGTCATACAGCCTTTAACACAAACTATGTCATGAATCGTGGTCAAAGTACACGTAGGTCATCTCATGATACATCCAAAGATCGCCATCTTTCCTAAATGATCCTATGGTACCCCCCCTCCCCCCACTGCAAATAACACTCTGCCTCACTTGGGACCTCTGCCTGGTCTTGCCTTTCGGAATTCTCCAGGTTTCCTTTGGTGTGGAATGTCTCTCTCCCAGTTTACAAACTCTGTCTTACTTCTCCATTTTCTCAGCACCCACGGGTTTCTCAGCTTAGATTGCACAGCTTCTTTCCCAGTGGTGTAAGGTAGGTGTTAATCTTGCCCCCCCCCAGCGCCCCGTTCACTCAAGGATACCGGACCATGGTTCCAAGGCAGGTGCAATCTCAACTGGGACAGGAAACCACAAACTCAGTGTTATTTTCACAAGGACTTCATTGCATACGTAAATGGGTTACCTAAAAGAACATTTATAAACATTTGCTCATGTATTTATTTGTCTTTGTCAGGGCCTAGCTGAGGGACGTGGAATCTTTGTGTCGTGCTGAGGAGGTCTTCCACTATGGTGCACAGACTCGGTCGTTGTGTGACTGACGGGCCAGTGCGTGCAGTGATGAGGTCTGGAGTCAGAGGCTATGGCTTTCTTCAGAAAGCCTGCTGACCCGGAAGATGGCAGGCTTTTGTCTCAGGGTAACTGTCTGGTCAGAATCTGGAGACTAGATTCTTCACACAGAGCCAGAGGGAGAGAAGCAATCCGCAATGAAAGTCACAAGACCAAATGTGTGGACACGGAGAAAGTCGACTCCAAAGGGTCTCCGGTCTTGCAACACATCTCCCGAAAGGGCCAGCCTTTGGAAGGAGTCTTTTCATCTTCTTTTCTGGGAATGGTTGGGACTGAGGAGAAAGCGCCACACCACAGGCAGCCTTGCTGGCTGTTCCGTGATGATCTGGAGGGCAGGAGGTGGGCCATTGTGGCTGATTGGCTTTTTTGTACCACCGACACTGAGACAGGACATCATCTCATGATGATGCAGTTCTCTGATTCAGAAAGACATTAAGAAACTTGCCATTCCCAAGATAACGTGTGCTCTAAGAAATCCTGTTCGTCGGTGCTGATAGGAGGTCATACAGCCTTTAACACAAACTATGTCATGAATCGTGGTCAAAGTACACGTAGGTCATCTCATGATACATCCAAAGATCGCCATCTTTCCTAAATGATCCTATGGTACCCCCCCTCCCCCCACTGCAAATAACACTCTGCCTCACTTGGGACCTCTGCCTGGTCTTGCCTTTCGGAATTCTCCAGGTTTCCTTTGGTGTGGAATGTCTCTCTCCCAGTTTACAAACTCTGTCTTACTTCTCCATTTTCTCAGCACCCACGGGTTTCTCAGCTTAGATTGCACAGCTTCTTTCCCAGTGGTGTAAGGTAGGTGTTAATCTTGCCTCCCCACAGCGCCCAGTTCACTCAAGGATACCGGACCATGGTTCCAAGGCAGGTGCAATCTCAACTGGGACAGGAAACCACAAACTCAGTGTTATTTTCACAAGGACTTCATTGCATACGTAAATGGGTTACCTAAAAGAACATTTATAAACATTTGCTCATGTATTTATTTGTCTTTGTCAGGGCCTAGCTGAGGGACGTGGAATCTTTGTGTCGTGCTGAGGAGGTCTTCCACTATGGTGCACAGACTCGGTCGTTGTGTGACTGACGGGCCAGTGCGTGCAGTGATGAGGTCTGGAGTCAGAGGCTATGGCTTTCTTCAGAAAGCCTGCTGACCCGGAAGATGGCAGGCTTTTGTCTCAGGGTAACTGTCTGGTCAGAATCTGGAGACTAGATTCTTCACACAGAGCCAGAGGGAGAGAAGCAATCCGCAATGAAAGTCACAAGACCAAATGTGTGGACACGGAGAAAGTCGACTCCAAAGGGTCTCCGGTCTTGCAACACATCTCCCGAAAGGGCCAGCCTTTGGAAGGAGTCTGTTCATCTTCTTTTCCCAAGGGGTCACGGTCAGAGCATCTCCCCGCGAGACCATAAAAATTGTAACCTTATTGCCAAGTTCACTGAGTCTTATGCAGGAAGTCTTTTTTCTTTTTTTTTTGACTTTACTTTCTTTTCAGTGGATGATTGCTTTATATTATCACTTTGATTTATGTCACACGTCAACATGAATTAGCGATAGGTATACATTTGTCCTCTCTCTCTTCTGTGTAAGTGATCTTTATGTTATCAAGTTTATGATGCCATCAGGTGTCCCAGTAGAATTCTTATATACATGCATATATATGTGTGTGCGTGTATGTACATGTTCATATATATATATATATATGTGTGAATGTATATATGTACCTATAAGAGTCTGTACATATATGAATATACACACACATAACATACGCATATATAGACACACATATATAAAGGATATGTACATATACACATATATAAAAATATGTATATATACACACATATATAGAGAATATGTATATATACACACATATGTATAAAGAATATGTACATATATACACACATATATAAAGAATAGGCACATATATACACACACATACAAAGAATATATATATGTACACACATATATAAAAATATGTGGGCTTCCCTGGTGGTCCAGTGGGTGAGGACACCACCTTGCAGTACAGGGGGCGCCAGTTCGATCCCTGGCCTGGGAAGATCCCACGTGCCACGGAGCAGCTGGACCGATGTGTCCAATCACCGAGCCGGAGCGCTGGAGTGCATGCGCCCAGAGCCGGTGCTCTGTGACGACAGAGGCCACCGCGATGGGAGGCCCACACGGGCCAAAGAACAAAGATGGATGAAAATAGACAATTGAAAGACCAATAGAAGTGGCCCGCCCACTCCCCTCCCTCCCCACCCCCCCATAAATAAGTAAATAAATCATTAAAAAAAAAAAGACCAACAGAAGTAGCCCGCCTGCTCCCCTCCCTCCCCACCCCACTCCATCCCACCCCAAATAAATAAATTAAAAATAAGTATATATAGACACATATATATAAAGAATATGTACATATACACACATATATATAAAGAATATGCATATATATATATACATACACACATGCAAAGAATTCCTACATATACACAGAAATATATAAAGAATATGTATATATATACACACATATATAAAGAATAGGCACATATATACACACACATACAAAGAATATATATATGTACACACATATATAAAAATATGTGGGCTTCCCTGGTGGTCCAGTGGGTGAGGACACCACCTTGCAGTACAGGGGGCGCCAGTTCGATCCCTGGCCTGGGAAGATCCCACGTGCCACGGAGCAGCTGGACCGATGTGTCCAATCACCGAGCCGGAGCGCTGGAGTGCATGCGCCCAGAGCCGGTGCTCTGTGACGACAGAGGCCACCGCGATGGGAGGCCCACACGGGCCAAAGAACAAAGATGGATGAAAATAGACAATTGAAAGACCAATAGAAGTGGCCCGCCCACTCCCCTCCCTCCCCACCCCCCCATAAATAAGTAAATAAATCATTAAAAAAAAAAAGACCAACAGAAGTAGCCCGCCTGCTCCCCTCCCTCCCCACCCCACTCCATCCCACCCCAAATAAATAAATTAAAAATAAGTATATATAGACACATATATATAAAGAATATGTACATATACACACATATATATAAAGAATATGCATATATATATATACATACACACATGCAAAGAATTCCTACATATACACAGAAATATATAAAGAATATGTATATATATACACACACATGTATATAAAGAATATGTACATATATGCCCACATACATATGAAGTTTGCAAAAGACGTGAGATAAAAGTGGGTTTTCAGGCCAGTGGAGCAAGTCAGTCTTCCTCGACGACATGCCCGGATAATTGCAGAAGCTGTGATTTCTGATTGCCTTGGCGAAACCACATTCTGGATGACTTGATAGGCTCAAGTTCGCGTGTTCAGGAGGTGGCAAAGATGTGTGTTCCTGGGAACACATGACATTTTCCTCTCAAAGATACAGGCGAGTTCTTTCTCGCATGGCTTTGACCCCCCTGTGGAATATTCGCAAGCCTCTTAAGATTCACAGGGAAGCTATTTGGAGGTGTGCTAGGAAGTCTGAAGCTACCGTGCAGGTCCTAGAAAGGCTACAGGTGCAAAACAAGGGCAACTTTATTTTGGGGGTGCGGGGGGAGGTATTGGAAATGGTTCCTCCAGAGAATTGGAGAACTGGTATATCCATTTACTTCTGTTGGAAAGGTTTCCGTCCCCTCGTTTCGCTGAGGGGTCGGAGGTCTTGATGGGAAACCTCAGAGGCAGTGCCGAGTGTCCTGTGAACCCATCTGGACCTGCGGGTCACGAGGCGAAGGGAACAGGGAAGTCGGACCTTGACCAGGAAAAGCAGCCGCCAGGTGAGACATGGCTGTTGGACAGCACGTGTTTTGCTTGAACCTGTATGTGACTGATGGGCACAGATGTCCTTAGGGCAAACAGTCCTGCCAGGTACACAGTGGCCTGAGCCTTTGCTGATCTAGCCTCCAGCACCAAGGTTTCTGGCCAACGAAGCTGGCTGTGTTAGCCCGTCCAAGCCAGTGCATCTGAGAGAGGAGGGCTCGAAGCAAGGAATGTGAGTTTATGTGAAAAGCCCACTCACTGAGAAGATGGCAGCCAACATCTGAGAGGAAGCCGTCTTGACCGGGGGTGGATGATTGGGTCTTGAACTGAGCAGACAGATGGAAGCTGTGAGGGACTTTGAAGTCAAAACACAGAACCGAGAGCAGCCGACAGTGAGGAAGGGACATGAAAGGAGTCTTCCGTCTCACAAGATATCTCCTGGAAGGGGTGTGTTTATGGCTTCTTTCTCGTAGCCATTCACAGCTGGGCAGGTTCATAGGACCTCTCTATGAAGTGAGAAACAAACAGGCACTCTGGTCTGGAAGCTGAGAGGGGCAGGGTCCTTGGAGGCAGGCCAGTACGTACCATGGGGTTTCCCTGGTGGCTCAGGTGGTCAGGAATGAGCAGTCTGGGAGACCCAGATGCATTCCCACAGTAGGAAGACATGCCCGGTTTTGAACATTTCTGATTGCCTTGGCGAAACCACATTCTGGATGACTTGATAGGCTCAAGTTCGCGTGTTCAGGAGGTGGCAAGATGTGTGTTCCTGGGAACACATGACATTTTCCTCTCAAAGATACAGGCGAGTTCTTTCTCGCATGGCTTTGACCCCTGTGGAATATTCGCAAGCCTCTTAAGATTCACAGGAAGCTATTTGGAGGTGTGCTAGGAAGTCTGAAGCTACCGTGCAGGTCCTAGAAAGGCTACAGGTGCAAAACAAGGGCAACTTTATTTTGGGGGTGCGGGGGGAGGTATTGGAAATGGTTCCTCCAGAGAATTGGAGAACTGGTATATCCATTTACTTCTGTTGGAAAGGTTTCCGTCCCCTCGTTTCGCTGAGGGGTCGGAGGTCTTGATGGGAAACCTCAGAGGCAGTGCCGAGTGTCCTGTGAACCCATCTGGACCTGCGGGTCACGAGGCGAAGGGAACAGGGAAGCCGGACCTTGACCAGGAAAAGCAGCCGCCAGGTGAGACATGGCTGTTGGACAGCACGTGTTTTGCTTGAACCTGTATGTGACTGATGGGCACAGATGTCCTTAGGGCAAACAGTCCTGCCAGGTACACAGTGGCCTGAGCCTTTGCTGATCTAGCCTCCAGCACCAAGGTTTCTGGCCAACGAAGCTGGCTGTGTTAGCCCGTCCAAGCCAGTGCATCTGAGAGAGGAGGGCTCGAAGCAAGGAATGTGAGTTTATGTGAAAAGCCCACTCACTGAGAAGATGGCAGCCAACATCTGAGAGGAAGCCGTCTTGACCGGGGGTGGATGATTGGGTCTTGAACTGAGCAGACAGATGGAAGCTGTGAGGGACTTTGAAGTCAAAACACAGAACCGAGAGCAGCCGACAGTGAGGAAGGGACATGAAAGGAGTCTTCCGTCTCACAAGATATCTCCTGGAAGGGGTGTGTTTATGGCTTCTTTCTCGTAGCCATTCACAGCTGGGCAGGTTCATAGGACCTCTCTATGAAGTGAGAAACAAACAGGCACTCTGGTCTGGAAGCTGAGAGGGGCAGGGTCCTTGGAGGCAGGCCAGTACGTACCATGGGGTTTCCCTGGTGGCTCAGGTGGTCAGGAATGAGCAGTCTGGGAGACCCAGATGCATTCCCCACAGTAGGAAGACCCCCTGAAGAAGGAAACATCCACCCACGCCGGTCTTCTTGCCTGGAGAAGCCCATGAACAGAGGAGCTTGGTGGCCCACAGTCCATGGGATCACAGGACTGTGTGGCTCACTTTCCCTTTGATTCTAGATGAGGTTGGAGCAATGGCCAGGGAAAGCACATCCAAGGAACCGCTCCAGCCTGAAGCCCAGATCGGTTCGGGTCTGCAGCCTTGGGCGCCCGGGCTCCGTAGCATGCCGTGTGGACTTCACTTCCCTGTGGCAGGTGGGGTCTTCGTTCCCCATCCAGGGATGGAGCCGCGGTCCCCGGCATGGGAAGGCACAGGGTCTTCACCACTGAACCACCCGAGATCTGACCTTGACGACCTTCTCTATCGGGTGCTTCTCCACCAAGAAGATACTGAATGACCCCCAGGCTTAGTGAGACGTGGCCCGGGGTCTGATGGATCCTGTTTAGGGATTAGCCTGGAACCTCGTTGCTAAGAGACACTAGGAGATTTCTCTGTGTCCCGTTGTCTCTCTGTGCATCAACTCATCTAATCCAGCCTTTCCGGATATGTTGTAAAGTCTAGAGTCAGAACTTCAATCACATACACCCTGTTATATAGGTTGGGGCATTTAAACATTGTCCTTGAACTGCGTGACTTCGGTTCAGCCATGGAAACCTTCGTTCCTGGTGCTCTTGACATTGGCCAGCGTAGCCTGCTTGGAGGGCCATTTTCTCTGGAGGGTCTGACACTGAGCAGACAGATGGAAGCTGTGAGGGACTTTGAAGTCAAAACACAGAACCGAGAGCAGCCGACAGTGAGGAAGGGACATGAAAGGAGTCTTCCGTCTCACAAGATATCTCCTGGAAGGGGTGTGTTTATGGCTTCTTTCTCGTAGCCATTCACAGCTGGGCAGGTTCATAGGACCTCTCTATGAAGTGAGAAACAAACAGGCACTCTGGTCTGGAAGCTGAGAGGGGCAGGGTCCTTGGAGGCAGGCCAGTACGTACCATGGGGTTTCCCTGGTGGCTCAGGTGGTCAGGAATGAGCAGTCTGGGAGACCCAGATGCATTCCCCACAGTAGGAAGACCCCCTGAAGAAGGAAACATCCACCCACGCCGGTCTTCTTGCCTGGAGAAGCCCATGAACAGAGGAGCTTGGTGGCCCACAGTCCATGGGATCACAGGACTGTGTGGCTCACTTTCCCTTTGATTCTAGATGAGGTTGGAGCAATGGCCAGGGAAAGCACATCCAAGGAACCGCTCCAGCCTGAAGCCCAGATCGGTTCGGGTCTGCAGCCTTGGGGCGCCCGGGCTCCGTAGCATGCCGTGTGGACTTCACTTCCCTGTGGCAGGTGGGGTCTTCGTTCCCCATCCAGGGATGGAGCCCGCGGTCCCCGGCATGGGAAGGCACAGGGTCTTCACCACTGAACCACCCGAGATCTGACCTTGACGACCTTCTCTATCGGGTGCTTCTCCACCAAGAAGATACTGAATGACCCCCAGGCTTAGTGAGACGTGGCCCGGGGTCTGATGGATCCTGTTTAGGGATTAGCCTGGAACCTCGTTGCTAAGAGACACTAGGAGATTTCTCTGTGTCCCGTTGTCTCTCTGTGCATCAACTCATCTAATCCAGCCTTTCCGGATATGTTGTAAAGTCTAGAGTCAGAACTTCAATCACATACACCCTGTTATATAGGTTGGGGGCATTTAAACATTGTCCTTGAACTGCGTGACTTCGGTTAAGCCATGGAAACCTTCGTTCCTGGTGCTCTTGACATTGGCCAGCGTAGCCTGCTTGGAGGCCATGTCTCTGGAGGGTCTGACACACTTATTCTGCTCCATATCCCTTAGGTCTCAGTTGCTTGTCCAAGCTCTAGGACCCAGCCTCTGAGCTTTGCCCAGCTCTTGGCCTACGCTATGCATGTCGCGTGTTTGCTTGACCTTGTATGTTGTACACACTCAGGACACCATGCAGAGCTCATCGATGGGCTTTGGCCATGAAAGTGGGACTGGCCAGTCCTTGGAAATCCTCGGGTCCACCCACCATTGAAGTATAAAGAGGCTGGAAAACCATCCTTAGATGTGGTTACCAGTGACTGCTGTCTGGCTCAGCTGTGGACTATCTTGTTCCCAGCAGGGCTGCCCTGGCTTCAGGGTTCTGTGGACTGACCCAGGCTCAGCTGCTGCCCCACACTTGATGTCTGGTGATCCAAGGATTAAGAGTATTCAGTCCTTGCGGGGAATGGCAGAAATGCTGCCACTGTCGGAAGACGCATTTTTCCTCAGTGGTGGCCCAGGGTGTGTTTCCCTGTCTCTCGATGAAGCTCAGAGAGAGGAACACAGGCTTCCTTCTGTGATGGATACCATCTTTCCTAGGGACGTCTTTCTTGACCACACTTCACTGCCGTTAGAGGTTCTAGAACCCTGTCCCTGTGCCGTGAAGGCCATTTCCATTCTGTCTTTCTCCCCTGGACATGCCTAGAACATCCCTCTACACTCCTTCTCAGAATCGCCTCTGGTGGAACACCTATTAAAGACATGTTTTTCCAGATAATGAAGTGTCACGTTCACGTGTGTGTTTTTGAACGGGGCCATGCGGAACAGACACACGTGACTCAGCTGTGTGTTAAAGCAATTTATTGAATCCCTCAGCAATCAAATGCCACCGAGTAGGATGTGATTTGTGATGAGGAGAGATGAGATGGGAAAGGGAGGTTGCGTGTGACGAGAGAAGGATGGTCTTAATCAGGAAGAAGGAAAGTCATCTTCTAGTTGTTGGTCTTGATTCGATGGGGAAGAGGACTTGGCTGGATTCAGGGACGTTCTCTGTAGGAGAAGAGAACGGAAGCAGAGGTTTAGTCAAGTCAATGGTGTGCTGGCTGACTGGGGTGAGCCTCAGGCTGGAGGATGTCTAGGCTCCAGAAACTGGAAGCTGACCTAGTGGATGGCATCGTGGTGGACCTCAGCGCTCCACCTCTCTGGGGTGGGAGCCTCCCTGTGGAATTTTCCACAGGATATTCATATGGCAGGATCCTTCCCATTGGGGCGAATTCTAGCACCTTGTTTGCAAAGTGCATTTTCAAGCCTGTGATCAAAGCACATGCCCCTAGTCGCTCAGGGTTTGGGTTTGGGGTGTCTAAACTCTGTTTTTAATTTTGATTTTATAGTGGTGTAGAATTGGTTAACAGCATTGTATTTCGTTTCAGTAGTATAGTTGTGTGTGTATGTTACATGTAGAAACGTTTGTATGTATTATTATTCAGATTTCTTTCCTATTTAGCTTTTTACAGAGTAGAGCACACAATTCCCTGTACTGTACCATTGGACTTGGTGTGCTATAGGCTTCAGTCTTCTAATGCCAAACTCCTGATTCTTCTCTTCCAGCCCCTGTCCCTGTGCCGTGAAGGCCATTTCCATTCTGTCTTTCTCCCCTGGACATGCCTAGAACATCCCTCTACACTCCTTCTCAGAATCGCCTCTGGTGGAACACCTATTAAAGACATGTTTTTCCAGATAATGAAGTGTCACGTTCACGTGTGTGTTTTGAACGGGCCATGCGGAACAGACACACGTGACTCAGCTGTGTGTTAAAGCAATTTATTGAATCCCTCAGCAATCAAATGCCACCGAGTAGGATGTGATTTGTGATGAGGAGAGATGAGATGGGAAAGGGAGGTTGCGTGTGACGAGAGAAGGATGGTCTTAATCAGGAAGAAGGAAAGTCATCTTCTAGTTGTTGGTCTTGATTCGATGGGGAAGAGGACTTGGCTGGATTCAGGGACGTTCTCTGTAGGAGAAGAGAACGGAAGCAGAGGTTTAGTCAAGTCAATGGTGTGCTGGCTGACTGGGGTGAGCCTCAGGCTGGAGGATGTCTAGGCTCCAGAAACTGGAAGCTGACCTAGTGGATGGCATCGTGGTGGACCTCAGCGCTCCACCTCTCTGGGGTGGGAGCCTCCCTGTGGAATTTTCCACAGGATATTCATATGGCAGGATCCTTCCCATTGGGGCGAATTCTAGCACCTTGTTTGCAAAGTGCATTTTCAAGCCTGTGATCAAAGCACATGCCCCTAGTCGCTCAGGGTTTGGGTTTGGGGTGTCTAAACTCTGTTTTTAATTTTGATTTTATAGTGGTGTAGAATTGGTTAACAGCATTGTATTTCGTTTCAGTAGTATAGTTGTGTGTGTATGTTACATGTAGAAACGTTTGTATGTATTATTATTCAGATTTCTTTCCTATTTAGCTTTTTACAGAGTAGAGCACACAATTCCCTGTACTGTACCATTGGACTTGGTGTGCTATAGGCTTCAGTCTTCTAATGCCAAACTCCTGATTCTTCTCTTCCCCAGCCCCTGTCCCTTGGCAACCTCATGTCTGTACTTGACGTCTGTGCATCTGTTTCTGTTCTGCGGGGAGTCTGTTAAGAGTGAAGCTGCTCAGACAGGTCATCATCATGTAGAGAATGGGGCACCTAGGAACTCCCTGTGGGTCCTTATTGATGTCTTTACTGGAAGAACATGAGGAATAGACTGTCGTCACTTACAGTGATGTCGTCCATGTTGTTGTTCGTGAGGATGGTGGTGTTCCTCTGGGGGAGGAGCTAAGGGATAGAAGAAACAAAAAAAGATCCTAAAGATTACCAACATTCCCCAGGAATTCCAAGGCTGATTTTGTATTAAAAGTAAGGCCTTCTATAAAATATTATTTACGAAGAAAAAAAATTTACATAAATCCATGTGTTTCCGGATCTTCTATTTACATATTGGGCAAATGATAGACGTAGAGAGAGAGTGTTCCCTTACCTTGTTCGAGGAACTCCACAATATTTTCCTTGGGGATCCCTTTCTCTTCCGACAGCTCCTCAAACCTCTTCCGGTGTTCATCTTTAACACGTATTTTCTCTGAAACACACCGCACAGAAAGCAGAGTTGTTTGCACCCAGAGACATGGCTGAGTGCCCGACAGGAGGTTGACGGTCTCCATCAGGTCCTACCGTGGTATCAATGAATCCTCCAACAGCGACCATTTCCCGAGACTCGGGGGTCTGCTGTCTGTCTTTAGAACTCATCCCTCTCCATCTGGGTCACTGGACCGCCCACCCCCGACTTTGGCCGCAGGACCCCCAGAGACCTGCAGGATCCTCATGAGCACGGGACTCAACCCATCCCAGTGTGGAGCCAGCTGGCTTCTTTATTATCTTCCTAGTTCTGTGCTGGCCAGTTCCATCTGGTTCTGACCCCGTGTGAGAAGAAACACGGTTCTGCTCCGAGAGACCCATGTTTACCGTGTCACACGTGGTCAAGGGCGATGATGTAGGTAAATAACACAGCATTCTACCCAGTACCTTTCCTGAAATAGCTTTTACGAGTAGGCCCCCTGTCTGCGGAGTCTATAGGCTTCAGTCTTCTAATGCCAAACTCCTGATTCTTCTCTTCCAGCCCCTGTCCCTTGGCAACCTCATGTCTGTACTTGACGTCTGTGCATCTGTTTCTGTTCTGGGAGTCTGTTAAGAGTGAAGCTGCTCAGACAGGTCATCATCATGTAGAGAATGGGGCACCTAGGAACTCCCTGTGGGTCCTTATTGATGTCTTTACTGGAAGAACATGAGGAATAGACTGTCGTCACTTACAGTGATGTCGTCCATGTTGTTGTTCGTGAGGATGGTGGTGTTCCTCTGGGGGAGGAGCTAAGGGATAGAAGAAACAAAAAAAGATCCTAAAGATTACCAACATTCCCCAGGAATTCCAAGGCTGATTTTGTATTAAAAGTAAGGCCTTCTATAAAATATTATTTACGAAGAAAAAAAATTTACATAAATCCATGTGTTTCCGGATCTTCTATTTACATATTGGGCAAATGATAGACGTAGAGAGAGGGAGTGTTCCCTTACCTTGTTCGAGGAACTCCACAATATTTTCCTTGGGGATCCCTTTCTCTTCCGACAGCTCCTCAAACCTCTTCCGGTGTTCATCTTTAACACGTATTTTCTCTGAAACACACCGCACAGAAAGCAGAGTTGTTTGCACCCAGAGACATGGCTGAGTGCCCGACAGGAGGTTGACGGTCTCCATCAGGTCCTACCGTGGTATCAATGAATCCTCCAACAGCGACCATTTCCCGAGACTCGGGGGTCTGCTGTCTGTCTTTAGAACTCATCCCTCTCCATCTGGGTCACTGGACCGCCCACCCCCGACTTTGGCCGCAGGACCCCCAGAGACCTGCAGGATCCTCATGAGCACGGGACTCAACCCATCCCAGTGTGGAGCCAGCTGGCTTCTTTATTATCTTCCTAGTTCTGTGCTGGCCAGTTCCATCTGGTTCTGACCCCGTGTGAGAAGAAACACGGTTCTGCTCCGAGAGACCCATGTTTACCGTGTCACACGTGGTCAAGGGCGATGATGTATGTAAATAACACAGCATTCTACCCAGTACCTTTCCTGAAATAGACACCTGAGGCCCCGTGGCACACCTCTCATTGCTTCTGCCTGGTGGTGTGAGCTGTTGTTAGTGTGCAGGAAATCCATGCATTTGAGAAAGTGAACAGGACAAAGATTTATGATAAAGCCTCTGATCCAAGGCTTAGAACGCCTCAAGAAACTGGTATAAATGGAAGAAATGAGAGTTGCTTCCTTATAGCCATGTTTTGAAATCAACCGAAGTTTAAAACAAATTTTTTTTAGTTTTTCTTTTTTTGATATTGGCCTCGTTTTTTTTTCAATTGATTTCTTTCTTTCTTTTTCATCCCTCTTTGTTCTTTGGCCTGTGTGGGCCTCCCATTGCACTGGCCTCTCTCATTGCAGAGCACCGGCTCTGGGCGCATGCACTTCAGAGAGCTGGCTTGTAATTGGACACACCGGTCCAGCCACTCTGTGGCACGTGGGATCCTCCCGGGATCAAACTGGTGCCCCTTGCACTGCAAGGAGGACTCTTTACCCACTGGAGCACCAAGGAAGTCCTAAAAATTGTTTTCTTAATAACCTGGAAACACATATAATATAATAATTTTCCTCTACTAAAAGTTTTTTTTTTTTTTTTTTAAGATTTAATTATTTTTTTTTATGCAGGGGTCGGGTTGGAGGTGGGGGCGGGCAGGCCACTTCTACTGGTCTTTCATTTTTCTATTGTCATCCATCTTTGTTCTTTGACTCCTGTGGGCCTGCCATCACGGTGGCCTCTGTCGTTGCAGAGCACTGGCTCTGGGCGCATGCACTCCAGAGCTCCGGCTCAGTAATTGGACACATTGGTCCCACTGCTCCGCAGCACGTGGGATCCTCCCGGGATCAAACTGGTGCCCCTTGCACTGCAAGGAGGACTCTTTACCCACTGGAGCACCAAGGAAGTCCTAAAAATTGTTTTCTTAATAACCTGGAAACACATATAATATAATAATTTTCCTCTACTAAAAGTTTTTTTTTTTTTTTTTAAGATTTAATTATTTTTTTTTATGCAGGGGTCGGGTTGGAGGTGGGGGCGGGCAGGCCACTTCTACTGGTCTTTCATTTTTCTATTGTCATCCATCTTTGTTCTTTGACTCCTGTGGGCCTGCCATCACGGTGGCCTCTGTCGTCACAGAGCGCTGGTTCTGGGCGCACGTGCGCCAGAGCTCCGACTCAGTAATTGGACACATTGGTCCAGCCGCTCCGCAGCACGTGGGATCGTCCCAGGCCAGGGATCGAACCGGTGCCCCTTGCAGTGCAAGGCGGTGTCCTTATCCACTGGACCACCAGGGAAAGCCCTACTAAAAGTTTCTCTCTTTTTTTAATTGTTTTGAAAACTATTTGCAGTAAAATTCGTTTGTGTGTGTGTGTGTGTTTTAAATTTCAGCCAATAGGAATTATTTAGAAATGTGTGATGATCTGATCCTCCCTATCTGTATGAGCTCCTCTTTGTTGGTAGATTTCCTTCCAGGATCCTTAAGTAAGTGAACAAAAATGACTTAGGTCCTGCGGACTGCATAAGAGATACAGGCACTCCCTAGTGACTTTATGGGTCAAAATCCTCCTGAGGGCCGTGCTCCATGCCTGTGCTGATGGGAATTGGAGGGTGTCGTACGTACCAAACAGTCCCGTGAAGTCTGTCTCGTTGCCGTCTTCATCCACGTTGTGATTTTCCGCTACCAGGAACTGTTCTGTCCCATAAACAACTCTAAATACATTTTGACCCTCATCTGTGTGAGAGAGAAGATACAGATGTTTGACTCTGCCTGATTTTACCTCGTTAGGTTTCTCGTGCCCAGCTGAGGGTGTTCGCAGCTGTGCAGCCTGCATGGATGTGGGTCTCCCTCCGCCGGTGGGCTCAATGCCCCAGTTAGGACAGGGAGGACCCAGGCTCAACTTTTCATCATGCTTACACAGCTTCTCCTGTCCTCATACAACTCCTGTGTCACTTCCTGCCACCTTCCTGAGCTGTTTTCTAGAACACGTCTTCTAATGAACCCAACCGATGTCTAAAACAGGAGCATATGGTCATATCCAAGATGTGGAACTGTTTGCATGTATGAGATCCCAACCGCGGACTTGGTTTCTCTTTAGGATCCAAATCTCCCTCCCATTGCAGAGAGGAGTCCTCATATATACATGGCCTCGTGTGTTAAATAGGCCGCTGTGTACCCAGGGAGCTCCACTCGGTGCTCTGGGATCCCTGAGAGGGGTGGGCTGGGGGAAGGGAGGCTATAGAGGGAGGGGTTCATGGATAATTATGACTCCTTCACATGATTCTACAGCAGAAAACGACACATCATGGTAAAGCCGGTAACCTCCAGTTAAAAGTAAACTTAAAAAGAAATTTGGGACAATTTGAAATGATTTATAAAGCTGATCTTTCACAAAGTGATAAAAATATTAAAATTTTCATTATACTATTTTTTTAACAGTTTTTGTTTTCTTGTTTTATTCTTTTCGGCGGGACGGTTGGGGAGGGAGGAGGGCGGGTGTGCCACTTCTATTGGTCTTTTATTTATCTATTTTCATCCATCTTTGTTCTTTGGCCCATGTGGGCCTCCCATCACAGGGACCTCTTGTCGCAGAGCATCGGATCTGGGCACATGCGCGCCAGAGCTCCGGCTCGGTCATTGGACACATCAGTCAAGCTGCTCCGCGGCATGTGGGATCTTCCCAGGCCAGGGATCGAACTGGCGCCCCTTACACTACAAGGCAGTGTCCTTACCCACTGGATCACCAGGAAAGCCCCATTATACCTTTTTTTACAATAGTTAAAGAAAAAAAAATTGTAGGGCTTCCCTGGTGGTCCAGTGGGTAGAGAGTATGCCTTGCAGTGCAAGGGGCGCCAGTTCAATCCCTGGCCCCGGAAGATGCCACGTGCGGCTGGACCGGTGTGTCCAATCACGAGCCAGCGCTCTGAAGCACATGCCGCCAAAGCTGCTGCTCTGTGGTGAGAGAGGCCACCGCCATGGGAGACCCACATGGGTCAAAGAATAAAGATGGATGACAATAATACATAAAAAAGAGCTCATGGCATGAAGTTGAAAGAAAAAAATCTTAAAATAAAAAATCGTTTTCCTGAGCGCCTATCCCGTTGCAGGGAACCTTGTGAATACTTTATAAAAATGACTGTGTTGGGGGATATACATGTGACTAATCTGAGAACATACATATCTGTAAACAATAAAAGTCTGTAAAAGTTAAAAGTGAAATAAAAGTTAAAAAAAAAATGGCTGTGTTTCCTCTGCCCCTCAGTCTGAGGTATGGCAGAGCCCTATCAAATATGTGCCCCTGAGGACATCTAAATTCAGGAAGGTGGATGAGGGCCATTGCAGAGATCATAGAGAAATGGCAGCCAGCCCGCATCTGCTCTGCTCTGAACAGCCACTGCCTTTATGGCTAAACTCAGGTGCTTGGCTTGGTTCAGGTTCATCCCCAAGTCGTTGGATGGATTAGGATGTTTTAAGATTGTTTTCAAAAAGCAAAGGACAATGATGTGCAACGACTCAAGGTACACCCTTGAGGCGTCTGTTTGTGAGACTATTGTAAATGATCTGTGATAACACCATGAAATGCAGGTCTACTCCTGTTTCTCTGTGGTAACACACGCAGTTTGGAGGAGAACTCCAAGCCATGTGTTGGAACCCTCATCTCTTGACTGAGGAACGTGCTAGGAGATCTTAGGGACTGCTCACCTCTCTACCTGTAAGTGCAACGAGAATTCAGGCGTATCAGGTTATTGACGAACTTTGGGGCACGATTTCCACCCAGGCGTTTTCTGATGGTGAAGCAAGCATACTTACACTCTACGGCATAAGAGCCGTCCTCTTGCTTGGTCCCCGTGATATGGACTTCTTCCCATTTTCCATCCCGCCTTCAAAACAACACACATAGAAGATGGTGGGAGTAAGGAACAAATCGACATATTATTAGGAGTTTCATTTGTTTCTCCCCACATATTGCCTTTGACGCGTCGCTTAGGGTCTTTGAGCAACTTGCCCTTCAGAAGAGAAGAAATATGTTCTCGAAGGTCAAGTCATATCAAGTGCCAAAGGTGTCTTGTCTACACACTTTCTCAGCAGTAATTCCAAAGATGAACTAGAAATACAAAGCATGTCTTATTTAAAGTCAGAGAACCATGGAGAAATCTAGGATTGCACGGAAATAATTAAAAGAATAAGCATTAAAAAAAAATAATGACTCGGCTTTCCTAGTGGTCCAGTGGGTAAAGAGTCCACCTTGCAGTGCAAGGGGCACCAGTTCGATCCCTGGCCTGGGAAGATCCCACGTGGCACGGAGCGGCTGGACAGGTGTCTCCAATGACGAGCCAGCACTCTGGAGCATAGTGCTCTGCAATGAGAGAGGCCAGTGCACTGGCCAAGGAACAAAGATGGATGAAAATAAATAAGTTTTAAAAATCAATAAAAAAAGAAGCCAAAATTAAAAAAAAAAAAAAAAGAAGTAAAAAAAAAAAAGAAAAATTCCTGAAAACAGATAGGTAGAAGCCACCATGATAGACCTTGGGGCTTCTCACAATCCTGACAGAGATGAAATTTTCAAGCATAATGTTAAAATGATTCAGGGATCATAATCTTGTCTGAAGTTGTAGAACAGCAGGGAATAAACACATCCCTTGTTACCTGCGGCTCAAGGTATTTTCATGGCAAGGAAAAGGAACTCTCCCCTCCACAAATATGCCTAGAGTTACTCATAAATACGTGTCAGTACAGCTGAGTCCCCAAAGATTAGCCTCGTGAAGAGTTCAGCTTTTGTGTGTGTGTGTGTGTTAGCCACTGAGTTGTGCCCAACTCTGTGCCTCCCCATGGATTGTGGCCACACAGGCTCCTCTCTTTATGGGATTCTTCAGGCTAGAATCCTGGAGTCATGGCCATGCCCTTCTCCAGAGGTTCTTCCTGACCCAAGGGATCGAACCCAGATCTCCTGGTGTTGCCGGTGGATTCTTTACTGCCTGAGCCACCAGGGAAGTCCAGATTCGAGCACAGAGCTCAAAAATTGTAGCAAGAGCGACATATTATTAGGAGTTTCATTTGTTTCTCCCCACATATTGCCTTTGACGCGTCGCTTAGGGTCTTTGAGCAACTTGCCCTTCAGAAGAGAAGAAATATGTTCTCGAAGGTCAAGTCATATCAAGTGCCAAAGGTGTCTTGTCTACACACTTTCTCAGCAGTAATTCCAAAGATGAACTAGAAATACAAAGCATGTCTTATTTAAAGTCAGAGAACCATGGAGAAATCTAGGATTGCACGGAAATAATTAAAAGAATAAGCATTAAAAAAAAATAATGACTCGGCTTTCCTAGTGGTCCAGTGGGTAAAGAGTCCACCTTGCAGTGCAAGGGGCACCAGTTCGATCCCTGGCCTGGGAAGATCCCACGTGGCACGGAGCGGCTGGACAGGTGTCTCCAATGACGAGCCAGCACTCTGGAGCATAGTGCTCTGCAATGAGAGAGGCCAGTGCACTGGCCAAGGAACAAAGATGGATGAAAATAAATAAGTTTTCAACATCAATAAAAACAGAAGCCAAAATTAAAAAAAAAAAAAAAAAGAAGTAAAAAAAAAAAAGAAAAATTCCTGAAAACAGATAGGTAGAAGCCACCATGATAGACCTTGGGGCTTCTCACAATCCTGACAGAGATGAAATTTTCAAGCATAATGTTAAAATGATTCAGGGATCATAATCTTGTCTGAAGTTGTAGAACAGCAGGGAATAAACACATCCCTTGTTACCTGCGGCTCAAGGTATTTTCATGGCAAGGAAAAGGAACTCTCCCCTCCACAAATATGCCTAGAGTTACTCATAAATACGTGTCAGTACAGCTGAGTCCCCAAAGATTAGCCTCGTGAAGAGTTCAGCTTTTGTGTGTGTGTGTGTGTTAGCCACTGAGTTGTGCCCAACTCTGTGCCTCCCCATGGATTGTGGCCACACAGGCTCCTCTCTTTATGGGATTCTTCAGGCTAGAATCCTGGAGTCATGGCCATGCCCTTCTCCAGAGGTTCTTCCTGACCCAAGGGATCGAACCCAGATCTCCTGGTGTTGCCGGTGGATTCTTTACTGCCTGAGCCACCAGGGAAGTCCAGATTCGAGCACAGAGCTCAAAAATTGTAGCAAGAGCAAAGAGAAAAATGATATATGATTCTTAAAATTAGTGAAAACAGGTGTTTTCCCTTGGAGTAGGATGTATTTGTGTGTGTGTCTTAGTTCTCTATATGTTCATGTGATGGTACTCCGATTGTACATATACTATAAATATATACGCATGAGAGATAATCATATTAGCGTTTATATGTTTATGTGTGTAGAGACCCAAGGAAAAAACTGTCTGTTGATGTTTTTCATCCTGTTTTCATTCCTCCGACTATGTACCCACGTCTGCATGCTCTCAGCGAACCATCTGAAGTGTCGTGGGCCTTGTGTAAATGGTACTCGGGGCCATGAAGGCTTTTGTACCATCTGTGGTGATGGGGCATCTCCTGTGGGGCCCCTCGGGGCAACGCTGCCTCTGTGCTCTGCCCTACTCTCAGCTTCCGGCCTCAATCTCTTAGATATTCTGCAGAAAGGTTTGAAACCACTGGCTGGGCCATGGGGCTCCAAGAGAAGCGCCTCTTCCTGCTGCTTTGTGTCTCTCATCCTTCCATGAGTTGATGTCGGTGGTATGTCTGGGACCCCGCTCTCCTGGGACCTCCCCTGGAGGCTCAGATGGGCTTTCCTGCTCAGCCCTCACCTCTTGGTCTTCTGATGTCAGCATCAGGCAGAGAGTTCCATTTGGACAGGGGAAGCGACACCCTCCCTCTGCCTCAGCATTCTGTGTTTTTCCTTCTGGTTTGTTTTTACTTACTTGACACAGAAGTAGAAGTCTAATGTGCCCTGGTCGTCGTCAAACACGAGTCCATGGAAGTACACCCTGAATGGGCCGTTCTCCTGGATCTTCTCTGGGTTCGTGCTCCCGATGGCCACGGTCCGCCATTGCCCTGAAAACTAAACGCAAGTGCCCCTTAGAAGGTGTCGTGTGGCTTGTCTTTTTCTTTCCTCCCGGGTCATCCCACCTGCGTCAGCCATCCCTCGTGCCGATCAGCACACGCTATCTACCTCGACTGAACAAATTGGGTGTTCTCAAATAATGTGAAAACCAGAGTCAGAATGAGAGAAGGAGAGGAGATGTGTCTGAGTGAGCTGGAGCCCTGATGTCAATGGCAGGATTTCCATCAGGTGTTTCGTGGAGCCTCTTTCTCTGTTTCGAGAGCAACAAAAAGGCATCAGAGCCAGTTCACACACGGTGGAGCCAAGGCTGAAAGCAGAAGTGTGATGGTACTCGATTGTACATATACTATAAATATATACGCATGAGAGATAATCATATTAGCGTTTATATGTTTATGTGTGTAGAGACCCAAGGAAAAAACTGTCTGTTGATGTTTTTCATCCTGTTTTCATTCCTCCGACTATGTACCCACGTCTGCATGCTCTCAGCGAACCATCTGAAGTGTCGTGGGCCTTGTGTAAATGGTACTCGGGGCCATGAAGGCTTTTGTACCATCTGTGGTGATGGGGCATCTCCTGTGGGGCCCCTCGGGGCAACGCTGCCTCTGTGCTCTGCCCTACTCTCAGCTTCCGGCCTCAATCTCTTAGATATTCTGCAGAAAGGTTTGAAACCACTGGCTGGGCCATGGGGCTCCAAGAGAAGCGCCTCTTCCTGCTGCTTTGTGTCTCTCATCCTTCCATGAGTTGATGTCGGTGGTATGTCTGGGACCCCGCTCTCCTGGGACCTCCCCTGGAGGCTCAGATGGGCTTTCCTGCTCAGCCCTCACCTCTTGGTCTTCTGATGTCAGCATCAGGCAGAGAGTTCCATTTGGACAGGGGAAGCGACACCCTCCCTCTGCCTCAGCATTCTGTGTTTTTCTTCTGGTTTGTTTTTACTTACTTGACACAGAAGTAGAAGTCTAATGTGCCCTGGTCGTCGTCAAACACGAGTCCATGGAAGTACACCCTGAATGGGCCGTTCTCCTGGATCTTCTCTGGGTTCGTGCTCCCGATGGCCACGGTCCGCCATTGCCCTGAAAACTAAACGCAAGTGCCCCTTAGAAGGTGTCGTGTGGCTTGTCTTTTTCTTTCCTCCCGGGTCATCCCACCTGCGTCAGCCATCCCTCGTGCCGATCAGCACACGCTATCTACCTCGACTGAACAAATTGGGTGTTCTCAAATAATGTGAAAACCAGAGTCAGAATGAGAGAAGGAGAGGAGATGTGTCTGAGTGAGCTGGAGCCCTGATGTCAATGGCAGGATTTCCATCAGGTGTTTCGTGGAGCCTCTTTCTCTGTTTCGAGAGCAACAAAAAGGCATCAGAGCCAGTTCACACACGGTGGAGCCAAGGCTGAAAGCAGAAGACTGTTGAGCTGGAGGGAGAACACTTGGGTCATGGATCCACCTAATGAAGCCACCAAACATACAGAGGGATACTGTGCCCCCGTAAGCCTCCTCCCAGGTCTGACTGTCTCTTCTACCTGGGAGAGACTCGGCTGAGCTTCCTCTGTGTCTTGCTGTGTCTCTTGGACGGGGTCTTGTTCTTGGGCGGCACACACCACACCCAGGAGAAGAGTCAGGAACAGAACCTTCATCTTGGGGCCCTTGGGCTTCCTTCTTTCAGAAAAGCTGAGGATGTCCCAGTGCCTGGAGAGGGGGTGCATTGTGCCCCTTTTTATAGGACCTTTGTGGTGGCAGGACACTCCATGAACCAATGGTTGTTCTTCCAAAGACGTCCGTGACACATAAGGCATCCTCAGTTCGTGCTTGGCAGGGTTCCGCTTTAACCTGACATCTTCTCCTTTTTCACATGAGGGTTGTTGTCAGAGAAGCGTCAGGGAGTCAGGACACTTGACCTTTAGCGTGAGGGAGTCATCACAATGCTCCTCTGATGTATCAAGGGCCGGAATCGTTCTTCCCCCGTGTATGCTGAGTTCAACCGTGGATAAGCTCTCCAAGGTACATCACCCCACCTCTAGTCTTGTTTGCTTAACATTTAGGAGATAGGTTGAATTTGATCATCTAAAATTCAATTGAGTTTGTGATTGAACAGAATGAAACGTCTTTCTTTAGGGAGCTTTGGAAAACGTCCTGTTTCTGAGGTGAGGGGCATGTCAGCACTGAGTGGTGACCACCTCTTCCGGCCCCACAGCGGGCTTTGTCCTTCTTGTCCCAAGGAGGAGGGTCTGTTGAAACGTCCTTCACCATTATCTGAAGAAGACGTGTGTTAGTTCATCGCTCCTCTTCCAGATACCCTTCAGCCACCTCATCTGGAGTGACTCCTGTGCTTCTTAACTCTTTTCTATCTCAGTTTCGCAAGAAATCAGGACAGTTGTTCTTATAATCTCTAGATTTTTGAAGGAAAATAATTTTTCTACTTCTGTCTGTCTAGTTATTGTCAGGGTCACTGAAACAGCCAAAGAATCTTTTCCTTGTTTTTTTTTTTTTTTTTTTTTTTTTTGGTCAGCCTGGGGTCTTCATTCCCCACACAGGGGTACAAACATACCTCCTGCAGTGGAAAGTGGGATTCTTAACATGTGGACCCCCAGGGTCATCCTGATTCATGTGATTTTGAGCAGGGATATGATCCCAACTAACACCCCTGACCCACCCCACCCATCCCTTCTGTCTCTCCTTCAGCACCTCCATCATTGCCAGGTTTCTCTTTGGATTCTCACCAGCATGTGTCCTTTGGAAGTGTGTCCTGGGACCAAGCCATCTTAGAAACACCTTTCTAAGTCCCAGTCAAGGGGAGATTAGACATCGTTACTCTTAGAAATGGTTTGATGTGATTGGCAGAGGTTGTGAAAATCCTGTCATTATGTAACTGAAGGAAGTCATAAGACCTTTACTCGAAACTCTCTCATAAATGTTGACAAAAATGTAGATGATAAATTCATCCATAAAAACTTATCCATCTTACAGTGCTTTCGTAACTCTTAACCAACCAATGCTAAGGCATGCTTCATAGATCCTTCTGGTGCCTCCTTCTCAGATCTGTCCAGCCTATGAACCTGGAATGCTCCTCTGATGTATAAAGGGGTGCCCCATGCTGAGTTCAACCGTGGATAAGCTCTCCAAGGTACATCACCCCACCTCTAGTCTTGTTTGCTTAACATTTAGGAGATAGGTTGAATTTGATCATCTAAAATTCAATTGAGTTTGTGATTGAACAGAATGAAACGTCTTTCTTTAGGGAGCTTTGGAAAACGTCCTGTTTCTGAGGTGAGGGGCATGTCAGCACTGAGTGGTGACCACCTCTTCCGGCCCCACAGCGGGCTTTGTCCTTCTTGTCCCAAGGAGGAGGGTCTGTTGAAACGTCCTTCACCATTATCTGAAGAAGACGTGTGTTAGTTCATCGCTCCTCTTCCAGATACCCTTCAGCCACCTCATCTGGAGTGACTCCTGTGCTTCTTAACTCTTTTCTATCTCAGTTTCGCAAGAAATCAGGACAGTTGTTCTTATAATCTCTAGATTTTTGAAGGAAAATAATTTTTCTACTTCTGTCTGTCTAGTTATTGTCAGGGTCACTGAAACAGCCAAAGAATCTTTTCCTTTTTTTTTTTTTTTTTTTGGTCAGCCTGGGGTCTTCATTCCCCACACAGGGGTACAAACATACCTCCTGCAGTGGAAAGTGGGATTCTTAACATGTGGACCCCCAGGGTCATCCTGATTCATGTGATTTTGAGCAGGGATATGATCCCAACTAACACCCCTGACTCCCCCCGCCCATCCCTTCTGTCTCTCCTTCAGCACCTCCATCATTGCCAGGTTTCTCTTTGGATTCTCACCAGCATGTGTCCTTTGGAAGTGTGTCCTGGGACCAAGCCATCTTAGAAACACCTTTCTAAGTCCCAGTCAAGGGGAGATTAGACATCGTTACTCTTAGAAATGGTTTGATGTGATTGGCAGAGGTTGTGAAAATCCTGTCATTATGTAACTGAAGGAAGTCATAAGACCTTTACTCGAAACTCTCTCATAAATGTTGACAAAAATGTAGATGATAAATTCATCCATAAAAACTTATCCATCTTACAGTGCTTTCGTAACTCTTAACCAACCAATGCTAAGGCATGCTTCATAGATCCTTCTGGTGCCTCCTTCTCAGATCTGTCCAGCCTATGAACCTGGACAAATAAACTTTCCTGGTTTATTAATTTTGTATTTTCTGTGTTCTGTGGGATGACTGCGTTTATAGCTTGGTATAATGTCTCTAACCCTCCCAGTAAAGTTTTGACCTTGACCACGAAAAACACCCAGGGCCAGGGCAATGTGGGACTTATTAGTTCAGGAAGAGGATCAGTCCCTCAAGGCTTTGTGACCCAGGTCCCTTGTATTGCCATCCAAGTTGAGGTGATAGACCTCCATCAGCTTTTTGAGATGTGGTCCTGGTGACATACTCTACGTGGTAACTCTACATTGGGCAGAAGCTGTGTGGCCCTAGAAAGGTCATTGGTGATGTTGGTTTTGAAGGTCATCGGTGATGTTGCTTTTGAAGGTCATTGGTGATGTTGGTTTTGAAGGTCATTGGTGATGTTGGTCTTGAAGGTCTTTGGTGTTGTTGGTTTTGAAGGTCTTTGGTTATGTTGGTTTTGAAGGTCATTGGTGATGTTGCTTTTGAAGGTCATTGGTGATGTTGATTTTGAAGGTCATTGGTGATGTTGGTTTTGAAGGTCTTTGGTGATGTTGGTGTTGAAGGTCATTGGTTGGTGATGTTGGTTTTGAAGGTGTTTGGTGATGGTTTTGATGGTGCCTGTGTCGAGCCTGGAACCTGCATTTCTGACATGCTCCCAAGGAATTGCCAGTGCCTCTAGTTGGGACCACACTTTTCAGCCACAAAGTCTTCCAAGGAGACTTCTCAAAGCTTCTCCTTGTTCTCCTTGGAGATGTCTCTGTGCTTAACCAGAAGCTTTGGTTTGACCAAATCTGGGAAGTTTTTCTTTCCTTTTTTTTTTTCTCACTCTGCTTGTAGGGTATTGGTTCTCACCGGACAAGCTGTGCCTCTTAAGAGAGACCCTTGTACATACTTGTCCCTTGTCCTATATGGTGACATTCATAAGTGTTCCAATGGGAGAGGTGGGTGGTGAGACGTTCCATCTGGTCGTTAGCAATGAAACAGGATGCTGGGCTTCCCTGGTGGTCCAGTGGGTAAACAGTCCACCTTGCAGTGCAAGGGGAATCAGTTTGATCCCTGGCCTGGGAAGATCTCATGTGCCGCGGAGCAGCTGGACCAGTGTGTCCAACGACTGAGGTGGAGATCTGGAGTGCATGCGCCCAGAGCCAGTGCGCTGCAGCGAGAGAGGCCACTGCAGTGGGAGGCCCACACAGGCCAAAGAACAAAGATGGATGAAAATCAATTAAAAAAAAAAAAGGAGGCCAAATTTTTAAAAAATAAATAAAACAGCCTACACTGTGAGATATGGCCCCTCACAGTGACAGTTAATTGCTGGTGTCCATCACCAAGGCTGAGAAATCCTGGTTCGTATGATTGAACCTGCTGCTCTGACCCAGAACAAAGCCTCCTTTCTTGTAGGAACCTGCTGACTTTGGCAACATGTGGTCCTCTGCCCAGTACATCAACCCCATGCCCCCAACTGCTTTTATTTTTTTTAAATATTTTTTGCTATGTACCATTTTGAAGGTCTATATTAAATTCATTCCAGCATTGATTCTATTTTGTTTTGGATCTTTTTCTGACGTGCAGCGTGTGGGACCTTTCGCTCCCTGGTCGTGAATCAAACCTGTATCCCCTGCACTGGAAGACAAGGTCTTAACCACTGGACCACCAGGGAACTCCCCACCCCTAGCACCTTTTATCCTTCTCACTTGATCATCTCTTTGGGGTTTTTTTAAACAGTTTTTTTTTAAAAATTTATTTGTTTATTTATTTTGGTGATGGTGGGGAGGGAGGGGAGCAGGTGGGCCACTTCTATTGATCTTTCATTTGTCCATTTTCATCCATCTTTGTTCTTTGGCCCGTGTGGGCCTATCATCACGGTGGCCTCTGTTGTTGCAGAGCACCAGCTCTGGGCGCATGCGCTCCAGAGCTCAGGCTCGGTCATTGGACACATCGGTTCAGCCGCTCCATGGCACGTGGGATCTTCCCAGGCCAGGGATTGAACTGGCGCCCATTGCACTGCAAGGCAGTGTCCTTACCCACTGGACCACCAGGAAGCCCTCTTTGGGTTTTATGAGGACTCTTTGTGAAATAATAAGTCCCACATCATCCTGTCCTGGGATGTTACTGTTGCTGAGTTCCCAGTGCTGAGACCTGGTGAATGAATTTGGTTTCATTCATAAGTGCAAGGGGATGGGTGGTGAGACGTTCCATCTGGTCGTTAGCAATGAAACAGGATGCTGGGCTTCTGGTGGTCCAGTGGGTAAACAGTCCACCTTGCAGTGCAAGGGGAATCAGTTTGATCCCTGGCCTGGGAAGATCTCATGTGCCGCGGAGCAGCTGGACCAGTGTGTCCAACGACTGAGGTGGAGATCTGGAGTGCATGCGCCCAGAGCCAGTGCGCTGCAGCGAGAGAGGCCACTGCAGTGGGAGGCCCACACAGGCCAAAGAACAAAGATGGATGAAAATCAATTAAAAAAAAAAAAGGAGGCCAAATTTTTAAAAAATAAATAAAACAGCCTACACTGTGAGATATGGCCCCTCACAGTGACAGTTAATTGCTGGTGTCCATCACCAAGGCTGAGAAATCCTGGTTCGTATGATTGAACCTGCTGCTCTGACCCAGAACAAAGCCTCCTTTCTTGTAGGAACCTGCTGACTTTGGCAACATGTGGTCCTCTGCCCAGTACATCAACCCCATGCCCCCAACTGCTTTTATTTTTTTTAAATATTTTTTGCTATGTACCATTTTGAAGGTCTATATTAAATTCATTCCAGCATTGATTCTATTTTGTTTTGGATCTTTTTCTGACGTGCAGCGTGTGGGACCTTTCGCTCCCTGGTCGTGAATCAAACCTGTATCCCCTGCACTGGAAGACAAGGTCTTAACCACTGGACCACCAGGGAACTCCCCACCCCTAGCACCTTTTATCCTTCTCACTTGATCATCTCTTTGGGGTTTTTTTAAACAGTTTTTTTTTTAAAGATTTATTTGTTTATTTATTTTGGTGAGGGTGGGGTGGGGAGGGAGGGGAGCAGGTGGGCCACTTCTATTGATCTTTCATTTGTCCATTTTCATCCATCTTTGTTCTTTGGCCCGTGTGGGCCTATCATCACGGTGGCCTCTGTTGTTGCAGAGCACCAGCTCTGGGCGCATGCGCTCCAGAGCTCAGGCTCGGTCATTGGACACATCGGTTCAGCCGCTCCATGGCACGTGGGATCTTCCCAGGCCAGGGATTGAACTGGCGCCCATTGCACTGCAAGGCAGTGTCCTTACCCACTGGACCACCAGGGAAGCCCTCTTTGGGTTTTTTATGAGGACTCTTTGTGAAATAATAAGTCCCACATCATCCTGTCCTGGGATGTTACTGTTGCTGAGTTCCCAGTGCTGAGACCTGGTGAATGAATGTGTCAGGTTGTTTCATGAGGGGTTAGGAGTCTGATGGTCATGTTTGGGCAATCGTGTGTCTAACAGGGTCATTGCTTGTTGAAGAGAAAGACCAAAAAACCGGTTAAGGGCTCTACTCCAGAGCCACGTGTGACTGTCCTTCAGTTTCATGCATGGGCATATGGCGTCAGTAGAAGGGGAGATTCTCTTCAGCATCATCCAGTGGATAAGGAACAAGACTCTGTTTTTTAAATTAATTTCTTTATTTATTACGATTTAATTTTTTTTTAAATTTGCCCTCTTTTATTGGTCCTTCATTTATTTATTTTCATACATCTTTGTTCTCTGCTCTGTGTGGGCCTCCCATTGCAGTGGCCTCTCTTGTTGCAGAGCACCAGCTATAGGCGCATGTGCTCCAGAGCGCTGGCTCATCATTTGACATACTGGTCCAGCCGCTCCGTGGCACGTGGGATCCTCCCGGGCCAGGGATTGAACTGGCGCCCCTTGCACTGCAAGGCCGACTCTACACACTGGACCACCAGGGAAGCCCAAGGCACTAGACTCTAGCAGGCTGGGGGCATTGAAGCCGTTGTGTCTAATTGTGACCCAGCACCCTGACTCTGCACCTGTTTGTCCTGACATCTGTGAGGTCGGGGAAGCACAGCCATCCTGGTTCAGGTAGACAAACAGCTATGTCCCGAGATGGGAGGAAGACGTGCACATTGTTCCTTAGGGAGTCTGCACCTCAAAGCAGGGGAACATCGAGTAAAGAGGCCTCTTTGATCGTTAAGCAGGTTGTCCCCTAATGGGTGCCCCGTTAGGCTGAGTCAGGAAAGCTTTCTCCTGTTTTCCAAAAGTAAATGTCAAGGAAAACCCGTTGAGGGGCTCATCGTCCAAGTAAAGGACAGGGGAGCTCTCCATGAGAGTTGAGGCGGTCCCAGTTGTGCTTTATCTCAAGTGTTTGATCTAGAAATCCTCACCCCTTGCACCTTTCTCTCAGCTTGTTACTGCTAGGACAAGCCATCTCAATACCCTCCCAGTGGAGAGAAACAGAACTGTGAGAAAAGGAGGAACAGGGATGTATTTATGACCTTCTTAATGCCTGTGGAAACAGTTAGGCTTGCAGGTGGACATGAGGAGGGGCCAAGGTTCCTCCCCATATCTGAGAGCACCTGTTTCCAAGAGAAAGGTCCCATTGTGTCTCACCCCGGGGCACCTTTGTCTGGATGTTCCCGTCTCAGGACATATCGATCAGGGTCTGTTTCCTCTCCGTCACGCCTGCTGATTTCACTGAATGATGGCAATAGACTCCTTCCTGGGAGTTTCAGTCTGTCTGTCTCTGGACATTGTCCTTGATGAACGAGTGGTGTTACTCAGAGCATTCTCACAGGAATGGGAAGGGGGGGCTCGCTCACGTCGGGTTGAAGACAAGAGCCAGTGTCAACAGGGAAGCCCAAAGCCTTTCTTCTCAACCTGCATGCACCCAGGGAGGCGAAGTTTCGTTCTCTGCAGAATGTCTTGACGTCTCCTTTCTCCAACAGGAACAGACTCGAGAGTCATTTTCTTTGAGTGACATTTAAAGTTGTACCTACACATCTATCATAAAGAAGGTGTGTTCTCTAGGAAGCTTCCTGTCCAGGCTTTGGCCTGGATTCAGTCAGCATAGATTTAGTGCCAGACAGGAGCCTGAGCCTCAGAATTCAGACAGAGGCAGCCAGGCTTGGTTCATCCTCCAAGGAGCTGTTTCCCTGTGGAAGGACACACGTTTATTTTCACGCAAGGAAACAAAGCCATTGGGGCCCGAAGAAGAATGAGAGAAAGATGGAGGATGAAAAAATAGCCTTTTCCCTTTGTGCACCTCAAAGCAGGGGAACATCGAGTAAAGAGGCCTCTTTGATCGTTAAGCAGGTTGTCCCCTAATGGGTGCCCCGTTAGGCTGAGTCAGGAAAGCTTTCTCCTGTTTTCCAAAAGTAAATGTCAAGGAAAACCCGTTGAGGGGCTCATCGTCCAAGTAAAGGACAGGGGAGCTCTCCATGAGAGTTGAGGCGGTCCCAGTTGTGCTTTATCTCAAGTGTTTGATCTAGAAATCCTCACCCCTTGCACCTTTCTCTCAGCTTGTTACTGCTAGGACAAGCCATCTCAATACCCTCCCAGTGGAGAGAAACAGAACTGTGAGAAAAGGAGGAACAGGGATGTATTTATGACCTTCTTAATGCCTGTGGAAACAGTTAGGCTTGCAGGTGGACATGAGGAGGGGCCAAGGTTCCTCCCCATATCTGAGAGCACCTGTTTCCAAGAGAAAGGTCCCATTGTGTCTCACCCCGGGGCACCTTTGTCTGGATGTTCCCGTCTCAGGACATATCGATCAGGGTCTGTTTCCTCTCCGTCACGCCTGCTGATTTCACTGAATGATGGCAATAGACTCCTTCCTGGGAGTTTCAGTCTGTCTGTCTCTGGACATTGTCCTTGATGAACGAGTGGTGTTACTCAGAGCATTCTCACAGGAATGGGAAGGGAGGGCTCGCTCACGTCGGGTTGAAGACAAGAGCCAGTGTCAACAGGGAAGCCCAAAGCCTTTCTTCTCAACCTGCATGCACCCAGGGAGAGCGAAGTTTCGTTCTCTGCAGAATGTCTTGATGTCTCCTTTCTCCAACAGGAACAGACTCGAGAGTCATTTTCTTTGAGTGACATTTAAAGTTGTACCTACACATCTATCATAAAGAAGGTGTGTTCTCTAGGAAGCTTCCTGTCCAGGCTTTGGCCTGGATTCAGTCAGCATAGATTTAGTGCCAGACAGGAGCCTGAGCCTCAGAATTCAGACAGAGGCAGCCAGGCTTGGTTCATCCTCCAAGGAGCTGTTTCCCTGTGGAAGGACACACGTTTATTTTCACGCAAGGAACAAGCCATTGCCAAAGACATCCCTGTGTCCATGTTGGAGCCTGAAGAAGAATGAGAGAAAGATGGAGGATGACAAATAAACCATAGCGTGCGTTGGGGTCCTGTTTGGAAAGCGGGAACAGTTCCGTAGAGAAGGTTTTGAGTGAGGCTCTCAGGATAGTTGACAGAGGGAGGCTAACGTATAGATGCAGAAGAACTGAATACGACTCGAAAATGGAAAATGTCAATGTGTTTTGAGAGGTCGCCTTGGATGGTTCTATCCATCAAAATTCTTCAAGCGTGTTCACTTTTCTTAAAAAGAATTTTTTTTTTTTTTGGTTGGGGACTATTGTTTTTATCCCCTTCCTGAATTTGTTATAGTTTTGCTTCTTTGTTGTTTTTGTGTCTCTGGGTTTGTTTGTGTGCTTTGCCTTTGAGGCATGCATGTTAGTTCTCCAGCGAGGGATCGAACCCCCAGAGCACATACATTCAAAGGTGAAGTTCTCACCTCTGGACCAGCGGGGTCATCTCTTGAAGCGCCTTCTGTTGGAGAGAGACATTCCACTTAAAGGAATTATGAGACCATTGATACCTACAGAAGCCAACAGGTCATTTGCTGGTGGTGGTGGTGAAACATTAAAGAATGATTTTATCTGTCTTGTGGTTATTGCCTATTCAGAATGGACAGTTTAAGAGGTTGGACTCATTAATTCAATCTCTATGAAACAACACCATTTGTACAAATACTAGTACTTAAACAGAAGTGTGATGCTGTTTCTATTTTAAGCCTCATGTACATGTAAAAACAAAGACCACTCCCCAGTGTGTTAGCATTTTTGAGCACTGATGAGAATGCATGCATATGCATATAAAATTGTTATAAAATTTTTGTTGGAGTAAAGTTGCTTTACATTGTTGTGTTTATTTCTCCTTACTTTACTGTGAATGAGCTATGTGTATACATGTATCAACTTTTTTTTTTTTTTGATTTCCTTCCAATTGGGTCGCCTCAGAGCCCTGAGGACAGTTCTCTGTGCTGCACGATAGGTTCTCTGTAAATCTCTATTTAAAACAGAGTATTGGTTCATCCTCCAAGGAGCTGTTTCCCTGTGGAAGGACACACGTTTATTTTCACGCAAGGAACAAGCCATTGCCAAAGACATCCCTGTGTCCATGTTGGAGCCTGAAGAAGAATGAGAGAAAGATGGAGGATGACAAATAAACCATAGCGTGCGTTGGGGTCCTGTTTGGAAAGCGGGAACAGTTCCGTAGAGAAGGTTTTGAGTGAGGCTCTCAGGATAGTTGACAGAGGGAGGCTAACGTATAGATGCAGAAGAACTGAATACGACTCGAAAATGGAAAATGTCAATGTGTTTTGAGAGGTCGCCTTGGATGGTTCTATCCATCAAAATTCTTCAAGCGTGTTCACTTTTCTTAAAAAGAATTTTTTTTTTTTTTGGTTGGGGACTATTGTTTTTATCCCCTTCCTGAATTTGTTATAGTTTTGCTTCTTTGTTGTTTATGTGTCTCTGGGTTTGTATGTGTGCTTTGCCTTTGAGGCATGCATGTTAGTTCTCCAGCGAGGATCGAACCCCAGAGCACATACATTCAAAGGTGAAGTTCTCACCTCTGGACCAGCGGGGTCATCTCTTGAAGCGCCTTCTGTTGGAGAGAGACATTCCACTTAAAGGAATTATGAGACCATTGATACCTACAGAAGCCAACAGGTCATTTGCTGGTGGTGGTGGTGAAACATTAAAGAATGATTTTATCTGTCTTGTGGTTATTGCCTATTCAGAATGGACAGTTTAAGAGGTTGGACTCATTAATTCAATCTCTATGAAACAACACCATTTGTACAAATACTAGTACTTAAACAGAAGTGTGATGCTGTTTCTATTTTAAGCCTCATGTACATGTAAAAACAAAGACCACTCCCCAGTGTGTTAGCATTTTTGAGCACTGATGAGAATGCATGCATATGCATATAAAATTGTTATAAAATTTTTGTTGGAGTAAAGTTGCTTTACATTGTTGTGTTTATTTCTCCTTACTTTACTGTGAATGAGCTATGTGTATACATGTATCAACTTTTTTTTTTTTTTGATTTCCTTCCAATTGGGTCGCCTCAGAGCCCTGAGGACAGTTCTCTGTGCTGCACGATAGGTTCTCTGTAAATCTCTATTTAACACAGAGTATTGGTCATATCAATGGACAGAAAGAAGAGAAAGATGCTGGGAAAGATGGAGGGCAGTAGGTGAAGGGTATGACAGAGGATGAGAGGGTTGGAGGGCATGACAGAGTCCATGGACATGAATTTGAGCAAGCTCCGGGAGACGGGGAAGGACAGGGAAGCCTGGTGGATGGCCATTCATGGGGTCTCAAAGAATCGGACACAACTGAGTGATTTAGTCCTGAGGTCACAAAGAGTCAGACATGACTGAGTGACTGAACTTCAACATCTACAGCGTCTAGGTGTGCATCCCACTGTCCCCTTCTCCCTTAGAGTCCATGTGTTATTTCTCTGTGTCTGTTTGTGCCCTGGAACTAGGCTTTCCTGGACCACTTTTCCAGACTCCACCTACATGCGTTAATACCTGATACTGGCTTTTCTTTTTCGGACTTGCTTCACTCTGTATGATGGTCTTTAGGTCCACCCACATCTCTGCCAATAGCTGAGTGGTATCCCATTGTGTCTGTGCAGTGATTTTGCCTTGGAAATCCCATGAGCAGAGGAGCCTCCTGGGCTGCAACATGTGGGGGTGTCTAGAGTTGGACCCAACTTAGTGACTGAACAATACAACCTCCTATTTATCCATCTGTCTATTGGTGGGTGTTTAGGTTGCTTCCGTGTGCTGGGCATTGTACCCAGGGCGTGTGAATGTGGGGGTTATTTTCTTCTGTGGATATATAGAATTTAAACAAATCTGTTGGAAGTACCTCAATCTCCTTCTACTGTATTAATTAGCTAACTAGAGTAGAAACTAGTTTAATATGAACTCCTAGGTTCACAAGAGTCAGACACGCGTAGCGATTTAACCAACACCACGTAATGATCATATGTGTATGGCTGGCTTTCTCCATGTTTAGTGTTATTTCATCTTCAAGAATTTTCCAGTAAATCTTCTGGAGCTGCAAATGTATGGGCCATTCTGCTCAGTGTCATTCACTGAAAACAGATACTAATGATTCTTCTTTTATGACCTATTAATTTTTTTTATTAAACCAGTTATTTTTAAAATTATTTATTTATTTATTTTTTAAAAAGTTTGTACAGAGTTTTGTTGTTCACAGACACGTATGTTCCCAGATCAGTCATATGCATATTGACCTATTAATTTTAAAAGCACATCATGGGAGTGATGTATACATGAATTAAGGACTGTGAATTCCAAAATGATAAATCCATTTATACTTTCTTCATGCTTTTTATATTTTAGATTTGTGCAGACAATCCAATTTTTATTAACATAGTTATCACAATACACAGTCACACAGACATATATGCCTATATACCCATATATGTGTGTATAGATACAGAAAAATGCAGATGTGTTCATGATATTTCAGAATTTAAAGTTCAGAATTTTTAAGAGAGTCAACCTTTCTTAAGAGATTTCTCTGTGTTCCGTTGTCTCTCTGTGCATCAACTCATCTAATCCGGCCTTTCCGGATGTGTTGTAAAGTCTAGAGTCAGAACTCCAATCAAATACGCCCTGTTATATAGGTTGGGGGCATTAAAACATCATCCTTGAGCTGCGTGACTTCCGGCTAAGCCATGGAAACCTTCGTTCCTGGTGCTCTTGACATTGGCCAGCACTAGCCTGCTTGGAGGCCATATCTCTGGAGGGTCTGACACACTTATTCTGCTCCATATCCCTTAGGTCTCAGTTGCTTGTCCAAGCTCTAGGACCCAGCCTCTGAGCTTTGCCCAGCTCTTGGCCTACGCTATGCATGTCGCGTGTTTGCTTGACCTTGTATGTTGTACACACTCAGGACACCATGCAGAGCTCATCGATGGGCTTTGGCCATGAAAATGGGACTGGCCAGTCCTTGGAAATCCTCGGGTCCACCCACCTTTGAATGTAAAGAGGCTGGAAAACCATCCTTAGATGTGGTCACCAGTGACCGCTGTCTGGCTGAGCTGTGGACCATCTTGTTCCCAGCAGGGCTGCCCTGGCTTCAGGGTTCTGTGGACTGACCCGGGCTCAGCTGCTGCCCCACACTTGATGTCTGGTGATCCAAGGATTAAGAGTATTCAGTCCTTCAGCACAATAGTAGAAATGCTGACACTGTTGGAAGACACAGTTTTCCTCAGTGGTGGCCCAGGGTGTCTTGCCCTATCTCTCGATGAAGCTCAGAGAGAGGAACACAGGTTCCTTTCTGTGATGGATACCAGCTTTCCTAGGGACGTCTTTGTTGACCACACTTCACTGCCGTTAGAGGATCCAGAACCCCATCCCTCTGCTGTGAGGGCCGTTTCCTTTCTGTCCTTCTCTCCTGGACACCTCTAGAACATCCCTCTACACTCCTTCTCAGAATCGCCTCTGGTGGAACACCTATTAAAGACATGTTTTTCCAGATAATGAAGTGTCACGTTCACGTGTGTGTTTTTGAACGGGGTCATGCGGAACAGACACACGTGACTCAGCTGTGTGTTAAAGCAATTTATTGAATCCCTCAGGAATCTAATGCCACCGAGCAGGACGTGATTTGTGATGAGGAGAGATGAGATGGGAAAGGCAGGTTGTGTGTGACAAGAGAAGGATGGGATTAATCAGGAAGCAGGAGAGCTGTCTTCCAGTTTTCGGTCTTGATTCGATGGGGAAGAGGACTTGGCTGGATTCAGGGATGCTCTCTGTAGGAGAAGAGAACAGAAGCAGAGGTTTAGTCAAGTCGATGGTGTGCCAGCCGATCGGGGTGAGCCTCAGGCAGGAGGCTGTCTAGGCTCCAGGAACTGGACGCTGATCTAGTGGATGGGATCCTGGTGGATGTCAGCGCTCCACCTGTCTGTGGTGGGAGCCTCCCTGTGGAATTTTCCACAGGATATTCATATGGCAGGATCCTTCCCATTGGGGCAGATTCCAGCACCTTGTTTGCAAAGTGCATTTTCAAGCCTGTGATCAAAGCACATGCCCCTAGTCGCTCAAGGTTTGGGTTTGGAGTGTCTAAACTCTTCTTTTTTAATTTTTGTTTCATATTGGTGTAGAATTGGTTAACAGAGTTGTATTAAGTTTCTAGGGGTCTGGCTGAGCTGTGGACCAAGGGGGATTCTGTGGACTGACGGCTCAGCTGCCCCACACTTGATGTCTGGTGATCCAAGGATTAAGAGTATTCAGTCCTTCAGCACAATAGTAGAAATGCTGACACTGTTGGAAGACACAGTTTTCCTCAGTGGTGGCCCAGGGTGTCTTGCCCTATCTCTCGATGAAGCTCAGAGAGAGGAACACAGGTTCCTTTCTGTGATGGATACCAGCTTTCCTAGGGACGTCTTTGTTGACCACACTTCACTGCCGTTAGAGGATCCAGAACCCCATCCCTCTGCTGTGAGGGCCGTTTCCTTTCTGTCCTTCTCTCCTGGACACCTCTAGAACATCCCTCTACACTCCTTCTCAGAATCGCCTCTGGTGGAACACCTATTAAAGACATGTTTTTCCAGATAATGAAGTGTCACGTTCACGTGTGTGTTTTGAACGGGGTCATGCGGAACAGACACACGTGACTCAGCTGTGTGTTAAAGCAATTTATTGAATCCCTCAGGAATCTAATGCCACCGAGCAGGACGTGATTTGTGATGAGGAGAGATGAGATGGGAAAGGCAGGTTGTGTGTGACAAGAGAAGGATGGGATTAATCAGGAAGCAGGAGAGCTGTCTTCCAGTTTTCGGTCTTGATTCGATGGGGAAGAGGACTTGGCTGGATTCAGGGATGCTCTCTGTAGGAGAAGAGAACAGAAGCAGAGGTTTAGTCAAGTCGATGGTGTGCCAGCCGATCGGGGTGAGCCTCAGGCAGGAGGCTGTCTAGGCTCCAGGAACTGGACGCTGATCTAGTGGATGGGATCCTGGTGGATGTCAGCGCTCCACCTGTCTGTGGTGGGAGCCTCCCTGTGGAATTTTCCACAGGATATTCATATGGCAGGATCCTTCCCATTGGGGCAGATTCCAGCACCTTGTTTGCAAAGTGCATTTTCAAGCCTGTGATCAAAGCACATGCCCCTAGTCGCTCAAGGTTTGGGTTTGGAGTGTCTAAACTCTTCTTTTTTAATTTTTGTTTCATATTGGTGTAGAATTGGTTAACAGAGTTGTATTAAGTTTCTGTAGCATATCTACGTATGTTCCATGTGCAAATGTTCTGTATGTATTTTTATTCAGATTTCTTTCCCGTTTAGCTTTTTAAACAGAACATGGTTCCCTGTGCTGTACTATTGTATTTGGTGGCCTATATGCTTCCGTCTTCTAACCCCAAAATCCCAGTTTGTCTCTTCCCCAGTCCCTGTCCCTTGGCAACCCCTCGTCTGCCTTTACATTTCTACATCTGTTTCTGTTGTGTATTTAAGTTCCTTCCTTTTATGCCTTAGATTCCGCACAGAAGGGAAACCATTTCATCGTTGCCTTTCTCTCTTGGACTCACTTCACTTAGTAGGATCATCTCTTGTGGTATCCATGTGTCTGCACATGGCACGATTTCATTCTTTTTTAGGGCTAAGTGATATTCCACTGAAAATAGGCCATATGTCTTCTGTTTTGTATTTACCTGGAAGCTAAATGTTTCCTTTGCTTTTTATCTTGCCTTTTTTCTCCCTCTAGCAGAAATGGAAAGCCACCCTTTAGGCTAATCAGGGTCCTTTTCAGACAGCCCTGAGGCTTCATTCAGGATGTTTAAAGATCTCACCTTAAGAAGAGCACCTTGTGAAGGGGAGTCTGATTCAAGTTCAGGTTTCAGACAGTAGGGGTGGAAGGCCTTGACTGGTGCTGTTAGAATCCTGGGAGGTGAAGCCCTGGTCTCATAGGGAACATGGGCTTTCTTTAATCTGGGTTCTCTTAAGGGAGCGGTGGGTGTCAACACCCAGGAGGTCAGAAGTAAGGGAAACCCTGCATAGTTGTCTAGGCTCCAGGAACTGGACGCTGATCTAGTGGATGGGATCCTGGTGGATGTCAGCGCTCCACCTGTCTGTGGTGGGAGCCTCCCTGTGGAATTTTCCACAGGATATTCATATGGCAGGATCCTTCCCATTGGGGCAGATTCCAGCACCTTGTTTGCAAAGTGCATTTTCAAGCCTGTGATCAAAGCACATGCCCCTAGTCGCTCAAGGTTTGGGTTTGGAGTGTCTAAACTCTTCTTTTTTAATTTTTGTTTCATATTGGTGTAGAATTGGTTAACAGAGTTGTATTAAGTTTCTGTAGCATATCTACGTATGTTCCATGTGCAAATGTTCTGTATGTATTTTTATTCAGATTTCTTTCCGTTTAGCTTTTTAAACAGAACATGGTTCCCTGTGCTGTACTATTGTATTTGGTGGCCTATATGCTTCCGTCTTCTAACCCCAAAATCCCAGTTTGTCTCTTCCCCAGTCCCTGTCCCTTGGCAACCCCTCGTCTGCCTTTACATTTCTACATCTGTTTCTGTTGTGTATTTAAGTTCCTTCCTTTTATGCCTTAGATTCCGCACAGAAGGGAAACCATTTCATCGTTGCCTTTCTCTCTTGGACTCACTTCACTTAGTAGGATCATCTCTTGTGGTATCCATGTGTCTGCACATGGCACGATTTCATTCTTTTTTAGGGCTAAGTGATATTCCACTGAAAATAGGCCATATGTCTTCTGTTTTGTATTTACCTGGAAGCTAAATGTTTCCTTTGCTTTTTATCTTGCCTTTTTTCTCCCTCTAGCAGAAATGGAAAGCCACCCTTTAGGCTAATCAGGGTCCTTTTCAGACAGCCCTGAGGCTTCATTCAGGATGTTTAAAGATCTCACCTTAAGAAGAGCACCTTGTGAAGGGGAGTCTGATTCAAGTTCAGGTTTCAGACAGTAGGGGTGGAAGGCCTTGACTGGTGCTGTTAGAATCCTGGGAGGTGAAGCCCTGGTCTCATAGGGAACATGGGCTTTCTTTAATCTGGGTTCTCTTAAGGGAGCGGTGGGTGTCAACACCCAGGAGGTCAGAAGTAAGGGAAACCCTGCATAGTTCCCACCAGCTCGTGGTGATTCCCACTTCTCTCTGATGACCCTGGTCTGCAGGTTTCCTTCAGGAGAAGGCTTGTGCACCCGCAACCTGTTAGGGTTCACCAGCCCGCCGTTTGCAATCTATTACAGCTTCAGAAAAGAGAAATTCTCAAATGTAACATACGGACTGCTCCCGTGTTAAGAGTGAAGCTGCTCAGACAGGTCATCATCATGTAGAGAATGGGGCACCTAGGAACTCCCTGTGGGTCCTTATTGATGTCTTTACTGGAAGAACATGAGGAATAGACTGTCGTCACTTACAGTGATGTCGTCCATGTTGTTGTTCGTGAGGATGGTGGTGTTCCTCTGGGGGAGGAGCTAAGGGATAGAAGAAACAAAAAAAGATCCTAAAGATTACCAACATTCCCCAGGAATTCCAAGGCTGATTTTGTATTAAAAGTAAGGCCTTCTATAAAATATTATTTACGAAGAAAAAATTTACATAAATCCATGTGTTTCCCGGGTCTTCTATTTACATATTGGGCAAATGATAGACGTAGGGAGAGGGAGTGTTCCCTTACCTTGTTCGAGGAACTCCACAATATTTTCCTTGGGGATCCCTTTCTCTTCCGACAGCTCCTCAAACCTCTTCCGGTGTTCATCTTTAACACGTATTTTCTCTGAAACACACCGCACAGAAAGCAGAGTTGTTTGCACCCAGAGACATGGCTGAGTGCCCGACAGGAGGTTGACGGTCTCCATCAGGTCCTACCGTGGTATCAATGAATCCTCCAACAGCGACCATTTCCCGAGACTCGGGGGTCTGCTGTCTGTCTTTAGAACTCATCCCTCTCCATCTGGGTCACTGGACCGCCCACCCCCGACTTTGGCCGCAGGACCCCCAGAGACCTGCAGGATCCTCATGAGCACGGGACTCAACCCATCCCAGTGTGGAGCCAGCTGGCTTCTTTATTATCTTCCTAGTTCTGTGCTGGCCAGTTCCGTCTGGTTCTGACCCCATGTGAGAAGAAACACGGTTCTGCTCTGAGAGACCCATGTTTACCGTGTCACACGTGGTCAAGGGCGATGATGTATGTAAATAACACAGCATTCTACCCAGTACCTTTCCTGAAATAGACACCTGAGGCCCCGTGGCACACCTCTCATTGCTTCTGCCTGGTGATGTGAGCTGTTGTTAGTGTGCAGGAAATCCAGTGGCACACCTCTCAAGGCTTCAGAAAAGAGAAATTCTCAAATGTAACATACGGACTGCTCCGTGTTAAGAGTGAAGCTGCTCAGACAGGTCATCATCATGTAGAGAATGGGGCACCTAGGAACTCCCTGTGGGTCCTTATTGATGTCTTTACTGGAAGAACATGAGGAATAGACTGTCGTCACTTACAGTGATGTCGTCCATGTTGTTGTTCGTGAGGATGGTGGTGTTCCTCTGGGGGAGGAGCTAAGGGATAGAAGAAACAAAAAAAGATCCTAAAGATTACCAACATTCCCCAGGAATTCCAAGGCTGATTTTGTATTAAAAGTAAGGCCTTCTATAAAATATTATTTACGAAGAAAAAAAATTTACATAAATCCATGTGTTTCCGGATCTTCTATTTACATATTGGGCAAATGATAGACGTAGGGAGAGGGAGTGTTCCCTTACCTTGTTCGAGGAACTCCACAATATTTTCCTTGGGGATCCCTTTCTCTTCCGACAGCTCCTCAAACCTCTTCCGGTGTTCATCTTTAACACGTATTTTCTCTGAAACACACCGCACAGAAAGCAGAGTTGTTTGCACCCAGAGACATGGCTGAGTGCCCGACAGGAGGTTGACGGTCTCCATCAGGTCCTACCGTGGTATCAATGAATCCTCCAACAGCGACCATTTCCCGAGACTCGGGGGTCTGCTGTCTGTCTTTAGAACTCATCCCTCTCCATCTGGGTCACTGGACCGCCCACCCCCGACTTTGGCCGCAGGACCCCCAGAGACCTGCAGGATCCTCATGAGCACGGGACTCAACCCATCCCAGTGTGGAGCCAGCTGGCTTCTTTATTATCTTCCTAGTTCTGTGCTGGCCAGTTCCGTCTGGTTCTGACCCCATGTGAGAAGAAACACGGTTCTGCTCTGAGAGACCCATGTTTACCGTGTCACACGTGGTCAAGGGCGATGATGTATGTAAATAACACAGCATTCTACCCAGTACCTTTCCTGAAATAGACACCTGAGGCCCCGTGGCACACCTCTCATTGCTTCTGCCTGGTGATGTGAGCTGTTGTTAGTGTGCAGGAAATCCATGCATTTGAGAAAGTGAACAGGACAAAGATTTATGATAAAGCCTCTGATCCAAGGCTTAGAACGCCTCAAGAAACTGGTATAAATGGAAGAAATGAGAGTTGCTTCCTTATAGCCATGTTTTGAAATCAACCGAAGTTTAAAACAAATTTTTTTTAGTTTTTCTTTTTTTGATATTGGCCTCTTTTTTTTTTTAATTGATTTCTTTCTTTCTTTTTCATCCCTCTTTGTTTTTTGGCCTGTGTGGGCCTCCCATCGCACTGGCCTCTCTCGTTGCAGAGCACCGGCTCTGGGCGCATGCACTTCAGAGAGCTGGCTTGTAATTGGACACACCGGTCCAGCCACTCTGTGGCACGTGGGATCCTCCCGGGATCAAACCGATGCCCCTTGCACTGCAAGGAGGACTCTTTACCCACTGGAGCACCAAGAAAGTCCTAAAAATTGTTTTCTTAATAACCTGGAAACACATATAATATAATAATTTTCCTCTACTAAAAGTTTTTTTTTTTTTTTTTAAGATTTATTTATTTATTTATTTATTTTTATGCAGGGGTCGGGTTGGGGAGAGGGAGCGGGCAGGCCACTTCTATTGGTCTTTCATTTCTCTATTGTCATCCATCTTTGTTCTTTGACTCCTGTGGGCCTCCCATCGCGGTGGCCTCTGTCGTCACAGAGCGCTGGCTCTGGGCGCACGTGCGCCAGAGCTCAGACTCAGTAATTGGACACATCGGTCCAGCCGCTCCGCGGCACGTGGGATCTTCCGGGATCAAACCGATGCCTTGCACTGCAAGGAGGACTCTTTACCCACTGGAGCACCAAGAAAGTCCTAAAAATTGTTTTCTTAATAACCTGGAAACACATATAATATAATAATTTTCCTCTACTAAAAGTTTTTTTTTTTTTTTTTAAGATTTATTTATTTATTTATTTATTTTTATGCAGGGGTCGGGTTGGGGAGAGGGAGCGGGCAGGCCACTTCTATTGGTCTTTCATTTCTCTATTGTCATCCATCTTTGTTCTTTGACTCCTGTGGGCCTCCCATCGCGGTGGCCTCTGTCGTCACAGAGCGCTGGCTCTGGGCGCACGTGCGCCAGAGCTCAGACTCAGTAATTGGACACATCGGTCCAGCCGCTCCGCGGCACGTGGGATCTTCCCAGGCCAGGGATCGAACCGGTGCCCCTTGCAGTGCAAGGTGGTGTCCTTATCCACTGGACCACCAGGGGAAGCCCTACTAAAAGTATTTTTTTTTAAATTGTTTTGAAAACTATTTGCAGTAAAATTCATTTGTGTGTGTGTGTATGTTTTAAATTTCAGCCAGTAGGAATTATTTAGAAATGTGTGATGATCTGATCCTCCCTATCTGTATGAGCTCCTCTTTGTTGGTAGATTTCCTTCCAGGATCCTTAAGTAAGTGAACAAAAATGACTTAGGTCCTGCGGACTGCATAAGAGATACGGGCACTCCCTAGTGACTTTATGGGTCAAAATCCTCCTGAGGGCCGTGCTCCATGCCTGTGCTGATGGGAATTGGAGGGTGTCGTACGTACCAAACAGTCCCGTGAAGTCTGTCTCGTTGCCGTCTTCATCCACGTTGTGATTTTCCGCTACCAGGAACTGTTCTGTCCCATAAACAACTCTAAATACATTTTGACCCTCATCTGTGTGAGAGAGAAGATACAGATGTTTGACTCTGCCTGAATTTACCTCCAGTTAGGTTTCTCGTGCCCAGCTGAGGGTGTTCACAACTGTGCAGCCTGCATGGATGTGGGTCTCCCTCCGCCGGTGGGCTCAATGCCCCAGTTAGAATAGGACAGGGAGGACCCAGGCTCAACTTTTCATCATGCTTACACAGCTTCTCCTGTCCTCATACAACTCCTGTGTCACTTCCTGCCACCTTCCTGAGCTGTTTTCTAGAACACGTCTTCTAATGAACCCAACCGATGTCTAAAACAGGAGCGTATGGTCATATCCAAGATGCAGAACTGTTTGCATGTATGGAATCCCAGCTGCGAACCTGTTTCTCTTTAGGATCCAAATCAGCCTGCCGTTAGAGGAATTCTGACATAGACACAGCCTTGTTTATAAAATAGGCCACTGGAGAGAAGGTGCTGTGTACCCAGGGAGCTCCGCTCGGTGCTCTGGGATCCCTGAGAGGGGTGGTCTGGGGGAAGGAAGGCTATAGAGGGAGGGGTTCATGGATAATTATGACTCCTTCACATGGTTCTACAAAACAAGCTGACACAGCTGACACAGCATGGTAAAGCCGGTAACCTCCAGTTAAAAGTAAACTTAAAAAGAAATTTGGGACAATTTCAAATGATTTTTAAAGCTGGTCTTTAACAAAGTGATTAAAAAAAATTTTTTTTTTCATTATATGTTTTTTTAATAGTGAAAGAAAATAAATTGTAGGGCTTCCCTGGTGGTCCAGTGGGTAAAGAGTCCGCCTTGCAGTGGAAGGGGCGCCGGTTTGATCCCTGGCCCGGGGAAAATACCACATGCCACGGAGCGGCTAGACTGCTGTGTCCAATCACTACCCAACGCCCTGGAGCACATATGTGGAAAGTCGGAGCTCTGCGGCCAGAGAGGCCACCACCATGGTAGACCCACAGAGGCCAAAAAATAAAGATGGATGACAATAATAAATAAAGGAAAAAGAGCTCCTGGCATGAAGTTGAAACAAAAAAATCTTTTAAAAAAAATTGCTTTCCTGAGCACTTACCCTATGGCAGGGAACTTTCTGAACACTTTATAAAAATGGCTGTGTTTCCTCTGCCTCTCAGTCTGAGTTATGACAGAGCCCCATCAAATGCGTGCCCCTTAGGACATCTAAACTCAGGAAGGTGGATGAGGCCATTGCAGAGAACATAGAGAAATGGTAGCCAGCCCGCATCCGCTCTGCCCTGAACAGCTGCTGCCTTTATGGCTAAATTCATCATGCTTACACAGCTTCTCCTGTCCTCATACAACTCCTGTGTCACTTCCTGCCACCTTCCTGAGCTGTTTTCTAGAACACGTCTTCTAATGAACCCAACCGATGTCTAAAACAGGAGCGTATGGTCATATCCAAGATGCAGAACTGTTTGCATGTATGGAATCCCAGCTGCGAACCTGTTTCTCTTTAGGATCCAAATCAGCCTGCCGTTAGAGGAATTCTGACATAGACACAGCCTTGTTTATAAAATAGGCCACTGGAGAGAAGGTGCTGTGTACCCAGGGAGCTCCGCTCGGTGCTCTGGGATCCCTGAGAGGGGTGGTCTGGGGGAAGGAAGGCTATAGAGGGAGGGGTTCATGGATAATTATGACTCCTTCACATGGTTCTACAAAACAAGCTGACACAGCTGACACAGCATGGTAAAGCCGGTAACCTCCAGTTAAAAGTAAACTTAAAAAGAAATTTGGGACAATTTCAAATGATTTTTAAAGCTGGTCTTTAACAAAGTGATTAAAAAAAATTTTTTTTTTCATTATATGTTTTTTTAATAGTGAAAGAAAATAAATTGTAGGGCTTCCCTGGTGGTCCAGTGGGTAAAGAGTCCGCCTTGCAGTGGAAGGGGCGCCGGTTTGATCCCTGGCCCGGGAAGATACCACATGCCACGGAGCGGCTAGACTGCTGTGTCCAATCACTACCCAACGCCCTGGAGCACATATGTGGAAAGTCGGAGCTCTGCGGCCAGAGAGGCCACCACCATGGTAGACCCACAGAGGCCAAAAAATAAAGATGGATGACAATAATAAATAAAGGAAAAAGAGCTCCTGGCATGAAGTTGAAACAAAAAAATCTTTTAAAAAAAATTGCTTTCCTGAGCACTTACCCTATGGCAGGGAACTTTCTGAACACTTTATAAAAATGGCTGTGTTTCCTCTGCCTCTCAGTCTGAGTTATGACAGAGCCCCATCAAATGCGTGCCCCTTAGGACATCTAAACTCAGGAAGGTGGATGAGGGCCATTGCAGAGAACATAGAGAAATGGTAGCCAGCCCGCATCCGCTCTGCCCTGAACAGCTGCTGCCTTTATGGCTAAACTCAGGGTGCTTGGCTTGGGTTCAGGTTCATCCCCAAGTCGTTGGATGGATTAGGATGTTTTAAGATTGTTTTCAAAAAGTGAAGGACAATAATATGCAAAGACTCAAGGTACACCCTTGAGGCGCCCGTTTGTGAGGCTATTGCAAATGATCTGTGATAAACCCATGAAATGCAGGTCTACCCCTGGTATCTCCACAGGTAACACACGCAGTTGGGAGGAGAGCTCCAAGCCAGGTGTTGGAACCCTTGTCTCATGACTGAGGAATGTGCTATGAGATCTTAGGGACTGGATCCTGATCACCTCCCTAATTCCGAGTGTAACGAGAATTCACGTGTGTCAGGTTATTGACAGAGCTTGGGCCAAGATTTCCACCCAGACGTTTTCTGATGGTGAAGCAAGCATACTTACACTCTACGGCGTAGGAGCCATCCTCTTGCCTGGTCCCCGTGATATGGACATCTTTCCTTTCTCCATGCTCCCTTCAAAACAACACACATAGAAGATGGTGGGAGTAATGAAAAAATAGACATGTTGTTAGGGTTTTCTAGCTTAGGGTCTGTGAGCAACTTGACCTTCAGAAGAGAAGAAAGATTCTCTCGAAAGTCAAGTCATAGCAAGTGCCAAAGGCGGCTTGTCTATATCTGAGCAGTATTTCCAAAGATGAACCACAAATACAAAGCATGTCTTGTTTACAGTCAGAGAATTATGGAGAAATCTAGAATTGTAGGGAAAAAATTAAAAGAATATGCATTAAAAACCATATTTACTGGGCTTCCCTGGTGGTCCAGTGGGTAGAGAGTCTGCCTTGCAGTGCAGGGGGCATCGGTTCGATCCCTGGCTGGGGAAGCCCCCACTGTGTCCAGTGACGAGCCAGCGCTCTGGAGCACATGCGCCCAGAGCCAGGGCTCTGCAGCAAGAGAGGCCACTGCGATGGGAGGGCCACAGGGCCAAAGAACAAAGATGGATCAAAATAAATAAGTTAAAAAATCAAAAAAAAAAAAAAAAAAAAGAGAGAGAGACCAAAATTAAAAAAAAGTAAAAAAATAATTCCTGAAAATAGACAGGTATAAGCCATCATGATAGACTTTGGGGCTTCTCACAACCCTGACAGAGATAAAATTTTCAAGCATTATATTGAGTGATAGTAGCCAGGGAAAATGATTCAGGACTCACAATCTTGTCTAAAGTTGTAGAAGAGTAGAGAATAAACAGCATCACTTGTTACGTGTGCCTCAAGGTATTTTCATGGCAAGGAAAAGGAGATTTTTTTTTTTTCGTTGCACGAAAAGGAATGCTACCTTCTGCAAAGATGCCTAGAGTTACATGTAAATATGAGTTACAACAGTTCAGTCCCCAAAGATTAGCCTCATGAATAGTCAGACTTTTGTGTGCGTGTGTGTTAGTCACTCAATCGTGCCCAACTCTGTGCCTCCCCGTGGATTATAGCCACACAGACTCCTCTCTTTATGGGATTCTTCAGGCTAGAATCCTGGAGTCATGGCCATGCCCTTCTCCAGAGGCTCTTCCTGACCCAAGGGATCGAACCCAGATCTCCTGGTGTTGCCGGTGGATTCTTTACTACTTGAGCCACCAGGGAAGTCCAGATTCGAGCACAGAGCTCAAAAATTGTAGCAAGAGCAAAGAGAAAAATGATATATGATTCTTAAAATTAGTGAAAACAGGTGTTTTCCCTTGGAGTAGGATGTATGTGTGTGTGTATGTGTCTTAGTCCTGTATGTGTATGTGTGGTTGTAGTCTGGTTGTAAATATACTATAAATATATACACATGAAAGATAATCATATTAACATTTATATGTTTAATGTGTATAGAGACCCAAGGAAAAAACTGTCTGTTGACGTTTTTCATCCTGTTTTCATTCCTCCGACTGTGTACCCATGTCTGCGTGCTCTCAGAGAACCATCTGAAGTGTCGTGGGCCTTGTGTAAATGGTACTCGGGGCCATGAAGGCTTTTGTACCATCTGTGGTGATGGGGCATCTCCTGTGGGGCCCCTCGGGGCAACGCTGCCTCTGTGCTCTGCCCTACTCTCAGCTTCCGGCCTCAATCTCTTAGATATTCTGCAGAAAGGGTTCAAACCCCTGGCTGGGGCCATGGGGCTCCAAAAGAAGCGCCTCTTCCTGCTGCTTTGTGTCTCTCATCCTTCCATGAGTTGATGTTGGTGGTATGTCTGGGACCCCGCTCTCCTGGGACCTCCCCTGGAGGCTCAGATGGGCCTTCCTGCTCAGCCCTCACCTCTTGGTCTTCTGATGTCAGCATCAGGCAGAGAGTTCCATTTGGACGGGGGAAGCGACACTCTCCCTCTGCCTCAGCATTCTATCTGTGTTTTTCCTTCTGGTTTGTTTTTACTTACTCGACATGGAAGTAGAAGTCTAATGTGCCCTGGTCGTCGTCAAACACGAGTTTATGGAAGTACACTCTGAACGGGCCGTTCTTCTGGATCTTCTCTGGGTTCGTGCTCCCGATGGCCACGGTCCGCCATTGCCCTGAAAACTAAATGCAGGTGCCCCTTAGAAAGTGTTGTGTGGCTTGTCTTTTTCTTTCCTCCCGGTCGTCCCACCTGCCGTCGTCGGTCGAACCCTTCTCCAGAGGCTCTTCCTGACCCAAGGGATCGAACCCAGATCTCCTGGTGTTGCCGGTGGATTCTTTACTACTTGAGCCACCAGGGAAGTCCAGATTCAAGCACAGAGCTCAAAAATTGTAGCAAGAGCAAAGAGAAAAATGATATATGATTCTTAAAATTAGTGAAAACAGGTGTTTTCCCTTGGAGTAGGATGTATGTGTGTGTGTATGTGTCTTAGTCCTGTATGTGTATGTGTGGTTGTAGTCTGGTTGTAAATATACTATAAATATATACACATGAAAGATAATCATATTAACATTTATATGTTTAATGTGTATAGAGACACAAGGAAAAAAACTGTCTGTTGACGTTTTTCATCCTGTTTTCATTCCTCCGACTGTGTACCCATGTCTGCGTGCTCTCAGAGAACCATCTGAAGTGTCGTGGGCCTTGTGTAAATGGTACTCGGGGCCATGAAGGCTTTTGTACCATCTGTGGTGATGGGGCATCTCCTGTGGGGCCCCTCGGGGCAACGCTGCCTCTGTGCTCTGCCCTACTCTCAGCTTCCGGCCTCAATCTCTTAGATATTCTGCAGAAAGGGTTCAAACCCCTGGCTGGGGCCATGGGGCTCCAAAAGAAGCGCCTCTTCCTGCTGCTTTGTGTCTCTCATCCTTCCATGAGTTGATGTTGGTGGTATGTCTGGGACCCCGCTCTCCTGGGACCTCCCCTGGAGGCTCAGATGGGCCTTCCTGCTCAGCCCTCACCTCTTGGTCTTCTGATGTCAGCATCAGGCAGAGAGTTCCATTTGGACGGGGGAAGCGACACTCTCCCTCTGCCTCAGCATTCTATCTGTGTTTTTCCTTCTGGTTTGTTTTTACTTACTCGACATGGAAGTAGAAGTCTAATGTGCCCTGGTCGTCATCAAACACGAGTTTATGGAAGTACACTCTGAACGGGCCGTTCTTCTGGATCTTCTCTGGGTTCGTGCTCCCGATGGCCACGGTCCGCCATTGCCCTGAAAACTAAATGCAGGTGCCCCTTAGAAAGTGTTGTGTGGCTTGTCTTTTTCTTTCCTCCCGGGTCGTCCCACCTGCGTCGGTCATCCCTCGTGCCGATCAGCACACGCTCTGTAACTCGACTGAACAAATTGGGTGTTCTCAAATAATGTGAAAACCAGAGTCAGAGTGAGAGAAGGAGAGGAGACGTGTCTGAGCGAGCTGAAGCCCTGATGTCAATGGCAGGATCTCCATCAGGTGTTTCGTGGAGCCTCTTTCTCTGTTTCGAGAGCAACAAAAAGGCATCAGAGCCAGTTCACATGCGGTGGAGCCAAGGCTGAAAGCAGAAGACTGTTGAGCTGGAGGGAGAATGCTCAGGTTACGGATCTACGTAATAAAGTCACCAAACATACACAGGCATATCATGCCCCCGTGACTTCCTCCCAGGTCCGACCGTCCCTTCTACCTGGGAGAGACTCGGCTGAGCTTCCTCTGTGTCTTGCTGTGTCTCTTGGACGGGGTCTTGTTCTTGGGCGGCACACACCACACCCAGGAGAAGAGTCAGGAACAGAACCTTCATCGTGTGCCTCTCAGGGTCCCTTCTTCCGTCAAGGCTGAGGGTGTCCTGGGGGTTGGAGAGGAGGCGAATTGTCCCACGTTTTATAGGATCCCTGTGGAGGCGTGACATGTTCTGGACCAATGGTTGTGCCTTCTCGGACCCGGGTGTCACCAACATCATCTCCAAGGTCCTGCTTGGCAGGGGTGAGCTTCCGTGTCTTTTGTCATGAGGACTGTGTTAGGAGACGCTTCAGCGAATCTCGGCGTTTGACCTTTTGACTGAGAGATCACCGCCCCGGTCGTCAAGGCCCTCACCTCTTGTTTGATGTCAGCATCAGGCAGAGAGTTCCATTTGGACGGGGGAAGCGACACTCTCCCTCTGCCTCAGCATTCTATCTGTGTTTTTCCTTCTGGTTTGTTTTTACTTACTCGACATGGAAGTAGAAGTCTAATGTGCCCTGGTCGTCATCAAACACGAGTTTATGGAAGTACACTCTGAACGGGCCGTTCTTCTGGATCTTCTCTGGGTTCGTGCTCCCGATGGCCACGGTCCGCCATTGCCCTGAAAACTAAATGCAGGTGCCCCTTAGAAAGTGTTGTGTGGCTTGTCTTTTTCTTTCCTCCCGGGTCGTCCCACCTGCGTCGGTCATCCCTCGTGCCGATCAGCACACGCTCTGTAACTCGACTGAACAAATTGGGTGTTCTCAAATAATGTGAAAACCAGAGTCAGAGTGAGAGAAGGAGAGGAGACGTGTCTGAGCGAGCTGAAGCCCTGATGTCAATGGCAGGATCTCCATCAGGTGTTTCGTGGAGCCTCTTTCTCTGTTTCGAGAGCAACAAAAAGGCATCAGAGCCAGTTCACATGCGGTGGAGCCAAGGCTGAAAGCAGAAGACTGTTGAGCTGGAGGGAGAATGCTCAGGTTACGGATCTACGTAATAAAGTCACCAAACATACACAGGCATATCATGCCCCCGTGACTTCCTCCCAGGTCCGACCGTCCCTTCTACCTGGGAGAGACTCGGCTGAGCTTCCTCTGTGTCTTGCTGTGTCTCTTGGACGGGGTCTTGTTCTTGGGCGGCACACACCACACCCAGGAGAAGAGTCAGGAACAGAACCTTCATCGTGTGCCTCTCAGGGTCCCTTCTTCCGTCAAGGCTGAGGGTGTCCTGGGGGTTGGAGAGGAGGCGAATTGTCCCACGTTTTATAGGATCCCTGTGGAGGCGTGACATGTTCTGGACCAATGGTTGTGCCTTCTCGGACCCGGGTGTCACCAACATCATCTCCAAGGTCCTGCTTGGCAGGGGTGAGCTTCCGTGTCTTTTGTCATGAGGACTGTGTTAGGAGACGCTTCAGCGAATCTCGGCGTTTGACCTTTCGACTGACTGAGAGATCACCATACACATCCGTTGGTTCAAGGTCAGGAGGATTTAGTTTCCTGTCTGTTCTGAGGTCACAGTGGATATGCTGTTCAAGGTGCATATCCTCCACTGCCCTTCATTGTTTCCTTAACATTTAGAAGACACTTGGAAAAGGATTTTCTGAAATTAGATCGAGTGTGTCCGTTAAGGAAGTTCGAGATGTTTTGGAAGAGACCTTTGGAAAGTCTCTTTTTTCTCGGAGATGGTGGCCCACGTCATCACAGAGTGTGGGTCACGTCTTCCTGGCCCACAGTGGGCTCTGGCCTGCTTATAGCTAAGAGGCAGATCAAGTGCCCCTCAACTTCGTCTGAAGAAGGCATTTCAGAAGTTCTCTGTCTTTCCCTTTGCAGACACCCCTTACCAATTGAATCTCTAATATTCCATTGACTTACAGATCAGTTGTTTCTTATGCATGCAAGAAAACGCATGACAGTAATCCTGAAATTGCTTGACTGTTGAAGAAAAACAATCCTTATTTCCTGACTCTGTATGTCTAGTGATGTTCAAGGTCACTCAGACTGACACATAATCTCTTATTTGTACATTTTTTTCTCAACCAGGAAATCTTACTTTTCCCACCAGAGGGTGGCATCATGACCCCCTTCGGTGGCAGCTGGAGTCTTAACCCCTTGAGCACCAGGGTCCTCCTGATTCACGTAATTCAACATGAGTATCAACCCACGTGACACCTCTTATCCCCCTCAACCTCATCTCGCAGTTATCACATTTCCGCCTCTCCGTAGACTCCTCCAACCTCCCCAGATTTCCGATTAGCAACCGGAACCAGAACCTTCATCGTGTGCCTCTCAGGGTCCCTTCTTCCGTCAAGGCTGAGGGTGTCCTGGGGGTTGGAGAGGAGGCGAATTGTCCCACGTTTTATAGGATCCCTGTGGAGGCGTGACATGTTCTGGACCAATGGTTGTGCCTTCTCGGACCCGGGTGTCACCAACATCATCTCCAAGGTCCTGCTTGGCGGGGTGAGCTTCCGTGTCTTTTGTCATGAGGACTGTGTTAGGAGACGCTTCAGCGAATCTCGGCGTTTGACCTTTCGACTGACTGAGAGATCACCATACACATCCGTTGGTTCAAGGTCAGGAGGATTTAGTTTCCTGTCTGTTCTGAGGTCACAGTGGATATGCTGTTCAAGGTGCATATCCTCCACTGCCCTTCATTGTTTCCTTAACATTTAGAAGACACTTGGAAAAGGATTTTCTGAAATTAGATCGAGTGTGTCCGTTAAGGAAGTTCGAGATGTTTTGGAAGAGACCTTTGGAAAGTCTCTTTTTTCTCGGAGATGGTGGCCCACGTCATCACAGAGTGTGGGTCACGTCTTCCTGGCCCACAGTGGGCTCTGGCCTGCTTATAGCTAAGAGGCAGATCAAGTGCCCCTCAACTTCGTCTGAAGAAGGCATTTCAGAAGTTCTCTGTCTTTCCCTTTGCAGACACCCCTTACCAATTGAATCTCTAATATTCCATTGACTTACAGATCAGTTGTTTCTTATGCATGCAAGAAAACGCATGACAGTAATCCTGAAATTGCTTGACTGTTGAAGAAAAACAATCCTTATTTCCTGACTCTGTATGTCTAGTGATGTTCAAGGTCACTCAGACTGACACATAATCTCTTATTTGTACATTTTTTTCTCAACCAGGAAATCTTACTTTTCCCACCAGAGGGTGGCATCATGACCCCCTTCGGTGGCAGCTGGAGTCTTAACCCCTTGAGCACCAGGGTCCTCCTGATTCACGTAATTCAACATGAGTATCAACCCACGTGACACCTCTTATCCCCCTCAACCTCATCTCGCAGTTATCACATTTCCGCCTCTCCGTAGACTCCTCCAACCTCCCCAGATTTCCTTTTGGATTCTTAGCAACATGTGTTCCCTGAGAGTGTGTCCTAGGAAGAGCTGTACATTTAGGAATGGTGGTTTTTGTCTGAGTCTATAGAATGTGACCAGATCTGCTGCAATTACCTGATTCTGTGTAGGGAATGAAGGAGCAAAACAGAATGAAAAATGCTTTAGTATGAACTCACATGATCACGAGTCAGGGGATAGCTTTTTTTCTGTCCGTTTAGTGACATTTCTTCCTTCCTTGTTGGGTTTGAATTAATTCTTCTTGACGTGGAACTTCAAGGGATAGTCTATAGAGTTTCTTCAACAGATAAAGGACCGTAGATATTTTGTGTTCAACGTATTGGTTTGACTATCAGATCTTCAAAGTAATGTGGCTGTTTCATCAGAAGGGTTAATTCAAATAACAGAAATCTGTGTATCCTTTTGTCATACACTTTCTCCCTAGAGTTTGTGGTGAGAGCTGTTTCTTTTTCTAAAATTTAAGCTTTTATTTTGTTTAAATTGGAGGTTAGTAGCTTTACAGAGTTGTGCTGTTTACTGCAAAACATCAACCTGAATCAACCACAGGAATACCTACATTCCCTCGCTCCTGAACATCCCTCTGCATCCCACCCATCTAGGCTGCTTCAGAGCCCTCGTTTGAATTTCCTTCATCTTACATCAAATTTCCATAGCTCGTCTTTTTTACATATGGTTATCAGACGTTCCCTGTTCTTCTCTGCATACCTCTCAGGCATCCCTCCCTCCCCGCAGTGTCCACAAGTCTATTTTCTAGGTCTTGTCGCGGGCACTGTGCTGCATCTTACTCTGATTCCCATTCTTATTAGTTTTCACTAAGAGGCACCATCTTAAATAGATCAGAGACCTTTTACAGTCACAGTGTAGTCCCCTCAGAGTCGTGAGTCTCGGACTTGGACAATAACATGTCGTGGTCTTGAGTACTGTCAAACCAAGAGTCGTTTTATTAATCATAGAACATATCATAATCAGAATCAAGATTCCATTCATCAGAATTCATATAAAGGCAAGCACAATCAAAACTCAATCAGATAATCAGAACTTCTTAAGTAAAATCAGAACTCAGTTAAGTAAAATCAACACTCAATCAAATGCAAGCAGAAATTCTTACCCCAGAGCCGGAGAGTCTCAATCTCCCATCGGGCGCAGTCGATCTCCGTGAGCGAGCCTGCCACACAATTTTCCCTTATATTTTTATATTTTTTTAACTAGAAATCTCAGGTTAACAAGTAATCATAAAAGTGGTTACTACTGGAGCTTTTTGCTCCTCTACTAGTGCCTAGGTAAACACCTTTGTCCTCGGGGGGAAGTTTGTGTCCAGATGAACGGGTCCTCTTTCAACACCAGTTCTGCGTTGAGATTGAGGGTAAGATGGGCCCATCATTTCTGTTGGTCTCCCCGCTGTTATGGTAATCGGGAAGATGATGGGCACCGGGGTCTCTGGCTCAACTTTGATTTTCACATCTTCTCTTGCCTGGAGGTTCCTCAAAACCTCCTGCTTCTGTTGACCTGAAATAGGCTCTGACCCCAAGACGTGACCAGGCGTAGGTAGGCCCCATAAGCCAGTAGTTATTGTTTCAGTATTTTCTGCCCAAACTTCCAACTAGGCTTCATTATCTTTCATTGGTTTTTTTTCCTAGCTATTTGAAGCCATCCTATTATTGTTATAAAAAATAATATTTCTAGAACAATTATAATTCCTATGAAAACAGGTTTCAAATAGGCTAAAATCATCACCATAGTCCCTAGAGCACCATTGGCTGCGTTATTTAAAAAATTCCCAATACCTTTTATCGTATTTGCAGCTAGAGGTCAAATGTCTTGAGTCGCTTGTGCAAGTTGATTAAGCCACTCAGGCAAGTTTCTTTCATGTAGATTCAAGGTGCAGCAGTTCTCTGGCTCGAGCGACTTGACTGTTTATTCCCTCGGAGATACTAGTAAGGGTGATCTCTATGCCTTTTACCTTTGACCCCAGACCTTTTACAGTTTCACAGTGTAGTCCCTCAGAGTCGTGAGTCTCGGACTTGGACAATAACATGTCGTGGTCTTGAGTACTGTCAAACCAAGAGTCGTTTTATTAATCATAGAACATATCATAATCAGAATCAAGATTCCATTCATCAGAATTCATATAAAGGCAAGCACAATCAAAACTCAATCAGATAATCAGAACTTCTTAAGTAAAATCAGAACTCAGTTAAGTAAAATCAACACTCAATCAAATGCAAGCAGAAATTCTTACCCCAGAGCCGGAGATTCTCAATCTCCCATCGGGCGAGTCGATCTCCGTGAGCAAGCCTGCCACACAATTTTCCCTTATATTTTTATATTTTTTAACTAGAAATCTCAGGTTAACAAGTAATCATAAAAGTGGTTACTACTGGAGCTTTTGCTCCTCTACTAGTGCCTAGGTAAACACCTTTGTCCTCGGGGGGAAGTTTGTGTCCAGATGAACGGGTCCTCTTTCAACACCAGTTCTGCGTTGAGATTGAGGGTAAGATGGGCCCATCATTTCTGTTGGTCTCCCCGCTGTTATGGTAATCGGGAAGATGATGGGCACCGGGGTCTCTGGCTCAACTTTGATTTTCACATCTTCTCTTGCCTGGAGGTTCCTCAAAACCTCCTGCTTCTGTTGACCTGAAATAGGCTCTGACCCCAAGACGTGACCAGGCGTAGGTAGGCCCCATAAGCCAGTAGTTATTGTTTCAGTATTTTCTGCCCAAACTTCCAACTAGGCTTCATTATCTTTCATTGGTTTTTTTTCCTAGCTATTTGAAGCCATCCTATTATTGTTATAAAAAATAATATTTCTAGAACAATTATAATTCCTATGAAAACAGGTTTCAAATAGGCTAAAATCATCACCATAGTCCCTAGAGCACCATTGGCTGCGTTATTTAAAAAATTCCCAATACCTTTTATCGTATTTGCAGCTAGAGGTCAAATGTCTTGAGTCGCTTGTGCAAGTTGATTAAGCCACTCAGGCAAGTTTCTTTCATGTAGATTCAAGGTGCAGCAGTTCTCTGGCTCGAGCGACTTGACTGTTTATTCCCTCGGAGATACTAGTAAGGGTGATCTCTATGCCTTTTACCTTTGCTCTGATCCCTATTAGGTGAAGAAGTCTTACAGATAGCTGTGGTATGTGTGGTCTGAGATAGTCAGAATCTCTGGGTGGCTGGATTGTTCTCTTGAGCTCTTTGTCGTAGCACATTACCCTGTCATTAACAGTAACTATAGAAGGTACATAAGGCTCTCATCCACAGTGTGTTTTATCTATCAGAAGCAAATAGCTTCCATCTTTAAAGGTTGAACCATATGGCAGGATTCTTCTATCTTGAAAGCCTTTATAGGACAATCCTGCCCAGTTTGATTTCCACAAGGGAGCGTTTCAACAACTTCTTTACAGATTAAGTAATCTTTGATATAACTATCTGTTAACTTCAAATGCCTGGTTTGTTGGCAGTTTCGATTTAAAATTTGGTAAGGATGTTCGATCCATATTTTGGTTAGGTGTCCTGAATTTTTAACCAAATGTCCAATATTTTTTATTTCCCTATTTTGTGTATACACCTCCTTGGGTATAATGACTTCATAATATATATATATATTTCCCATGTTGTAGCTAATGGTTCATTCCTGGTTTGTTCTTTTCTGTAAGTTATACTAGTCGCCGTTCTTCTGATAATTTTCATTATCTCGTCTGTAAGTCATAACCCATTTTGAATCCAATCAGAACTGATTACTTTCCAATCCACTTGATTGTTTACAAGCATATTCTTAAGTTGTGATATATGTGTATAGATATGCTCAGCCTCAGTTGATTCAGTTAACAAACCAATGTCATTAATAGTGACTTCCATCAAAGTCACTGTGTGGTCCCTCAGGAGATGAATTCCACTAGCTAAATTTTGGTCATTTAGATCACTAAGTCGGGCTGTTGTGGTGGTGGCTCCTGTCAGCCCTAGCCCTGCTGCTTGTATTCTCCGAAAATTTTCACTTTGTTTCCTCCTCTGAGAGCATTCCCTCTTTTCAGTTTGTTCTCTTTCTGGTTATAGTGTGGTCATATAAAATTAAGTAAGGCCTGATAAGCCTAGTTTTCATCTTCCTTAAAATCAATTAATTTTAACAATTCATTTATTATTGATCTAACTTGACTGTTTATTCCCTCGGAGATACTAGTAAGGGTGATCTCTATGCCTTTTACCTTTGCTCTGATCCCTATTAGGTGAAGAAGTCTTACAGATAGCTGTGGTATGTGTGGTCTGAGATAGTCAGAATCTCTGGGTGGCTGGATTGTTCTCTTGAGCTCTTTGTCGTAGCACATTACCCTGTCATTAACAGTAACTATAGAAGGTACATAAGGCTCTCATCCACAGTGTGTTTTATCTATCAGAAGCAAATAGCTTCCATCTTTAAAGGTTGAACCATATGGCAGGATTCTTCTATCTTGAAAGCCTTTATAGGACAATCCTGCCCAGTTTGATTTCCACAAGGGAGCGTTTCAACAACTTCTTTACAGATTAAGTAATCTTTGATATAACTATCTGTTAACTTCAAATGCCTGGTTTGTTGGCAGTTTCGATTTAAAATTTGGTAAGGATGTTCGATCCATATTTTGGTTAGGTGTCCTGAATTTTTAACCAAATGTCCAATATTTTTTATTTCCCTATTTTGTGTATACACCTCCTTGGGTATAATGACTTCATAATATATATATATATTTCCCATGTTGTAGCTAATGGTTCATTCCTGGTTTGTTCTTTTCTGTAAGTTATACTAGTCGCCGTTCTTCTGATAATTTTCATTATCTCGTCTGTAAGTCATAACCCATTTTGAATCCAATCAGAACTGATTACTTTCCAATCCACTTGATTGTTTACAAGCATATTCTTAAGTTGTGATATATGTGTATAGATATGCTCAGCCTCAGTTGATTCAGTTAACAAACCAATGTCATTAATAGTGACTTCCATCAAAGTCACTGTGTGGTCCCTCAGGAGATGAATTCCACTAGCTAAATTTTGGTCATTTAGATCACTAAGTCGGGCTGTTGTGGTGGTGGCTCCTGTCAGCCCTAGCCCTGCTGCTTGTATTCTCCGAAAATTTTCACTTTGTTTCCTCCTCTGAGAGCATTCCCTCTTTTCAGTTTGTTCTCTTTCTGGTTATAGTGTGGTCATATAAAATTAAGTAAGGCCTGATAAGCCTAGTTTTCATCTTCCTTAAAATCAATTAATTTTAACAATTCATTTATTATTGATCTAACTTCATGCTTCTTTGCCCTGTTTATACAGCCAGCATATGACAAATGTATTTTATATTGAGGTTTATCAATAATATGCTTCTGATCAATACAGATAGGACTAGGAAAATGCCTATGGTAGGCCAAAAACCCCAAATCTATAGTTCCTTCAGCAGTATCATATTTAGGGTTATACAAACAATCCTTTATCCGTGGTCTTTCTGGACACAATGTTTTATCAGGTCCTGTTCTGGTTCTCCAATGTCTGCAATAGTATGGGTGAGGGTTCACCGTCTGATTAAAATTTTTACATTCTGGTAACCTCCTAGTGAGATTGGCTTTATATATGCCACAATCTACTTCCCACAATGACCATGCATATTATGTGGAATTTGGTAATATTATTGCCCTAGGCCTCATGCACGAGTCCATAGGATTAAGACTCTGAAATGTTCCATTTTTCCTTTTTTATGCCATTCAGGAGGCAAATTCTCTGGTTTCAGTCCTGACATACTATTAGGTAAGATTTGTTGAATCACCTTTGTCATTAACAAAGTTTCTTTCTCCATTACTGTGTCGCATTATTATACTATGCACTATATAAATTATTATTATTATTTATAATAATTTATAATTATTATATTATCAATTTATAATGTTATAATATTTAATTAATAAGTATTATCATTGTATTATAAATTATTATTGTGTTATAAATTATTATTATATCATGTACTATAAATCATCAGTACAGAAAATAACATACTGAGTCTCCTGTCTTTCCTCTGATGGTATATAGAAACTCTTTTTTTTTTTTAACATTTATTTTATTTATTTATTGGGGGTGTGAGGTGGAGAGGGCGGGGGATGGGCGGGCCACTTCTATTGGTCTTTCATTTCTCTATTTTCACTTTGTTTCCTCCTCTGAGAGCATTCCCTCTTTCAGTTTGTTCTCTTTCTGGTTATAGTGTGGTCATATAAAATTAAGTAAGGCCTGATAAGCCTAGTTTTCATCTTCCTTAAAATCAATTAATTTTAACAATTCATTTATTATTGATCTAACTTCATGCTTCTTTGCCCTGTTTATACAGCCAGCATATGACAAATGTATTTTATATTGAGGTTTATCAATAATATGCTTCTGATCAATACAGATAGGACTAGGAAAATGCCTATGGTAGGCCAAAAACCCCAAATCTATAGTTCCTTCAGCAGTATCATATTTAGGGTTATACAAACAATCCTTTATCCGTGGTCTTTCTGGACACAATGTTTTATCAGGTCCTGTTCTGGTTCTCCAATGTCTGCAATAGTATGGGTGAGGGTTCACCGTCTGATTAAAATTTTTACATTCTGGTAACCTCCTAGTGAGATTGGCTTTATATATGCCACAATCTACTTCCCACAATGACCATGCATATTATGTGGAATTTGGTAATATTATTGCCCTAGGCCTCATGCACGAGTCCATAGGATTAAGACTCTGAAATGTTCCATTTTTCCTTTTTTATGCCATTCAGGAGGCAAATTCTCTGGTTTCAGTCCTGACATACTATTAGGTAAGATTTGTTGAATCACCTTTGTCATTAACAAAGTTTCTTTCTCCATTACTGTGTCGCATTATTATACTATGCACTATATAAATTATTATTATTATTTATAATAATTTATAATTATTATATTATCAATTTATAATGTTATAATATTTAATTAATAAGTATTATCATTGTATTATAAATTATTATTGTGTTATAAATTATTATTATATCATGTACTATAAATCATCAGTACAGAAAATAACATACTGAGTCTCCTGTCTTTCCTCTGATGGTATATAGAAACTCTTTTTTTTTTTTAACATTTATTTTATTTATTTATTGGGGGTGTGAGGTGGAGAGGGCGGGGGATGGGCGGGCCACTTCTATTGGTCTTTCATTTCTCTATTTTCATCCGTCTTTGTTCTTCGGTTCCTGTGGGTCTCCCATTGCGGTGGCCTCTGTCGTCGCAGAGCACCAGCTCTGGGCACATGCACGCCAGAGTTCCGGCTCGGTAATTGGACACATCAGTCCAGCCGCTCCGCGGCACGCGGGATCTTCCCAGGCCAGGGATCGAACCGGTGCCCCTTGCAGTGCAAGGCGGTGTCCTTACCCGCTGGACCACCAGGGGGGAAGGCCTATAGAAACTCTTTAACACGTGCCTTACCATAATAATCTTTAAGTTTCCATCCTTCAGGTCAGGTTATGAAAAAGGGAACATACCATTTCCACAAAGGCTGGTGATTATAACTTAGTAGCTGTGTCTGTCATCACAACCTGGGATGCAGCTAGTACTCTCTCGTTGGCCGTAATTGGCCTCGGATGGGGCTCATAATATATGCCTTGTGGAAGTGGATGCACCTGTATATTTACAGGTTAAATGCAAAATGCTCGTGTCTTCTTCTTCTTGAAGGCACTGACGATGTTGCCAAGGTCTGGTTAGTCAATCCCACATTCCAAGTTACAGCAGAACCGGGGGTTTCAACCACAGTTCTCCATTGGAGTCTAAAAAATGAAATCAGTAAGGCAGCTAATTTAATGACCATCAGAAGGATGAACAATAATATCTAACAAAGGACTCTTGTAGTGGTTGTACAGGCCAGATAAGAGTACTTTCTCATTTTTATTCTAAAAGGGATTTTACGAGTGTTGGTCTTTCTTTTTCCTTGTCCCAGCAGAGACCTCAGGTCGGCTCCTGGGAATTGGCTCTGTAAATGATTTATCACTGGTTTTTGTCTCCACAGTAGCCATTCTTAAAGAGTCATGGGTGGTGCCATTTATCTGTTGATGAGCAGTTTTTCTGAGGTTATCAACACTTACCGTTTTCAGTTGGCCCAGGTGGTCCACAATCTGTACCGTTCGGTTATTTTAAACAGTGACAATAGGTGTCAGTTTCCACCACTTAGGTCGCAATTGTGAGGGCCTATACACCCTCTCCTGGACCAGCAGGCTAGCTTCTGGAGCCCAGCTGGGAGAAGGAGGGCTAGAAGGAAGCTAAAGATTCACAAATTTCTTTGAGGATGGCCAGTTGTTCTTTTCGAGTCCAATCAAAAGTATTGTGATTAGCAAGAGGTTGGTACAGTCAACACCATACATGAGTTGGTGTGGAGTATATTTGGTCAGTGTGGAAGAGGTATTATTTAAGGCGAACTGGATATCCGGAATATAATTATACCGCTTTATAGGCCTTCCAGCCAAAAATTTGGTCAAAAGCTTCTTAATCTCACTGTTTTTCCTTTCCACTTTCCCACTGCTTTGGGAGTGGTAAGGAGCACTGAACTCCAATTGTATTCCCTTGTCCTTAGCCCAGGTGGCTAAGTCGGAAGAGGTAAATGCTGACTCTTGATCAGAGTGCAGCACCCTAGGAATTACAGTACCAGTTAATGGGTTTAGAGCTTTGATCGGTGCTTTGGCTGTTTGGGCCTTGGTGGGGTATAACCAAAGGTATCCAGTTGCCATATCCACAATGACCAATATATGTAAATATCCTTCCAATGGTGGTAATGGGCCTATGTAGTTCATTTGGAACTTTCAAAAGGCTTCTCCGGCCGTTTTTGTGAGACTGGCATTTGTGGCACTGACATGGGTTTGTTTACCCCGTGGCATTTCTTGCACGTAGCAAGAGTCTTAACCACATCTCGTGTCATATTAGGCCACTACTATTTGTTTTTTAGCACATCTCTCGGCCTGAATGTGCAGCTTGGTGTGCTTATAAAATTTGAGCATGGGCAGGTACAGGAGGAATAATCCGGTTGCCTTCAGGCCTGGCAACAATGACTTTATTATCTTTCAGTTCGTAAATATGTTTAGATGAGCGCCTTTTGGAAAGGTTCCTAATAGCAGTTGATTGACTTCTGAATCCAGCTCTGGGGATTTTCTAATAACATCAACTTTATATGAAGCTTGCATTGCTAACTTATCCGCCAGACTATTACCCATTGTGTGTGTGTATTTAAGTTTTGGTGACCTGGCTCATGACCCACTGAAATGTCTGTCTTGATTGTAAGGCATTCAGCGGTACATTTCCATTTTCCAGTATGAGCAAAAGGCTGCTTTCTATTGTCTAGAAACCCACTTGAAATCTAATAGCTTAACTTATTGTTAAATGATTTTGCCAAGTAATCACTATCAGTAGGAACAAGTTACAACAACAAGTAGTAACAAGTTACAGGTAAAAAGTTACAGTTAAAAGTTTCTCCAGTGGTATAAACTTGGATTCAATTTTAGTAAAAATTACTGACATGTATTAGAGAATTTTTTCTATCATTCTAAAATCTAATATAACCAGTTGTAGGAGAGGCATTGCATTTTATTATTGACCTCTTTATAGGTTTTCATTCAACTAATTTAGCTGTTGTATTTAAGTCAGTAATTATTCTATCTAAGATATTTGTATGTTCCTTAGTCTAGGGCACAAATCCTTTTTTTAGCTCTTGGAATCAACGTATATAAAGGAGTAAATAATTCACTGAAATTTGGTAGAAAATGTCTAGCAAAATTTAGAAATCTCAAAATAAATTTCTGCAATTGTTTCAAGGTCGTTGGAGGTGTCAAGCTTATAAGCTTTTCTTTATATGAATTGGTTAATCTCTTACCCTTATTAGTTATCTGGAATCCAAGAAATTTAACCTGTTTTCAGAATAACTGAGACTTATGTAATGAAACTATACATCCTGCCTCTCTTAAGATCATAAGCATTTGGTCTAAGGCATTGTAATGTTTTTCAAACATATCATGACTTAAATACACATCATCAACATATACCTATAGATTATTAATTTCTTTAAGTAGATCCACTATATCCCCTGTAAATAAGGCAGGGATGTTAAGAAATCCTCGTGGCAACACTGTCCAACAGTATTGTTTTCCTGCCCATGTGAAAGCTGTTATCCAGTAACTCTCCCTAGCAATAGGATATGCCCAGAAACCATTGGCTAAATCTATGGCAGACTTGTATTTTCCCCTGTATATTGAGGCTAAAATCCCCGTAGAGTGACAATTTTGGGTAGCAATTATAGGAGTTACTGTATTTACTTCTCGATAATCTAATACCATTCTCCATTTTCCATTCCCTTTGGGTACAGGATATACTGGTGTACTCATAGTGCTTTTTTGTTGAATCAGAACTCCTTGTTTCATTAGGTCATTGGTCACAGTTTGAATATCTGGTTTGGCCTTAGGATTGATATAATATTGGTTTTGAGATCTGGGATGCTTAGTGCCAGTTGCTGTTTTATGTGGAGTTATTTTCCTATGTCTCACTTGATTTTCCCATTCCTGCCCGAGTCCGGAGTATTTCATCAGTAACTTATTCAGTTTATTTTGTTGTTCTCCATCAATATCTGCCCCTGCTAGTATATTCTTCTCTATAGCATCAATGTCCAATTTGATGGTTAAGATTAAAGGTTTGGCCATTAGCCATGGCACGTCATGGTGCACGATAATTGCATAGTCAAATCCAATGGAATGACTTCAGTCTGTACTCTTTATCCATTTACCTTAAAGGTCACATAGGAAGTAGTTTTCTGTTCTTTTCCCTATATAATTTTAATATTTAAACATCCTGTTGGCCCCACATCACCTTGGAAAACTTCTGGAATGCATGATATCTCAGCTTGAGAATCCCAATATCCAACAATAGTTGAGTCCTTAATTTCTGCCTTCAGCGGTTGTAGGTGAGGAGGCTGATGAATCATTTCTGGCTGCCGGAGTGGTGGATATATTCACAGTATTCGCCGTCTTTCTCCCTTGGTTTCCTGGGTTGCCCTGGCCTTGTCCTTGTCCTTGTTCAGGATGGGGGTTTGAGCCTTGGCTTCCCGGTGACCTGTAGGAGTTTGGGCCTCGTGGCACTTGATCATACATTTCTGACTGCTGAGGGCTCCATTGAAAATTATATCTGGGTTGGCTGTTATCCCCAGTTCTTCTGGTTTCAATTGGAGTATTTTCATTGTTCCTTGACGAATTTTCTGGGGGATTTCTTCTTTCACTGGGCACTTGTCAGGGCTGGGTCGGAAGACCACGATTTCTCCCTTGGTTGTTCTTCCTTCCCCGATCTCTACTCTGTTGTGGTCGAAAAGGTTGTCTGGGTCCTTGTGGCCAGGACTGAGGAGTCTGTGCTGTGGGAGGACGTATAGACTGTCCATGCACATTGAACCCCAACAGCCGATATAGTCCCAAAATATTTCTGGGATGGCTGTGGCCTTTGCTTGATTATCTGGAAAGGCATCAAGTGGTTGCTGTGCATTGGTGACTAGAGCTTGTCCTGGCAAAAATCCCCATACTATTCCCCAGACTAGGGTGAAGTCTCTTCCTGAGAACATCATCCCCATATTAAAGGCTACCAAAATTCCATCTGATCAGTAAATGATGGCCAAGGTTTCTGCTAGGGTATGTCCAGCTGCAGCTCCATCAGTACGTTGGTATATCACGGCTATGGCATCATCCCATGGAGGTGGTTCTCCCGGTTGGAGATGCATGCCTGCCAGTCCTGCCAATCAGGCATTCACCCAGATTCATGTTGGTTCATCTGGGACTGGGAAGACTCCCTCAATGGCAGGCACAGCTCGCCCTAGGCAAAGTGCGACATCTTGTGGATTATTCGGTGTTTCCCTAATAGTCAAATCCAATGGAATGACTTCAGTCTGTACTCTTTATCCATTTACCTTAAAGGTCACATAGGAAGTAGTTTTCTGTTCTTTTCCCTATATAATTTTAATATTTAAACATCCTGTTGGCCCCACATCACCTTGGAAAACTTCTGGAATGCATGATATCTCAGCTTGAGAATCCCAATATCCAACAATAGTTGAGTCCTTAATTTCTGCCTTCAGCGGTTGTAGGTGAGGAGGCTGATGAATCATTTCTGGCTGCCGGAGTGGTGGATATATTCACAGTATTCGCCGTCTTTCTCCCTTGGTTTCCTGGGTTGCCCTGGCCTTGTCCTTGTCCTTGTTCAGGATGGGGGTTTGAGCCTTGGCTTCCCGGTGACCTGTAGGAGTTTGGGCCTCGTGGCACTTGATCATACATTTCTGACTGCTGAGGGCTCCATTGAAAATTATATCTGGGTTGGCTGTTATCCCCAGTTCTTCTGGTTTCAATTGGAGTATTTTCATTGTTCCTTGACGAATTTTCTGGGGGATTTCTTCTTTCACTGGGCACTTGTCAGGGCTGGGTCGGAAGACCACGATTTCTCCCTTGGTTGTTCTTCCTTCCCGATCTCTTCTCTGTTGTGGTCGAAAAGGTTGTCTGGGTCCTTGTGGCCAGGACTGAGGAGTCTGTGCTGTGGGAGGACGTATAGACTGTCCATGCACATTGAACCCCAACAGCCGATATAGTCCCAAAATATTTCTGGGATGGCTGTGGCCTTTGCTTGATTATCTGGAAAGGCATCAAGTGGTTGCTGTGCATTGGTGACTAGAGCTTGTCCTGGCAAAAATCCCCATACTATTCCCCAGACTAGGGTGAAGTCTCTTCCTGAGAACATCATCCCCATATTAAAGGCTACCAAAATTCCATCTGATCAGTAAATGATGGCCAAGGTTTCTGCTAGGGTATGTCCAGCTGCAGCTCCATCAGTACGTTGGTATATCACGGCTATGGCATCATCCCATGGAGGTGGTTCTCCCGGTTGGAGATGCATGCCTGCCAGTCCTGCCAATCAGGCATTCACCCAGATTCATGTTGGTTCATCTGGGACTGGGAAGACTCCCTCAATGGCAGGCACAGCTCGCCCTAGGCAAAGTGCGACATCTTGTGGATTATTCGGTGTTTTCCCTAACTCTGCTCTAATATGGTTGATAGGTTTCACTCCTGGTACTCCTCCAGGAGGTGGTAGAGGGAGGGGTTGTGCTCCTGGCGCTGGGATCCCAGCTCTCTGTAATCTAATATATGCCTCTTATAAAAGGCGTAATTCATTCCTGGCCTGAGCCACACTATTTATGGTGAGAATTTCTTGTTCAGTTATTGGGAAAATTACCTCAGATATTGCATCCCCAGGTTGCAATCTGCCCTCTGGCAGAGGCCCGTGTCTTTCTGGCCCTGCAGATGGTTCTATGCCCACAAATACCTGTACAATTTGATTATGAGGTCCTGCTATTAGATAGTCATGAACTGAGTCAATATCTCCAGGGAGAACTCGCCACTGTAATTGTGGCAATGGTTGCCCTTGAGCATCTTATAACAAGATTTCTGTCTTATTCCATCTATCACCACTCCCCATGGTCCATTGGTCATGCAAACAGCAATCTGATCGGCATGGGCTGGCTGTTGCCAGATGCCATTCTGTAAATAAAGAGTATCCAAACCAATAGAATCGACATTATGAGCCATTTTGCCTTCGGCAGTACCGCAAGGGCACCGGGGATAAAGTTCTCACACAACGTATTAGTTTTCCAATACTCAAGCCCCACGGTGGGCACCAGTTGTCGCGGGCACTGTGTTGCAGCTTACTCTGATTCCTATTCTTATTAGTTCTCACTAAGAGGCACTGTGTTAAATAGATCAGAGACCTTTCACAGCCACAGTGTAGTCCCCTCAGAGTCATGAGTCTCAGACTTGAACGATAACGTGTCGTGGTCTCGAGTATTGTCAACCCAAGAGTTGCTTTATTAATCATAGAACATATACTAGTTGGAATCAAGATTCCATTCACCAGAATTCAAATAAAGGCAAGCACGAGCAATCAAAACTCAATCAAATAATTAGAACTTCTTAAGTTCAACAATCAAATGGAGGTTCCCAGTGATGCCAGTCCTGTGGCTCCCCGTCTGGTTCATCTGGGACTGGGAAGACTCCCTCAATGGCAGGCACAGCTCGCCCTAGGCAAAGTGCGACATCTTGTGGATTATTCGGTGTTTTCCCTAACTCTGCTCTAATATGGTTGATAGGTTTCACTCCTGGTACTCCTCCAGGAGGTGGTAGAGGGAGGGGTTGTGCTCCTGGCGCTGGGATCCCAGCTCTCTGTAATCTAATATATGCCTCTTATAAAAGGCGTAATTCATTCCTGGCCTGAGCCACACTATTTATGGTGAGAATTTCTTGTTCAGTTATTGGGAAAATTACCTCAGATATTGCATCCCCAGGTTGCAATCTGCCCTCTGGCAGAGGCCCGTGTCTTTCTGGCCCTGCAGATGGTTCTATGCCCACAAATACCTGTACAATTTGATTATGAGGTCCTGCTATTAGATAGTCATGAACTGAGTCAATATCTCCAGGGAGAACTCGCCACTGTAATTGTGGCAATGGTTGCCCTTGAGCATCTTATAACAAGATTTCTGTCTTATTCCATCTATCACCACTCCCCATGGTCCATTGGTCATGCAAACAGCAATCTGATCGGCATGGGCTGGCTGTTGCCAGATGCCATTCTGTAAATAAAGAGTATCCAAACCAATAGAATCGACATTATGAGCCATTTTGCCTTCGGCAGTACCGCAAGGGCACCGGGGATAAAGTTCTCACACAACGTATTAGTTTTCCAATACTCAAGCCCCACGGTGGGCACCAGTTGTCGCGGGCACTGTGTTGCAGCTTACTCTGATTCCTATTCTTATTAGTTCTCACTAAGAGGCACTGTGTTAAATAGATCAGAGACCTTTCACAGCCACAGTGTAGTCCCCTCAGAGTCATGAGTCTCAGACTTGAACGATAACGTGTCGTGGTCTCGAGTATTGTCAACCCAAGAGTTGCTTTATTAATCATAGAACATATACTAGTTGGAATCAAGATTCCATTCACCAGAATTCAAATAAAGGCAAGCACGAGCAATCAAAACTCAATCAAATAATTAGAACTTCTTAAGTAAAATCAGAACCCAATCAAATGCAAGCAGAAGTTTTTACCCCAGGGTTAGAAAGTCTCGATCTCACATCGGGCACAGCCGATCTCCATGAGCGAGCCTGCCGCACAATCTTACCTTATATTTTTATATTTTTTTAACTAGAAATCTTAAGTTAACTAGTAATCATAAAAGTAGTTATTACGAGAGCTTTTTGGTCCTCCAGAGATGCAAAAGTAGTTACTACTGGAGCTTTTTGTTCCTCTACTAGTGCCCAGGTAAACACTTTGTCCTTGGAGGGGTGGGGGAGTGGACGTGTGTTTGTACAGAAAAATTTCTTACAATTCTTAATTTACAAAGGGAACTACGAATTGTAAAAAGCATGTCACACTATAGGTAAAAAAAGGCACAAGTGGAGGAGCTTTTGTGCTCTGTATGAGCGCCTAGGTAAACATCTCTATCACTGTCAACGGTGATGGTTTAAGTCTATAAAATGCTAATTTTCTGAATGGGGTTATTTCAGGCCCAGGCTTCGATCAGTAAAATACTACTTAGTCATCCTCGGAGGAGGTCTCAGAGAGGTGGGGCTGCAGGCAACGCTTATCGCTAGTGTGAAGAGACGTTTGTCTGCTCGGCCTGGGTATCTTATCTTGACCTTTCCTGTGAGAAGTGAAGCAGAAACTATCCCCTCGTACTAGTGACCACCCTTGTGGGAGCATTCAACCTACCCACCAAGTTAGAGTAGAGGGGTCTTCTTCGCTGCATAGTGGCATTCCCTGCAAATAACCTAACTTCTCTTTCTCATCACTTTCCCCATCAGAACTGTTCTTCACATAATCAGGGTCCCAATATCTGTCCATGAAGATGCCTTTGCTTGCCCATGACAGTCTGTTTCTCCACAGCTGCTCTACATGTGCATGTATCAGTACCGTCTTTCTAGATTCCATATATATGTGTTAGTATACAGTATTTATCTCTCTCTTTCTGACTTTCTTCCCTCTGTATAATAGGTTCTAGGTTCATCCACTTCATTAGAAAGGACTCAGATGCATTCCTTTTGATGACTGAGTAATATTCTTCTGTATATATGGAGTGCAGCTTCTTTACCATTTCATCTGTGGATGGACGTCTAGGTGGCTTCCATGGTCTAACTAGTGTACACAGTGCTGCAATGAAAAATGGGGTGCATGTGTCTTTTTCAATGGTGGTATTGTCAGGATATATGGGATTTCTGGGTCACATGGTGATTCTATTCCTAGTTTCTTTTTTTATTTTTAAGAAATCTCCATACTCTCTTCAAAAGTAGTTGTATCAGTTTACATTCCAACATTCCCAGACATAGAGTGAAGAGCAAGTCAGACCTCCAAGCGCGTACGTTCTGCTGTCCATGTGGGAAAATGTAAAGAAAACCCTTGAGCTCTCTCAGTAGGAAATAAACCTGGGAAACCTTCCTCCCTGGTGTCTTTGACATTGAGCAGCTGTCGCCACTGGGCAGGCACGTCTCTGTGGGATCTCCCACTGATCTACCACACTCAGGTATTCTGTTTCACATCCTTTAGGTTTCGGTGTCATTTCCCAGGCCTGGGACCCAACGTCTGAGCTCTTATCCAGCCTTTGGAATACGTCCTGTCTCTTGAGGAGGGTGGAGTGTGAAGATGGTTGACCCCTCAAGAACCTTGGGGAGACGATGTGTGTGTCGTGCTCTGTGAGAGCGGACGTGCCCAGTCCTTGAACGTGCGAATATCCGGCTGCATTTTGAGGCTGAAGAGCCTGGAAAGCCCTCTGTTGGCATGGGAAATCATGAACACGTCCTGACTAAGTCGTGCAATGTCTTTTTCCTATAGATGCTGCCATGTTTCCTCTTGTTCCTGTGGATGGACCAAGGCTCAGCGGCTGCTATGCCTTCAATGCCCAGTGCTCCAAAAGGTAGGAGAGATCCGGCCTTCAGCTCAGCTTCAGAAGGGCTGGTGCTGTCAGAAGGCACATTTTCCCTCACTTATGGTCCATGGTATCTGACCCTTTCTCTCTGTGAAGCCCACAAAGGGGGGAACATGGACTCCTTTCCCTGTGACGAATACGATGCTTTTCAAGGGACATGTGTATTGAGCAGCCCGCCCCCTGCCACTACAGAAAGAGGGTCTAGAACCCCCTCCTGTGTTCCGTGATGGTTTGGTCAGGTTTCCCATGGCCCCCTGGATCATTTCAGGACATCTGTGTTCCCTCTGTAATTGTCTCTAATGGAACAACGTCCGCTTAAAGGTGTATGTCTCTAGAGAGGCAGATTTCATGTCTTGTCTTTTCAAAGGGAGGGCTTTCTGTACAGACACACATGAGTTGAATGCATATGAAACCAATTTATTGAAACCCTCAGAAATCAAATGCCACCTAGCAGGACGTGATGGGCGACCAGGAGAGATGGGATGGGGAAGAGAGGTTTATGGAGAGAAGGATCAGGTAGAGAGGGTGTCATGGATCTTCCGTAACATTCCCAGACATAGAGTGAAGAGCAAGTCAGACCTCCAAGCGCGTACGTTCTGCTGTCCATGTGGGAAAATGTAAAGAAAACCCTTGAGCTCTCTCAGTAGGAAATAAACCTGGGAAACCTTCCTCCCTGGTGTCTTTGACATTGAGCAGCTGTCGCCACTGGGCAGGCACGTCTCTGTGGGATCTCCCACTGATCTACCACACTCAGGTATTCTGTTTCACATCCTTTAGGTTTCGGTGTCATTTCCCAGGCCTGGGACCCAACGTCTGAGCTCTTATCCAGCCTTTGGAATACGTCCTGTCTCTTGAGGAGGGTGGAGTGTGAAGATGGTTGACCCCTCAAGAACCTTGGGGAGACGATGTGTGTGTCGTGCTCTGTGAGAGCGGACGTGCCCAGTCCTTGAACGTGCGAATATCCGGCTGCATTTTGAGGCTGAAGAGCCTGGAAAGCCCTCTGTTGGCATGGGAAATCATGAACACGTCCTGACTAAGTCGTGCAATGTCTTTTTCCTATAGATGCTGCCATGTTTCCTCTTGTTCCTGTGGATGGACCAAGGCTCAGCGGCTGCTATGCCTTCAATGCCCAGTGCTCCAAAAGGTAGGAGAGATCCGGCCTTCAGCTCAGCTTCAGAAGGGCTGGTGCTGTCAGAAGGCACATTTTCCCTCACTTATGGTCCATGGTATCTGACCCTTTCTCTCTGTGAAGCCCACAAAGGGGGGAACATGGACTCCTTTCCCTGTGACGAATACGATGCTTTTCAAGGGACATGTGTATTGAGCAGCCCGCCCCCTGCCACTACAGAAAGAGGGTCTAGAACCCCCTCCTGTGTTCCGTGATGGTTTGGTCAGGTTTCCCATGGCCCCCTGGATCATTTCAGGACATCTGTGTTCCCTCTGTAATTGTCTCTAATGGAACAACGTCCGCTTAAAGGTGTATGTCTCTAGAGAGGCAGATTTCATGTCTTGTCTTTTCAAAGGGAGGGCTTTCTGTACAGACACACATGAGTTGAATGCATATGAAACCAATTTATTGAAACCCTCAGAAATCAAATGCCACCTAGCAGGACGTGATGGGCGACCAGGAGAGATGGGATGGGGAAGAGAGGTTTAGGGAGAGAAGGATCATGTTGATCAGGAGCCAGGGGCGTCGTCACCCCGTCGTTGATCTCCGTTCCGTGGGGAAGGGGGCGTTTCTGATCTCAGGCTTTCTGTAGGAGACTCAAACAGAGCCAGAGGTTTGGTAGAGGCAGGGATGTGATGGGCAAGCCTCAGGCAGGAGCATGTCCACAGCACCAGAGCTGGTCATGGATCCAGGGCTCAGAATCCTGGAACTCCACCTCTCTGAGGTCACTCGGGGTCCGGGTGGAATTTTCTCCGGGACGTCCACATGGGGCGGCCTTTCCGGTGTGAATCCGTGCTAGGAGGCCTGATTTCAGGGTGCGTGTCCAGGCTCGGAGCCTGTGACTCTCAGTCCCCATGTTTTGTCTCTGGGGTCTTCAAGAATAATTTCTTTTAATTTTCATGTTCTGGTTGAGAATAGTTGAGTAACGATGTCATGTTAGTTTCAAGTGTCCGGCGACCCAATGAGTTCGTGCATCCAAATATTCTCTTCCCATTTAGGTTTCTGCCTAATGGGGAATGTCTGTTCATTACTGCATAGAATCCCTGTGCTGTCCAGTTTGATGTAGTGTCTCTATCCTGTATATAATTGTTTGCATCTAAGAAAAGCTCCTCCTCCCCAACCCCCTTGCCCTTGTGGACCACAAGTCATGTTTTCCAAATCTGTGAGTCTGTTTCAGGTTCCTAGATAACGTCCTTCTGGTCTTAGTGTCTTTGCGTTCCACACATAAATAATATCACAAGGTATCTGTCTTCCTCTTCTGACTGACTTCATATAGTATCTCAATCTCTAGGTCCATTTAGGTGATGCAGAGGGCATAAGTTCATTCTTTTAAGGCTGATTTAATATTCCATTGAAAATGGGCGCCCTATCTTTCTTTTCACATTCCCTTGAAAAATAGCATTTTTCTTTGCTTTTTTTCATTTCCTTTTTTTTTTTTTTGCCTTGACAGAAAAATGAAAAGCCACACTTTAGCCTAGGACAGTGTTGTTTTCTAAGGCTGTTTTCACTGAAACGTTTAAAGATCTCACTTTTAAGAGAACCTTTTTCTGAAGGAGCAGAGAATTTAAAGTTAGGTTTCCGACTGTGTGGCTGGAGGGCCTTGACTGGTTCTGGGAGAATCATGTGAGACTCAAAGACTCGTTTTGCAGCAATGAGCTCTCTCTAACAATCCTAGTTCTCCCGGATGGTGGTGTGTGTGTGTGTGTGTACAACTATGCTTCTGTCTGATAACTGGTTTGCACCCCCTTGTGGAGATTCCTGCTTCTCTCTGATGTCTCTGGTCTGCAAGATTTCTGCAGGAGAAGGCTTTCTCACCAAAGTTGCTCAGCATTGCTGAAACAACCAGTTTGCAATGGCATATGATCCCAGAGAAGAGAACTTAGGTACAGCGGCAGAAGGTAACTTATCAGGGGAGGGGGAAAAAAATCATTACCTGCAAAATCGGGCATGTTTGAAATCCCCATGTGTCCTTGTTGATTTCGGTAATGGAACATCATTGATAACAGACTCTTGTCACTTACCTTGAGGTGGTTTAGAAATGCAGCTTTTTACACCGCGGACAGGTGTTCGGAGGAGCTAAAGCAGGGGAAACAAACGATCCACCCATTACTGCCACTCCTGGCATTTTCAAGACTGGTTTTTATGAAAGGATTATGTCAAAGAATATTTAGGGAGTGAGAATGTAAAAAAAAAAAAAATTGTTTCCTGATATTTGCATATTAGGTCAAAGACGTATTTAGGGAAAAGTGCACTTCCGTTACCTCGTGCGGGGAATTTCAAAACATGTTTGTTAGCCTTCTTCTCTATTGTCAGCTGCTTGAACGTCTCCCAGGCTGGCGGTTCGATCTCAGGTACTTGAGCTGAAAAACACCAGGCAGAAAGCAGAATTTCGCCCCTGAGAACCCAGGGAAATTTCTGAATACAGAGCGAGAAATTGAGTGTGCCTGTCACATCTTTGCTGGATAGAAGTGGAGCTTCAAACAGTTCCCTTTCCGCCTGACGCAGATGTCTCCTGTATGTCTGAAGAATTAATCCCCTGTTCTGCTCTGTTAGTGGGATCCCGCCCAGTAGCAGCAGCAGGACCCCAAAGACTCCCAGAAGCTCCATGAATGGGGGGCTCCATCCGTTACTGAAGGAAATGAACTGGCATCTTGACCAACTCTGTAGAGCCCATACCTGACCCACGCAGGTCTTGTTCTGAACCCAAATAAATAGGGAGCACAGCTCTCCCCTGAGAGGGACCCGCCCAGCACATCATACTTCGTAGCGGGAGATGGTTTACTCTTGAGTTAACGCACTGGTCTCTGAACTACCCGTCCTGAAAGAGGCAGATGTTCCCCCAATAGTGCACTCATGTCTTTGCTTCTTTGTGCTTACTAGGGATGAGGTCAGTTTTCATAAGAATAGGGCATTGGAAAACTGAACAGGACAAAGATGTATTATCCATATAGTAGTTCTCTTCCAAGACTTAAGAGTGCATTGGAAAAATGGTGTAACAAGGAGAAAATTGACTGTAACCTCACTAAAACCATGACTTGAACTTAGGTGAAAAATTTTTTTTCAAAGCCTCTTTCTAAAAAAAAGAAAAAGAAAAAGAAAAAAATAGCCTCTTTTTAGTAAAACTCAATTTTTAGTCCAGTTTAATGTCCACAGGTGGACATTTTGTTGACCTGTCTGATCATCTCATCCCCCACCACACCCCTCCGAGTGCCCTGTCTGGATAGATTCTATTCAGGGTTCCTTAACTCTGTGAACATCAAGAGGCGTGCCTGGTCAACTGAGTAAGGGCTATTGTCATCCCGCACCGAATTTCTGAATTAAAGACGAGGCAGATGTTGCCTGACGATGTGCAAGGGCCCTTGAGGGAGTCATACGTACCAATTCTGAATACCATTATGAGGACATGCTCGCCAAATTCATTTACGTTGACTACATCAAATACTAGACTGGTTCTGGAAACGTACGCAGGTAGAAAATAATTTGTGCCCGCATCTGTGAGAGAGAGAATACATATGTATTTGTGATCTCACTGTCATGTATGGTCCATTCGATTTTTCCTAGCAAATGTAGGCTGTTAGCAACAGGGCCTCTGGTATGCATGTGGACCCCACTCCATGGTGGGTGCAATGGTGCAAGTTGTTAGGAGAGCAGGGAGACTCGGCAAGAGTTTCTTATTCCCACCTTTCTGTACAATTCACCTGTCACTTCTTGCTATCGTGTGAACTTTTGAGTTCTAATGAACCCAACATGTTTTAACAATTTTATCAGAATGATTTTGTTTTTTGCCTCTTTTGGATCTTTGTCTTCCCGTGTGGACGTTCTCTAGGTTCGCTGAGCAGGGTCTCCGCTCTGGTTGTCCTGGGCAGGCTTCTCACTGCAGTGGCTTCTCTTAGTGTGGAGCTCAGGCTTCCTTGTCCCTTGGCAAGAAAGGACCATTACTGACCCAGGGACTGAACCAGTGTCAGGGGGATTTTTAAACACTGGACGACCAGGTAAATTCGTTGGTATAGTTTGAATTGTATTCAAATATATATGCCTTAGGGCATGTAAAATTAGTAGTGTTGTGTCATTGTTGATTTTCACTGTCTCAGTCGTATCTGACTCTCTGCGACCCCATGGATGGCAGCCCGCCAGGCTCCCCTGTCCTTCCCTGTCTCCCGAAACTGCCTCCAACTCACGTCCATGGTCTCAGGGATGCCATCCAGCTATCTCGTCCTCTGTCACCCCCTTCTCCTCCTGCCTTCTATTTTTCCTAACATCATAGTGTTTCCCAGTAAGTTGGGTCTTTGCCTCAGGTGGCCAGAGGATTGGAGATTTAGCATCTGTCCTTCCAATAAATAGGGTTGATGTTCTTTAGGATAGATGGGTTGGATCTCCCTTCCATCCAAGGGACTCTCAAGAGTCTTCTCCAGCACCCCAGTTGAGAGGCATCTATTCTTGGGCACTCAGCCTTCTTGATGGTCTAGCTCTCCCATCCGTCCAAGACGACTGGAAGAACCATGGCTTTGAGTAGACAGACCTTTGTTGGCAAAGTGATGTCTCTGGTTTCACATAGGCTGTATAGGTTTATCACAGCTTTTCTTCTAAGGAGCAAGTGTCTTTGGATTTCTTGGGATGTTGTTTAGGGCCGGGATAAAGAAGTTAGAGATACGAATCTTCGATATGGATCTTAGCCAGCTTCCACAAGGCTTTGAACAGAAGCTGCCTTTACAGTTTGTCTCAGGATGATTTCCTGGATTTAAGTTCAGCCACCACACCTTGGAAGGATGAGAATATGTTCAGATTGTTTTTTAAAAATGAATGATCCTGATGTACAGATTCAAGATGAACCCTTAAGACTTGAGTTTGTGAGCCTCTTGCAGATTATCTGTGAAAGCCCTATGAAATGCAGGTCTCCGTATGTTATCTCATTGAGTCGCACTCACAATTGGATATGGATTCCAAGTGCTTTGACCTCTTGGCTCATGACACAGTGAAATGCTTAGACATCTTAGGGATGGGAGCGTGCTTACCCACTCTGACTGTCAGTAGGAATAGAATTCTGGTGTGCGAGGTTACTGCTGGAAGCCGAGTCAAGAGTTTCCCGCAAGCAGATTCTGTCCAGTGATATACTCATACTTACAGTGCGTGATGTACATTTTTTCGCCGGTATATCCTAGAACTTTTCTGTGTACGCATTTTCCATGCTGTCTGAAAAACAAGATATTCAAGGTGGTTGACGCGGGCTGTAGAAATGTGACCTGTAGTTAGGATTTGCTTTGCTTTTCCACAAAGATTAAGAGTGAGATATCACCTCAGTGCTTGTGAGCCACGTGGCTTTCCGTAGAAGCAATCTAAGGTCTGGGTACTGCGCGGAGAAGCCGTGGCTTTTCTACACATGAAATCTGAGCAGTAGTGCCAAAGATCACTTGAAAATGTACAGCAAGTCATGCAGAAAGCCAGCATGGAAGGGGATGGGTTTAAAAGGTTGATGTCTTTTTTTTCAAGGAAGTCTTCTCCAGCCCCCCAGTTGAGAGGCATCTATTCGTGGGCACTCAGCCTTCTTGATGGTCTAGCTCTCCCATCCGTCCAAGACGACTGGAAGAACCATGGCTTTGAGTAGACAGACCTTTGTTGGCAAAGTGATGTCTCTGGTTTCACATAGGCTGTATAGGTTTATCACAGCTTTTCTTCTAAGGAGCAAGTGTCTTTGGATTTCTTGGGATGTTGTTTAGGGCCGGGATAAAGAAGTTAGAGATACGAATCTTCGATATGGATCTTAGCCAGCTTCCACAAGGCTTTGAACAGAAGCTGCCTTTACAGTTTGTCTCAGGATGATTTCCTGGATTTAAGTTCAGCCACCACACCTTGGAAGGATGAGAATATGTTCAGATTGTTTTTTAAAAATGAATGATCCTGATGTACAGATTCAAGATGAACCCTTAAGACTTGAGTTTGTGAGCCTCTTGCAGATTATCTGTGAAAGCCCTATGAAATGCAGGTCTCCGTATGTTATCTCATTGAGTCGCACTCACAATTGGATATGGATTCCAAGTGCTTTGACCTCTTGGCTCATGACACAGTGAAATGCTTAGACATCTTAGGGATGGGAGCGTGCTTACCCACTCTGACTGTCAGTAGGAATAGAATTCTGGTGTGCGAGGTTACTGCTGGAAGCCGAGTCAAGAGTTTCCCGCAAGCAGATTCTGTCCAGTGATATACTCATACTTACAGTGCGTGATGTACATTTTTTCGCCGGTATATCCTAGAACTTTTCTGTGTACGCATTTTCCATGCTGTCTGAAAAACAAGATATTCAAGGTGGTTGACGCGGGCTGTAGAAATGTGACCTGTAGTTAGGATTTGCTTTGCTTTTCCACAAAGATTAAGAGTGAGATATCACCTCAGTGCTTGTGAGCCACGTGGCTTTCCGTAGAAGCAATCTAAGGTCTGGGTACTGCGCGGAGAAGCCGTGGCTTTTCTACACATGAAATCTGAGCAGTAGTGCCAAAGATCACTTGAAAATGTACAGCAAGTCATGCAGAAAGCCCAATGAACATGGAAGAATCTTGCATTTTAGGACAAAATAAGAAGCTATACATCTTTAGGAAAAAAAAAAAAAAAAACTAAACCTTGTTGGAAACAACATCTAGCCATCATAACAAACCTGGCAGTTTTTCCCAGCCCTCCTTTGATTCATTAGATAATATGATAGGAAAACAATGAGAAAAATTAGAGAAAAAAAATGTTAAATTTTGTCCCAACACACGCTCCTCTTTACCACAACACCAGAATTGGGTTAAACATAGAAAAACACAGGTGTGTGTACACACACATTAACACACACACATGGAGGAGCAAACAGACATGTTCACATGGAATGTTGCTATAGCACAAGGAAGTTCTGCATACACATCTATATGTATATCAACGATAGAAGAAAAGAGTTTGCCTTCATGTGTGTTGTGTGTAAAAAAAAAAAAAAAAGAAAGAAAGATGCATTTGGCACATGGGAAGAATGAACACGAAACAAATATTAAAAGGAAATCACCCGACAAGACTTGTTAGTTGCTGAAGGCACAGCTTGGCAAAGAATGTCCACAGTCAATGGTGTTCACTCATCAGTCATTCTGAAAATGCATCGAGGTTAAACAAGGCAAACCACAAAACCAGAAGAAGACACTTTTAAAGTAACTGCAGCATATAACATATTTTCTATAAGCAGACAATATCCATTCACTTGCCTAAGTTCACAAAAACATGACTCCCTGCATATGCAGACATGGTATAAATTTTAAAAAGCTTCTGAGTGGTGGAAGATGTCTAAAATAATGCAGGTTGCATAGTTTGGTTGTTTAGATTTCTAGAAGAGGAGAGAAGAAGCCCATTCACTGTTTCCTTAGCTCAAGGGGTCGACATTTAATAGCAAGGAAGAGGGGCTTTTTGGGAGGGATGGATGCATTTTGGATCTGGACTTTAGAGCTGGTGAAAAAGGTGTGAACCTGTCAAAACATACTGTACCATGCCCTCCACAAAGGGGCGTATAATTGCACACAAAGACAGTTCAGTTAAAGGTGGCAACTAAGTTTATTCCCAGCCAGTAGTGCCAAAGATCACTTGAAAATGTACAGCAAGTCATGCAGAAAGCCCAATGAACATGGAAGAATCTTGCATTTTAGGACAAAATAAGAAGCTATACATCTTTAGGAAAAAAAAAAAACTAAACCTTGTTGGAAACAACATCTAGCCATCATAACAAACCTGGCAGTTTTTCCCAGCCCTCCTTTGATTCATTAGATAATATGATAGGAAAACAATGAGAAAAATTAGAGAAAAAAAATGTTAAATTTTGTCCCAACACACGCTCCTCTTTACCACAACACCAGAATTGGGTTAAACATAGAAAAACACAGGTGTGTGTACACACACATTAACACACACACATGGAGGAGCAAACAGACATGTTCACATGGAATGTTGCTATAGCACAAGGAAGTTCTGCATACACATCTATATGTATATCAACGATAGAAGAAAAGAGTTTGCCTTCATGTGTGTTGTGTGTAAAAAAAAAAAAAAAAGAAAGAAAGATGCATTTGGCACATGGGAAGAATGAACACGAAACAAATATTAAAAGGGAAATCACCCGACAAGACTTGTTAGTTGCTGAAGGCACAGCTTGGCAAAGAATGTCCACAGTCAATGGTGTTCACTCATCAGTCATTCTGAAAATGCATCGAGGTTAAACAAGGCAAACCACAAAACCAGAAGAAGACACTTTTAAAGTAACTGCAGCATATAACATATTTTCTATAAGCAGACAATATCCATTCACTTGCCTAAGTTCACAAAAACATGACTCCCTGCATATGCAGACATGGTATAAATTTTAAAAAGCTTCTGAGTGGTGGAAGATGTCTAAAATAATGCAGGTTGCATAGTTTGGTTGTTTAGATTTCTAGAAGAGGAGAGAAGAAGCCCATTCACTGTTTCCTTAGCTCAAGGGGTCGACATTTAATAGCAAGGAAGAGGGGCTTTTTGGGAGGGATGGATGCATTTTGGATCTGGACTTTAGAGCTGGTGAAAAAGGTGTGAACCTGTCAAAACATACTGTACCATGCCCTCCACAAAGGGGCGTATAATTGCACACAAAGACAGTTCAGTAAAGTTGATTTCAGAAAGGGTAGGCAGTGAAAATTCATACCTAGAACTCAAGAGCATGTTCCAGTGTCCAAGAGGAAGCTTGTGTGCATAGTAGCATGCTCAGTTTCTTCCGTCATGCCTGACTCTTTGCCTCCTCACAGTCTGTAGCCCGCCAGGCTCCTCAGTCCATGGGATGGACCGGGCAAGAAGACTGGAGCAGGTGACCATGCCCTCCTGCAGGGGCTCTTCCCCACCCATGGGTCAAACCAGCGTCTCCTGCGTCTTCTTGTTTTGTGGGTACTGCTGAGCCCACAGAGAGCCCAAGGAGATCATATAATGTTCTTTTAAAAAGTAGGGGAAAAAGACCCATATTTTTTCTGGGATGGGATACATGGGTCTGTATGTCTGTATATGGATACGTTGTTGGGATTGGCCATAAGTATGCTATCAAATGGGCCTCACAGGTGGAGCCCTGGTCGCATAATCTGCCTGCCCATGCAGGAGATGCTGCCTAGATCCCTGGGTGGGGAAGCTCCCCGGGAGGAGGGCATGGCCACCCACTCCAGTCTTCTTGCCTGGAGAATCCCATGGACCTAGGAGCCTGGTGAGCTACGGGCCATGGGGTTGTAAAATGCAGCCACGTCGGATCATGAACACACAGACACACACACTATGAGACAGGTGCATTGAATGTATATACTACATTAACATGGATATGTTTCTATATCTGTGAACTGGTATTCTCCAAGCAGAAGCCTCTTGTTTTTTCTTGATATGTCTATTCCTCACACTATATGTATGAGTTTCCCCCATGCTTTTGAAGCCCCCGCAGGCGAGGGTGACGTTGCCTGAGTCTACCTCCTGAGTGGTCCTTGGGGCTCTGGTGGCTTGGGTGGATCCGTGAGTGAGGAAGCCCCTCAGGGCAGAACTGACCTGTGCTCTGCCCCCAGCGTCTGGGCTCAGTGGGAGGGAATTTGGAGGGGGCATTTTGGATCTGGACTTTAGAGCTGGTGAAAAAGGTGTGAACCTGTCAAAACATACTGTACCATGCCCTCCACAAAGGGGCGTATAATTGCACACAAAGACAGTTCAGTAAAGTTGATTTCAGAAAGGGTAGGCAGTGAAAATTCATACCTAGAACTCAAGAGCATGTTCCAGTGTCCAAGAGGAAGCTTGTGTGCATAGTAGCATGCTCAGTTTCTTCCGTCATGCCTGACTCTTTGCCTCCTCACAGTCTGTAGCCCGCCAGGCTCCTCAGTCCATGGGATGGACCGGGCAAGAAGACTGGAGCAGGTGACCATGCCCTCCTGCAGGGGCTCTTCCCCACCCATGGGTCAAACCAGCGTCTCCTGCGTCTTCTTGTTTTGTGGGTACTGCTGAGCCCACAGAGAGCCCAAGGAGATCATATAATGTTCTTTTAAAAAGTAGGGGAAAAAGACCCATATTTTTTCTGGGATGGGATACATGGGTCTGTATGTCTGTATATGGATACGTTGTTGGGATTGGCCATAAGTATGCTATCAAATGGGCCTCACAGGTGGAGCCCTGGTCGCATAATCTGCCTGCCCATGCAGGAGATGCTGCCTAGATCCCTGGGTGGGGAAGCTCCCCGGGAGGAGGGCATGGCCACCCACTCCAGTCTTCTTGCCTGGAGAATCCCATGGACCTAGGAGCCTGGTGAGCTACGGGCCATGGGGTTGTAAAATGCAGCCACGTCGGATCATGAACACACAGACACACACACTATGAGACAGGTGCATTGAATGTATATACTACATTAACATGGATATGTTTCTATATCTGTGAACTGGTATTCTCCAAGCAGAAGCCTCTTGTTTTTTCTTGATATGTCTATTCCTCACACTATATGTATGAGTTTCCCCCATGCTTTTGAAGCCCCCGCAGGCGAGGGTGACGTTGCCTGAGTCTACCTCCTGAGTGGTCCTTGGGGCTCTGGTGGCTTGGGTGGATCCGTGAGTGAGGAAGCCCCTCAGGGCAGAACTGACCGTGTGCTCTGCCCCCAGCGTCTGGGCTCAGTGGGCACTGTCTCTTACAGATTCTACAGAAAGGATTTCATGCCTTTTTGGGACCATGGGGTTCCAGGACATGAACCTCTCCCTCTTTCATTAAATGGGCAGTGGCCAGTGGAGCTTCTGCCCCTTCTCCATCACCCCAAAGCAGAGGTTCCAGGATTTCCCTGGAGGCTCCCAGGGGAACTGCCCCCACCCCAGCTCAGAGACCGTGCTCCGCCTCTCGACTCAGGGCATCATGTTATCAGCCTCATCCAGAGAGTTCCGTGCAGGCGGGGACGCCTCACTCGTCCTCAGGCTCGGGGGTTTACCTGTCTTTTCCTTCTGGGTGATTTTTCTTTACCTGACATAAAAGTCAAAGAGTATCGTTCCGTTGTCCTCGTCAAACTCAAGGTGGCGTATGTAAACGGTGAAGGGCTGGATGGCCCTTGCGTCATCAGATGACACATAGGCGGTCCTCCATGGTCCTGAAAGCTAGCAGGAAATTTCCCCTTAGGAATTTCAGTCCCTGTCTTTTGATGTCAGCCAGCATCGTCCCTCAGGAACACCCCCATCCCTCCTGAAAATTTGCGTCCATTATGGAACAGGAGGGAGCCAAAAGCAGGACTGGTAGAATGATGGAGAAGGTGAAGTCAGCCCAAAAGAAGAGACCAAGACAGTTCCAAGAGAGCTTGAGGTCTGGTGTCCAACGCAAGCCTGCAACAGCTGTTTGGCCGACCCTCTTTCTCTGTTCCCAGAGTGATAAAAATGCGAAAGAATCAGTTCAAACCCAGCAGAGATGATGCAAAGACCAAACAGGACAGGTATGGAGCCAGGGAACAGAGCAGGCCTGAGTTGAAAGAAGATGGTGGGCTTCTGGATACATATTTTTAAACCCTGAGAGCAACACCACACCCCCCCCCCACACACACACACACACAGTCACACACAAGACCTCCTCCCAGATTCGACTGTCCCTGGTACCTCGAAGAGATTTATCTCAGCCTTCTCTTCTTGGGCAGCACAGACCAGAGCGAGGAGAAGTGTCAGGAACAGAACCTTCATCCTGGGGCTCTTGGAGTCCTTCCTCTCGAGAGTGTCCAGTGGTTGGAGAGGATGGGACGTGTCCCTCATTTTATAGGATGGTCGTGTGGGCGTGAGGTGCCATGAACCAATGGTTGGTCCTCCCAAGGCCAGGGTGACACAGAAGTCACCCTGGGTGGCTGTCATTCTTTCAGTCGGTCGTGTCCGATGCCCTTGTGACCACACAGACTGTAGCCGGCCAGGTGTGGGATTCTCCAGGCCAGGACACTGCCGTGGGCTGCCAGTTCCTTCTCCACCTGGTTGGTAGGGGTGAACTTTGAGGACACGCGGCCATGTTAGCAAGGGGGAGTGTGTTTCAAGAAGTTTGAGTGATTCTAGACATTTGACCTTTAGAGGGAGTGGAAAGACTACAAAACCATTCCAGTATTTTCGCTCACAGGTATTTTTTGTCCTTTATGTCTTGAGATCCAACCTGGGATAAGCTGTCCAGGACAGAGTATTCCCATGCCTGTCTTGTTTCCTCAACACTGAGGGGGAGGCTGAATGTTTATTTTCTAAAACTTCCATGGAACTGAGATTTCACGTAGTGGAAGGATTTCCTAAGAGACCCCTGGAAAGCCTGTTTCTCTGAGGGTGAAATGGTTTCCTAAGAGACCTGAGGTGAGGCTCACGCTACTGTGTTCATTGTCAGTTTTTTCTGGTGCAGATGGAGCCTGTTTTGTGTTGAGCTGGAACCTGCCTTTCTAACAAGCTCCCCGGCACATGTCATTGCTTCTGGTCCAGACTGCCATTTTTTGGCAGCCGTGTCTTCCCAGGAGCCTTCCCAGAGCTTCTCCACCTTCCCCATGGAGACGTCTCTGTCCTTAACCAGGAGCTTTGCTTTGACCCATTGTGGCTAGCTTTTTCTAAGACTGCCTGTAGGCTGTTGCTTTTTGAGCACGGGCCTTGGGGGCTTCTTGGACAGACATGTTGTCGCCTGTGGTGACATTTCTGGGCGCCGTGGTTGGAGAGGTGGGGCTGACGCCATCCATCTGGTTGTTGGAAGTGAAACAGTCTCCGAAACAGCCTAGAGTGTGCAAGGCCGCACCTCCGAGTGAGAATTATCCAGTCGTGTCTCCATCATAGGCAGACTGAGATTTCACAGGCATTACCCTGCTTCTCTGAGCCCCGAATGAAGCCTCCCTCCTCCTCGTAGGAAGCTGCTGGCCCCTTAGCTCCTTTCCTCTTGCTTCTTGATCATCTTTCTTTTGCTGTCAACAGTCTTCATGTACCAGTGTGTGATTTCCACGTCTTCGTGGTCCTGCACGTTGGAGGTGCGGGGTCCCAAGGACTGCAGCTGATGAATGATTAAGCCAGTGTGTTTATTGGGGTCCTTGGTTCTCCACAAATGTGGGACACCCTGTGTATACCCTGAGCCCTTCTTGGTGAAAAGAGAGATGTAAGGTCCTGGTACGAGTCTCGAATCCAGAGTCATTATTCCTTCCATCGCTTGGTATTTGTTTGGGCATTGGCATGGGGAGGTGGCTTCAGGAGGTGGCATCCTGGTCAACACTGGCTGGGGTCAGGCAGAAAACGTGTAGAAACTCAGGAGACTGGCCGAAGTGTGTGTGGGACTCACCGAGCACTCTGCCTCTGTAGGTGTTTGTCCCGAGACTTGTGAGGTCAAGGAAAGACCCCGTCAAGGTTCACTTAGACAAACAGGAATGAAGGAGGACCTGCATGTTTTTCTCTAGAGAGCCCCCACGAGAAAAGGGGGCGCCCCGAGTCAAGATTCCTCTGTGGTAGTTATCAAGGTTGTCCATTTCAGACCAGCTTCCAAGAGGGCCAATTAGGCTAAGTCTGGAAGGGTTTATCATTTTTCGTCTAAATGTCAGGGAAACATTTGGAGGTAAACACGGCCCAAGTTAAGGACAGAGTCACACACAATGTGAGTAGAGGAGGTCACATCTACACTTTGTCCCAAGGGTTCCTGCTAGAAACTCTCGCCACTCAGAGCTGCTTTTTTTTTTTTTAACTGAAATTTTTTTAAGCTTCATTTGTTTATGTATTTTGAGCTGTGGTGGGGTCTTGGTTGCTGCACTCAGGCTTTCTCTGGCTGAGGTGAGTGGGGACTGTTCTTCATAGTCATTTGCAGGTTTCTCCTCGCAGTGGCTTCTCTTGGTGCAGAGCACAGGCTCTAAGCATTCGGGCTGCAGTCGTTGTGGCTCACGAGCTTAGTTGCTCTCTGGCACATGGAATCTTCCCAGACCAGGGATCGAACCTGTCCCCCTGCATGGCAAAGCAGATTCTTCACCACTAGACCACTGGGGAAGCCCTCAGACCCTCTTTGGAGCTCGTCTTTGCACTGAGAATCTCCTGGTGGAGGGGAGAGGAGAGATGCGGAAAGAAAGAAATGTGACCTGTCCATGACCTTCTGAACGCTTATGGAAACTTTTAGGTTTACAGACGGATGTGTGCAGGAGGAAATGTCCTCTGCATGTGCAAGAGGACAGGTCCCCTAGAGAGAGGGCCGTTGAGTCTCACCATTGTCTGCCTTTGTTTTGATGTTCCCAAGCTGGTATTTATCCGTGCACCTCTGTTTCAATTTCATCATGCACATTGACTTTACTTCATTATGGACACATAGTTCCTTCATGGTTACTGCAGTTTCAATCATCCTGTGGACCTGGTCCTCGGTGAAAGTGTTTCATTATCAGTTCAACACTGGCTGGGGTCAGGCAGAAAACGTGTAGAAACTCAGGAGACTGGCCGAAGTGTGTGTGGACTCACCGAGCACTCTGCCTCTGTAGGTGTTTGTCCCGAGACTTGTGAGGTCAAGGAAAGACCCCGTCAAGGTTCACTTAGACAAACAGGAATGAAGGAGGACCTGCATGTTTTTCTCTAGAGAGCCCCCACGAGAAAAGGGGGCGCCCCGAGTCAAGATTCCTCTGTGGTAGTTATCAAGGTTGTCCATTTCAGACCAGCTTCCAAGAGGGCCAATTAGGCTAAGTCTGGAAGGGTTTATCATTTTTCGTCTAAATGTCAGGGAAACATTTGGAGGTAAACACGGCCCAAGTTAAGGACAGAGTCACACACAATGTGAGTAGAGGAGGTCACATCTACACTTTGTCCCAAGGGTTCCTGCTAGAAACTCTCGCCACTCAGAGCTGCTTTTTTTTTTTTTAACTGAAATTTTTTTAAGCTTCATTTGTTTATGTATTTTGAGCTGTGGTGGGGTCTTGGTTGCTGCACTCAGGCTTTCTCTGGCTGAGGTGAGTGGGGACTGTTCTTCATAGTCATTTGCAGGTTTCTCCTCGCAGTGGCTTCTCTTGGTGCAGAGAACAGGCTCTAAGCATTCGGGCTGCAGTCGTTGTGGCTCACGAGCTTAGTTGCTCTCTGGCACATGGAATCTTCCCAGACCAGGGATCGAACCTGTCCCCCTGCATGGCAAAGCAGATTCTTCACCACTAGACCACTGGGGAAGCCCTCAGACCCTCTTTGGAGCTCGTCTTTGCACTGAGAATCTCCTGGTGGAGGGGAGAGGAGAGATGCGGAAAGAAAGAAATGTGACCTGTCCATGACCTTCTGAACGCTTATGGAAACTTTTAGGTTTACAGACGGATGTGTGCAGGAGGAAATGTCCTCTGCATGTGCAAGAGGACAGGTCCCCTAGAGAGAGGGCCCGTTGAGTCTCACCATTGTCTGCCTTTGTTTTGATGTTCCCAAGCTGGTATTTATCCGTGCACCTCTGTTTCAATTTCATCATGCACATTGACTTTACTTCATTATGGACACATAGTTCCTTCATGGTTACTGCAGTTTCAATCATCCTGTGGACCTGGTCCTCGGTGAAAGTGTTTCATTATCAGTTCAACAGGAGTGGGGTTTTTCCGCACCCCCCGCCCCCTTGCAAATCATTGGCGAGGATTAGCCTGTGTCAAGTTGGAAACAAAGAAAACATGCACAAGGACTCTTCCAGGCTCAAGTTTCTCAAGGCACATGCACTCAGGGAGCAGTTTCGTATCTTCAGAATGGGTGGATTTCTCATTTCTGTTACAGGAGCTGACTCGAAAATCCCCTCAGTACAGTGATACATTTTACGCACACGTGCATTGTAAGGTATTTGTGGTTTGTGTGTTCCTGCTGAACATGCTTTGTCCTGCATTTAGGAATACAGATCTTTTTAGATCCCAAGCCTCAGAATGCAGCAGGGAACACACAGGCTTCGTGCATCATCCTAAGGTCTCTTTGTGTGAAAGGAGACAGATACATATTTAGACACGCTAACCCATCTTGGCCCAAGAAATCTCTGTTTAGAAGTTGTTGAAGGAAGAGTAAAGAAGGGTAGGGACGTAGACTGTGTCTGGGGTCTTGTTTGAGAGGCCGGCAGCATTTTCATCGGGAAGGTTTCGAGTGGTGCTGGGAGCCTCTTTGGAAGAGTAAGTTAAGCGTCGATGTCCCTGAAGGACACCGTTGACTTTGAGACTAGAAAGTATAGATGTGCTTTGAAAGGTCCCCTTGGTTGGTTACACCTATGAAAATTCCATCAGTCGTCAGTTTTCTGTATAGATTTTTTTGAAGTAGACCCTTTTGAAGACTTTATGGAATTTGTTACAATATTGGTTCTCTCTCTTTTATATATATATTTATTTATTTTTAAAATTTTGGCCTCTTTTGTTGTATTTTTATTCATTTATTCTCATCCATCTTTGTTCTTTGGCCTGTGTGGGCCTTGCATCACAGTGGCCTCTCTCGATGCATAGCACCGGCTCTGGGCACATGTGCTCCAAAGCACTGCCTTGTCATTGGACAGACCAGGCCAGCCGCTCCGTGGCACATGGGATCTTCCCGGGCCAGGCATCTAACCAGTGCCCCTTGCACTGCAAGGTGGACTCTTTACCCACTGGACCACCAGATAAGACCCTTTGCTGCTCTTTTATGTTTTGGTATTTGCTGACAAGACGTGTGGCATCTTAGTTCAACAGGAGTGGGGTTTCCGCACCCCGCCCCTTGCAAATCATTGGCGAGGATTAGCCTGTGTCAAGTTGGAAACAAAGAAAACATGCACAAGGACTCTTCCAGGCTCAAGTTTCTCAAGGCACATGCACTCAGGGAGCAGTTTCGTATCTTCAGAATGGGTGGATTTCTCATTTCTGTTACAGGAGCTGACTCGAAAATCCCCTCAGTACAGTGATACATTTTACGCACACGTGCATTGTAAGGTATTTGTGGTTTGTGTGTTCCTGCTGAACATGCTTTGTCCTGCATTTAGGAATACAGATCTTTTTAGATCCCAAGCCTCAGAATGCAGCAGGGAACACACAGGCTTCGTGCATCATCCTAAGGTCTCTTTGTGTGAAAGGAGACAGATACATATTTAGACACGCTAACCCATCTTGGCCCAAGAAATCTCTGTTTAGAAGTTGTTGAAGGAAGAGTAAAGAAGGGTAGGGACGTAGACTGTGTCTGGGGTCTTGTTTGAGAGGCCGGCAGCATTTTCATCGGGAAGGTTTCGAGTGGTGCTGGGAGCCTCTTTGGAAGAGTAAGTTAAGCGTCGATGTCCCTGAAGGACACCGTTGACTTTGAGACTAGAAAGTATAGATGTGCTTTGAAAGGTCCCCTTGGTTGGTTACACCTATGAAAATTCCATCAGTCGTCAGTTTTCTGTATAGATTTTTTTGAAGTAGACCCTTTTGAAGACTTTTTGGAATTTGTTACAATATTGGTTCTCTCTCTTTTATATATATATTTATTTATTTTTAAAATTTTGGCCTCTTTTGTTGTATTTTTATTCATTTATTCTCATCCATCTTTGTTCTTTGGCCTGTGTGGGCCTTGCATCACAGTGGCCTCTCTCGATGCATAGCACCGGCTCTGGGCACATGTGCTCCAAAGCACTGCCTTGTCATTGGACAGACCAGGCCAGCCGCTCCGTGGCACATGGGATCTTCCCGGGCCAGGCATCTAACCAGTGCCCCTTGCACTGCAAGGTGGACTCTTTACCCACTGGACCACCAGAGAAGACCCTTTGCTGCTCTTTTATGTTTTGGTATTTGCTGACAAGACGTGTGGCATCTTAGCCCCCCGACTAGGGATCAAACATTCCCCCGCTGTGGTTGAAGGCAAAGTCCGAACCACCGGATTCCAGGGGAGCCCCAAGAAGTACTGAGGCATTGTTGAGGCATGCCGTTAGAGAAAGTATGAAACAGTTGATGAAACTAAAATGCTTGTGCAATTTTTTGGAAGAGTTTTAGAAGGACAGGCATTAGCTCTTTTTGAAATGTTTGGTAGAATTCACCTGTGAAGCCATCTGGCCCTAGGCTTTTATTTTGGGGTAGATTTTTGATCACAAAGTCGATTTCTGAGCTTGTGAATGGGTTGTTTATAGTTTCTATTTCTTCCTGGTTGAGTCTCAGGAGATTAATCTTCTCTAAGAAACTATCCATTTCTTCCAAGTTGTCCAGTTTGTTGCCATATAGTTGTTCAAATAGTTTCATATAATCATTTGAATTTCTGCATTATCTGTTGTAATCTCTCCTTTTCCATTTCTGATTTTGTTGATCTGGTTCTTCTCTCTTTTTTTCTTGATGAATCTGGCCAGTGGCTTGTCGATTTTATTTACCTTTTCAAAGAACCAGCTTTTTGTTTTATTTATCTTTACTGTTGTTTCTTTTGTTTTTTTTTTTTTAATTAATTTCTGCCATGAGCTTTATGATTTCTCTTCTGCTAACTTTGGGTTGTTTTTGTTCTTCTTTCTCCTCTTGTTTTAGGTGTAGGGTTCTGTCGTATTTTTCTAGTTTCTTGTTTCAACACCTATGAAAATTCCATCAGTCGTCAGTTTTCTGTATAGATTGTTTTGAAGTAGACCCTTTTGAAGACTTTATGGAATTTGTTACAATATTGGTTCTCTCTCTTTTATATATATATTTATTTATTTTTAAAATTTTGGCCTCTTTTGTTGTATTTTTATTCATTTATTCTCATCCATCTTTGTTCTTTGGCCTGTGTGGGCCTTGCATCACAGTGGCCTCTCTCGATGCATAGCACCGGCTCTGGGCACATGTGCTCCAAAGCACTGCCTTGTCATTGGACAGACCAGGCCAGCCGCTCCGTGGCACATGGGATCTTCCCGGGCCAGGCATCTAACCAGTGCCCCTTGCACTGCAAGGTGGACTCTTTACCCACTGGACCACCAGATAAGACCCTTTGCTGCTCTTTTATGTTTTGGTATTTGCTGACAAGACGTGTGGCATCTTAGCCCCCCGACTAGGGATCAAACATTCCCCCGCTGTGGTTGAAGGCAAAGTCCGAACCACCGGATTCCAGGGGAGCCCCAAGAAGTACTGAGGCATTGTTGAGGCATGCCGTTAGAGAAAGTATGAAACAGTTGATGAAACTAAAATGCTTGTGCAATTTTTTGGAAGAGTTTTAGAAGGACAGGCATTAGCTCTTTTTGAAATGTTTGGTAGAATTCACCTGTGAAGCCATCTGGCCCTAGGCTTTTATTTTGGGGTAGATTTTTGATCACAAAGTCGATTTCTGAGCTTGTGAATGGGTTGTTTATAGTTTCTATTTCTTCCTGGTTGAGTCTCAGGAGATTAATCTTCTCTAAGAAACTATCCATTTCTTCCAAGTTGTCCAGTTTGTTGCCATATAGTTGTTCAAATAGTTTCATATAATCATTTGAATTTCTGCATTATCTGTTGTAATCTCTCCTTTTCCATTTCTGATTTTGTTGATCTGGTTCTTCTCTCTTTTTTTCTTGATGAATCTGGCCAGTGGCTTGTCGATTTTATTTACCTTTTCAAAGAACCAGCTTTTTGTTTTATTTATCTTTACTGTTGTTTCTTTTGTTTTTTTTTTAAATTAATTTCTGCCATGAGCTTTATGATTTCTCTTCTGCTAACTTTGGGTTGTTTTTGTTCTTCTTTCTCCTCTTGTTTTAGGTGTAGGGTTCTGTCGTATTTTTCTAGTTTCTTGAGGTAGGATTGAGTTTCTATAAACTTCCCTCTTAGAACTGCTTTTGCGGTATCCCATAGGTTTTGAACTGTCGTGTGTTCATTGTCGTTTTCTTCTATGAAATTTTAAATTTCTCCTTTGATTTGCTTGGTAATCAGTTTGTTTTTTAGCCATATGTTGTTTGATCTCCGTGTGTTTGTGTTTTTAGCAGTTCTTCTCCTGTAGTTGATCTCTAGTCTAATTGAATTTTGGTCAGAGAAGATGGTTGATGTAATTTCAGTTTTCTTGAATTGACTGAGGTTTGATTTGTGGCCTCAGTGGTGGAAAACTCAAAGCGTTCCCTCAGAAACAAGATAAGGGTGCCCACTTTTACCACTATTATTCAACATAGTTCTAGAAGTTCTAGCAATAGCAATAAGAGAAGAAAAACAAATCAAAGGAATCCGGATTGGAAAGGAAGAAATCAAACTCTCTCTATTCACAGATAACATGATATTATACATAGAAAATCCCAGAGACACTATTAGAAAACTACTAGAGCTAATCAACGAATTCAGCAAAGTCGCAGGATACAAAATCAATACACAGAAATCACTGGCATTCCTATGTACAGACAATGAAAAATGAGAAAACAAAATCAAAGATGCATTCCCCTTCACCACTGCAACCAAAAGAAGAAAATACCTAGGAAGAAAACTTTCCATAAAAACAAAATAACTGTACATTGAAAATTACATGACACTCATGAGGGAAATTAAAGAAGATTTAAACAGATGGAGAGATATTCTATGTTCCTGGGCCGGAAGAATCAATATTGTGAAAACAACCCCACTACCAAATGTCATCTATAGATTCAATATGATCCCTATCAAACTTCCAATGACATTCTTCACAGAACTAGACCAAGGAATAACACAGTTCATAAGGAAACACAAAAGACCGCGAATAGCCAAAGCAATCCTGAGGAAGAAGAATGGAGCTGGAGGAATCAGCCTTCCCAACTTCAGGCTCTACTACAAAGCAATAGTCATCAAAACAGTATGGTACTGGCACAAAAACAGAACTATAGACCAATGGAACAAGATCGAGAACCCAGAGATAAACCCACGCACCTATGGGTACCTTATTTTTGACAAAGGAGGCGAAACTATAAAATGGGACAAAGACAGCCTCTTCAACAAGTGGTGCTGGGAAAATCGGACAGCTACATGCAAACAAATGAAGTTGGAACATTCCCTGACACCATACACTAAGATCAACTCAAAATGGATTAAAGACCTCAATGTAAGACCAGAAACCATCAAACTCTTAGAGGAGAATATAGGCAAAACCCTCAAGGGCATAAATCAAAGCAAGATCTTCTCTGACCCACCTTCTAGAATAGCAGAACTAAAAAGAAAAATAAACATGTGGGACCTCATGAAACTTAAAAGCTTTTGTACAGCAAAAGAAATTACAAAAAAGCTCAACAGCACCCCACAGAATGGGAGAAAATCATAGCAAATGAAACAACAGACAAAGAATTAATCTCCAAAATCTACAAGCTGCTCAGACAACTCAGCACTGGCAAAATGAACAACCCAATCAAAAATGAGAAAAAGATCTAAAGAGACGACTCTCCAAAGAGGACATACACATCGCCCCAAAAGCACATGAAACGATGGTCAACCTCACTTATTATTAGAGAAATACAAATAAAAACCACAGTCAGATATCACCTCACACCCGTCAGAATGGCCATCATCAACATATTGACAGACAATAAATGCTGGAGAGAGTGCAGAGAAAAGGGAACCCTCTTGCATTGCTGGTGGAAATGTAAATTGATACAGCCTCTATGGAAGACAGTATGGAGATGTCTTAAAAAACTAAAAATAGAAGCACCCTATGACCCAGCAATCCCACTAAGGCTTATATCCTGATGAAATCAAAACTGAAAGAAGCAACTGTGCCCCAGTGTTCATTGCAGCTCTCTATACAATAGCCAGAACATGGAAGCAACCTAGATGTCCATCGACAAATGAGTGGATACAGAAGCCCTGGTACATATATACAATGGAATACTACTCAGCTGTCAAAAGAAATGCAGAAGACTCAGTCCTAATGAAGTGGCTGGCTCTAGAACCTATCATAAAAAGTGAAATAAGTCAAAAAGAGAAAGACAAATATAGTATACTAACACACATATATGGAATCTAGTAGGACAGTCTTGATAACACATGCAAGGAACTCATGGAAAAACAGACAGAGCATAGGCATAGGGACATTGTGGGGAAGAAATAGCGAGGGGGAGGCATGGAGGGAGTAACATGGAAACCTATACTGTCATGTGTGGAAAAATAGCTATTGTCATTGTGCTAAGGGAATAGGAGTGCTTACAATGGCATGGGGCGATGGTCCGGAGGGGTGGGATGAGGGAGACTGGGATGGGGGTGGGGGCCAGGGATATGCATATGACTGATCTGGGAACATACATGTCTGTGAACAACAAAACTCTGTAAAACCTTTAAAATAAAGAATTAAAATAAATAAATAAATAAAATAAATAAAATGGATAACCACCACCACCACCAACAAAAAGAACCAAAAAAATTTATATTGTGCTGTAGCCCATTTGCAATGATTTTAATAGGTTCAGGTGAACAGTGAAGGGACTCAGCCCTACGTACACAAAAATCCATTCTTCCCCAAACATCCCTTCCCATTTGAGCTATTACTAACACGGAGCACAGTGCCATGTCCTATAGAGTAAAATTTGTGTTGGTTATCCACTTTAAATCTAGCAGTGTGCAAACTACTCTCAAGTGATTTCTTCATTTCACCATGAGGCTGAATTGCAATAAGATAAATCTCTGCATCGTTTCATCATGATCATCCTCTGTTGGATTTGTGGTGAAAATACATTTTTCCGTATTAACATTGGCATGAAAAATACAGTCACAGACATATCTGTAGATATGTGTGTGTGTGCGTGTGTGTGTGTGTGTGTGTGTGTGTATCTACATATTTGTATGTGCATGTGATGATGTTTCACAGTGTTAGACTCGTCTGTGTGAGGTCTTGGCTTACAGTCAGTATTCCTGTAGAGAGTCTCCCCCTTACAGTGTCTTCTGTTGCCTATCTGGGTGTCTTCTCATCCAGTGCCGCTTTTCTAGACATCCTGTGATGACCAGTCAGGACACCCACAGCAAACACTCTGTCATAGAAGTTGGGAACCTTAAGCCTTGCCCTTGAGCTCCATTACAACCAACTGAGCTGTGGAAGCCTTCCTGAATGGAGCCTGAGACACTGGCCAGATGTTGCCCCCATGGAAGCCACATGTCTTTTGGAAATAAAACACGTGCACTTGCTCTGTGAGTTTTTAGCCAGGGCTTGGAGGACATTGTGGCTCTTGAGGGGCTGGTGATGGTGAGCAGCTCCAGCACGGTGGGTAGCTAATCCGTGGGCTCTGCCCATGAACGTGGGAAACCCCTTTCCATCCAAACACGAGTGTCCCCTGCTGTTTGAAGCCTCAGATGGGGGAGACCATGTGTCCACTGGATTTAAGTGTTTGCAATGATGAGAGCTTCCTATCTTGTCGGTTATTCATCTTGTTCCTGTGGACCCTGCACTGACTTGTGGGCCTGTGGATGGACCAAGGCTCAGCCGCTGCCCACCTGTGCATCCTAGTGATCCAGAAGCTCCGTTGTAGAAGAGTTGCTCTGTCAGAATACCCATTTCTTGTCTCCCGTGTCCCACAGCATCCCACACCTTCTCTCCATGAAGCTCAGAGTGGGAAACACTCGCTCCTTTCTTTGTGATGCATTCAATCCTTTCTAGGGACATCCTTCTGGACCCGAGCGGCCTGTCCCACTAGAGCAAGAGGGTCTATAGCCTTGTCCCCAACCCATGATGGCTTCGTCGATTTGCCCTGAACCCCTGGACACATCTATGTTATGTGAAGTTAATCATCATCAGCATTGTCTCTGATGGAACACCTGTTTTTTGAAAGGCATTCATTCCTGGAGAGTTAAATGTCATGGGCATATTTGTGCCTTTTCGAAGAGAGGACATTCTGTACAGATGCACATACAATGAGTGCGTATTCGGTCAATTTATTTAAGCCCACAGAAAACTCCCACCTACAGGACGTGATTCATGGCCAGGAGAGATCAGATGGGAAAAGGAAGCGGGAATGGGCAAGGATGATGAGAATCAGGAACGAGGGACATCATCTTCGTCCTAGTGATCTTGATTCCTTGGCGAAATGACGTGTCTGGTGTCGGTCACTGCGTCTCTGCGAGAGTGAAACAGAAGCAGAGCATTAGTAGCATGGACTGTGGGAGCTCTGAGAAGTGAGCCTCTGGCAGGAGGAGGTCCAGAGTCCAGGAGCTGGGAGCAGATCCGGGGGTAGGACCCTGGTGGACCTCTGCGCCCCACCTCTCTGCGAGGTTGGCTCTTATGCAGCATTTTCCCCAGGATGTCTCTATGGGGAACGTCCCCACTGGAGATGGAGTCTAGGAGAATGGTCTCCGAGTTCCTATTCATGGGGAAGATGCATCTACAGAGAATTGACAGGATCTGTTTTGGGCGTAAACTCCTCTAAAGTCACAAGTGTTGTCTTTTTGGTCATCAAAATCAGCCTTTTAGTTTTCATTTTCTATTGCAGTATAGTTTCTGAGGTATAGCATCGTGAATTGGTTATATATACACACATTAATATCCTTTTGTTTTTTTCAGATTCTATTTCCATTTAACTTTTCTACAGAATACTGTGAGCAGCTCCCTGGGCTGTATAGTATGACTTTCTGGTCTACCCATCTTGTACGTAATGGATTATATCTGCGGCCCCAAACTCCTAACCCTTGTCTTTCCCAACTTCCAGAGCTGCTTTGGATGAATCAACTGACAATTTAATATGGCTCACAAGAAGAGAAGTAACTTAATCAAACAGGGTTCGCTATCAATAGAATGTCAGTTGCTAGGATGAAAGATTTTGAACCTGCAAAGTTGGGTCCCAATGAAATTCCCATGTGACCTTCCTAATTTATTCCCTGGAACGACATAAGCAATAGAGTATTGTCACTTACCCTCAGGTGGTTCAATCGGCAGTAAGTACAGGCATCTGAGGGAAGATCTAAAAAAACAAGAAAAATAGATTCAGAAACTACTGCCATTCCCACTTATTGGCAAGCCGGTTTTTGTTGTCTTGTTTGTTTGTTTTCTAAGAAAGGGATTATATAAAAGAGTACTCATGCAGCGAGAAATCTTTAATGTCCTGATTTTGATTCCTGATAGTGAATTTAGATATGAGGTGAATGATATGTTGACAAAGTATGATTCCATTACTTTTTGATGAGCCATTCAATAATTTCCTCATCAATTCCTCCCTCTTCCAGCAACGTCTTGATTTTCTCCAAGGTCTCCTCGTCGATATCATCTATAACTGAAAAACAGCACACAGAGAGCAGAGTTTTGCCCCTTAGATCTCAGGGAATATTCTGCATGCAGGACAAGCGGTTGAGGATCCAAGTCTGAAACTCACCTGATTTGTATGAAGCCTCAAATAGTTCCAATTTCCCATGACACACATGTCTACTGTCTCTCCACGACGTAATCCTTGTCCTAGTCAGTAACTACCCTCCCCAGCATTAGCAAAAAGACCCTCAAGATGTGCAGGAGCTCATGCACTTTGGGCCCTTGCGTCACAGTGCTGAGCGTGCTTTATGACCCTGGTATTCAGTGAAGAGATGAAGAGGGGCATCCTTACAACCATGGCCAGAAATCAATTGAGCTGTTGAATGAACAACCTAGAAATATATTATTGCAATAGTCCTCCACTTAAGAAGAGACTGTTTCTAGGAAAGCTAATTCGTTAGTTTTTAAGTGAAAGCTGGTGGGAATCAGTTAGAAATTTCTGATGAGTTGATCCTCTCCACCCCTAGAAGCTCCTCTTTCTTGGTAGGTTTCTTTCCAGGCTGCCTAACTGGGTGAACGTAAAGACCTAGGTCCCGTAAATGGCATGATGACGAGTATCACCACATAGTGTCATTATGAATAGATGAACGGACAGGGCAAATGTCTCATGACAACATCGATGTGAAAATGATGGGATCATACATACACAGTACTACTCTGATTTCCGAAGCATTTTCTCCTTGTTCTTCAAGACTCAAGTTTTCATTTTACATGGGAGTATAGTTGATTAGAGGTCTCGTATCAGGTTCAGGGGCACAGCACATGGGACAGTTCATACATACATGTAGTAAGAGTTTTGTTGTTCATACTCCTTTCCCAGTGAGGTTTCTCCTGAATGCTGTGTGTAGCTCCCTGTGCTGTGTAGGATGACCTCCTGGTCTGTCCATCTTGTGCATCACCATTTCCACCTCCTAACCCTAAACACCCGATCCTTCTCTCCCCCAGCCTCCTGTTGACAAAGTATAATTCCATTACTTTTTGATGAGCTTTGCAATTATTTCCTCCTCGATCCCGCCCTCTTCCAGCAGCGTCCTGATTTTCTCCAAGGTCTCCTCGTCGATATCATCTATAACTGAAAAACACCACACAGAGAGCAGATTTTTGCCCCTTAGATCTCAGGGAATATTCTGCATGCAGGACAAGAGGTTGAGGGTCCAAGTCTGAAACTCACCTAATTTGCATTAAGCCTCAAATAGTTCCAATTTCCCATGACACACATGTCTACTGTCTCTCCACGACGTAATCCTTGTCCTAGTCAGTAACTACCCTCCCCAGCATTAGCAAAAAGACCCTCAAGATGTGCAGGAGCTCATGCACTTTGGGCCCTTGCGTCACAGTGCTGAGCGTGCTTTATGACCCTGGTATTCAGTGAAGAGATGAAGAGGGGCATCCTTACAACCATGGCCAGAAATCAATTGAGCTGTTGAATGAACAACCTAGAAATATATTATTGCAATAGTCCTCCACTCAAGAAGAGACTGTTTCTAGGAAAGCTATGTCTTTAGTTTCTGGATGAAAGTAGGTGGGGATCAGTTAGAAATTCCTGATGTGTTGACCCTCTCCACCCCTAGGAGCTCCTCTTTCTTGGTAGGTTTCCTTCCAGGCTCCTTACCTGGCTAAATGTAAAGACCTAGGTCCCGTAAATGGCATGATGACGAGTATCACCACATAGTGTCATTATGAATAGATGAACGGACAGGGCAAATGTCTCATGACAACATCGATGTGAAAATGATGGGATCATACATACACAGTACTACTCTGATTTCCGAAGCATTTTCTCCTTGTTCTTCAAGACTCAAGTTTTCATTTTACATGGGAGTATAGTTGATTAGAGGTCTCGTATCAGGTTCAGGGGCACAGTACATGGGACAGTTCATACATACATGTAGTAAGAGTTTTGTTGTTCATACTCCTTTCCCAGTGAGGTTTCTCCTGAATGCTGTGTGTAGCTCCCTGTGCTGTGTAGGATGACCTCCTGGTCTGTCCATCTTGTGCATCACCATTTCCACCTCCTAACCCTGAACACCCGATCCTTCTCTTCCTCAGCCTCCTGCCCCTTGACGACCACAGGTCTGTTCTCTGTGTGTACAGATCTGTTTCTGTTTTGTACCTCAGTTCCTTGATTTTAAGCTTTAGATTCCACACAGAGGTGATGCCATGTGATATTTCTCTTTCTCTTTCTGACTCTCTTCACTTTGAGTTACTTCTGTAGTGGCACCCATGTTTCTGCAAGTGGCATCATTTCTTTTTATGCATAGGTAATACTCCATTGAAAATTGGCAGTACACTTTCTTATCATACTCACCTGGAAGCTAAAGTTTTCTTTAGTTTTTTTTTTCCATTTTTTTTCTCAACAGAAATGTAAAAGCCAGCCTTTAGCCTAGGTCAGTGTCATTTTCAGAGAGCTCAAAGGCTTCATGTACAACCTTTCAGGATCTCAGTGTATGAAAATCTCCTTGTGAAGTGGAGTGTATCTCAAATACGTGTTTCAGACCGTGCAGCTGGCAGTCCTTGACTGGTTCTGTGACAATCCTATGAGATTAAACCCTGGTCTTTTAGGAAACCTGAGCTCTCTTTAATCCCGGTTCTCTTGGACGAGTGGTCTGCATGGACAGCCGTGACTTCAGGACTAAAAGCCAACACTGTTTCTACTACCTTGAGGTGCTTCCTGCTTTCCTCAGATAAGTCTGGTCTGTGCGACGTCTCTGGGAGAAGGCTTGCTCACCAGAGATTCTCAGCCTCATCCAGGAGCCTGTGGTCACCTTACTATGGCTCAGGAGAAGAGAAATGACCAAACACAACAAAGTTCTCTAGTGGTAGAATCTGTAAGTGGGCGGGCCCTAAACGTTTTGACCAATCAAATTTGGCAGGTGTGACATCACCATGAGTCCCTAGTGGTTTATTCAGTGGAACAATGTTAGTAACAAGCTATGTTCACTTACCCTCCGGGATTTCATCTCTGAATATACAGCAAGCACAGCCAAATCGGTGAAGAACTAGAAGGCAGGAAAAGAAGATTCACAGATTACTCTCCTTCCCCAGGATTTGCAAGGCTGTTTTTCATTTTTTTTTTAAGGAGGACATTGTATAAAAGATTCCATATGGAGACAGAAATCTTTAGTGAATTGATTTGATTCCTGATAGTGAATTTAGATCTGAGGTGAATGATATGTTGACAAAGTATGATTCCATTACTCTTTTTGATGAGCTTCACAATAATTTCCTCCTCGATCCCTCCCTCTTCCAGCAGCTTCCTGATTTTCTCCAAGGTCTCCTTGATGATATCATCTGTAACTGAAAAACACCATACAGAGAGCAGATTTTTTGCCTCTTAGATCTCTGGGAACATTCTGCATGCAGAACAAGAGGTTGAGGGTCCAAGTCAGAACTTCACCTGATTTGCATTAAGCCTCAAACAGTTCCAATTTCCCATGACACACATATCTGCTGTCTGTCCATGACTTAATCCATGTCCTGGTCAGTACCTATCCACCCCAGCATTAGCAGAAAGACCCTCAAGACACGCAGGAGCTCATGTACTTGGGGCGCTTGCGTCACAGTGCTGAGCGTGCCCCCTGACCCTGGTATTCAGTGAGGAGACAGGGAGGGGCCTCCTCACAGCCTCAGCCTGAAATCTATGGAGCTGTTGAAAGAACAGCCTAGAAACACAGTACAGATGTATTTATTCCTCCACTTAAGAAGAAACTGTTTCTAGGAGAGCTGAGTTGTTAATTTTTGAATGAAAGCATGTGGGAATCAGAAATTCCTGATGAGTTGATCGTCTCCACCCCTAGGAGTTCCTCTTTCTTACCATATTCACCGGGATGCTAAACTTTTCCTTTGCTTTTTTTTCTTTAGTTTCTTTTTTTTTTCTCAATGGAAATGTAAAATCCACCCTTTAGTCTAGGTCAGTGTCATTAACAGCTCTAAGGCTTAATCTACAACCTTTCAGGATCTCAGTTGAAGAAAGTCTCTTCGTTAATGGGAGTATACTTCCAACGCTTGTTTCAGATGGTGTGGCTGGAAAACCTTCACTGGTTCTGTGAAAATCCTGTGAGATTAATGCCTAGTATTGGAGGAAAGGTGAGCTCTCTCTAATTCCGGTTCTCCTGGACAAGGGGTCTGTGTGGACAGCCATGAGGTCACGGACTAACAGCAGACACTTACTGTTTACACTCACTTACTGCTTCCTGCTTTTCTTGGTTTAAATCTGGTCTGTGCGAGGACTCTGGGAGAAGACTTGCTCACTAGAGTTGCTCAGCCTTCATCCAGCAGCCAGTGAGCATCTTACTATGGCTCAGGAGAAGAAAAATGACCAAACATAACAAAGTTCTCTAGTGGTAGAATCCATAAGTGGGTGGGCCAAAAACATTTTGACCAACCAAGTTGGGCAAGTGTGAAATCACCTTAAATCCCTAGTGATAAATTTACTGCAACAATCTTAGTAACAAAATATGTTTACTTATCATCAGAGTTTATACACTTGAAGCAATCACAGCCATCTGGGGGAAAGTACAAGAGGAAGGAAAAAAAGATTCAGAGATTAGTATCCCTCCCTGGGCTTTGAAAGGTGTTTTTTGTTGTTGTTTTGTTTTGTTTTGTTTTTAAGAGAGACCTCATATAAATGATTCCTTATGGAGAGAGAAATTTTTACTATATTGATTTGATTCCTCATAGGACCTTTACATATCAGGTGAATGATATATGTAGGGAAAGTATATTTCCATTACCGATACCAGGGAACTCTATGTCTCCCAGCACTTCCGTGATTTCTGCCACAGTTTCCTCGTCAATTTGTCCTGTAACTGAAAAATACGACACAGAAAGCAGATTTTTGCCCTTCAGATCTCAGGGAAAATTCTGAGTGCAGAACCAGAAGTTGAGTATCCAGATCAGAACTTCACCTGGTACACATTAAGCCTCAGACAGTTACTGTTTCCCATGACCCAGACGCCTGCTGCCTGTTCATGAAATAATCCTCATGCTGGTCAGTAACTACCAACCCCTGCACCAGCAGCCCGCCCACAGAGACTCGCAGGAACTCCATGGACTTGGGGCCCCTCCCATTACTGGGCTTAGTGTGCACTCTGACCCTGGTGGGCACATGGAGGAGACTGAAAGGGGCCTCCTTGCAGCCAAGGCCTGAGCTTGACTGAGGTGTTTAAAAGAACAGCCTAGAAATACATTATTGCAGTATTCCTCCAATTAAGATGAAACTACTTCTAGTAATGCTGGGTTGTTAATTTTTGAAGGTCACCAGGTGGGAATTAGTTAGAAATGCTTCCTGAGTTGATAGCCTCCATGCCTAGGAGTTCCTCCTTATGGTAGTGGACCTTCCAGGGTTCTTAACCCGGTGACCATAAAGACCTGGGTCCGCTAGACTGCATAATGGACACGGTCACCATATAGCGACCCTAAGGATAGAAGAGCTGGCAGGGGAAATGCTCCATGACAATGTTGATGTGAAGATGATGGGATCGTACATACCCAGGACTGCAACATAAGGTATCCCATCATACACGAAACGTATCACCAGGATGGCATTTGTTGCATATAGAATTGTAATTCCTGTTCCCGTGCCATCTGTGTGAGAAAGAAAAAAGACTCATGTGACCAGTGCTGTCTTACCTTAGTGTCAGTGACATTTATTGTGGAGGACGGAGCGTGTTAACAACGCCCCATCCCGTATGGAGGTGTGAGTCACTCCACAGGTGGGCTGAAGGTTGGGCTGTTACACAGCAAGGACCGCAGGCAAGCCTGTCTTATTCCCACCTTCTCATACGGGTGACCTGACACCCTTAGATCATAGCCATAGGTATATATCCCTTATGGCATGTAAAATTCGGAATGTTGTTTAGAGCGATTGTGAAGAAGTTAGAGTGTAAACCTTAGCCCACCTCCTCATGGCTTTGGACAGATGCTGCCTTTGGGCTTGACCTTAGGATTATGTCCTTGGGTCAAAGTTCACCCACTGTGTGTTGGATGTAGTTTAATGGGTTAAGATTGTTTTTAAAAACGGAACGTACTGATGTGCAGACCCAGGATAGACCCTTGAATGGTCAGTTCGTAAGGCTGTGGTAGATGATCTGAGAGAACCGTATGAAACAGATGCCTGCACATGTCATTCTCATTGAGGGAGGGAGTATGTGCTCAGTTCCTCAGTCACGTCTGAGTCTCTGCGACCCCATGGACTGTAGCCCACCAAGTCAAATCTCATTTGAGGGTCATCCAAGCTATGTGTTTAAAAGAACAGCCTAGAAATACATTATTGCAGTATTCCTCCAATTAAGATGAAACTACTTCTAGTAATGCTGGGTTGTTAATTTTTGAAGGTCACCAGGTGGGAATTAGTTAGAAATGCTTCCTGAGTTGATAGCCTCCATGCCTAGGAGTTCCTCCTTATGGTAGTGGACCTTCCAGGGTTCTTAACCCGGTGACCATAAAGACCTGGGTCCGCTAGACTGCATAATGGACACGGTCACCATATAGCGACCCTAAGGATAGAAGAGCTGGCAGGGGAAATGCTCCATGACAATGTTGATGTGAAGATGATGGGATCGTACATACCCAGGACTGCAACATAAGGTATCCCATCATACACGAAACGTATCACCAGGATGGCATTTGTTGCATATAGAATTGTAATTCCTGTTCCCGTGCCATCTGTGTGAGAAAGAAAAAAGACTCATGTGACCAGTGCTGTCTTACCTTAGTGTCAGTGACATTTATTGTGAAGGACGGAGCGTGTTAACAACGCCCCATCCCGTATGGAGGTGTGAGTCACTCCACAGGTGGGCTGAAGGTTGGGCTGTTACACAGCAAGGACCGCAGGCAAGCCTGTCTTATTCCCACCTTCTCATACGGGTGACCTGACACCCTTAGATCATAGCCATAGGTATATATCCCTTATGGCATGTAAAATTCGGAATGTTGTTTAGAGCGATTGTGAAGAAGTTAGAGTGTAAACCTTAGCCCACCTCCTCATGGCTTTGGACAGATGCTGCCTTTGGGCTTGACCTTAGGATTATGTCCTTGGGTCAAAGTTCACCCACTGTGTGTTGGATGTAGTTTAATGGGTTAAGATTGTTTTTAAAAACGGAACGTACTGATGTGCAGACCCAGGATAGACCCTTGAATGGTCAGTTCGTAAGGCTGTGGTAGATGATCTGAGAGAACCGTATGAAACAGATGCCTGCACATGTCATTCTCATTGAGGGAGGGAGTATGTGCTCAGTTCCTCAGTCACGTCTGAGTCTCTGCGACCCCATGGACTGTAGCCCACCAGACTCCTCTGTGTCTTTGAGGGACTCTCATTTGAGGGTCATCCAAGCTATGTGTTTGATCCTCATGAGACAATAAGGACCTTAGAAGTCATAGGGGCATGAGAACAAGTCAGCCCTCTGACTTTTAGCCAGAGTAGCATTCAGGTGTGTGTCTGCCCGTGGAAGGAAGATGTACCAAGATTTCCCCACAAACAAACTGATCTGTGAAACACCCATACATAGGCTCAACTTCATAAGTGCTCTCACCATCGGTTGTTTCTGGGATGTGTACTATTATGCATTCTCCATCCAACCTTAAAAACAAAATATATTCAAGGGAGTGATTAAATCATGAAAGCATTTGGCACACAGTAGGATTTTCTTTCATTTGCCCCCAAAACTAACTCTGCAGTTTCATGTTCATGCCTGTGAACACGGTGAAGTTCAGAAGAGAGCATGATCTCTAAGGTCAGGTCACAATTGAGGGATAAGGATGGCTTGTCTACGCAGCGCATCTAAGCAGGCGTTTGAAAGATCACCTGCAAATCGAGGGCTAGTCATGCTGAAGACAAATATACATGGATGCCTCTAGAGTTTAGGGGAAATTTTAAAAAATACTTGGGTTTGGGCTTCCCCGGTGGTGCAGTGGGCAAAGAGTCTGCTTTTCAGTGCAAGGGACACTGGTTCGATCCCTGGCCTGATTAGATCCCACGTGCCAAGGAGCGATTGGACCTGTATGTCCAATTTCTAGCCGGTGCAGTGGAACGAGAGAGACCCCTGCAATGGAAGGCCCAGTGGTCCAAAGAATATAAAGATTGATAAGAATCACTCAGTAAAAAAGGGGGCTTCCCCTGGTGGTCCAGTGGGCAAGGACACTGCCTTGCAGTGCAAGGGGCACTGGTTCGATCCCTGACCTGGGAAGATCCCACGTGCCATGGAGCGGCTGGACCAATGTGTCCAATTACCGAGCCGGAGCTCTGGAGCACATGCGTCCAGAACCGCGCTCTGCAACGACAGATGCCACCACGATGGGAGGCTCACAGGAGCCAAAGAACAAACGGGGAAGTGGCCTGCAGTTCCTCAGTCACGTCTGAGTCTCTGCGACCCCATGGACTGTAGCCCACCAGACTCCTCTGTGTCTTTGAGGGACTCTCATTTGAGGGTCATCCAAGCTGTGTTTGATCCTCATGAGACTATAAGGACCTTAGAAGTCATAGGGGCATGAGAACAAGTCAGCCCTCTGACTTTTAGCCAGAGTAGCATTCAGGTGTGTGTCTGCCCGTGGAAGGAAGATGTACCAAGATTTCCCCACAAACAAACTGATCTGTGAAACACCCATACATAGGCTCAACTTCATAAGTGCTCTCACCATCGGTTGTTTCTGGGATGTGTACTATTATGCATTCTCCATCCAACCTTAAAAACAAAATATATTCAAGGGAGTGATTAAATCATGAAAGCATTTGGCACACAGTAGGATTTTCTTTCATTTGCCCCCAAAAACTAACTCTGCAGTTTCATGTTCATGCCTGTGAACACGGTGAAGTTCAGAAGAGAGCATGATCTCTAAGGTCAGGTCACAATTGAGGGATAAGGATGGCTTGTCTCAGAGCGCATCTAAGCAGGCGTTTGAAAGATCACCTGCAAATCGAGGGCTAGTCATGCTGAAGACAAATATACATGGATGCCTCTAGAGTTTAGGGGAAATTTTAAAAAATACTTGGGTTTGGGCTTCCCCGGTGGTGCAGTGGGCAAAGAGTCTGCTTTTCAGTGCAAGGGACACTGGTTCGATCCCTGGCCTGATTAGATCCCACGTGCCAAGGAGCGATTGGACCTGTATGTCCAATTTCTAGCCGGTGCAGTGGAACGAGAGAGACCCCTGCAATGGAAGGCCCAGTGGTCCAAAGAATATAAAGATTGATAAGAATCACTCAGTAAAAAAGGGGGCTTCCCCTGGTGGTCCAGTGGGCAAGGACACTGCCTTGCAGTGCAAGGGGCACTGGTTCGATCCCTGACCTGGGAAGATCCCACGTGCCATGGAGCGGCTGGACCAATGTGTCCAATTACCGAGCCGGAGCTCTGGAGCACATGCGTCCAGAACCGGCGCTCTGCAACGACAGATGCCACCACGATGGGAGGCTCACAGGAGCCAAAGAACAAAGACAGATGAAAATAGAGAAATGAAAGACCAATAGAAGTGGCCTGCAGTCTCCCCTCCCTCCCCAACCTGACCCCCGCCCAAAATAAATAAATAAATCTTTTTATAAATAAATAAATAAATAAGGAATAAAAGAGGTCAATATTTTTATAAAAATTACACTTTAAAAGAAGAAATTCTTGGATTTGCAAAACACTTCCAGGAAACAGAGAGGTGTAGCCATAATGACAGACCTTCTGGATTCTTGCAACTTGGGAAGTGACTCACTAGAGAGTATGATAGGGGAAGATCACTAAAAATTAAGAGAGGGGCTTCCACGGTGGCCCATTGGGTAGAGTGTCCTCCTTACAGTGCAAGGGGCACTGGTTCGATCCCTGGCCCAGGAAGATCCCACATTCTGTGGAGCAGCTGGACTGGTGTGTCCAGTTGCGAGCCAGCGCTCTGCAGTGCATGTGCCCAGAGCTGGTGCTCTGCAGCGAGAGAGGCCACTGCGATGGGAGACCCGCACCGGCCGAAGAATAAAGATTAGAGAAAATAAATGGATAAAAAATCTGTTGAAAAGAGGCCCAAATTAAAAAAGAAAAAATTATATAGAGACATGTTTAGTATGATCAAAACACAGTTTCAATGACTACATCGTGAGAGGGTTAAACCTGAGAAAGACGTGTGTGTGTGCACACACCATGACCCGCAGTCCCCACAGACACACACAGAAGTACACATCGGGATGCAGGTTTCTTCCTGCTGCCCTGCCCCTTTTGCATGGAAGCCAGTGGAGCTTCTGGGACCCCTCCCTGAAGCAGAGGCTCCAGAAAATTCCCAGGATGCTCCCAGGGTAACTGCCATCCCCCAGCTCAGAGATGCTGCTCAGCCCTTCACCTCAGACACTCCTGCCAGCCAACTCTCCAGAGAGTTCCCTTCGAAGGACAGAGAAGCCACACCCTCCCTCAGCCTCAGGGGTTTACCTGTGTTTATCTTCTGGGGGATTTGTACTTACTTGACACACAAATCGAACTCTATTATGCCCTTTTCTTTGTCATATACAAAGTGACACAGGCAAAACTTGCTTGGCTCTGTCTCCTCTCTGTTAACTGGGCCAATGAACACGGCTCTCCATTCTTCTGCAACCTAACAGCAGAAATCCCATTAGAAATTCATTTTCATTTCGTTCAGCATCATTCTTCGTGATTTCTCCGTCCCTTGTGCCAACAAAAACACATTGTCTAACTTGACTAAACAAAGTGGCATTCAGAATATCACGTACAACTGACATCAGAGTAGACAGAGGCAGTTAAGACATTTCTGAGCCCAGGTGTCAGACACAAGACCTCCAGCAGATGTTGGGTTGACCATCTATCTCCATTTCAAGAGCCGTAAAAAATGCACATGAACCATGGAATACAGAAACTACACAGAGCGGCACAGTCCCTGTGAACTGAGCAATCTTGTTTGTGGGGAGATGGCTCAGGTGTTGGATCCCCACAACAAAACCACAATCAACAGACACACTCAGACATACAAAGACCAACAGGTCGTCCCCCCCAGATCAGACTATCCCTGGTACCTCTGGTGGCACATCCTGAGCCTCCACGACTTCTTGGGTGGCACAGACCAGACCCAGGAGAAGAGTCAGGAAGAGAACCTTCATCTTGGGGCTCTCAGGTCCTTCTTCGGGCGAGGTGGAAGGTGTCCCAGTGGTTGGAGAAGAGGGGAATTGGGCCCCTTTTTATAGGATCCTCGTGTTGGTGTCATGAACCAGTGCTTGTCCTTCCTACAGAAAGGTCACACAGACGTCATTGTCCGCATCCTGCTGGTTAGGGATGAACTTTTGTGACATTTGGCCGTTCGTTTTTGAAGGGCGATTGTTTTAGGAGAAGGCTGAGTGCATCTGGACACTGAGTCTTTAGAGGGACTGAGAAATCCCAACACGCCCTATATTTCAAGTCAGAAACATTTATATACCTTTGTATCTGGTGATCCAAAGTAGGATTAACTGTCCAGGACACACATCTGCCCACTCCTATGTTGTTTCTTTAACATGGAAGAGAATGTTTAAAATGTACTTCTTAACTTGCATTGAGTTGTGCTTTCACATAGATACGTGAATTCCTTGTTGGTGACTGAAAAACACTTGGTTCCCTCAAGGATTCTTGCCCAAGTGTCAAGGTACTTATAATCTAAATTGAGATAAGCGTAAAAACCTCACTCCTATATTGTTTCCTTCATATTGAGAGGGTTTAACATTTATTTTCTAAAATATACTTTGAGTTGTGATTTTTGTTTATTTCAATGAACCTAACAGCAGAAATCCCATTAGAAATTCATTTTCATTTCGTTCAGCATCATTCTTCGTGATTTCTCCGTCCCTTGTGCCAACAAAAACACATTGTCTAACTTGACTAAACAAAGTGGCATTCAGAATATCACGTACAACTGACATCAGAGTAGACAGAGGCAGTTAAGACATTTCTGAGCCCAGGTGTCAGACACAAGACCTCCAGCAGATGTTGGGTTGACCATCTATCTCCATTTCAAGAGCCGTAAAAAATGCACATGAACCATGGAATACAGAAACTACACAGAGCGGCACAGTCCCTGTGAACTGAGCAATCTTGTTTGTGGGGAGATGGCTCAGGTGTTGGATCCCCACAACAAAACCACAATCAACAGACACACTCAGACATACAAAGACCAACAGGTCGTCCCCCCCAGATCAGACTATCCCTGGTACCTCTGGTGTCACATCCTGAGCCTCCACGACTTCTTGGGTGGCACAGACCAGACCCAGGAGAAGAGTCAGGAAGAGAACCTTCATCTTGGGGCTCTCAGGTCCTTCTTCGGGCGAGGTGGAAGGTGTCCCAGTGGTTGGAGAAGAGGGGAATTGGGCCCCTTTTTATAGGATCCTCGTGTTGGTGTCATGAACCAGTGCTTGTCCTTCCTACAGAAAGGTCACACAGACGTCATCGTCCGCATCCTGCTGGTTAGGGATGAACTTTTGTGACATTTGGCCGTTCGTTTTTGAAGGACGATTGTTTTAGGAGAAGGCTGAGTGCATCTGGACACTGAGTCTTTAGAGGGACTGAGAAATCCCAACACGCCCTATATTTCAAGTCAGAAACATTTATATACCTTTGTATCTGGTGATCCAAAGTAGGATTAACTGTCCAGGACACACATCTGCCCACTCCTATGTTGTTTCTTTAACATGGAAGAGAATGTTTAAAATGTACTTCTTAACTTGCATTGAGTTGTGCTTTCACATAGATACGTGAATTCCTTGTTGGTGACTGAAAAACACTTGGTTCCCTCAAGGATTCTTGCCCAAGTGTCAAGGTACTTATAATCTAAATTGAGATAAGCGTAAAAACCTCACTCCTATATTGTTTCCTTCATATTGAGAGGGTTTAACATTTATTTTCTAAAATATACTTTGAGTTGTGATTTTTTGTATTTCAATGAATTCCTAAGAGACCTCCCCCACACACACCTGTATTATTTCCTTCGTATTGAAGAGAAGGTTTCACATGTGTTTTCTAGAAGGTACATGGAGCTGTGATTTCACATAGTCAAATGATTTCCTGAGAGACCTTTGGAAAGCCTCCTCATTCTCTTGCGCGAGGCATGTCACAGCATGCCGTGTTCAGCCTGTCTTCCTGCCCTGCAGCGGACTCTGTCCTCAGAACCAAGAGGAGACTCTGTGCATGTGTTCCTCTACACCTCATCTCAGGACCCCGTGTCCGCTGGCCATTTCCTTCCCTCCTTTTCCAGACCCACTTTGCCATTTCATCTGGGAGGTGTCCCCTACTCATTGAGTCGGTTGTTTCATTGGCCAACAAGAAAGCAAAACAGTAGTCCTCGTCATTTCTAGAATGTTGAAGGAAGAAAACCCCATGGCCTTACTCTGTCTAGTGATGACCAAGGTCATTCAAATGGGCTAATTGTTGTTCATTCTATTTACTTTCAACCAAGGATCTTCATTCCTCAAACAGGGATTGAACCCTGCCTCCTAGAGTGCTCACACAGAATCTGAACCCCTGGAACCCCAGGGTCGTCCTGGTTGAGGTGGTGCTGAGCAGGGATGGGGTCCCCACTGACATCCCTTCTGCCCGAACATCACCCTTCTCTCTCTCTCTCCTAATGACGGTACAGCATCCTCAGGCTTTCCTTTGGATTCCTCCCAACATGTGTTCCTGGGAATGTGTCCCAGGACCACCCCATCTGAGGAAGACTTCTGACGGTCAGTTAAGGAAGGGGAGAATAAACCCAGTTACTCATAGAGATGATAGCCATCCTGTTATTTCATAATTAAAGGAAGTCATGTGACCTTCAATCCCAACTCTCATCCTTGTGGATACAAATGTAGGTAAGATGCAGATCATGGAAAGCAGAGTCGTCTAACTCCACCAGGACTCTTGAGTCCTAAGCTGAGCCAGGCTTGGTCCATTTCGCAGACTCTCTTTTGCACATTCATCCAGGCTTCTCGAACCAGAAAGGCTCTTTCTCCCACTTTCTTAGTTTTGTTTTACTTTGCTCTTTTCTCCATGACTGTCATCTGTGTATCTTACATAATATAGCGTCCAGTTGTACGTGGGGGCTTTTGACGTTGGAGACCAAAAAACACTTGGTTCCCTCAAGGATTCCTGCCCAAAGGTCAAGGTATGTACTATCTAAGTTGAGAGAAGAGTAACAACCGACACGGTCCCCTTTTGAGATTTGATCATGGGGACCTTCACTTCACAGTGCCTCTCAATTGGGGCCATGCTCAGTGGCTCCAGTAAAAGTCGTCACTGTTTACAGTTTATGTCATTGTCTACGGAGCCTGTTTAGTGTTGAACTTGGAGCCTACATGTCTAAGAAGCTCTCCAGGAGAGTTCTTTGCATCTGGTCCAGACAACGTTTTCCAGCAGCAAAGTCCTCCTTGGACACTTTCTCCAGCATCCTCCTGGACACGTCTCTGTCCTCAGCCAGCAGCTTTGGTTTGACCAGAACTGGGACACTTTTTCCCGAGACTCCTTGCAGGGTGTTGGTCCTTAAGCTGGGGCCTCTGCGGCTCCCAGGAGAGACACTAGCCACATATGGTGACATTTCTGCGTGATCTATGGTAGAGGTGGGGGGTGACACCTTCCATGTGGTTGTTTGAAAGCAAACAGTCTTCCATGAAGCCCAGAGTGCACAGGCCAGCGCCGCAGAGTGGGAGTGGTTCATTCATGTGTTCATCATGGGCAGGTTTCCTGGTTCATAGGACTTACCCTGCTGCTCTGAGCCTAGAATGAAGCTTCATTTCATGTGGGAAGCAGAAGATTCCCTACCTCCTGTCCTCTTTGCTACCTGATCATCTTTGTTCTTTCTGTAAGCAGTCTTCTTGCACTAGTGAGTGATTTCCATACCATCGTGGTCCTGGAGTTTGGTGTTGCTGAGGCCCTAGCGTGACAGCTCATGAATGAATGAGTCATAGTGTTTCCAGGGGGCCTTGTTTCTCCGTGGGCAAAATTAGGCAACCGTGTGTATAAAAGTGGGATTTGTTGGTGAAAAGAAAGATGATAGATCCTATGAAAGGTTTCCAATCTAGAGAGCAAAGCTTGCTCAGTCACATGCATGGGCAATGTGCTTCCAGTGAAGGCTTCCTGGTTAACACTGTCTAGGGGAGCAGGAGAGAGGGTCTAGAAGGTCAGAGGACACTTTCCGAGGTGTGTTTAGAAACGACCCAGCACCTCAGCTCTTCGACTGTGGGTCCAGAGACCTGTGACATCAAGATTTGTGATGTCAAGGAACGACCCTCGGCAAGGTTTAGATAGACAAGCAGAACTGGGCAAGAAGGAAGACATTAACAGTGTTTGCTAGGGAGTCCCCACTAGGAGCAGCATAGCCGCAAGCAGAGGCTCCTCTCTGGTAGTGACCCAGGGTGCCCATTTCAGCACAGCTTCCAAGAGTCCATTAGGCCAAGTCAGGAAAGATTTGACCTTTTTCTACTAAATGTCAGGGAAACATTTTGAGGTGCATTCATCCCAAGTAAAGGCCAGATCAACACTCAGTTTGAGTAGAGGAGGTGCCGTCTGGGCTTTATCCCAAGGGTTCCTGCTAGATAACTCTAACCACTCAGAGTTTGCTTTGAGCTTGTCTTTGCATTGAAAGTCCCTGGAGGCTCTCCAGGTGGAGCGGAGAGGAGGGACGTGAGTCTTGAAGCTGTCCGTGTCACGCGGAAAGGATGGATGTGGAAAGAAAGAAAAGTGACATATCCATGACCTTCTGATGCTTGTGGAAACTTTTAGGCTTGCAGGTGGATGTAGGCCAGAGGAAATTTCCTACAAATGTCAGGGAGGACGGGTTCCGTAGGCAAAGACTCCATTGTGTCTCTCCACGGTCCACCTTTGGTTTCATGTTCCCGAGCTGGTGTTTATCTGTGCACGTCTGTTTTAAGTTCATCACGTGCATGTGTTTTAAAACGATGGACCTTCTTTCCTCCGTGGTATTGCAGTTAGTCAGCATGTGGACATATTTAGAAGTTGTGGGATGAGAATAAAGAAAAGTCGAAAGTTAGAACCTGTATGGGATCCCGTTTTGGGACGAGGGACTATTTCCATAGAGAAGGCTTTGAGTGACGCTCCGGAGATGGTTGGCGGAGGGTGTTAAGTGTGAATCTGTGAGAAGAACCGTCTGACTCAAAACCATAAAATACACATGTGTTTTGATTGGTTGCCTTGGTTCATTGTGTGTATCAGAATTCTAGAAATATGTTCACTATGCTTTTCAAGATTGCATTTTATGTGGACTGTATTTAGATTCTTTATTGAATTTGTTGCAGTGTTGCTTCTTTTATATTTTGCTTTGTTGCCTCCAAGGCATGTGGGATCTTAGGTCCCTGTCCAGGGAGTGGAGACAGGCCCATACATTGGAAGGTGATGTCCTCACCACTGGACCACCAGGGAAGTCCCCCAAAGGACCTTTACTTTGATGAGGCGTTCCCTGGTAGGAAATTATGAAAGAATTTATACACATCAAAACCATCATTGAGGGGGCTTCCCTGGTGGTCCAGTGGGTAAGGACACCACCTTGCAGTGCAAGGGGCACTGACTGAACCGATGTGTCCAGTTACCAAGTGGAAACTCTGGAAGGCATGCGCCCAGAGCTGGTGCTCTGCAACAACAGAGGCCACTGCGATGGGAGGCCCACACGGGCCAAAGAACAAAGATGGATGAAAACAGACAAATGAAAGACCAATAGAAGTGGCCCGCTCACCCCCCTCCCTCCCCACCCCACACCCCCCCAAATAATAAAAATAAAAAATAAAAATAAAATACAATAAAGACTAATGGTATAAAAAAAAGAAAACAACCATCATTTATTGTGGTGTTGAACCCTTTAGAAGTACATTTACTCGTCTGGTAATATACATTCATCATGGAATGTGTTAGAAATTGGGTTGATGAATTAGATCTCTCTGAATCAACACAACCTGTAAATTTATTGGTATTTGAAAGTAGATGGTATGCTCGTTGTATTGTAATTCTCATATATGTGTACAACAAGACTACTGTCCAACCTGTTAGCATGTTTTATGTGTTAATCAGAAGGCATGCGTATAGATACACAGAGTCATGAATATGTAGTTAGAGTGCAGTTGCTGTACACTGTTATGTTCATTTCTTCCTACAGCACTGTAGCTCAGCTATACACAGACATAGTCAACTCTTGGTTGGGTTTCCTTCCTGTTTAGCTCACCACAGAGGACACAGTGGAGATCCCTGTGCTGTTCACTATGGCTTTATTAGTTATCTCTGTTATACCTAGCACCAGTAGTAGGAACAAAAAGAGAAAGAAAGAAAGGAGGGAGTGTGGGAGGGGAAGGGAAGGAAGGAAAGATGGAGGAAAGGAAGGAAAGATGGAGGGTGGGAGGAGAAGGGGACAACAGAGGACGAGATGGTTGGATAGCCTCACAGACTGAATGGACAGGAGTCTGAGCAAACTTTTAGAGACGGTGAAGGACAGGGAAGCCTTGTGGGCTGCCGTCCATGGGGTCGCAGAGGATTCATGCGTGAACAACAAGCTCAGCATCCATATGGAATGTGTGTTGATCCCAGTCTCCCATTCCTTTCCACGCTCCCTCTCTGCGTTGGTGTCCCTGTGTGTCCTCTCTGTGTCCAGGTCTCAGTTTCTGCCTTGGAGCTCGATGCATCAGTGCAACCTTGGTCGAATCCGCATACCTGTGTTCATCTACGATGCTTGTGTTCCTCTTTCTGCCTTACTTCACTCCTCTGATTATCGGTCCTTGCCCCCACATCCCTGAAAATTACCGAGTAACATTCCATTGTGTATATATGCCATGCTTCTGCCTTGGAAAGCCCTCGAACAGAGGGACTTGGTGGGCTACAGTCCATAGGATCCATCGAGTTGGACAAGACCTAGTGACCTTGACCTCTGAAGGTTAGTCCTTTTTGCCACTATCTCTGGGAAACCTGTGTGTCCTTTCTAGCTAATCTTCATAAGAACTGTCTCTGAGGAAACACCTGTTTGTTTAAAGGCATATGTTCCTGCATAGTTAAATTTAATGTGCATACTCATGCCTTTCTAAATAGAGGACTTTCTGTACAGACACACGTAAGTTGAAGCATGTTAAACCAATTTATTGAATCCCATAGAAATCAAACCCCAGCAAGCAGGATGTGGTTAGCGCGCAGGAGAGATGCGATGGAAAAGGGGGGGTAACGGAGAAGAGAGAAAGATCCTACGAATCCGGCACCCGGGGAGTCGTCTTCCTGTTGTTGATGTTGATGTTGATTCCATGGGGAAGAGGAGGTGTCTGGCCTCAGTTATGGTGTGACTACTGGAATAAAACAGAAGCAGAGATTTACTCGAGTCGATGGTGTGCCGGCCAACAGGGGTGAGCCTCGGGCAGTTGGAGGTCCAGGGTCCAGGAGCTGGGAGCCAATCCAGGGGACAGGATCCTGGAGGACCTCTGGACTCCACCTCTCTGTGATGTTGGGGTTATTGTAGAATTTTGCCCAGGACGTCCTCATTGGGAACTTTCCCTTTTGAGGTTGATTCTCAGGGCATTCGTCCTCATTGGAGATTCATGCGTGAACAACAAGCTCAGCATCCATATGGAATGTGTGTGATCCCAGTCTCCCATTCCTTTCCACGCTCCCTCTCTGCGTTGGTGTCCCTGTGTGTCCTCTCTGTGTCCAGGTCTCAGTTTCTGCCTTGGAGCTCGATGCATCAGTGCAACCTTGGTCGAATCCGCATACCTGTGTTCATCTACGATGCTTGTGTTCCTCTTTCTGCCTTACTTCACTCCTCTGATTATCGGTCCTTGCCCCCACATCCCTGAAAATTACCGAGTAACATTCCATTGTGTATATATGCCATGCTTCTGCCTTGGAAAGCCCTCGAACAGAGGGACTTGGTGGGCTACAGTCCATAGGATCCATCGAGTTGGACAAGACCTAGTGACCTTGACCTCTGAAGGTTAGTCCTTTTTGCCACTATCTCTGGGAAACCTGTGTGTCCTTTCTAGCTAATCTTCATAAGAACTGTCTCTGAGGAAACACCTGTTTGTTTAAAGGCATATGTTCCTGCATAGTTAAATTTAATGTGCATACTCATGCCTTTCTAAATAGAGGACTTTCTGTACAGACACACGTAAGTTGAACGCATGTTAAACCAATTTATTGAATCCCATAGAAATCAAACCCCAGCAAGCAGGATGTGGTTAGCGCGCAGGAGAGATGCGATGGAAAAGGGGGGGTAACGGAGAAGAGAGAAAGATCCTACGAATCCGGCACCCGGGGAGTCGTCTTCCTGTTGTTGATGTTGATGTTGATTCCATGGGGAAGAGGAAGTGTCTGGCCTCAGTTATGGTGTGACTACTGGAATAAAACAGAAGCAGAGATTTACTCGAGTCGATGGTGTGCCGGCCAACAGGGGTGAGCCTCGGGCAGTTGGAGGTCCAGGGTCCAGGAGCTGGGAGCCAATCCAGGGGACAGGATCCTGGAGGACCTCTGGACTCCACCTCTCTGTGATGTTGGGGTTATTGTAGAATTTTGCCCAGGACGTCCTCATTGGGAACTTTCCCTTTTGAGGTTGATTCTAGGAGGCATGGTTTTTGCATTCGTCCTCATTGGAATGATTCATCTAATGATGGTTTGCAGCATCTGCGTTTGGAGTCAGATCCTCTAGCTTCACAAATGTTGTCTTTTTTGTCTTCAAGAATCAGTTGTTAGTTCTTGTTTTATATGGGAGTGTAGTGGATTAGCAGTCTCATATTAGGTTCAGGGGCACAGCACATGGGAGAGTTTATATGTTCATGTGTCTTAAGAGTCATTGTTGTTCAGATTCTTTTCCCAGTTAGGTTTTGACTGAATGCTGTGTGCAGTTCCCTGTCCTAAGTAGGATGACCTCCTCGTCTGTCCATCTTGTACATCACAGTTTACGCCTCCTAACCTTAAACACCCGATCCTTTTCTTCCCTGGCCTCCTGCCCCTTTACGACCACAGGTCTGTTCTCTGTGTATTCAGATCTCTCTCTGTTTTGTATATAAGTTCCTTCATTTTAAGCTTTAGATTCCACACAGAGGTGATGCCCTGTGATACTTCTCTTTCTCTTTCTGACTCATCAGTTAGAGTGATCTTGTCTCGTGGCACCTGTGTTTCTGCATATGGCATGATTTCATTCTTTTCCTGGCTGGTTAATATTCCATTGAACATACGCAGGACATCTTCCTTACCATATTCATCTGGGGGCTAAAGTTTTTCTTTGCTTTTTTCTTTAGTTGTTTTTTTTTCTTCCTTACCAATTACAAAGCCATCCTTTAGCCTAGGTCAGTGTCATTTTGAGGCGGCTCTGAGGCTTAATGTACAACGTTTAAGGATCTCAATGTAAGAAACTCTCCTTGTGAAGGGGAGTATACTTCAAATGGATATTTCAGACCATGTTGCTGGAAGAGGCCATCCCTGGTTCAGTGAGAATCCTGTGCGATTAAACCCTGATCTTTTAGGAAACATGAGCTCTCTTTAATGCCAGGTCTCCTGGACAAGGGGCCTGTGTGGAAAGCCGTGAGGTGAGGACCAAGAGCTGACACTTATTGCTTCCACTCCCTTGTGGTGCTTCCTGCTTTTCTTGGATGAATCTGGTCTGCGAGAAGACTGTCTTAGAAGGCTTGCTCACCACACCTGCTCAGCACTCATTAAGCAACCAGTGGGCACTTTGGTATGGCTCAGGAGGAGAGAAATGACCAAACGTAACAAAGTTCTCCAGTGGTAGAATGTGTAAGTGGGTGGGCCCAACACATTTTGACCAACGAAATTTGGCAGGTGTGAAATCACCTTGAGTCCCTAGTGATTTATTTAGTGGAACAAACAGTGACAAACTATGTTCACTTACCCTCATCAGTTACGAACATACAGCAAGCACAGCCATCTTGGGAAAGAATAGGAAGGGGAAAAAAGATTCAGAGGTTACTATCCTTCCCTGGGATTTGCAAGGCTTTTTTTTTTTTTTTTGTAGGAAAGAGCTCATTTAAAAGATTCCTTATGGAGAGAAATTTTTACTGAATTGGTTTGATTGCGCATAGGATGTTTACATATCGGGTGAATGATACATGTAGGGAAAAGTATATTTCCATTACCATAGATCACAGTCCTTTCCTGTGTCAGCAGCTCCTTGGTTACGGTTACGGTCGATGTTGTATCCTTAATATATTCTATAACAGAAAAACACAAACCAGAGGGCAGAATTTTGCCCTTTAGATCCCAGAAAAATTTCTGAATGCAGAAGAAGTGGTTGAGTATCCCAGGCAGAAATTCACCTGATATACATTAAGCCTCAGACAATTCCTGTTTCCCATGACCCAGATGCCTGCCGCCTGTCCATGAATGGATCCTCGTGCTAGTGAGTAACTACCCACTCCAGCATCAGCAGCCCGCCCACAGAGACTGGCAGGAGCTCTGTGAATGTGAGGTCCCTCAATTATGCTTAGCATGCCCGGCCCACAGAGACTGGCTGTCATTTGAGGCTTAATGTACAACGTTTAAGGATCTCAATGTAAGAAACTCTCCTTGTGAAGGGGAGTATACTTCAAATGGATATTTCAGACCATGTTGCTGGAAGAGGCCATCCCTGGTTCAGTGAGAATCCTGTGCGATTAAACCCTGATCTTTTAGGAAACATGAGCTCTCTTTAATGCCAGGTCTCCTGGACAAGGGGCCTGTGTGGAAAGCCGTGAGGTGAGGACCAAGAGCTGACACTTATTGCTTCCACTCCCTTGTGGTGCTTCCTGCTTTTCTTGGATGAATCTGGTCTGCAGAAGACTGTCTTAGAAGGCTTGCTCACCACACCTGCTCAGCACTCATTAAGCAACCAGTGGGCACTTTGGTATGGCTCAGGAGGAGAGAAATGACCAAACGTAACAAAGTTCTCCAGTGGTAGAATGTGTAAGTGGGTGGGCCCAACACATTTTGACCAACGAAATTTGGCAGGTGTGAAGTCACCTTGAGTCCCTAGTGATTTATTTAGTGGAACAAACAGTGACAAACTATGTTCACTTACCCTCATCAGTTATGAACATACAGCAAGCACAGCCATCTTGGGAAAGAATAGGAAGGGGAAAAAAGATTCAGAGGTTACTATCCTTCCCTGGGATTTGCAAGGCTTTTTTTTTTTTTTTTTTTTTTTTTGGGAAGAGCGCATTTTAAAGATTTCTTATGGGGAGAAATTTTTACTGAATTGGTTTGATTGCGCATAGGATGTTTACATATCGGGTGAATGATACATGTAGGGAAAAGTATATTTCCATTACCATAGATCACAGTCCTTTCCTGTGTCAGCAGCTCCTTGGTTACGGTTACGGTCGATGTTGTATCCTTAATATATTCTATAACAGAAAAACACAAACCAGAGGGCAGAATTTTGCCCTTTAGATCCCAGAAAAATTTCTGAATGCAGAAGAAGTGGTTGAGTATCCCAGGCAGAAAGTCACCTGATATACATTAAGCCTCAGACAATTCCTGTTTCCCATGACCCAGATGCCTGCCGCCTGTCCATGAATGGATCCTCGTGCTAGTGAGTAACTACCCACTCCAGCATCAGCAGCCCGCCCACAGAGACTGGCAGGAGCTCTGTGAATGTGAGGTCCCTCCAATATTACTGTGCTTAGCATGCCCGGTGACCCTGGTGTGCACATGGAAGAGTTGGAGAGAGCATCCTTACAGCCGTGGACTGACCTTGATTGAGATTTTTAAAGAACAACCTAGAAACACACTATTGCAATATTCCTCCAGTTAAGAAGCAACTATTTCTAGGAAAGCTCAGTTGTTCATTTTTGAAGGTCACCAGGTGGGAATTAGTTAGAAATCTCTGCTGAGTGGATCGTCCCCACCCCATCAGCTCCTCTTTCCGGTTTGATGACCTTCCAGCCTCCTTAAGCTGGTGACTATACAGACCTGGGTCCTCTAGACTGCCTAATGGCAACAGTAAAGATATAGTGACCCTATGGATAGAAGATCTGGCAGGGAAAATGTTTCATGACAACATTGATGTGAAGATGATGGGATCGTACATACCCAGGACTGCAACGTAAGTTGTCCCATTACATACAAAGCGTATCACCACGACGGCGTCTAACTTATAAAGAACTTTAATTTCTGTTGCTGTGCCATAAGAGAGAGAGAAAAGACACATGTGACCAGTGCTGCCTTAAGTTAGTGTCAGAGTTACTGTGGAAGATGGAGTGTGTTAACAATGCCCCATCCTGAATGGAGGTGTGACTCACTGCACAGGTGGGCTGAAGACTGGGGTTGTTACACAGCAAGGACCGCAGGAAGACTATCTTATTCCCACCTTTTCACACAGCTGACCTGACACCCTGAGATTCTAGCCATATATATATATATATATATATATATATATATATATCCCTTAGGGCATGTAACATTCGGAATGGTGTTTAGAGCGATTGTGAAGAAGTTAAGAGTATAAACCTTACCCAACCTCCACGTGGCTTTAGACAGACGCTGTCTTTAGGCTTGACCCCAGGTTGATGTCCTTGGATTGAAGTTCACCCACAGTGTGTTGGATGCAGTATAATGGGTTAAGATTGTTTTTAAAAACGGAATGTGCTGATGTCCAGACCCAGGATAGGCCCTTGAGCGGTCAGGTCGTAAGGCTGTGGTAGATGATCTGAGAGAACCGTGTGAAACTCAGTTCTGCACGTGTCATTCTTGTTGAGGGAGTGTGCTCAGTCCCTCAGTCACGTCTGAGTCTCTGTGACCCCATGGACTGTCGCCCACCAGGCTCCTCTGAGTCTTTGAGGGACTGTTATTTGAGGGTCCTCCAAGTCGTGTGTTTGAGAGAAAAAGGGCATGCCTTAGAAATCTTAGCGGCATGAGCCAAGTCACCCCTCTGACTGTTAGTAAGAGTAGCATTCAGGTGTGTGTGTGTTCCTGGAAGGAAGATGCGCCAAGATTTCCCCACAAACAAACTGATCTGTGAAACACTCATACATAGGCTCAACTTCATAACTGCCCTCACCATTGGCTGTTTCCGGGAGGTGTACTCTTTTCCATTTTCCATCCAACCTTAAAAACAAAATAGTTTCAAGGCGGTGATTAAAGAATGAAAGCATTTTGCACACAAGTAGGATTTTCGTGCCTGTGAGCAAGGTGGTGTTCAGAAGAGATATGATTTCTAAGGTCAAGTGACTTTTGAGGGACAAGGACGACTTGTCTACACAGTGCATCTGATCAGGCGTTTGAAAGATCACCTGCAAATAGAGGGCTAGTCATGCTGAAGACAAATATGCATGGATGCATCTAGAGTTTAGGGGAAATTTTAAGAAATACTCAGGTTTGGGACTTCCCTGGTGGTCCAGTGGGTAAGGACACTCCCTTGCAGTGCAGGGGGCGCTGATTCAATCCCTGGCCTGGGGAGACCCCACATACCACGGTGCGACTGGACCGATGTGTCCATTTACCGAGCTGGAGCTCTGGAGCGCATGCGCCCAGAGCCGGTGCTCTGCAGCGAGAGAGGCCACTGTGATGGGAGGCCCACACGGGTCAAAGAACAAAGATGGATGAAGATAAGTGGATAAAAAATCAATGAAAAGAGGCTAAAGTTAAAAAAAAAAAAGAACAACTTAGAGACATGTTTGATGTTATCCAAAACACACTCTGTTTCCATGACCACACTGTGAGAGGGTTAAACCTGAGAAACATGTGTGTGTATGCTTACACCACGACACACAGGTCCCACAGACACACATAGAAGCACACAGAGGGACGCAAGTCTTTTCCCGCTGCCCTGCCACCCTTTGCTTTTTGAATGGAAGCCAGTGGAACTCCTGGGACCCCTCCCCCAAGCAGAGGCTCCAGGACATTTCCAGGAGGCTCCCAGGGTAACTGTCGTCCCCCAGGTCAGAGACGCTGCTCAGCCCCTGACATCAGGCTGTCATGCCAGCCGCCTCTCCAGAGAGATCCCTGCCGAAGATGGGGAAGCCATGCCCTCCCTCAGCCTCAGGGGTTTGCCTGTGTTTATCTTCTGGGGGATTTGTACTTACTTGACACACAAATCGAGCTTTGTTATGCCACTGTCTGTGTCATATACAAGTTGACACAGGCAAAACGTGCATGGCTCTATCTCCTCTTCCTTAACCGAGGCAACAAACACGACTCACCATGCTCCTGCAACCTGAGCAGAAATACCATTAGAAGTTTATTGTCATTTCGGTGAGCATCATCCGCGATTTCCCCATTTCAAGGTCAGTGATTAAAGAATGAAAGCATTTTGACGTGGACCTGTGAGCAAGGTGGTGTTCAGAAGAGATATGATTTCTAAGGTCAAGTGACTTTTGAGGGACAAGGACGACTTGTCTACACAGTGCATCTGATCAGGCGTTTGAAAGATCACCTGCAAATAGAGGGCTAGTCATGCTGAAGACAAATATGCATGGATGCATCTAGAGTTTAGGGGAAATTTTAAGAAATACTCAGGTTTGGGACTTCCCTGGTGGTCCAGTGGGTAAGGACACTCCCTTGCAGTGCAGGGGGCTCTGATTCAATCCCTGGCCTGGGGAGACCCCATATACCACGGTGCGACTGGACCGATGTGTCCATTTACCGAGCTGGAGCTCTGGAGCGCATGCGCCCAGAGCCGGTGCTCTGCAGCGAGAGAGGCCACTGTGATGGGAGGCCCACACGGGTCAAAGAACAAAGATGGATGAAGATAAGTGGATAAAAAATCAATGAAAAGAGGCTAAAGTTAAAAAAAAAAAAGAACAACTTAGAGACATGTTTGATGTTATCCAAAACACACTCTGTTTCCATGACCACACTGTGAGAGGGTTAAACCTGAGAAACATGTGTGTGTATGCTTACACCACGACACACAGGTCCCACAGACACACATAGAAGCACACAGAGGGACGCAAGTCTTTTCCCGCTGCCCTGCCACCCTTTGCTTTTTGAATGGAAGCCAGTGGAACTCCTGGGACCCCTCCACCAAGCAGAGGCTCCAGGACTTTTCCCAGGAGGCTCCCAGGGTAACTGTCGTCCCCCAGGTCAGAGACGCTGCTCAGCCCCTGACATCAGGCTGTCATGCCAGCCGCCTCTCCAGAGAGATCCCTGCCGAAGATGGGGAAGCCACGCCCTCCCTCAGCCTCAGGGGTTTGCCTGTGTTTATCTTCTGGGGGATTTGTACTTACTTGACACACAAATCGAGCTTTGTTATGCCACTGTCTGTGTCATATACAAGTTGACACAGGCAAAACGTGCATGGCTCTATCTCCTCTTCCTTAACCGAGGCAACAAACACGACTCACCATGCTCCTGCAACCTGAGCAGAAATACCATTAGAAGTTTATTGTCATTTCGGTGAGCATCATCCGCGATTTCCCCATCCCTTGGGCCAGTCAATGCATGTTGTCTAACTTGACTGAAGAAAGTGACATTCACACAATCATGTACAACTGACATCAGAGTAGACGGAGGCCAATGGGACATTTCTGAGAGGGCTTGAGCCCACTTGTCAGATGCGAGACCTCCAGCATATGTTGGGTTGACTGTCTCTGTTCTGAGAGCCATAAAAAAAGCACATGAACCATGAAGTAGAGAAACCACACAGAGCAGCACAGACCCCGTGAACTGAGCTGTCTTGTTTGGGGGAGATGACTCAGGTGTTGGATCCACATAACAAACCACAATCAACAGACACACACGTACATACAAAGAGAGACAGGGCCTCTTCCCAGATCAGACCATCCCTGGTACCTCTGAGGCCGCGTCCTGAGCCTCCACAACTTCTTGGGCAGCACAGACCACACCCAGGAGAAGAGTCAGGAACAGAGCCCTCATCTTGGGGCCCTCGGGGTCCTTCTTCTGTCGAGGTGGGAGGTGTCCCGGTAGTTGGAGAGGAGGGGAATTGGGCTCATGTTTATAAGATCCTCATGTTGTTGTGATGTGTCATGAGTCGGTGGTTGTCCCTCCTACAAAAAGATCACACAGACGTCATCTTCTACATCCTGCTTATTAGGGATGAACTTTTGTGACATTTGTCCGTTATAATAAGGAGGATAGTTTTAGGAGAAGGCTGAGTGTATCTGACATTTTAGGAGAACCCAGGAAATGGAACTCCTGGGACCCCTCCCCAAGCAGAGGCTCCAGGACATTTCAGGAGGCCCCGGTCCCCAGGTCAGAGACGCTGCTCAGCCCCTGACATCAGGCTGTCATGCCAGACGCCTCTCCAGAGAGATCCCTGCCGAAGATGGGGAAGCCACGCCCTCCCTCAGCCTCAGGGGTTTGCCTGTGTTTATCTTCTGGGGGATTTGTACTTACTTGACACACAAATCGAGCTTTGTTATGCCACTGTCTGTGTCATATACAAGTTGACACAGGCAAAACGTGCATGGCTCTATCTCCTCTTCCTTAACCGAGGCAACAAACACGACTCACCATGCTCCTGCAACCTGAGCAGAAATACCATTAGAAGTTTATTGTCATTTCGGTGAGCATCATCCGCGATTTCCCCATCCCTTGGGCCAGTCAATGCATGTTGTCTAACTTGACTGAAGAAAGTGACATTCACACAATCATGTACAACTGACATCAGAGTAGACGGAGGCCAATGGGACATTTCTGAGAGGGCTTGAGCCCACTTGTCAGATGCGAGACCTCCAGCATATGTTGGGTTGACTGTCTCTGTTCTGAGAGCCATAAAAAAAGCACATGAACCATGAAGTAGAGAAACCACACAGAGCAGCACAGACCCCGTGAACTGAGCTGTCTTGTTTGGGGGAGATGACTCAGGTGTTGGATCCACATAAGAAACCACAATCAACAGACACACACGTACATACAAAGAGAGACAGGGCCTCTTCCCAGATCAGACCATCCCTGGTACCTCTGAGGCCGCGTCCTGAGTCTCCACAACTTCTTGGGCAGCACAGACCACACCCAGGAGAAGAGTCAGGAACAGAGCCCTCATCTTGGGGCCCTTGGGGTCCTTCTTCTGTCGAGGTGGGAGGTGTCCCGGTAGTTGGAGAGGAGGGGAATTGGGCTCATGTTTATAAGATCCTCATGTTGTTGTGATGTGTCATGAGTCGGTGGTTGTCCCTCCTACAAAAAGATCACACAGACGTCATCTTCTACATCCTGCTTATTAGGGATGAACTTTTGTGACATTTGTCCGTTATAATAAGGAGGATAGTTTTAGGAGAAGGCTGAGTGTATCTGGACATTGAGTCTTTAGAGGGACTGAGAAGTCATAACATATCCTACATTTAAAGTCAGGAATATGTATATACCTTTATGTCTTGAGATCCAAAATAGGATTAGCTGTCCAGGATACACATCCGCCCACTCCTATGTTGTTTCCTTAATATTGAAGAGAATGTTTAAAATGTACTGTCTAACGTGCATTGAGTTGTGCTTTCCCATAGATACATGAATTCCCAAGAGACCCCCTCCCCCCACCCTCCTATATTGTTTCCTTCGTATTGAGAGGGTTTAACATTTATCTTCTAAAATATACTTGAGTTGTGGTTTCCCATATTCAGTGAGTTCCTAAGAAACCTCCCCACACACACCTGTACTGTATCCTTCGTATTGAGGAGAAGGTTTCACGAGTGTTGTTTAAAAGGTGCATGGAGCTGTGGTTTCCCATAGTCAAATGATTTCCCGAGAGACCATTGGAAAGCCTCATTGTCCTCTGGGGCGAGGCATCTCGCAGCATGCCGTGTTCAGCCCATCCTCCTGCCCTGCAAAGGGCTCTGTCCTCCTCAGAACCAAGAGGAGCTCTGTCCACGTGTTCCTCTACACCTCATCTCAGGAACCCGTGTCCGCCGTCCATTTCCTTCCGTCCTTTTCCAGACCCGCTTTGCCATCTTGCCTGTGATGTGTCAGGTACTCATTGACTCAGTTGTTTCCTCAGCCGAGAGGAAAGCAGCACAGTAGTTCTTATCATTTCTAGAATGTTGAAGGAAAAAATCCCCATAGCCTAACTCTGTCTAGTTAAGACCAAGGTCACTCAAACTGGCCAATTTTTGTTCATTCTATTTTCTTTCAACAAGGGATCTTTGTTCCCCAACCAGGGATTGAACCCTGCCCCCTAGAGTGCTCGCACAGAGTCTGAACCCCTGGACCAGGGTCATTCTGGTTGAGGCAGTTCTGAGCAGGGTTGGGGTCCCCGCTGACGCCCCTTCTGCCCCCAACATCACCCTTCTCTCTCTCATTATGCCCCACCAATATCCCCAGGTTTTCCTTTGGAGTCCTCCTAGCATATGTTCCTGGCAATGTGTCCCAGGACCACCCCATGTGAGGAAGACTTCTAATGGTCAGTTATGGAATGGGAGAGTAAACCCAGTTACTCTTAGAGATGACAGCCATCCTGTTATTTCGTAGCTAAAGGAAGCCACATGACCTTCAGTCCCGACTCTCTCTCATCATTGTGGATAAAAGTGTAGGCAAGACATAGATAAATAAATACAGAGCCATCTGGCTTCCCTGGTGGTCCAGTGGGTAAAGGGTCCGCCTTGCAGTGCAAGGGACACCAGTTCAATCCCTGGCCCAGGAGGATCCCACCTGCCTCGGAACAGCTGGACCAGTGTATCCAATGACGAGTCAGTGCTGTGGAGCGCATGCGCCCAGAGCTGGCGGTCTTCAGTGAGAGAGGCTATTGCAATGGGCGGTCCACACAGGCCAGGGAGTAAAGATGAATGAAAACAAATAAATAAAAAAAACAGTAAAAGAGGCCAAAAAAAAAAAAGGAAAAACTCTTGAGTATTCAGGTAAGCCATACGTAGTCCATCTTCCTGGAATCTCCTTTGTAAACTTGTGTAGGTTTCTCTAACTAGAAGGACTCTTTCTCCCACTTCATTAATTTTGTTTTACTTTGCTCTTTTCTCCGTGACTGTTGTCTGTGTATCTTAAATAGTATAGTGTCCAATTGTACGTGGGAGCTTTTGATGTTGGACACCAAAAAATGCTTGGTTCCCTCACGGATTCCTGCCCAAGCGTCAAGGTACTTATGATCTAAGTTGAGAGAAGAGTAAAAACCTACATGCTCCCATTTTGAGATCTGACCATGTTGACCTTCACTTCACAGTGCCTCTCAACTGGGACCGGGCTCAGTGGCCCCCACGAAAGTCGTCATTGTTTACGGTTTATGTCATTGTTTATGGAGCCTGTTTAGCGTTGAACCTGGAACCTACCTCTCTAACAGGCTCTCCAGGAGAGCTCATTGCATCTGGTCCAGATGACATTTTTCAGCAGCAGAGTCCTCCCTAGACTCTTTCTCCAGGATCCTCCTGGACATGTCTCTGTCCTTAACCAGTAGCTTTGGTTTGACCAGAACTGGGAGGTTTTTTTCCCAAGACTGCTTTTAGGGTGTTGCTCCTCAAGCTGGGGCCTCTGTGGCTCCCAGGAGAGACACTAGCCATATATGGTGACATTTCTGTGTGTTATAATATGGGAGGTGGGGGGAGGTGACAGCTTCCATCTGGTTTTTGGAAAGCGAACAGTCTTCCATGAAGCCCAGAGTGCAGAGGCCGGCCAGCACCTCAGAGTGAGAGGTGTCCAGTCGTGTGTCCATCATGGACAGGTTTCCCTGCTTCATAGGACTTACCCTGCTGCTCTGAACCCAGAATGAAGCCTCATTCCATCTGGGAACCGGCAGACTTCCTACCTCCTGTACTCTTGCTACCTGATCATCTTTGTTCTTTCTGTGAGCAGTCTTCATGTACTAGTGAGTGATTTCCACATCATCGTCCTGGAGTTTGGTGTTGCTGAGGCCCTAGTGCGAGAGCTGATGAATGAATGAGTCAGGGTGTTTCCAGGGGGTCTTGTTTCTCTGTGGGCAAAATTAGGCAACTGTGTGTATAAAAGTGGGATTTCTTGGTGAAAACAAAGACGATAGGTCTTGTGAAGGGTCTGGAATCCAGAGTGAAGCTTATTCCTTCACAGGCATGGGCTACTTCAGGGGAAGGGCTCCTGGTCAACACCGTCTAGGAGAGCAGGAGAGAAGGTCTAGACTGTTGTCTGTGTATCTAAAAACCAAAAGCTTTTGATGTTGGACACCGAAAAATGCTTGGTTCCCTCACGGATTCCTGCCCAAGCGTCAAGGTACTTATGATCTAAGTTGAGAGAAGAGTAAAAACCTACATGCTCCCATTTTGAGATCTGACCATGTTGACCTTCACTTCACAGTGCCTCTCAACTGGGACCGGGCTCAGTGGCCCCCACGAAAGTCGTCATTGTTTACGGTTTATGTCATTGTTTATGGAGCCTGTTTAGCGTTGAACCTGGAACCTACCTCTCTAACAGGCTCTCCAGGAGAGCTCATTGCATCTGGTCCAGATGACATTTTTCAGCAGCAGAGTCCTCCCTAGACTCTTTCTCCAGGATCCTCCTGGACATGTCTCTGTCCTTAACCAGTAGCTTTGGTTTGACCAGAACTGGGAGGTTTTTTTCCCAAGACTGCTTTTAGGGTGTTGCTCCTCAAGCTGGGGCCTCTGTGGCTCCCAGGAGAGACACTAGCCATATATGGTGACATTTCTGTGTGTTATAATATGGGAGGTGGGGGGAGGTGACAGCTTCCATCTGGTTTTTGGAAAGCGAACAGTCTTCCATGAAGCCCAGAGTGCAGAGGCCAGCACCTCAGAGTGAGAGGTGTCCAGTCGTGTGTCCATCATGGACAGGTTTCCCTGCTTCATAGGACTTACCCTGCTGCTCTGAACCCAGAATGAAGCCTCATTCCATCTGGGAACCGGCAGACTTCCTACCTCCTGTACTCTTGCTACCTGATCATCTTTGTTCTTTCTGTGAGCAGTCTTCATGTACTAGTGAGTGATTTCCACATCATCGTCCTGGAGTTTGGTGTTGCTGAGGCCCTAGTGCGAGAGCTGATGAATGAATGAGTCAGGGTGTTTCCAGGGGGTCTTGTTTCTCTGTGGGCAAAATTAGGCAACTGTGTGTATAAAAGTGGGATTTCTTGGTGAAAACAAAGACGATAGGTCTTGTGAAGGGTCTGGAATCCAGAGTGAAGCTTATTCCTTCACAGGCATGGGCTACTTCAGGGGAAGGGCTCCTGGTCAACACCGTCTAGGAGAGCAGGAGAGAAGGTCTAGACTGTCAGTGGTCACTGGCCCAGGTGTGTTTAGAAATGACCAGCACCTCAGTTCTGCCACTGTGGGTCGTGAGACCTGTGACGTCAAGATCTGTGATGTCAAGGGAAGACCCTCATCAAGGTTCAGTTAGACAAGCAGGACTGGGCAAGAAGGAAGATGTGAACAGTGTTTCCTAGGGAGTCCCCACTAGGAACAGAGTAGCCCCAAGTAGAGACTCCTGTCTGGTAGTGACCCAGGGTCTCCATTTCAGCACAGCTTCCAAGAGTCCATTAGGCCAAGTCAGGAAAGATGTATCCTTTTTGTACTCAATGTCAGGGAAACATTTTGAGGTGCATTCATCCCAAGTAAAGGCAAGATCAACACTCAGTTTGAGTAGAGGAGGTGACCTCTGGGCTTTATCCCAAGAGTTCCTGCTGGATAACTGTAACCACTCTGATCTTGCTTTGAGTGTGACTTTGCATTGAGGGTCTCTGGAAGCGCTCCAGGTGGAGAGGAGAGGAGGGATGTGGAAAGAAAGAAAAGTGACATATCCTTGACCTTCTGATGCTTGTAGCATCTTTTAGGCTTGCAGATGGATGTAGGCTGGAGGAAATTTCCTACAAATGTCAGAGAGGACGGGTTCCACAAAGACTCCATTGTGTGTCTCCATGGTCCACCTTTTTTGTCAGGTTCCTGAACTGGTGTTTATCTGCAGATGTCTGTTTTCATTTCATCACATGCATGTGTTTTTAAATCATGCACCTTTATTTTCTCTGTGGTATTGTAGTTATTCAAACCGTGTGAATATTTAGAAGTGGTGGAATGAGAGTAAAGAAAAGTCAAAAGTTAGAGCGTGTATGGGGTCCTGTTTTGGGACGAGGGACTGTTTCCATAGAGAAGGCTTTGAGTGATGCTCTGAAGATGGTTGGAGGAGACAGTTAAGTGTGAATCTGTGAGAAGAACCATCTGACTCAAAACCATAAAATACACATGTGTTTTGACTGGTAGCCTTGGATCATTGTGTCTATCAAAAGTGTGCAAATATGTTCACTATGCTTTTCATGATTGTATTTTATGCGGGCTGTATTTAAACTCCTTATTGAGTTTTTCCAGTTTTCCTTGTTTTATATTCTGCTTTTTTGCCTCTGAGGCATGTGGGATCTTAGATCCCTTTCCAGGGAGTGGACCCGGGCCCATACTTTGGGAGACCATGTCATCACTGCTTGGTTACCAGGCAAGTCCCCCAAAGGGCATTCACTTTGACAAGGCATTCCCTGCTAGGAAATTATGAACGAATTTATACACATCAAAACCATAATACAGGGTTTTCCTGGTGGTCCAGTGGGTAAGGACATCACCTTGCAGGGCAAGGGGCGCTGGTTCGATCCCTGGCCTGGGAAGATCCCACGTGCCATGGAGCAGCTGGACCCATGTGTCCAATGACTGAGCCGGAGCTCTGGAGCGCATGTGCCCACAGCCGGTGCTCTGCAGCGAGAGAGGCCACTGTGATGGGAGGCCCACACGAACCAGAGAATAAAGATGGAAATAAATGACAGACCAATAGAAGTGGCAAAAAAAAAACAAACAAACAATATTGATTGTCGTGTTGAACCCTTTAGAAGTGCATTTAGTCATCTTTTAGGCTTGCAGATGGATGTAGGCTGGAGGAAATTTCCTACAAATGTCAGAGAGGACGGGTTCCACAAAGACTCCATTGTGTGTCTCCATGGTCCACCTTTTTTGTCAGGTTCCTGAACTGGTGTTTATCTGCAGATGTCTGTTTTCATTTCATCACATGCATGTGTTTTTAAATCATGCACCTTTATTTTCTCTGTGGTATTGTAGTTATTCAAACCGTGTGAATATTTAGAAGTGGTGGAATGAGAGTAAAGAAAAGTCAAAAGTTAGAGCGTGTATGGGGTCCTGTTTTGGGACGAGGGACTGTTTCCATAGAGAAGGCTTTGAGTGATGCTCTGAAGATGGTTGGAGGAGACAGTTAAGTGTGAATCTGTGAGAAGAACCATCTGACTCAAAACCATAAAATACACATGTGTTTTGACTGGTAGCCTTGGATCATTGTGTCTATCAAAAGTGTGCAAATATGTTCACTATGCTTTTCATGATTGTATTTTATGCGGGCTGTATTTAAACTCCTTATTGAGTTTTTTCCAGTTTTCCTTGTTTTATATTCTGCTTTTTTGCCTCTGAGGCATGTGGGATCTTAGATCCCTTTCCAGGGAGTGGACCCGGGCCCATACTTTGGGAGACCATGTCATCACTGCTTGGTTACCAGGCAAGTCCCCCAAAGGGCATTCACTTTGACAAGGCATTCCCTGCTAGGAAATTATGAACGAATTTATACACATCAAAACCATAATACAGGGTTTTCCTGGTGGTCCAGTGGGTAAGGACATCACCTTGCAGGGCAAGGGGCGCTGGTTCGATCCCTGGCCTGGGAAGATCCCACGTGCCATGGAGCAGCTGGACCCATGTGTCCAATGACTGAGCCGGAGCTCTGGAGCGCATGTGCCCACAGCCGGTGCTCTGCAGCGAGAGAGGCCACTGTGATGGGAGGCCCACACGAACCAGAGAATAAAGATGGAAATAAATGACAGACCAATAGAAGTGGCAAAAAAAAAACAAACAAACAATATTGATTGTCGTGTTGAACCCTTTAGAAGTGCATTTAGTCATCTGGTCATCATTACACATTCATCGTGGAAAGTGTGAGAAATTGGGTTGATGAATTAGATCTTTTTGAATCAACACAATCTATACATTGATTGGTATTAGAAAGTAAATACTATTCTTGTATTCTGTTTCTCGTATATGTGTACAACAGAGACTGTTGTCCAGTCTGTTGGCATGTTTTATGTGTTACTCAGAAAGCATGCATATAGATACACAGAGTCATGAACATGTTGTTACAGTGAAGTTACTGCGCATTGTTGTGTTGCTTTCTTCCTACAGCACTGTAGCTCAGCTATACACAGACATAGTCAGCTCTTGGCTGGGTTTCCTTCCCATTTAACTTACCACAGAGGACGGAGTGGAGATCCCTGTGCTGTTCAGTATGTCTTTATTAGTTATCTCTGTTATACATAGTATCAGTAATAGGAAAAGAAAGACAGGCGAGAGGGAAAGAGGGGGAGGAAGGAGTGAGGGAGGAAAGGAAAGATAGAGGGAAGGGAGGAAAGATAGAGGAAAGGAGGGAAAGATGAAGGGAAGAAGGAGAATGGGGCTACAGAGGATGAGATGGTTGGATGGGCTCACACACTCAATGGACATGAGTTTGAGCACATTCCGGGAGTCGGTGAAGGACAGGGGAGCCTTGTGGGCTGCCATCCATGGGTTCACACAGAATTGGACAGAATTCATGAGTGAACAACAACCTCAGCATCCATAGGGAATGTGTGCTGATCCAAGCCTCCCGTTCTGTTGCACCCTCCCTCTCTGTGCTGGTGTCCCTGTGTGTCCTCATTGTGTCTGGGTCTCAGTTTCTGCCTTAGAGCTCGATGCATCAGTGCAGCCTTGGTCGAATCCGCATACCTGTGTTCATCTACAATGCTTGTGTTTCTCTTTCTGCCTTACTTCACTCCTCTGATTATCGGTCCTTGCCCCCACATCCCTGAAAATGACCAAGGAGTATTCCATTGTTTATATATGCTGTGCTTCTTCCTTGGAAATCCCATGAACAGAGGAGCCTGGTGGGCTACAGTTCGTAGGATCCAAAGAGTTGGACAGGAGTTAGCGACCTTGCCCTCTGAAGGTTAGTCCTTTTTGTCACTGTCTCTGGGACACCTCTGTGTCCTTTCTAGTCACTCTTCATTTGAGCTCTGTTCAAGGAAACACCTATTCATTTAAAGGCATATGTTCCTGGATAGTTACATGTAATGTGCATATTCGTGGCTTTCTAAATAGAGGGCTTTCTGTGCAGGCACACATAAGTTGAATGCATGTTAAACCAATTTATTGAATCCCGTAGAAATCAAACCCAGCAAGCAGGACATGTTGAGCAACCAGGAGAGACGCGATGGGAAAGGGAGGGTGACAGAGAAGAGAGAAGGAGCCTGTGAATCTGGAACCTGGAAAGTGGTCTTCCTGTTGTTGATGTTGATGCCATGGGGAAGAGGAGGTGTCTGGTCTTAGCTAGCTGTGACTGCTGGAATAAAACACAAACAGAGGTTTAGTCGAGTCCACGGTGTTCCAGCTGACAGGGGTGAGCCTCGGGCAGTAGGAGGTCCAGGATCCAGGAGCTGGAAGTGGATCCAGGGGACAGGATCCTGGAGGACCTCTATGTGATGTTGGGATTGTTGTAGAACTTTGCCCAGGACCTCCTTATGGGGAACTTTCCCTCTTGAGATGGATTCTAGGAGGCATGGTTTTGGATTCATCCTCAAGGGGATGATTGATCCAACGATGGTTTGCAGCATCTGTGTTTGGAGTAAGATCCTCTACTTTCACCAGTGTTATCTTTTTCATTTTCAGATATCAGGTTTTAGTTTTTGTTTCATATGGGAGTGTAGTGGATTAGCGGTCTTGTATTAGGTTCAGGAGCACAGCACGTGGGATTGTTTATACATACACGTAGTAAGAGTCATTGTTGTGCAGAGTCTTTCCCCTGTTAGGTTTAGACTGAATGAGGTGTGGAGCTCCCTGTCCTGAGTAGGATGACCTCGTCTGTCCATCATGTGCATCACTGTTTACACCTCCAAACCTGAACTCCCAGTCCTTCTCTTCCCCAGCCTCTTGTCCCTGACAACCACACCTCTGTTCTCTTTGTGTACAGATCTGTTTCTGTTCTGTGCATAAATCCCTTTGTTTTAAATTTCAGATTCCACATAGAGCTGATGCCATGTGATATTTCTCTTTATCCTTCTGACTCTCTTCACTTAGTGTGATCTTGTCTAGTGGCACCTGTGCTTTTGCAAATGGCATCATTTCTTTTTAGGGATAGGTAATATTCCATTGAAAAATTGCAGTACATCTTTCTTATCATACGCCCCTGAAGCTAAAGCTTTTCTTTGCTGTTTTTCTTTAATTCTTTTTTTTTTCCTCAACAGGAATGTACCCCCCCGCCGCTTTGGCCTAGGTTAATGTCATTTTCAGAGAGCTCTGAGGTGTAATGCACACCGTTTAAAGATCTCATTTTAGGAAAATCTCCTTGTGAAGGGGAGTATACTTCAAATGCATGTTGCAGACCATGTGGTTGGAAGAACTTCACCGGTTCTGTGAGATCCTGTGAGATTATATCCTGGTCTTGGAGGAAAGGTGAGCTCTCTCTAATCCCGGTTCTCCTGGATGAGGGCTCTGTGTGGACAGCCATGAGGTCAGGACTAACAGCAAACACATACTGTTTCCACTACCTTGAGGTGCTACCTGCTTTTCTCGGATGATTCTGGTCTGCGAGAGGACTCTGGGAGAAGGCTTGCTCACCAGAGCTGCTCAGTTTGTATCAGGAGTGGGCAATTTATTATGGCTCAACAGAAGAGAAATGCCTGAACATTAACAAAGTTCTCTACTGGTAGAATGTGTAAGTGGGCCCAACACATGTTGACCAATGAAATTTAGGGCAAGGTATGTTGTGCAGAGTCTTTCACCTGTTAGGTTTGGGAAAACGGTCTTGTATTAGGTTCAGGAGCACAGCACATGGGATTGTTTATACATACATGTAGTAAGAGTCATTGTTGTGCAGAGTCTTTCCCCTGTTAGGTTTAGACTGAATGAGGTGTGGAGCTCCCTGTCCTGAGTAGGATGACCTCGTCTGTCCATCATGTGCATCACTGTTTACACCTCCAAACCTGAACTCCCAGTCCTTCTCTTCCCCAGCCTCTTGTCCCTGACAACCACACCTCTGTTCTCTTTGTGTACAGATCTGTTTCTGTTCTGTGCATAAATCCCTTTGTTTTAAATTTCAGATTCCACATAGAGCTGATGCCATGTGATATTTCTCTTTATCCTTCTGACTCTCTTCACTTAGTGTGATCTTGTCTAGTGGCACCCGTGCTTTTGCAAATGGCATCATTTCTTCTTAGAGATAGGTAATATTCCATTGAAAATTTGCAGTACATCTTTCTTATCATACTCCCCTGAAGCTAAAGCTTTTCTTTGCTGTTTTTCTTTAATTCTTTTTTTTTTCCTCAACAGGAATGTACCCCCCCGCCGCTTTGGCCTAGGTTAATGTCATTTTCAGAGAGCTCTGAGGTGTAATGCACACCGTTTAAAGATCTCATTTTAGGAAAATCTCCTTGTGAAGGGGAGTATACTTCAAATGCATGTTGCAGACCATGTGGTTGGAAGAACTTCACCGGTTCTGTGAGATCCTGTGAGATTATATCCTGGTCTTGGAGGAAAGGTGAGCTCTCTCTAATCCCGGTTCTCCTGGATGAGGGCTCTGTGTGGACAGCCATGAGGTCAGGACTAACAGCAAACACATACTGTTTCCACTACCTTGAGGTGCTACCTGCTTTTCTCGGATGATTCTGGTCTGCGAGAGGACTCTGGGAGAAGGCTTGCTCACCAGAGCTGCTCAGTTTGTATCAGGAGTGGGCAATTTATTATGGCTCAACAGAAGAGAAATGCCTGAACATTAACAAAGTTCTCTACTGGTAGAATGTGTAAGTGGGCCCAACACATGTTGACCAATGAAATTTGGCAGGTGTGAAATCGCCTTGAGTCCCTAGGGATTAATTTACTGGAACAATCTTAGTAGCAAACTATGTTCACTTACCCACAGACTTGATGAAATCACAGGGAGCACAGTAATCTGGAGAAAGAACAAGAGGACAGAAAAAAAAGATTCAGAGATTACTATCCTTCCCTGGGATTTGAATGCCTTTTTTTTTTTTAAGATCTCATATAAAAGATTCCTTATGGAGAGACAAGTTTTTACTGAATTGATTTGATTCATCATAGGACATTTACATATTGGGTGAATGATATATGTAGGGGAAAGTATAATTCCATTACCTTTGAACTCAGTCCCTTCGTTTGCCAGCCACTCCAGTACTACAACATAAGTTGTCTCAGCATACCCAAAACGTATCACCAGGACGGTGTCTGTCTCATGAAGAAATGTAATTTCTATTATGTTCACAGCTGTGAGAGAGAAAAAAGATACATGTGCACAACACTGGTTTCACTTATTAATTTACTGTGGCACATTGAGGGTGTTGGCAAGGGTCCACCCTGTGTGGAGGTGTGGCTCACTCCATGGGAGGGCTGCATTTCTTTAGTCATTATGACTGCAGGGAGAGCAGGCAAGGCTGTCTTATTTTGACCTTTTCATATGGGTGGCCTGATACTCTTAGATTATGGTCTCATCCATATTTCGTAGACCATGTAAGATTCAGAATCTCATTGAGGGCCATTGCAAAGAAGTTAGAGGTTTAAATATGAGGCAGCACTCCCTGCTCTCTGAACAGAATCTGCCTTTATGGCTGCCCTCAGGCAGGGAATCTCCTTGGACTTGGAGGAAAGGTGAGCTCTCTCTAATCCCGGTTCTCCTGGATGAGGGCTCTGTGTGGACAGCCATGAGGTCAGGACTAACAGCAAACACATACTGTTTCCACTACCTTGAGGTGCTACCTGCTTTTCTCGGATGATTCTGGTCTGCGAGAGGACTCTGGGAGAAGGCTTGCTCACCAGAGCTGCTCAGTTTGTATCAGGAGTGGGCAATTTATTATGGCTCAACAGAAGAGAAATGCCTGAACATTAACAAAGTTCTCTACTGGTAGAATGTGTAAGTGGGCCCAACACATGTTGACCAATGAAATTTGGCAGGTGTGAAATCGCCTTGAGTCCCTAGGGATTAATTTACTGGAACAATCTTAGTAGCAAACTATGTTCACTTACCCACAGACTTGATGAAATCACAGGGAGCACAGTAATCTGGAGAAAGAACAAGAGGACAGAAAAAAAAGATTCAGAGATTACTATCCTTCCCTGGGATTTGAATGCCTTTTTTTTTTTTAAGATCTCATATAAAAGATTCCTTATGGAGAGACAAGTTTTTACTGAATTGATTTGATTCATCATAGGACATTTACATATTGGGTGAATGATATATGTAGGGGAAAGTATAATTCCATTACCTTTGAACTCAGTCCCTTCGTTTGCCAGCCACTCCAGTACTACAACATAAGTTGTCTCAGCATACCCAAAACGTATCACCAGGACGGTGTCTGTCTCATGAAGAAATGTAATTTCTATTATGTTCACAGCTGTGAGAGAGAAAAAAGATACATGTGCACAACACTGGTTTCACTTATTAATTTACTGTGGGACATTGAGGGTGTTGGCAAGGGTCCACCCTGTGTGGAGGTGTGGCTCACTCCATGGGAGGGCTGCATTTCTTTAGTCATTATGACTGCAGGGAGAGCAGGCAAGGCTGTCTTATTTTGACCTTTTCATATGGGTGACCTGATACTCTTAGATTATGGTCTCATCCATATTTCGTAGACCATGTAAGATTCAGAATCTCATTGAGGGCCATTGCAAAGAAGTTAGAGGTTTAAATATGAGGCAGCACTCCCTGCTCTCTGAACAGAATCTGCCTTTATGGCTGCCCTCAGGCAGGGGAATCTCCTTGGATGTGAGTTCATCCTCTGTATTTTCGATGGAATGAGATGTTTTTGGTTTTGTTTTTGGCCATTTCTATTTGTCTTTCATTTATTTATTTTCATCCATCTTTGTTCTCTGGCCTGTGTGGGCCTCCCATGGCAGTGGCCTCTCTGACTGCAGAGCATCGGTTCCAGGCACATGCGCCCCAGAGCTCCGGCTCGTCATTGGACACACCAGTCCAGTGGCTTCACCGCACGCAGGATCTTCCAGGGCCAGGGATCGAATTGGTGCCCCTTGCATGCAAGGCAGACTCTTTACCCACTGGACCACCAGGGAAGCCCGGAATGAGATGTTTTAAGATTGTTTTGAAGAAGTGAATGCACTGATGTGCAGAGTCAGGATTGACCCTTTAGAGGCCCAGTCATCAAGCTGTTGTACATGATCAGAGAGAACTGTATGAAACACAGGTCTCCAGGTGGCATTTTCGTGGAGGCTGTGTCTGCTTAGTCACTCAGTCACATCTGAGTATTTGCGACCCCGTGGACGGTAGCCCTTCAGGCTCCTGTGTGTCTTTGAACAGCACTCATATTTGGGCGGGGACTTCCGAGCCATGCGTGTGACCCCTCATGACCAGAAAAGGTGGTTAGAAGTCTTGGGGAAAGGAGGAGCCTGCTCAGCCCTCTGATTGCCAGTGAGACGAGAATTCAGGTGTGTGCAATTATGCAAGGAAGTTGTCACAGCTGTGAGAGAAAAAAGATACATGTGCACAACACTGGTTTCACTTATTAATTTACTGTGGCACATTGAGGGTGTTGGCAAGGGTCCACCCTGTGTGGAGGTGTGGCTCACTCCATGGGAGGGCTGCATTTCTTTAGTCATTATGACTGCAGGGAGAGCAGGCAAGGCTGTCTTATTTTGACCTTTTCATATGGGTGGCCTGATACTCTTAGATTATGGTCTCATCCATATTTCGTAGACCATGTAAGATTCAGAATCTCATTGAGGGCCATTGCAAAGAAGTTAGAGGTTTAAATATGAGGCAGCACTCCCTGCTCTCTGAACAGAATCTGCCTTTATGGCTGCCCTCAGGCAGGGGAATCTCCTTGGATGTGAGTTCATCCTCTGTATTTTCGATGGAATGAGATGTTTTTGGTTTTGTTTTTGGCCATTTCTATTTGTCTTTCATTTCTTTATTTTCATCCATCTTTGTTCCCTGGCCTGTGTGGGCCTCCCATGGCAGTGGCCTCTCTGACTGCAGAGCATCGGTTCCAGGCACATGCGCCCCAGAGCTCCAGCTCATCATTGGACACACCAGTCCAGTGGCTTCACCGCACGCAGGATCTTCCAGGGCCAGGGATCGAACCGGTGCCCCTTGCATGCAAGACAGACTCTTTACCCACTGGACCACCAGGGAAGCCCAGAATGAGATGTTTTAAGATTGTTTTGAAGAAGTGAATGCACTGATGTGCAGAGTCAGGATTGACCCTTTAGAGGCCTGGTCATCAAGCTGTTGTACATGATCAGAGAGAACCGTATGAAACACAGGTCTCCAGGTGGCATTTTCGTGGAGGCTGTGTCTGATTAGTCACTCAGTCACGTCTGAGTCTTTGCGACCCCATGGACGGTAGCCCTTCAGGCTCCTGTGTGTCTTTGAACAGCACTCATATTTGGGCGGGGACTTCCGAGCCATGCGTGTGACCCCTCATGACCAGATAAGGTGGTTAGAAGTCTTGGGGAAAGGAGGAGCCTGCTCAGCCCTCTGATTGCCAGTGAGACGAGAATTCAGGTGTGTGCAATTATGCAAGGAAGTTGTGCCAAGGTTTGCACCCGTACATACTCTCAGCTGTGGAACACTGACACTTACGACTCACCGTAGTGGTGCTGGTACCTAGATCGGTTCTTGTGTCAACATCACCAGAGGCATCGTCTTTCTTTTTCCCTCTGACATGTATTTTTTGCCATCCTCCATTTGACCTTAAAACCAAAATATGCTCAAGGTGAATGATTAAAATAATGAAAAGATTTGACATACCATCACAAGTGTTTTTCCTTGGCCCCAGAAAGTGGGAGGTGGGAGGTGTCACGTTCATACTTGTGAGCCATGTCATGTTCAAAAGAGAACATGATGCAAAGGTCAAGTCAGGATCAAGGGACATGGGTGTCTTCTCTACACAGTGTGTCTGAGTAGTACTTCCAAGTACAAAATCCAGGTACAAACCACGTCATACTTAAGGCAAGGACATGTGGAGAAATCTAGAATTTAAAGCAAAATTAAAAGAATGCACCTTATCAGCACACACTTCCTGGAAGCAGGTGTAGCCTCAGTGACAGGCCTCAGGGGTTCTCACAAGCCCGACAGTGACTCCTTACAAAATACGGTAGGGGAAAATCCCTGAAAAGTAGAGAAAGAGAGGTTTCAGGCTCAGTGGGAACCATCTCTTACAAATTTGGCAAGAAGGGTGCAGAGTCTCTGGTTGGGGCTCTGGGGGTCGAGGACACAGCCTCTTCCCGCTGGGTGTCTGTCTTTCTTTTTATGAGTCAAGACCAGTGGACTTTCTGGGACCCCCTCCACTAAGAGAAGGCTCCAAATGATTCCTGGAGGCTCACAGGGGACCTGCCTCCCACCCCCAGCTCAGAGCCCTTCTCAGCCCCTGAACTCATGGCCTCACGCTCTCCACCATCGTCCAGAGAGTTCCCAGCTGTCAGAAAGCCACGGCCTCCATCTTGGGGGTTACCTGTGTTTATCTTCTGGGTGCTGTTTACTTACTTGACACATAAATCAAACTCTATGGTGCCCGTTTCTTTGTAATACACAACATGACACACATAAGTCTCCGTCGTGCCTTGGTTATGGGGAGCAATGTATACAGTTCTCCATGTTCCTGGAGCCTAACAACAAAAATCCCGTTAGATTTACTTTCTTTATATTTCATCCAGCATCATTCTTGATGATGTTCCCATCCCTTGTGCCACTCAACACACACCATCTAACTTGACTGAACCAAGCAGGATTCCTAAAATGCTGTAAAACTGCAGTCAGTGTTAAAGAAGGAATTGAGGCATGTCTGAGGGAGCTTGAGCCCGGTTTTCAAATGCAAGACCTCCAACAGCTGTTGGATGGACCCTCTTCCTGTGTTTCAAGGACAGTTAAAATGCATCTGAACCATCTAATATAGAGACCCAACAGAACACGCACAGACCCCAGAAATAGAACCGTTTTGTTTGGAGGAGACAGCTCAGGTTACAGATCTACACAGCCAAACAACAATAGACACACACACACACGCGCGCGCACACACACATGTCCACCCCGATCAGACCGTCTCCGGTACCTCTGATGCCGTGTCCTGAGCTTCAGCAACTTCTTGGGCGTCACAGACCACACACAAGAGAAGAGACAGGAATAGAGCCTTCATCTTGGGGCTCTCAGGGTCCTTCTTCTACAGAAGTTGAGGGTGTCCCCTGGTTAGAGAGGAGGTGGAGTGTCCCCCTTTTATAGGATCTTGGTGTTGGTGTGACCCGTCATGACCCAATAGCTATGCCACCTACTGAAAAAGTCACAGCGACGTCAGTTTCAACAGCCTGCTTGGTTGGGATGAACTTTTATGACATTTGGTCGTTATCAGAAGAAGGATTGTGGACTTTCTGGGACCCCTCCACTAAGAGAAGGCTCCAAATGATTCCTGGAGGCTCACAGGGGACCTGCCTCCCACCCCCAGCTCAGAGCCCTTCTCAGCCCCTGAACTCATGGCCTCACGCTCTCCACCATCGTCCAGAGAGTTCCCAGCTGTCAGAAAGCCACGGCCTCCATCTTGGGGGTTACCTGTGTTTATCTTCTGGGTGCTGTTTACTTACTTGACACATAAATCAAACTCTATGGTGCCCGTTTCTTTGTAATACACAACATGACACACATAAGTCTCCGTCGTGCCTTGGTTATGGGGAGCAATGTATACAGTTCTCCATGTTCCTGGAGCCTAACAACAAAAATCCCGTTAGATTTAGTTTCTTTATGTTTCGTCCAGCATCATTCTTGATGGTGTTCCCGTCCCTTGTGCCTATCAACACACACCATCTGACTTGACTGAACCAAGCAGGATTCCTAAAATACTGTAAAACTACAATCATGAGTAAAGAAGGAATTGAGACATGTCTGAGAGATCTTGAGCCCGGGTGTCAACCTCAAGACCTTCAACAGCTGTTGGATGGACCCTCTTTTCTGTGTTTCAAGGGCAGTAAAGATGCATCTGAACCATCTAATATAGAGACCCAACAGAACACGCACAGACCCCAGAAATAGAACCGTTTTGTTTGGAGGAGACAGCTCAGGTTACAGATCTACACAGCCAAACAACAATAGACACACACACACACGCGCGCGCACACACACATGTCCACCCCGATCAGACCGTCTCCGGTACCTCTGATGCCGTGTCCTGAGCTTCAGCAACTTCTTGGGCGTCACAGACCACACCCAGGAGAAGAGCCAGGAACAGAGCCTTCATCTTGGGGCTCTGGGGGTCCTTCCTCTACAGAAGCTGAGGGTGTCCCCTGGTTAGAGAGGAGGTGGAGTGTCCCCCTTTTATAGGATCTTGGTGTTGGCGTGACCCGTCATGACCCAATGGCTATGCCACCTACTGAAAAAGTCACAGCGATGTCAGTTTCAACATCCTGCTTGGTTGGGATGAACTTTTATGACATTTGGTCATTGTCAGAAGGTGGATTGTTTCAGGACAAGGTTGAGTGAACCTGGACATTTGAACTTTGGAGGAAGGGAGAAATCACAATACACGTCCCATATTTCAGGTCGGGAATATTTATTTTTCTTTAAATCTTGAGATCCAAGGTGGGACAAACTGTCCAGGACACAGATATCCTCTTTTTTGTATTGTTTTCTTAATATTGAGGAGAAGGTTTAACATTTATTTTCTAGAACTTTCATTGAGCTGTGGTGTCACACAGTGAAATGAACTACTAACAGGCCCTTGGGAAGCCTCCTCTTTCCCTGAGCTGAGGCGCAGGGGAGCCCAAGGTGGCCATCCCCTCCTCCTGCCCCACTGCGGGCTGTGTCCTCCTCCGCACCAGGAGTAGGCTCTGTTCACAGGCCCCTCAGCCTCACCTGAGGAAGGCGTGTCAGCTGTTCAGTTCCGTCCCTCCTTTTGCAGATCCCTTTTACCTGTCTAATCTGTGATGGACCATTTACTCCTTGACTCAGTCGTCATATAGGCAAGCAAGAAAGCAAGACAGTAGTTCTTGTAATTTCGAGAATTTTATAGGAAAAAAACCCCACAAATTTCCTAACTCCATGTGTCTAGTTATTACCAAGATCACTCGAATACCCAAGAATTTTTCCTTTCTCTTTTCTGTGCCACCAGGGATCTCAGTTCTCCAATCAGAGATTGAACCTGAAAGGGTTTTACCTCAATTTGAGACTTAAACCCAGGGCCCAGACCTGATTGAACCCTGATTGGAACTTGAATCCACGTGGCTGGAGCTTGAATTTCCAGCCAAAACCCTGTCTGGGACTCAAATCCACTTGGCCGGGACTTAATCCAGCACTCATCCAACATCTGGACCCACTGAGGCTCAGGGCCTTCCTGCATCAATGCAGAAGGAATTCAGCGAGAAGCAGAGTGATAGACAAGAAGAGGATTTATTAGGATACGGTATTTGTAAGCGATGCATGCGGGCAGGCAGGAAAGCTCTGCTCTGCTCTCTCTCTGATTGAGTGGGCAGCCATATATACAGGATCGTAGAAGATCGCCCCCCTCAAGTAGACACAGATGCAGGACATCCATCATTGGTTGCTTATTCGCCAGCTCCTCCTTCATCAGCTGTTTATACCCAGTCAAGCCTGCTTTACTGAACAAGGAGCAGCTCTCCTGAGTTCTCGTCCCCTCGCTGGCCTCCCAACCTTTCTCAGGGTCCACCCTTCTGCCTACCATCCCCTACTAGGACTCTACAACCACATACATGTTCTCCTTTGTCCCTATCATCTCCCCCCTCCAGGTTTTTTACCCCTTTTATGTTTAAATGGGAATGGGGTGACGGCCATTCATTGCCTACTTTTCTGCTGAGATGGGATGTTGGCCTACATAGGGAGGGAGTAAAACACCTGGCTAACTGTCCCTTTTCTGTTGAGGGCACAAGGCAATGTTGTTTTGGTCAGCATTTTCCAGAAACAGCACAGGATGTCTCTATATATGTAAAAAGGAACAGATCGTGAGAAATACATCACGCAAGCAATGAGGCAATTAGGAGGGTTAGTAACCATAGCCATGGAAACCCAAATCTTTTCCAGAATAGTTCATTTTTTCTTCTTCTTCTTTTTTTTTTATTTTTTTTAATATTGGTGCTCTTGGTGCAGCCTGAACATTCCACCTAAGCCCATCTTTTTAACAAGAATTTGAGAATGGGTAATACTGGCATATTACATGGAGCCTGACAGGCTTTCAATAAACCATGTAAAAGGTACTTTTTTACTAAGGGAGAGATTCCTCTTTGCGCCTCTGATTTTAAGTACTGTTAAACCTAGGGCCAAATCTGATTGAACCCTGATTGGAACTTGAATCCACGTGGCTGGAGCTTGAATTTCCAGCCAAAACCCTGTCTGGGACTCAAATCCACGTGGCCGGGACTTAATCCAGCACTCACCCAACATCTGGACCCACTGAGACTCAGGGCCTTCCTGCATCAATGCAGAAGGAATTCAGCGAGAAGCAGAGTGATAGACAAGAAGAGGATTTATTAGGATATGGTATTTGTAAGCGATGCATGCGGGCAGGCAGGAAAGCTCTGCTCTGCTCTCTCTCTGATTGAGTGGGCAGCCATATATACAGGATCGTAGAAGATCGCCCCCCTCAAGTAGACACAGATGCAGGACATCCATCATTGGTTGCTTATTCGCCAGCTCCTCCTTCATCAGCTGTTTATACCCAGTCAAGCCTGCTTTACTGAACAAGGAGCAGCTCTCCTGAGTTCTCGTCCCCTCGCTGGCCTCCCAACCTTTCTCAGGGTCCACCCTTCTGCCTACCATCCCCTACTAGGACTCTACAACCACCTACATGTTCTCCTTTGTCCCTATCATCTCCCCCCTCCAGGTTTTTTATGCTTTTTCTGTTTAAATGGGAATGGGGTGACGGCCATTCACTGCCTACTTTTCTGCTGAGATGGGATGTTGGCCTACATAGGGAGGGAGTAAAACACCTGGCTAACTGTCCCTTTTCTGTTGAGGGCACAAGGCAATGTTGTTTTGGTCAGCATTTTCCAGAAACAGCACAGGATGTCTCTATATATGTAAAAAGGAACAGATCGTGAGAAATACATCACGCAAGCAATGAGGCAATTAGGAGGGTTAGTAACCATAGCCATGGAAACCCAAATCTTTTCCAGAATAGTTCATTTTTTCTTCTTCTTCTTTTTTTTTTATTTTTTTTAATATTGGTGCTCTTGGTGCAGCCTGAACATTCCACCTAAGCCCATCTTTTTAACAAGAATTTGAGAATGGGTAATACTGGCATATTACATGGAGCCTGACAGGCTTTCAATAAACCATGTAAAAGGTACTTTTTTACTAAGGGAGAGATTCCTCTTTGCGCCTCTGATTTTAAGGGGTACTGCTTCTCACAAGGATATTCTTGCCCAGGTCTGACCTTAGTAATTACTGGCTGGATATCTTTGGCCAAGCCTGGAGCCTCAATATTCCACATTTGAGGTTCTCTTAAGACTTCTAACTCAACCTCAGATTCAGCCTGTCCCTTTTTGCTTTTTGTTAGAATCATTTGTCCATAAGAGTAGTTCCCTTTCTCCTCCAGAAAGAGAGTGGCCCCTAGCTTAGGTAATAAATGTCTTCCCATTAAAGGGATAGGACAATCAGGTAGAAACATAAACGAATGCAAATATAGCTGTCCATTAGCACTGCATAACACAGGCTCCAGGAAAGTGTGCCCCTGTCTCTTTCCTGGCAACCCCAGTACATAGTCCTTATGACTGCTAAGGCTTCCAATCCTTTAGGTTTAGACTGAGAAGGTTGCACCAGCGTCTACAAGAATTTCTATCAATTGGCCAGCCACATCAATGACCACCCGAGGCTGGACATGAGTTATGTAGATAGTATTTCTAGGCGGAGGCACTGTTGGCCTTGGGCCCTGCTGGTCGTCTGATTGCAAAACCATCAATGGCTGAGGGGCCCCTGTCATTCTCAGGCACCTGGGGCATTCCCTCTGCCAATGACCTGACTCTCTGCAAAAGACACATTGGCAGCAGCCCTTCTTCCAGTGCCCGTATTGTCCACACAGTATGAGCACCTGTGAGCCTCGTAGTCTCCCAGGACCAGATTGGCCCAGAACGGGCAGCCTACTAGTTGGTGGTCTTTGAGCGGACAAAGCCATTGTAAGCACTTGGGTCTTTTGCATATTTCTCTAGGTTCATCGCAAGCAATGAGGCAATTAGGAGGGTTAGTAACCATAGCCATGGAAACCCAAATCTTTTCCAGAATAGTTCGTTTTTTCTTCTTCTTCTTCTTTTTTTATTTTTTTTAATATTGGTGCTCTTGGTGCAGCCTGAACATTCCACCTAAGCCCATCTTTTAAACAAGAATTTGAGAATGGGTAATATTGGCATATTACATGGAGCCTGACAGGCTTTCAATAAAGCATGTAAAAGGCACTTTTTTACTAAGGGAGAGATTCCTCTCTGCGCCTCTGATTTTAAGGGGTACTGCTTCTCACAAGGATATTCTTGCCCAGGTCTGACCTTAGTAATTACTGGCTGGATATCTTTGGCCAAGCCTGGAGCCTCAATATTCCACATTTGAGGTTCTCTTAAGACTTCTAACTCAACCTCAGATTCAGCCTGTCCCTTTTTGCTTTTTGTTAGAATCATTTGTCCATAAGAGTAGTTCCCTTTCTCCTCCAGAAAGAGAGTGGCCCCTAGCTTAGGTAATAAATGTCTTCCCATTAAAGGGATAGGACAATCAGGTAGAAACATAAACGAATGCAAATATAGCTGTCCATTAGCACTGCATAACACAGGCTCCAGGAAAGTGTGCCCCTGTCTCTTTCCTGGCAACCCCAGTACATAGTCCTTATGACTGCTAAGGCTTCCAGTCCTTTAGGTTTAGACTGAGAAGGTTGCACCAGCGTCTACAAGAATTTCTATCAATTGGCCAGCCACATCAATGACCACCCGAGGCTGGACATGAGTTATGTAGATAGTATTTCTAGGCGGAGGCACTGTTGGCCTTGGGCCCTGCTGGTAATCTGATTGCAAAACCATCAATGGCTGAGGGGCCCCTGTCATTCTCAGGCACCTGGGGCATTCCCTCTGCCAATGACCTGACTCTCTGCAAAAGACACATTGGCGGCAGTCCTTCTTCCAGTGCCCCTATTGTCCACACAGTATGAGCACCTGTGAGCCTCGTAGTCTCCCAGGACCAGATTGGCCCAGAACGGGCAGCCTGCTAGTTGGTGGTCTTTGAGCGGACAAAGCTATTGTAATCGCTTGGGTCTTTTGCATATTTCTCTAGGTTCACTAAGCCTTTTCAGCCATATCCCTATTATTAAAAACTGAATAAGCCAATTGGAGCAAATCATTCAGTGGGGTCTGAAGACCAGCACTTGCTTTCTGAATTTCACGCCTGATGTCTCGGGCAGACTGGGCTATGAAATGCATAGCCAAAAGGGCCTGTCCCTCTGGGGAGGAGGGATCCACGTTTGTATATTTTCTAAAAGTCTCCGCTAATCTATCTTGGAAGCCTACAGGATTTTCATTCTGTGCCTGTTGGACCTGTTTCACCTTTTCATGATTAGCAGGTTTCACTGTAAGTTTTTTCATACCGTCTATTAAGCAGTTAATCATATGGTCCCGTCTATCTCTATTAGGAGAGTTCAACCTGTAATTCCGTTTCAGGTTTGTCTCAGGAAAAGCCTCCTTCCCCACCCAGTGCACTGCGTGATCCTGTCGGGCTTGGGCTGCCGGTTGATTGGCATGACCTCTGGCCACCAGTATACTCAGCTCCTAGTTTTCCGTGGACCTCTTTCCATGACCCGGATCCAAACCTTTTCTTACCTATCACAATCCTCCTGGCTGTCTCACCATCTGAAAGGGTTCTACCTCCATTTGAGACTTAAAGCCAGGGCCCATACCTGATCGAACCCTTCTTGGGACTTGGACCCACGTGGCTGGGGCTTGAACCTTGCCAAAACCGGTTTGGGACTCAAACCCACGTGGCTAAGGCTTAACCCCAGCCAAAACCTTACTTGGGACTTGAACCTGGGTAGCAGAGGCTTAACCCCAGCCAAAACCCCGCGACTTGAACCCATGCCGCTGGGCCTTAGTCCAGCACTCACCCAACCTCTGGACCCACCAGGGTTTCTTCCTGCCTCAACACAGAAGGAATTCAGCGAGAGGCAGCGTGGTAGACAAGAAAAGGATTTATCAGGATAGGGTAATTGTAAGCTGTGCACGCAGGCAAGCAGGAAAGCTCTGCTCTGCTGTCCCTTCGATTGAGTGGGAAGCCATATATATAGATGGTAGAAGACCGTCCCCCTCAAGCAGTTGCAGATGCAAGGCATCCATCATTGGCTGCTTCTTCACCAATTCCTCCTCCATCAGCTGTTTATACCCAGTCAAGCCTGCTTTACTGAACAAGGAGCAACTCTCCTGAGTTATCATCAACTCACGGGCCTCCCAACCTTTCTCAGGTTTTGCCCTTCTACCTACCATCCCCTACGAGGACTCTACAGCCACTTACCTGTTCTACACTGTCCCTATCCATCCCCAATCCCCAGCTCTGGGATTGCTGGTCCTGTGTCCTGTGACGTCCAAGGAAGACCCCCATCAAGGTTCTGTGAGGCAAACAGGTATGTCCAAGGATGGAAGACATGCACCTGGTTCCCTAGGGAGTCCCTCCCGAGCAGCAGGTAGCCCAGCGTAGAGACTCTTCTGTGGTAGTGGCCAGGCTTGTCCATTTCAGCATGGCTTTCCAGGAGTGTCCATTAGGCTATGTCAGGAAGGATTTATCCTTTTTTCTGCTAAATGTCAGGGAAACACGTTGAGGTGCACCCAGGCCAAATAAAGTAGAGGTCAACACTCAGTGTGAGCAGAGTGACCTCTGGCCACCAGTATACTCAGCTCCTAGTTTTCCGTGGACCTCTTTCCATGACCCGGATCCAAACCTTTTCTTACCTATCACAATCTTCCTGGCTGTCTCACCATCTGAAAGGGTTTTACTTCCATTTGAGACTTAAAGCCAGGGCCCATAACTGATCGAACCCTTCTTGGGACTTGGACCCACGTGGCTGGGGCTTGAACCTAGCCAAAACTGGTTTGGGACTCAAACCCACGTGGCTAAGTCTTAACCCCAGCCAAAACCTTACTTGGGACTTGAACCTGGGTAGCAGAGGCTTAACCCCAGCCAAAACCCCGCAACTGGAACCCATGCAGCTGGGCCTTAGTCCAGCACTCACCCAACCTCTGGACCCACCAAGGTTTCTTCCTGCCTCAACGCAGAAGGAATTCAGGGAGAAGCAGAGTGATAGACAAGAAAAGGATTCATTAGGATAGGGTACTTGTAAGCGGTACACGCGGGCAGGTAGGAAAGCTCTGCTCTGCTGTCCCTTCGATTGAGTGGGAAGCCATATATATAGATGGTAGAAGACCGTCCCCCTCAAGCAGTTGCAGATGCAAGGCATCCATCATTGGCTGCTTCTTCACCAATTCCTCCTCCATCAGCTGTTTATACCCAGTCAAGCCTGCTTTACTGAACAAGGAGCAACTCTCCTGAGTTATCATCAACTCACGGGCCTCCCAACCTTTCTCAGGTTTTGCCCTTCTACCTACTATCCCCTCCTAGGACTCTACAACCACCTACCTGTTCTATGCTGTCCCTATCCATCCCCAATCCCCAGCTCTGGGATTGCTGGTCTTGTGTCCTGTGACGTCCAGGGAAGACCCTTGTCAAGGTTCCGTGAGGCAAAGAGGTATGTCCAAGGATGGAAGACATGCACCTGGTTCCCTAGAGAGTCCCCATCAAGCAGCAGGTAGCCCAGAGTAGAGACTCCCCTGTGGTAGTAGCCAGGCTTGTCCATTTCAGCATGGCCTTCCAGGAGTGTCCATTAGGCTATGTCAGGAAGGATTAATCCTTTTTGTACAAAATGTCAGGGAAACACGTTGAGGTGCACCCATGCCAAGTAAAGGAGAGGTCAACACTCTGTGAGCAGAGTAGGTGACATCTCGACTTTATCCCAAGTGTTCCTGCTTGGTAACTCTATACCCCTCAGAGCTTGGTTTAGCTTGTCTTTGCACTGAGAGTCTCTGGAAGCTCTCCAGGTGGAGAAGAGAGGAGACATGTGAGTCTTGAAGCTGTCCAGGTGGAGTGGAAAGGAGAGATGTGAAAAGAAAGAAAAGTGACATATCCGTGACCTTGTGATGCTTGGGGAGTTTTTTAAGCTTGCAGGTGGATGTGGGCTGGAGGAAGTTTCCTACAAATGTCAGGGAGGACGGGTCCCGTTGGCAAAGGCTCCATTGTGTCTCTCCACGGTCCCCCTTTGCTTTAATGGTGCCGAGCTGGTGCTTATCAGTAGACGTCTGTTTTCATTTCATCACGTGTGTGTTTTAGTAAAAGACTGACCCCTAACTTCCTTCGTGGGTATTTTGGTGAGTCCACACGTGGTGGTTACTTCTCTCCTTCTGACTTGGTTCACACTGTGTGACCCTCTGTGGGTCCACCCCCAACTCAGCAAATGACTGAGGAGTCCTCCATGTGTCTGTTCAGTGTTTTGCCCAGAACATCCATGAACAGAGGAGCCTAGAGGGCTGAAGTCCCTGGGCTGGCAAAGGCCAGACACAACTTGCTGAGTAAACAACACCACCATGAAGTCCAACTTTACCCTTTCGTCTCTTGGTGGACATTTAGGTTTCTTGAGTGTCCTGGTAGTGGTCCATATGGCTGCTCTGTGGTGGGGTGTATGTTGCTTTTGGAGTTGGTGCTTTCTCTGGGTGCATAGAGTGTAACAAAATCTCTCCAAAGTACCTGTCCAGGTTATTCACGATCAGAATACAATGGAAAACACCTTGCTATGAGCGTCCCCTGCTGTTTGAAGCCTCCGATGAGGGAGACCATGTTTCCCTTGGTTTTAAGTGTTTGAAACGATGAGACTTTCCTGCCTTATCGGTTTGCCATCTTGTTCCTGTGGACCCTGCACTGACTCATAGTCTTGTGGATGGACCATGGCTTAAATGCTCCCCACCTGTGAGTCCTAGCGATCCACAAACTCCATTGCAGAAGCATTGTTCTGTCAGAATACACGCTTTTTGTCGCTCGTGCCCCACAGCATCCGACACCTTCTCTCCACGAAGCTCAGAGTGTGAAGCACTATCTCCTTTCTTTGTGATGCATTCGATCCTTTCTAGGGACATCCTTCTGGACCCGAGCAGCCCCTCTCACTAGGGTAAGAGGGTCCATAGCCTTGTCCCCCAACCCATGACAGCTTCATCTATCTGTCCTTATCCCATGGACACCTCTACAGGATATGAGGTTAATCGTCATCAGCATTGTCTCTGATGGAACACCTGTTGGTTGAAAGACATTCTATCGTTGATAGTTAAATCTCATGGGCATATTTGTGCATTTTAGAAGAGAACTTTTGTACAGATGCACATACAATGAGTGCGTATTTGGTCAATTTATTTAAACCCAGAGAAGTCAACTCCCACCAACAGGACATGATTCGTGGCCAGGAGAGATGAGAAGGGAAAAGGCAGCGGGAAGGGGGAAGGATCGTGAGAATCAGGAACAAGGGACGTCATCTTCGTCCTAGTGATCTTGATTCCCTGGGGAAGTTGACGTGTCTGGTCTGGGTCACTGCGTCTCTGCTAGACTAAACCTGAAACAGAACTAGAGCGTTAGTAGAGTGGATTGTGGAAGCTCTGAGAAGTGAGCCTCAGGCAGCAGGAGGTGGTCCAGGGTCCAGGAGCTAGGAGCAGATCCGGGGACCAGATCCTGGTGGGCCTCCGTGCCCCGCCTCTCTGCGAGGTTGGGTTTTCTGCAGCATTTTCCCCAGGATGTCCCTATGGGGAACGTCCCCATTGGACATGGAGTCTAGGAGGAATGGTCTCCAAGTTCATATTCTTGGGGAAGGTACATCTACAGAGGGTTGACAGGATCTGTGTTGGGCATAAGCGCCTCTTATTTTACAAGTGTTGTCTTTTTGATCTTCAAAGTCAGCCTTTTAATTTTCATTTTCTCTTGCAGTATAGTTTCTGAGGTATAGCAATGTGAAGTGGTATATATAAGTACATTAATATCCTTTTTTTGTTGTTCAGATTCTATTCCCATTTTTGTTTTCCGCAGAGTATTGTGAGCAGCTCCCTGTGCTGTGTAGTATGATTTTCTGCTCTACCCATCTTGTACGTAATGGTTTGTATCTGTGGCCCCAAACTCATAACCCATGCCTTCCCAACCTCCTGCTGCTTGACCAGCAGAAATCTGTTCTCCGTGTGTCCATGTCCTTCTGTTCTGTACATGAGTTCCTTCTGGAGCAGCCCCTCTCACTAGGGTAAGAGGGTCCATAGCCTTGTCCCCAACCCATGACAGCTTCATCTATCTGTCCTTATCCCATGGACACCTCTACAGGATATGAGGTTAATCGTCATCAGCATTGTCTCTGATGGAACACCTGTTGGTTGAAAGACATTCTATCGTTGATAGTTAAATCTCATGGGCATATTTGTGCATTTTAGAAGAGAACTTTTGTACAGATGCACATACAATGAGTGCGTATTTGGTCAATTTATTTAAACCCAGAGAAGTCAACTCCCACCAACAGGACATGATTCGTGGCCAGGAGAGATGAGAAGGGAAAAGGCAGCGGGAAGGGGGAAGGATCGTGAGAATCAGGAACAAGGGACGTCATCTTCGTCCTAGTGATCTTGATTCCCTGGGGAAGTTGACGTGTCTGGTCTGGGTCACTGCGTCTCTGCTAGACTAAACCTGAAACAGAACTAGAGCGTTAGTAGAGTGGATTGTGGAAGCTCTGAGAAGTGAGCCTCAGGCAGCAGGAGGTGGTCCAGGGTCCAGGAGCTAGGAGCAGATCCGGGGACCAGATCCTGGTGGGCCTCCGTGCCCCGCCTCTCTGCGAGGTTGGGTTTTCTGCAGCATTTTCCCCAGGATGTCCCTATGGGGAACGTCCCCATTGGACATGGAGTCTAGGAGGAATGGTCTCCAAGTTCATATTCTTGGGGAAGGTACATCTACAGAGGGTTGACAGGATCTGTGTTGGGCATAAGCGCCTCTTATTTTACAAGTGTTGTCTTTTTGATCTTCAAAGTCAGCCTTTTAATTTTCATTTTCTCTTGCAGTATAGTTTCTGAGGTATAGCAATGTGAAGTGGTATATATAAGTACATTAATATCCTTTTTTTGTTGTTCAGATTCTATTCCCATTTTTGTTTTCCGCAGAGTATTGTGAGCAGCTCCCTGTGCTGTGTAGTATGATTTTCTGCTCTACCCATCTTGTACGTAATGGTTTGTATCTGTGGCCCCAAACTCATAACCCATGCCTTCCCCAACCTCCTGCTGCTTGACCAGCAGAAATCTGTTCTCTCCGTGTGTCCATGTCCTTCTGTTCTGTACATGAGTTCCTTCATTGTAAACTTGAGATTCCGCATATAACTGATAGTATGTGATATTTGACTTTCTGATTCCCTTCATGTGGTGTGATTATGTGTGGTTATGTCCATGTTTCTTCAGACGACATGATTTCCCTCTTTGTTATGGCTGATTTATATCCTCCTGAGTGTATATACCACAGGGTTCTTACCATATTCACCTGGAGGTTAACTTTTTTCTTTGCTCTTTTCCTTCTTTTCTCTCCAGAGAAATGTAAAAGCCGCACGTTAGCCTAGATCAATGTCGTGCTTTCAGACAGTGTTTATGATTCATTAAGACAAAGTCTACAGATCTCCATTAAAAAAAATCACCTTAGGAAGGGGAACTAGAAAATACATGCATGTTTCTGACAGTGTGGTTGGAAGGCCTTTCACTGGGCCAGGTTAGACTCATATGAGATGAAACACTGGTCTTGTGGAAAACGTGAGCTGTCTTTAATATTGGTTCTCTAGGAGGACCGGTATGGGTGGACAGCCACGAGTTCAGGACTGACAGTAAGACTGAGTAGTTTCCACTGACTGCTGGTGATTCCTGCTTCTGTCAGTTGACACTGGCGTGCAAGATTAAGGCTTACTCACTAGAGCTGCTTAGGATGAACCAGCTGACAATGTGAAATTTAATATGGCTCACAATAAGAGAAGTAGCTTAATGAAACAGATAGGGTTCTCTATCAATGGATTGTCAGTTACTAGGACGAAAGATTGTGAACCTGCAAACTTTGGTTCGAATGAAATTCCCCCGTGACCTTACTGATGTATTACCTGTAACGACAGAAGCAATAGATTATTGTCACTTACCTGAGGTGGTTTAACTCTGAATGAGCAGCATGCACAGGTATCTGGGGGAAGATCCAGAAAACAAGAAAAATAGATTCATAGACTACAGCCATTCCCTATTATTGGCAAGGCTGTTTTTTTTTGTTTGTTTGTTTTTTTAAGAAAGGGATTATCCAAAGGATCACTCATGTGGAGGGATCTTTAGTGCATTGATTTTGATTCCTGATAGTGAATTTGCATGTGGGGTGAATGATATGTTGAGAAAGTGTGATTCCATTACTTTTGGATGAGCCTCTCAATAATTTACTTATCATCGATGCCGTTAGCATCCAGCAGCGTCGTGATTTCTGCCAAGGTCTCCTTGTCGATATAGTCTATAACAGAAAAATACAGCACAGAGAGCAGATTTTTGCCCCTTAGATCTCTAGGAAAGTTCTGCATGCAGAACAAGAAGATGAGGGTCCATGTCAGAAATTCACCTGATTTTCATTAAGCCTCAAACCGTTCCAATTTCCCTTGACCCAGACGTCTGCTATCTGTCCATGACTTACTGCTTGCCCTAGTCAGTAACTACCCCTACCCCAACATTAGCAGAAAGACCCTCAAGACGCGAAGGAGCTCATGCATGTGGGGCCCTTGCATCACAGGGACCCTGGCCCGAAGTCGGGCTTCAGCATGGTTGGAAGGCCTTTCACTGGGCCAGGTTAGACTCATATGAGATGAAACACTGGTCTTGTGGAAAACGTGAGCTGTCTTTAATATTGGTTCTATAGGAGGACCGGTATGGGTGGACAGCCACGAGTTCAGGACTGACAGTAAGACTGAGTAGTTTCCACTGACTGCTGGTGATTCCTGCTTCTGTCAGTTGACACTGGCGTGCAAGATTAAGGCTTACTCACTAGAGCTGCTTAGGATGAACCAGCTGACAATGTGAAATTTAATATGGCTCACAATAAGAGAAGTAGCTTAATGAAACAGATAGGGTTCTCTATCAATGGATTGTCAGTTACTAGGACGAAAGATTGTGAACCTGCAAACTTTGGTTCGAATGAAATTCCCACGTGACCTTACTGATTTATTCCCTGTAACGACAGAAGCAATAGATTATTGTCACTTACCGTAGGTGGTGTAAATCTGAATCAGCAGGCAGCACAGGCATCTGGGGGAAGATCCAGAAAATAAGAAAAATAGATGCACGGACTACAGCCATTCCCTATTATTGGCAAGGCTGATTTTTCCTTTGTTTGTTTGTTTTTTTAAGAAAGGGATTATCCAAAGGATCACTCATGGAGAGAGATCTTTAGTGAATTGATTTTGATTCCTGATAGTGAATTTGCATGTGAGGTGAATGATATGTTGACAAAGTATGATTCCATTACTTTTGGATGAGCCTCTCAATAATTTACTTATCATCGATGCCGTTAGCATCCAGCAGCGTCGTGATTTCTGCCAAGGTCTCCTTGTCGATATAGTCTATAACAGAAAAATACAGCACAGAGAGCAGATTTTTGCCCCTTAGATCTCTAGGAAAGTTCTGCATGCAGAACAAGAAGATGAGGGTCCATGTCAGAAATTCACCTGATTTTCATTAAGCCTCAAACCGTTCCAATTTCCCTTGACCCAGACGTCTGCTATCTGTCCATGACTTACTGCTTGCCCTAGTCAGTAACTACCCCTACCCCAACATTAGCAGAAAGACCCTCAAGACGCGAAGGAGCTCATGCATGTGGGGCCCTTGCATCACAGGGCTGAGCATGCCCTGGGACCCTGGTATTCAGTGGGGAGACAGAGCGGGTTCTCCTCACAGCCACAGCCTGAAATCAATGGAGCTGTTGAAAGAACAACCTAGAAACGCAGCATTGCTGTATTCCTCCACTTAAGAAGAAACTATTTCTAGGAAAGCTGAGTCATTAGTTTTTGAATGAAAGCAGATGTGAATCAGTTAGAAATTCCTGATGAGCTGATCCTCTCCAGCCCTAGGAGCTCCTGTTTCTTGGTAGGTTTCCTTCCAGGGTCATTAACTTGGTGAACATAAAGACCTAGGTCCCGTAGATGGCATGATGGAGATTGTCACCATATAGTGTCCTTACAGATAGAAGAAAGGACAGGGCAAATGTCTCATAGCAACATTGATGTGAAACCAATGGGATCATACATACCCAGTACTCTAATTTCACGAGTGTAGTCTTTTTGGTCTTCAGGAGTCAAGTTTTAGATTTCATTTTATGTGGGATTATAGTTGTTCAGCATTCTTGTATTCAATTCAGGGGTGCAGCACATGGGAGAGTTCATACATACATCTAGTAAGAGTCATTGTTATTCTGATTCATTCTTCGACTGAATGCCGTGTGTAGCTCCCTGTGCTGTGTGGGATGACCTTTTGGTTTGTCCACCTTGAGCATAACTGTTTACCCCTCCTAACCCTACATGCCCAGTCCTTCTATTCCTGAGCCTGTTGCTGCTTGAAGATGACAAGTCTGTTCTTTGTGTGTATGGACCTGTTTTTCTTTTGTCCCTACGTTCCTTCATTTTAAACTTTACATTCCAGACAGAGGTGATGCCATGTGATGCTTCTCTTTCTCTTTCTTGAGTATCTTCACTTAGAGTGATTTTGTCTAGTGGCACCCACGTTTCTGCAAATAGTATGATGTCATTCTTTTCCTGGCTATGGAATATTCCATTGAACGTATTCACCTGGAAGCTTAAGGTTTTCTTACCTTTGTTTCTTTAGGTTTTTTTTTTCCTCAAAAGAAATGTAAAATCCACCCTTTAGCCTAGATGAGTGTCATTAATAGCTCTAAGGCTTAATATACAACCTTTCAAGATCTCAGTTTAAGAACATCTCCTCGCGTAGGGGAGTATATTTCAAATGCATGTGTTGGATCGTGTGGCTGGAAGGCCATCCCTGGTTCTGTGAGAATCCTGTGAGATTAAACCCTCGTCTTAGAAAGAAACGGGAGCTCTCTTTATTCTGGGTTCTCCTGAAAGAGGGCTCTGTGTGGACAGCTGTGAGGTCAGGACTAACAGCAGACACTATTTCTACTCACTTGTGGTGCTTCCTGTTTTCTCACATGAGAGAGAACTCTGGGAGAAGGCTTGCTCACCACAGCTGCTCAGCCTTCATCCAGCAGCCCATAGTCAACTTAGTATGGCTCAGGCGAAGAGAAATGACCAAACGTAACAAAGTTCTTTAGTGGTAGAATGTGTAAGTGGGTGAGCCCAAAACGTTTTGACCAACGAAATTTGGCAGGTATAAAAGCAACAGGAATCCCTTGTGATTTACTCCACAGAACAATTTTAGTAACAAACTATGTTCACTTACCCTCAAGGTTTAGGTCTCTGCATCTACAGCAAGCACATTCATCCAGCGGATAAACTAGAAGGCAGGAAAAAACAGTTCACAGATTACTATTGTTCCCCAGGATTTACAAGGCTTTTTTTTTTTTTTTTAATAAGTACATTTTATAAAAGATTACATATGGAGAGTGAAATTTTTAGCGAATTGATTTGATTCCTGATAGTGAATTTAGATAAAAGGTGAATGATAAGTTGAGTAAGTATGACTCCATTACTTGTTTTGATGAGCTCAAGAATTTTCTCATCGATCCCTCGCTCTTTCAGCCCCGTCCAGATTTTCTCCAAGATCTCCTTGTCGATATCTATAACAGAAAAACACCACGCAGAGAGCAGATTTTTGCCGTTAGATCTCAGGGAAAATTCTTCATGCAGAACAAGAGGTTGAGGGTCCAAGTCAGAAATTCACCTGATTATCATTAAGCCTCAAACAGTTCCAGTCTCCTATGAAACAGACGTCTACTGTCTGTCCATGACTTACTCCTTGTCCTAGTCAGTAACTAACCCCCCCTCCACACACACACACACACACACACACACAGCATTAGCAGAAAGACCCTCAAGATGCACAGGAGCGCATGAACTTGGGGCCCTTGCGTCACAGTGCTGAGCGTGCCCTGCAAGCCTGGTATTCAGTGAGGAGACGGAGAGGGGCCTCCCCACAGCCACAGCCTGAAATCGATGGAGCTGTTGAAAGAACAAGCTAGAAACACAGTATTGCGTTATTCCTCCACTTAAGAAGAAACTATTTCTAGGAAAGCTGTGTTGTGAATTTTTGAATGAAAGCAGGAGGGAATCAGTTAGTAATTCCTCATGAGTTGATCCTCTCCACCCCTAGGAGCACCTCTTTCTTGCTAGATTTCCTACCAGGGTCCTTAACTTGGTGAACGTAAAGACCTGTAGACGGCATGATGAAGATTATCACCATATAGTATCCTTATGGATAGAAGAATAGACACTAATGCAAATGTCTTATGACAACATTGATGTGAAACTGATGCAATCATACATACATGCAATCATACATAACCCAGTACTGTGATTTCACAAGTGTTGTCTCCTTGGTCTTCAAGAGTTAAGTTTTAGTTTTCGTTTTATGTGGGTGAATAGTTGGTAATTACATTACAGAGTCATTCTTATTAAGATTCTTTTCCTATTTAGACTTCTACTTAATGCCGTGTGGAGCTCCCGGTGCTGTGTAGGATGACCTCCTGGTCTGTCCATCTTGTGCATCACCATTTACACCTCCTAACCCTAAACGCACAATCCTTCTCTTCCCCGACCTCCTGCCCCTTGATGACCACAGGTCTGTTCTCTGTGTGCACAGACCTGTTTCTCTTATTGTACTTAAGTTCCTTCCTTTTAAACTTTAGATTCCACACAAAGCTGATGCCTGTGATGCTTCTCTTTCTCTTTCTGACTCTCTTCACAGAGTGATCTTGTCTAGTGGCACCCGTGTTTCAGCAAGTGACGTCATTTCATTTCTTCCTGGCCAGGGGATATTCCTTTGAACATATGTATCGCATCTTTTTTACATGTTCACCTGAAGGCTAAAGTCTTTCTTTGCTTTTGTTTCTTTAATTTTTTTTAACAGAAATATAAAAGCCACCCTTTAGCCCATCTAACTGTCATTAACAGCTCTAAGGCTTAATGTCCCACGTTTCAGGATCTCAGTTCAAGAAAGTCTCCTCATGAAGGGGAGTATATTTCAAATCCATGTTTCAGACCATGTGGTTGGAATGCCGTCCCTAGTTATGAGAATCCTGTGCGATTAAACCTGATCTTGGAGGAAAGATGAGCTCTGTTTAATCCCGGTTCTCCTGGACGAGGGGTGTGTGTGTTGACAGCCGTGAGGCCAGGACTAACAGCAGATTACTGTTTCCACTCACTTGTGGTGCTTCCTGATTTCCTCGCATGAGAGAGGATTCTGGGAGAAAGCTTGCTCACCAGAGCTGCTCAGGATTCATCCAGCAGCCCATAGTCAACTTAGTATGGATCAGGAGAAGAGAAATGACCAAACATAACAAAGTTCTTTAGTGGTAGAATGTGTAAGTGGGCTGGCCCAAAACATTTTGACCAACAGAATTTGTCAGGTGTGAAATCACCATAAGTTCCTAGTGATTCATTCAATGCAACAATCTTAGTAACAAGCTATGTTCACTTACCAGAAGATTTTATATACTTATAGCAGGCACAGCAATCAGGGGAAAAATTAAGATAGCCCGAGAGAACAATCTATTTAGACTTCTACTTAATGCCGTGTGGAGCTCCCGGTGCTGTGTAGGATGACCTCCTGGTCTGTCCATCTTGTGCATCACCATTTACACCTCCTAACCCTAAACGCACAATCCTTCTCTTCCCCGACCTCCTGCCCCTTGATGACCACAGGTCTGTTCTCTGTGTGCACAGACCTGTTTCTCTTATTGTACTTAAGTTCCTTCCTTTTAAACTTTAGATTCCACACAAAGCTGATGCCTGTGATGCTTCTCTTTCTCTTTCTGACTCTCTTCACAGAGTGATCTTGTCTAGTGGCACCCGTGTTTCAGCAAGTGACGTCATTTCATTTCTTCCTGGCCAGGGGATATTCCTTTGAACATATGTATCGCATCTTTTTTACATGTTCACCTGAAGGCTAAAGTCTTTCTTTGCTTTTGTTTCTTTAATTTTTTTTAACAGAAATATAAAAGCCACCCTTTAGCCCATCTAACTGTCATTAACAGCTCTAAGGCTTAATGTCCCACGTTTCAGGATCTCAGTTCAAGAAAGTCTCCTCATGAAGGGGAGTATATTTCAAATCCATGTTTCAGACCATGTGGTTGGAATGCCGTCCCTAGTTATGAGAATCCTGTGCGATTAAACCTGATCTTGGAGGAAAGATGAGCTCTGTTTAATCCCGGTTCTCCTGGACGAGGGGTGTGTGTGTTGACAGCCGTGAGGCCAGGACTAACAGCAGATTACTGTTTCCACTCACTTGTGGTGCTTCCTGATTTCCTCGCATGAGAGAGGATTCTGGGAGAAAGCTTGCTCACCAGAGCTGCTCAGGATTCATCCAGCAGCCCATAGTCAACTTAGTATGGATCAGGAGAAGAGAAATGACCAAACATAACAAAGTTCTTTAGTGGTAGAATGTGTAAGTGGGCTGGCCCAAAACATTTTGACCAACAGAATTTGTCAGGTGTGAAATCACCATAAGTTCCTAGTGATTCATTCAATGCAACAATCTTAGTAACAAGCTATGTTCACTTACCAGAAGATTTTATATACTTATAGCAGGCACAGCAATCTGGGGAAAGAATAAGAGGAAGGAAAAAAAGATTTAGAGATTAGTATCCTTCCCCTGGATTTGGAGAGAGAAATTTTTACTGAATCGATTTGATTCCTCATAGGGCTTTTACATATCGGGTCAATGATATATGTAGGAGAAAGTATAATTCCATTACCGTAGAGCACAATCCCTTCATTTGCTAGCAGCTCCATGATTTTCTCGTCAATTTTTTCTGTAAGAGAAAAACACAACACAGAGAGCAGAGTTTTCCCAGGGAAAATTCTGCATGTAGAACCAGAAGTCGAGTGTCCAGAAAGTCACCTGATATACATTAAGCCTCAGACAGTTCCCATTTCCCATGACCCAGCCACCTGCTGCCTGTCCATGAAATGATCCTCGTGCTGGTCAGCAACTACTGACCCCAAGCACCAGCAGCCCACTCACAGAGACTGGCAGGAGCTCCATGGACTTGGGGCTCCTCCCATCACCCGGCTTAGCATGCACTGTGACCCTGGTGGACACACGGAAGAGGTTGAGAGGGGCCTCCTTACAGTCAAGGCCTGAGCTGACTGAGTTGTTTAAAGAACAGCCTAGAAAGACATTATTGCAGTATTCCTCCAATTATGAAGAAACTACTTCTAGTAGAGCTGAGTTGTTAATTTTTGAAAGTCATCAGGTGGGAAGTAATTAGAAATGCCTGCTGAGTGGATTGTCCCCACCCCATCAGCTCCTCTTTCCTGGTAGATGTCCTTCCAGCCTCCTTAACCTGGTGACCATAAAGTCCTGGGGCCTCTAGACTGCCTAATGGACATGGTCACCACATAGTGACCCTACGGATAGAAGAGCTGGCAGGGGAAATGTTTCATGACAATGTTGATGTGAAGATGATGGAATCATACATACCCAGGACTGCAACGTAAGTTATCCTGTCATACACAAAGCTTATCACAATGACGGTGTCTGTCGCATAGAGAAGTGTAATTTCTGTTGCCTTGCCATCTGTGAGAGAGATAAGACGCATGTGACCAATGCTGGCTTACCTTAATGTCAGTTAGATTTTCTGTGGAGATAAGACGCATGTGATCCCCCACATGGGCTCAAGGCTGGGGAGTGAATTTACATTCAATGCAACAATCTTAGTAACAAGCTATGTTCACTTACCAGAAGATTTTATATACTTATAGCAGGCACAGCAATCTGGGGAAAGAATAAGAGGAAGGAAAAAGATTTAGAGATTAGTATCCTTCCCTGGATTTGAGAGAGAAATTTTACTGAATCGATTTGATTCCTCATAGGGCTTTTACATATCGGGTCAATGATATATGTAGGAGAAAGTATAATTCCATTACCGTAGAGCACAATCCTTCATTTGCTAGCAGCTCCATGATTTTCTCGTCAATTTTTTCTGTAAGAGAAAAACACAACACAGAGAGCAGAGTTTTCCCAGGGAAAATTCTGCATGTAGAACCAGAAGTCGAGTGTCCAGAAAGTCACCTGATATACATTAAGCCTCAGACAGTTCCCATTTCCCATGACCCAGCCACCTGCTGCCTGTCCATGAAATGATCCTCGTGCTGGTCAGCAACTACTGACCCCAAGCACCAGCAGCCCACTCACAGAGACTGGCAGGAGCTCCATGGACTTGGGGCTCCTCCCATCACCCGGCTTAGCATGCACTGTGACCCTGGTGGACACACGGAAGAGGTTGAGAGGGGCCTCCTTACAGTCAAGGCCTGAGCTGACTGAGTTGTTTAAAGAACAGCCTAGAAAGACATTATTGCAGTATTCCTCCAATTATGAAGAAACTACTTCTAGTAGAGCTGAGTTGTTAATTTTTGAAAGTCATCAGGTGGGAAGTAATTAGAAATGCCTGCTGAGTGGATTGTCCCCACCCCATCAGCTCCTCTTTCCTGGTAGATGTCCTTCCAGCCTCCTTAACCTGGTGACCATAAAGTCCTGGGGCCTCTAGACTGCCTAATGGACATGGTCACCACATAGTGACCCTACGGATAGAAGAGCTGGCAGGAAATGTTTCATGACAATGTTGATGTGAAGATGATGGAATCATACATACCCAGGACTGCAACGTAAGTTATCCTGTCATACACAAAGCTTATCACAATGACGGTGTCTGTCGCATAGAGAAGTGTAATTTCTGTTGCCTTGCCATCTGTGAGAGAGAGATAAGACGCATGTGACCAATGCTGGCTTACCTTAATGTCAGTTAGATTTTCTGTGGAAGATGGAGTGTGTTAGCAACGCCCCATCCTGTATGGAGGTGTGAGTCCCTCCACAGGTGGGCTCAAGGCTGGGGCTGTTACACAGCAAGGACCCCAGGCAAGCCTGTCTTATTCCCACCTTCTCATACAGTTGACCTCACACCCTTAGATTATAGCCATAGATATATATCCCTTAGGGGATGTAACATTCGGAATGTTGTTTAGAGTGATTGTGAAGAAGTTAGAGTGTAAACCTTAGCCAACGTCCACGAGGCGTTGGACAGTCGCTGCCTTTAGGCTTGACCTCAGGATGATGTCCTTGGGTCAAAGTTCACCCACTGTGTGTTGGATGCAGTATAATGGGTTAAGATTGTTTTTAAAAATGGAATGTACTGATGTGCAAAGCCAGGATAGACCCTTGAGCGGTCAGGTCGTAAGCCTGTTGCAGATGATCTGAGAGGACCTTTTGAAACTCAGGTCTGCACGTGTCCTTCTCGTTGAGGGAGTCTGTGCTCAGTCCCTCAGTCATGTCTGAGTCTCTGTGACCCCATGGACTGTCGCCCACCAGGCTCCTCTGTGTCTTTGAGGGACTGTCATTTGAGGGTCCTCCAATCCGTGGGTTTAATCCTCATGAAAGGATCAAAAAGGGGCTTAGAAACCATAGGGGCATGATCCAAGTCAGCCCTCTGAGTGTCAGTCGGAGTAGCATTCAGGTGTGAGTGTGTCCATGGAAGGAAGATGTGCCAAGATTTCCCCACAAACACACTCTCAACTGTGAAACACTCATACATATGCTCAACTTCATAACTGTCCTCACCGGAGTCTGTTTCTGGAACGTGTATTTTCTTCCATTCTCCATTCAACCTTAAAAACAAAATATATTCAAGGAAGTAATTAAAGAATAAAAGCATTTGCACACAATTAGGATCTTCTTTCATTCACTCCTAAAACTAACTGTGGAGTGTCACGTTCCTGCCTGTGAACAAGGTGGTGTTCAAAAGAGAACATAATCTCTTAACGTCAGGTCACAATCGAGGCACAAGGATGACTTGTCTACACAGTGCATCTGAGCAGTCGTTTGAAACATCACCTACAAATAGAGGACTAGTCATGCTGAAGACAAGTACACATGGATGTGTCTAGAGTTTAGGGGAAAATTTTTAAAATACTCGAGTTTGGTATTTCCTGGAGGTCCAGTGGGTAAGCACACAGCCTTGCAGTACAAGGGGCACTGATAGGATCCTTGGCCCGAAAAGATCCCACATGCCACAGAGCGGCTGAACTAGTGTCCAATGAGGAGCCAGTGCTCTGCAACGAGAGAGGCCACTGCGATGGGAGGCCCATGCAGGTCAAAGAATAAAGATGGATGAAGACAAATGGATAACAAATCAATGAAAAGAGGCCAAAATTAAAAAAAAAAAAACACTGTAGAGAGAGACATGTTTGATGTTATCAAAACACATTCTGTTTCCATGACCACACCGTGAGAGGGTTAAACCTGAGAAACACCTGTGTGTATGCACACACCATGACACACAGACCCCACAGACACACACAGAAGCACAGAGAAGGACAGACATCTCTGCCCACTGCCCTGGCCCTCTTTTGGAACTGAAGCTAGTGGAGCTTCTGGGGGACCTGTCTCCCAAACAGGCTCAGAGGGCTATCACCCTCCAGCTCAGAGACGCTGCTAAGCCGCTCACCTCAGGCAGTAATGCCAGTCATGTGTTCCAGAGAGTTCCCCTCGGTTGGGAGCCACACCCTCCCTCAGCCTCAGAGGTTTACCTGTATGTATCTTTTGGCGGATTTGTACTTACTTGATACACAAATCGAGCTCTGTTATGCTCCTTTTTGCATCATATACAATGTTACACAGGCAAAACTTGCATGACTCTATCTCCTCTTCCTTAACTGGGGCAATAAACACGACTCTCCATGCTTCTGCAACCTAACAGCAAAATCCCAATAGAAGTTTATTGTCATCTCGTTCAGCGTGATCCTTAGTGATTTCCCCATCCCTTGGGCCAGTCAACACGCATTGTCTAACTTGACTGAACAAAGTGGCATTCACACAATCATGTAAAACTGCCATCAGAGTAGAAGGAGTCCATTGAGACGTTTCTGAGAGTGCTTGAGCCCAGTTGTCAGCCGCGAGACCTCCAGCAGGTGTTGGGTTGATCGTCTCTCTCCGTTCCGACAGCAGGAAAAAATGCACATGAACCATCGAATATAGAAACTACACACAGCAGCACAGACCCCGTGACCTGAGCCGTCTTGTTTGGGGAGAGATGACTCAGGTGTTGGATCCACACAACAAAGCCACAATCAGCAGACTCACGTCTACAAAAAGACACAGGACGTCCCCCCAGATCAGACCATCCCTGGTACCTTTATTGCCACATCCTGCACCTCCTGAACTTCTTGGGCAGCACAGACTACACCCAGGAGAAGAGTCAGGAACAGAGCCTTCATCTTGGGGCTCTCAGGGTCCTTCCTTTAGAGAAGCTGAGGGTGTCCCCTTGGTTGGAGAGAAGGGAAATTGGGCCCCTTTTTATAGGATCTTCTTGTTGATGTCACGAGCCAGTGGTTATCTCTCCTACAGAAAGGTCACACAGACATCATCTTCCACATCCTGCTGGTTAGGGATGAACTTTTGTGACATTTGGCTGTTGGAAGAAGGAGGATTGTTTTAGGAGAAGGTTGAGTGCATCTGGACATTGAGTCTTTAGAGGGACTGAGAAATCACAACACATCCTACATTAAAAGTCAGGAATATGTATATACCTTTATATCTTCAGATTCAAAGTAGGATTAACTGTCCAGGACAGATATCCGCCCACTCCTATACTGTTTCTTTAATATTGAAGAGAATGTTTAAAATGTACTTCCTAACTTGCATTGAGTTGTGCTTTCACATAGATACATAAATTCCTTCTTAGTGACTGAAAAACACTTGGTTCCCTCAAGGATTCTTGCCCTCAAGATACTTTTAATCTAAGTTGAGATAAGAGTAAAAACCACACTCCTATATTGTTTCCTTCGTATTGAGAGGGTTTAACATTTATTTTATACCATAGACTTTGAGTTGTGGTTTCCCATAGTTCAATGTATTCCTAAGAGACCTCCCCCCACACACCTGTACTGTGTCCTTCATATTGAGGAGAAGGTGCCAAATGTGTTTTCTAAAGGTGCATGGAGCTGTGATTTCACATAGTCAAATGATTTCCGGAGAGACCATTTGTTTTCTTAGAGAATCTCAGAATGGCACCAAACATTATTCATTAATAGTCTCAAATCTCTTTAGTTGAAGTGTTTATCAATAAATGTTTCAAAACCTTATTTGATTTGTCAAAAACTTAGCTATTCAATAGACTTTTATCATTTTTTTACAACCCTTAGAAAGTCAAGTTATCTCAGTCTGGAGAGACTATTTGAGACATTTTTAAACATAATTACTCCTAATAAATTTATCTATTATCTTATTATGGTAGCTCATATCTCATTTAACATCTCTTTTTTTTTTCTATAAGTTTCTTCACTTGAGTTAATTTCCCTGCTGACAAATTTGTAACGGAGATAATATTTAGCATATATTAAGTCTAGGCAGCATGAAAATATTCTGAATGACTCTTAGACATGTCCTTATTAGATCAACAAACGAACATTAACACCAGGTATTTAATTTTGAATATTTTCTAGTTCACCTGAACCTGAAACATCCTTTAGGTTTTCATTTCTCCTTTATTTAGAATTGTTTGCTCTGTAAGCGCTTTTCTTGAGGCCAGTTAAATTAGAGCTCATTTCCAAACTGATCTCAGCATCAGCACTACTATCCAAAAAGACAAAGACACACACTGTGACATACATATAACCAAATAGACACAGCAAGAGATCCTAGAGCTTGGTTTCTCAAACTTAGTTTATGAATCAGATACCACAATACACAACTCACTAGTTGTAAATGACATTTAGAAAAAGAACATTTTTAAAAACTTCATTCCCTTTTACTCTTCTTATTACCTCAGGAATTAGAGACGATCTAGATAAGTGATCTCAATGCATAGGAGGAGTTATTTCTTAAGAGTAAGATTTTTTTATTAAGATTTATTTATTTATTTATTTTGGGGGTGAGTGGGGAGGGAGGGGAGCAGGCGGGCTACTTCTATTGGTCTTTCATTTGTCTATTTTCATCCACCTTCGTTCTTTGGCCCATGTGGGCCTCTCATCGTGGTGGCCTCTGTTGTCGCAGAGCACCAGCTCCGGGCGCATGCGCCCAGAGCTCCGGCTCGGTAATTGGACACATCGGTCTAGCCGCTCCATGGCACGTGGGATCTTTCCAGGCCAGGGATCGAACCGGTGCCCTTGCACTGCAAGTTGGTGTCCTTACCCACTGAACCACCAGGAAGCCCCAGAGTAAGAATTATTAAAGAGACAGTTGCACTTTTCTAAAGTCTTACTTTGTTTTTGTGTTTTTTTTTTAACCAAAAGTCAGACCAGAAAGGGCTCAAATTGGCTCTGCTAACTCTGGAACATTGATCCCAGCAGGGATTATCCCTCTGGGGAAGCAGGAGTCTTAGTTTGATTAGCCCCGGCTGTTGATTAGAAGAGGAATCTCCTGGTCTAATGGAACTTCAGTCTGTTTTCTTGTCCTGTATTAATGAAGCTCTAATATTTTAAGCCATTTTTCTTCAGGCTACTGTGAAAAATCCAGGGGTTCCCAAGTGGCAAATTTGAAACATTTGTTTGCAGCATGAAAATATTCTGAATGACTCTTAGACATGTCCTTATTAGATCAACAAACGAACATTAACACCAGGTATTTAATTTTGAATATTTTCTAGTTCACCTGAACCTGAAACATCCTTTAGGTTTTCATTTCTCCTTTATTTAGAATTGTTTGCTCTGTAAGCGCTTTTCTTGAGGCCAGTTAAATTAGAGCTCATTTCCAAACTGATCTCAGCATCAGCACTACTATCCAAAAAGACAAAGACACACACTGTGACATACATATAACCAAATAGACACAGCAAGAGATCCTAGAGCTTGGTTTCTCAAACTTAGTTTATGAATCAGATACCACAATACACAACTCACTAGTTGTAAATGACATTTAGAAAAAGAACATTTTTAAAAACTTCATTCCCTTTTACTCTTCTTATTACCTCAGGAATTAGAGACGATCTAGATAAGTGATCTCAATGCATAGGAGGAGTTATTTCTTAAGAGTAAGATTTTTTTATTAAGATTTATTTATTTATTTATTTTGGGGGTGAGTGGGGAGGGAGGGGAGCAGGCGGGCTACTTCTATTGGTCTTTCATTTGTCTATTTTCATCCACCTTCGTTCTTTGGCCCATGTGGGCCTCTCATCGTGGTGGCCTCTGTTGTCGCAGAGCACCAGCTCCGGGCGCATGCGCTCCAGAGCTCCGGCTCGGTAATTGGACACATCGGTCTAGCCGCTCCATGGCACGTGGGATCTTTCCAGGCCAGGGATCGAACCGGTGCCCCTTGCACTGCAAGTTGGTGTCCTTACCCACTGAACCACCAGGGAAGCCCCAGAGTAAGAATTATTAAAGAGACAGTTGCACTTTTCTAAAGTCTTACTTTGTTTTTTGTGTTTTTTTTTTTTTTAACCAAAAGTCAGACCAGAAAGGGCTCAAATTGGCTCTGCTAACTCTGGAACATTGATCCCAGCAGGGATTATCCCTCTGGGGAAGCAGGAGTCTTAGTTTGATTAGCCCCGGCTGTTGATTAGAAGAGGAATCTCCTGGTCTAATGGAACTTCAGTCTGTTTTCTTGTCCTGTATTAATGAAGCTCTAATATTTTAAGCCATTTTTCTCTTCATTGGGTCTTAGCTGTAGTCATTCAAAAAAAAGTTCCAGGGGGTTCCCAAGTGGAATATGGAACCTTAGAGGAAGCGCTTTCCCCATTAGCTCAAGCCATTTGTACCAGATGTCTGCACACTCAACTCAGACCAACAAAACCAAACCTAAACCAACCAGAACTTCGCTAGCTGGGAATCACACTCCCCATGAAACAGAAGACAAAGATGTCCAGAAATCAAAAGCCATGTGGTAACAGCGCCCAAATAGATGGCAAAGTAATGCCCAGATATAAAAACCAAATGGCCTAAATGCCAAAGATTGACTTCCTAGTCCCACTAGACCTGCGACCTGGCAGAGTCAGTGCTAGCAACCATTTTAGTTCTGCCATAGTTCAAGCGATTTTCTGTTGGTTTCCTGTAAAAAAGTGACTCTGCGGTTTCCACTTTTATAAGCTTCAAGATAGCAAAGTAAGCACGGCCGGCATTCTTTTAATTGTGGGCACAACAATGTCAGTTTGGGATACCAAGATATGAATTTGGGCATTTTGAGATCTCTTTTAGTATAATTTTTTTTTCAATTAATTAAGCTATTGCACGTATGAGCTCCATATGTATGTTACGTGAATCTGGCTGGAGTGTTGTTCGGACATTGACCTTGGCTTTCTGACACCCCTCGTTCCTGTTTTTGAGAGGTTTTATATTTCCCACTTTAAGCTAAATTGGTTGGGGATCAAATTACTGGTGAAGTTGTGTCATGGGCCATGTGCTGTTCGTGAGCTGAACTCCTCCAGGAGTCACCCCAGAGTCATTTCAGCTCTCTTAAGTGTCTCAGAACCTACCTCTGCAATCTAAGACCACCACGGCTGCTCAGGTCGCTGAATGGCCAATTCTCATGTGCGACCCGCGGACAAGCAAGTATTTGAATTAATGAATGAGTTTCCCTATGGGACCACTGCACGGTATGAGGACTAGGCCTCCACCACTCCTATAAACTTCTCAATCACCTAAGAAAACTGTAACTGGCCAAGAGGAGTCTTGTCCCTTCTCTTCGGAGCAAAGCTCTCATATTTTGCTCACTTTTATCCCGACAAATTCTATAAACGCAGCCGAATTGAGGAAAGGCATCAGATCAGCCTCTTATGTAACCACTCAGCCAAGATGATTCAGTCCCCTAGAATGGAGTGGCCTCAGCACCTTTCAGCTGAGCCCTGGGTATTCCTTGATATTTTTCCAATTGTGCTCCCTCCCCAGCAACTATCCACTGGGTGGGTAACTCCCCTGGCGTCTTTCATCCAGCCCCCTATCCAGTATCTTTCAACTGGGTGGGAATTCCTCGGTATCTTTTTACCGAGCCCCACTCAAGTGTCTAGACCATGAGTGGGTATGCCCCGGATGTTTCATCCGCCCCGCCCCCACCCCCAGTATGTTTCCTACTGGGAGGGGGCAGGTGTCCTGCTCCCTACCAAATAAAACTCAGAATCTCAACCAATTAGGGAGATTCTAGAACCAGGAGGGACTTACCCAAATTCGCCTGCACTCCTGGAGGAGGCGGATGGGCACAGGGGGCCGCAGTTGGTACCAAGGCTCCGGTTCCTCGTGGAGTCCAGGCGAAGGAGGAAAGTCTGCTCTGGGTCTTTTCGGGGTCGCCACAACTGTCAACTAAAAAGATGAACAGCTTGAGAATTGTGGGTTAAGTTTTATTTGAGGCATAATTAGGGGCTGCAACCCGGGAGGCAGCCCCCCAGATAGCTCTGAGACATGGCGTGGAAGAGGCAGGAGAGTCAGCCAATCTAAGGATTTTGGTGTGGGGGAGTTTAAGGCTATTAAACAATGGGTTTTCAAAGGCTTTTGCTTTACAAATGGCTTGTGTCTGTCATGAAGATGTGATATCTTCCTAAGGGATTTTAGTGCTTTTCTAAGTGTGGGGGAGATGCAAGGATTTTCGGGCCCTCTCTTAAGTGTCTCAGAACCTACCTCTGCAATCTAAGACCACCACGGCTGCTCAGGTCGCTGAATGGCCAATTCTCATGTGCGACCCGCGGACAAGCAAGTATTTGAATTAATGAATGAGTTTCCCTATGGGACCACTGCACGGTATGAGGACTAGGCCTCCACCACTCCTATAAACTTCTCAATCACCTAAGAAAACTGTAACTGGCCAAGAGGAGTCTTGTCCCTTCTCTTCGGAGCAAAGCTCTCATATTTTGCTCACTTTTATCCCGACAAATTCTATAAACGCAGCCGAATTGAGGAAAGGCATCAGATCAGCCTCTTATGTAACCACTCAGCCAAGATGATTCAGTCCCCTAGAATGGAGTGGCCTCAGCACCTTTCAGCTGAGCCCTGGGTATTCCTTGATATTTTTCCAATTGTGCTCCCTCCCCAGCAACTATCCACTGGGTGGGTAACTCCCCTGGCGTCTTTCATCCAGCCCCCTATCCAGTATCTTTCAACTGGGTGGGAATTCCTCGGTATCTTTTTACCGAGCCCCACTCAAGTGTCTAGACCATGAGTGGGTATGCCCCGGATGTTTCATCCGCCCCGCCCCCACCCCCAGTATGTTTCCTACTGGGAGGGGGCAGGTGTCCTGCTCCCTACCAAATAAAACTCAGAATCTCAACCAATTAGGGAGATTCTAGAACCAGGAGGGACTTACCCAAATTCGCCTGCACTCCTGGAGGAGGCGGATGGGCACAGGGGGCCGCAGTTGGTACCAAGGCTCCGGTTCCTCGTGGAGTCCAGGCGAAGGAGGAAAGTCTGCTCTGGGTCTTTTCGTGGTCGCCACAACTGTCAACTAAAAAAGATGAACAGCTTGAGAATTGTGGGTTAAGTTTTATTTGAGGCATAATTAGGACTGCAACCCTGGAGGCAGCACCCCAGATAGCTCTGAGACATGGCGTGGAAGAGGCAGGAGAGTCAGCCAATCTAAGGATTTTGGTGTGGGGGAGTTTAAGGCTATTAAACAATGGGTTTTTCAAAGGCTTTTGCTTTACAAATGGCTTGTGTCTGTCATGAAGATGTGATATCTTCCTAAGGGATTTTAGTGCTTTTCTAAGTGTGAGGAGATGCAAGGATTGAGATACTAAAAGCTGTTCCTAAAAGTCATTTAACTACCTAAAGACCTGCTCCACTGGATTCCCCAGAGCACAGAGTGCCTTCTTTCACCCTGAGTTCCTTCAGGAGCTGTTGAAAAGTCAGCAGCTCCTAAGGCACAGTGTTCAGTAGGTGGCAAATGCCCTTGTTGTCCATTCATTGTAGTTGACTACCAGATGTTGGAGGTTGTTTCTAAAACTCCTTGTAGGGTGTTACTTCTCAAGCAGGGGCCTCTGTGATTCCCAGGAGAGACAGTAGCTGTGTATGGTGACATTTCTGGGTGTCAGAATGGGAGAGGTGAGGGGTGCCACCTTCCGTCTGGTCGTTGGAAAGGAAACAGTCTGCCAGTCATGCTAGAGGGCACAGGACAGTGCCTGCAGTTGAGGATTATCCAGTCGTGTGTCCATCATGGGCAGGCTGAGAAACCCAGATTCATAGGAGTTAGCCTACTGCTGTGATGCAGAATGAAGCCTCATTCCTTCTGGGAATCTGAAGACTCCTTCCTTCCTTTCCTTTTCCTCCCTGATCATCTTTGCTTGATTTAGAATCCATCTTCATGCACGGGTGAGTGATTTCCACATCATCGTGGTCCTGGACTTTGGTGTTGGTGAGTCGCAAGTGTTAGAGCTAGTAAATAGGTCAGGGTGTTCCCTGGGGATTGTATTTCTCCCTAGGCAAATGTGGCTGAGCACATTTAAAACAGGGACATTTTTTGGTGAAGAGAAAGATGAAATGACCTGTGAAGGGTCTGGAATCCAGAGCTCAGTTTCATTCAGTCACATGCCTGAGCAGATGGCTTGAGGAGAATGATTCCTGGTCAACTCTGTCCAGGGCTCAAGGAGAGAGGGTGTAGAAGGTCCAAGGGCACTGGCCCAGATGGCTTTAGGAATTGAAAGGGTTTTACCTCGATTTGAGACTTAAATCCAGGGCCCAGGCCTGATCGAACCCTGCTTGGGACTTGAACCCAAGTGACTGGAGCTTGAATTCCAGCCACAACCCTGCTTGAGACTCAAACCCATGTGGCTAAGGCTTAACCCCAGCCAAAACCCTGCTTGCGACGTGAACCCACGTCGTCGAGACTCAGTCCCGGCCAAAACCCTGTCTGGGACTTGAACCCACATGGCCAGGACTCAATGCAGCACTCACCCACCGTCTGGACCCACTGAGGCTCAGGTTCTTCGTGTCTCAATGCAGAAAGAATTCAGCGAGAAGCAGAGTGAGAGACAAAAAAAGGATTGATTGGGATAGGGTACTTGTAAGCGGTGCAAGCAGGCAAGCCGAAAAACTCTGCTCTACTCTCCCTTCAGTTGAGTGGGCAACAATATATATAGGATGGTAGTAGACTGCTCCTTTCAAGCAGACACAGATGCAAGGCATACATCCTGAGTCCCTTCTTGGCCAGCTCCTCCTTCATCAGCTGTTTATCCCCAGTCAAACCTGCATTAGTGAACAAGCAGCAGCTCTCCTGAGTTATCGTCAACTCATGGGCCTCCCAACCTTTCTCAAGGGTCATACTTCTGCCTACCATCCCCTACTAGGACTCTACAACCACCTGCCTCTTGTACTCTGTCCCTATCCATCCCTGCTCCCCAGCTCTGGAATTGTTGGTCCTGTGCCCTGTGACGTCCAGGGAAGACCCTCATCAAGGTTCCGTGAGGCAAACAGGTATGTACAAGGATGGAAGACATGCACCTGGTTCCCTCGGGAGTCCCCACCGAGCAGCAGTTAGCCCAGCGTAGAGACTCCTCTGTGGTAGTGACCTGGCTTGTCCATTTCAGCATGGCCTTCCAGGAGTGTCCATTAGGCTACGTCAGGAAGGATGCATCCTTTTTGTACTAAATGTCAGGGAAACACGTTGAGGCACACCCAGTCTAAGTAATGCAGAGATCAACACTCAGTGTAAGCAGAGTAGGTGACATCTCGACTTTATCCCACGTGTTCCTGCTGGATGCGCTCTCCACTCAGAGCTTGGTTTGAGCTTGTGTTTGCATTGAGAGTCTCTGGAAGCTCCCCAGGTGGAGAGGAGAGGAGAAACGTGAGCCTTGAAGGTAGTCAGGTGGAGCAGAAGAAGAGATGCCAAAAGAAAGAAAAGTGCCTTATCCTTGACCTTCTGATGCTTGTGGGATCTTTTAGGCTTGCCGACGGATGTGGGCCAGAGGAAATTTCCTACCAATGTCAGAGAGGGCAGGTCCCATCGACAAAGGCTCCATTGTGTCGCTCCCCGGTCCACCTTTGTTTTCATGTTCCCGAGCTGGTGTTTATCCATAGACGTCTGTTTTCGTGTCATCATGTGCACGTTTCCATAAATAATGAAGCCTTCTTTCTTTCTTGGGTATTTCAGTGAGTCCACACGTGGGCCTAGTCCTCAATGAACTGGTTTCAGTGTTGGTGCATAGACTGCTCTTACATGAGTTACTATGTGGTATTTTCTTGTCTCTTTCTGACTTGATTCACACTGTGTGACTCTCTGTGGGTCCACACATGCGCACATCTCAGCCAATGGCTCATGAGTGCTGCCTGCTATCCGTGTTTTTCTGCTCTGTGTCTGTGTCTCTCTTTCTGCCCTTGACCTGGGAGCATCCAAATCCCTTTTCCAGGAATAGATTGCACATCCATGAGCTGTTATCTGGTGTTTGTTTCTCTCTTCCTGACCTGTTTCCCACTGTTTGACTCTGTAGGTCAATCCTCATCTCAACAAATGACTGAGTCATCCTCCGTGTGTCTGGCCAGTGTTTTCCTGGGACATCCATGAACACAGCAGCCTGGGGGGCTATAAGCCATGTGCTGGCATAGATCAGGTACAACTTGTTGAGGAAACAACACCACCATCAGTAGATGGGTCAAAAACATGCACCTGGTTCCCTCGGGAGTCCCCACCGAGCAGCAGTTAGCCCAGCGTAGAGACTCCTCTGTGGTAGTGACCTGGCTTGTCCATTTCAGCATGGCCTTCCAGGAGTGTCCATTAGGCTACGTCAGGAAGGATGCATCCTTTTTGTACTAAATGTCAGGGAAACACGTTGAGGCACACCCAGTCTAAGTAATGCAGAGATCAACACTCAGTGTAAGCAGAGTAGGTGACATCTCGACTTTATCCCACGTGTTCCTGCTGGATGCGCTCTCCACTCAGAGCTTGGTTTGAGCTTGTGTTTGCATTGAGAGTCTCTGGAAGCTCCCCAGGTGGAGAGGAGAGGAGAAACGTGAGCCTTGAAGGTAGTCAGGTGGAGCAGAAGAAGAGATGCCAAAAGCAAGAAAAGTGACATATCAGTGACCTTCTGATGCTTGTGGAATCTTTTAGGCTTGCCAACGGATGTAGGCCGGAGGAAATTTCCTACCAATGTCAGAGAGGACGGGTCCCGTAGACAAACGTTCCATTGTGTCACTCCACGGTTCACCTTTGTTGTCGTGGTCCCGAGCTGGTGTTTATCCATAGACGTCTGTTTTCGTGTCATCATGTGCACGTTTCCATAAATAATGAAGCCTTCTTTCTTTCTTGGGTATTTCAGTGAGTCCACACGTGGGCCTAGTCCTCAATGAACTGGTTTCAGTGTTGGTGCATAGACTGCTCTTACATGAGTTCCCATGTGGTATTTCCTTCCCTCTTTCTGACTTGGTTCACACTGTGTGACCCTCTGTCGGTCCACCTCCATCTCAACCAATGGCTGATTAGTGCTGCCTGCTATCTGTATTTTTCTGCTCTCTGTCTGTGTCTCTCTTTCTGCCCTTGACCTGGGAGCATTCGTATCCCTTTTCTAGGAATAGATTGCACATCCATGAGCTCATATCTGCTGTTTGTTTCTCACTTTCTGAGCTGTTTCATACTATTTGACTCTGTAGGTTCATCCCCATCTAAACAAATGACTGAGTTGTTCTCCCTGTGTCTGTCCAGTGTTTTGCCTGGGACATCCATGAACAGAGGAGCCTGAAGGGCTGTAGTCCATGGGCTGGCAAAGACCAGACACAACTTCTTGAGGAAACAACAGCACCATCAAGTCCAACGTTATCTGTTCCTCTTTTGGTGGATATATAGGTTGCTTGAGTGTCCTGGCAGTGGTCCATAGGGCTGGTCTATGCTGGCGTGTATGGACCTTCCAGAGTTGATGCTTTCTCTGGGTGTATAGAATGCAACAAAATATCTCCATACTATCTGTCCAGGTTATTCCCGATCAGAATAGAATGGAAAACACGTTTCTATGAACTTAAAATGGTCATGTGTCTGTAGATAGCTTACTCTAAGCTTAGGGATATTTCTTATTTACTTGCTGGAAAACATTGATTAAATCTTTTGGCCCTGTGAATTTATGGAACATTCTACTCAGGTTCTTCATGACATTAAAGGGTAGTAGAGAATGTCTGTTTCATCAAGAATCAGTGTTGTGGGGTTTCTTTTGGAGTTTCATTAAACTTTGTTTCTAACTTTTTTCTTTTCTTTTTTAAAATTCATCATTTATTTATTTATCTGCAACATTGTTGGTCTTTCATTTATCTATTTTCATCTGTCTTTATTCTTTCACCTCTGTGGGCCTCCCATCGCAGTGGCCTCTCTCACTGCAGAGCACCGGCTCTAGTCACATGCACTCCAGAACTCTGGCTCAGTTGTTGGACACATCGGTCCAGCCGCTTCGCAGCACGTGGGATCTTCCTGGGCCAGGGATCGCACCGGCACAAGCACTGCACAGCAAGGCGGTGTTCTTACCCACTGGACCACCCAGGGAGCCTTTCATTTATTTTATTTTATTTTTTTATTTGGGGGGGTGGAGTGGGGAGGGAGGGGAGCAGGCGGGCTACTTCTATTTGTCTTTCATTTGTCTATTTTCATCCATCTTTGTTCTTTGGCCTGTGTGGGCCTCTCATCACGGTGGCCTCTGTTGTCACAGAGCACCGGCTCTGGGCACATGCGCTCCAGAGCTCCGGCTCGGTAATTGGACACACCGGTCCAGCCGCTCTGCAGCACGTGGGATCTTCCCAGGCCAGGGATCAAACCAGCGCCCCTTGCACTGCAAGTTGGTGTCGTTACCCACTGGACCACCAGGGAAGCCTTCATTTATTTTTAATACCAAAAAAGTTTGTACTGGGCTGTAGCCCATTCACAATGTGGTGATAGTTTAAGGTGGACAGTGAAAAGGCCCTCAGCTGTACGTACACATGGATCCATTCTCCCCTAAATACCCCTTCCCATTCGGCCTAGTATGTAACACTGAGCACAGTGCCATGGGCTATACAGTAAAATTTGTGTTGGTTATCCACTGTAAATCTAGCAGTGTGCAAACCACTCTCAAGTGAATTGTTCATTTCATCAAGAGGGTGAATTGCAGTAATATATATCTCTGCATCGTTTCCTCAGGATCATCCTCTGTTGGACTTGTGGTGCAAATAATGTTTTCTGTATTAATATTGGCATGAAAAATACACAGACTCACACACATGTCTGTAGATACATATATATACATATATATGTGTGTATGTATGCCTACTTATTTGTATGTGCATGTGATGATGTTTCACGTTGTTGGACTCGTCTGCGTGAGGTGTTGGATTGCAGTATTCCTTAAGAGAGTCTCCCCCTTGCACTGTCTTCTGTTGCCTCTCTGGGTCTCTTCTCATCCAATTCCGCTTTTCCAGACATTTGGTGAGGAGCAGAGTCCGAACTCCCACAGCAAACACTCTGTCATAGAAGTGGGGGACCTTAAGCCTTCCCCTTGAGCTCCATTACCTCCAGCTGAGCCATGGAAGCCTTCCTGATTGGAGCCTGAGACACTGGCCAGATGCTGCCCCCATGGAAGCCCCGTGTCTGTAGGAAATAAAACACGTGGACCCGCTGTCTGAGCTTTCAGCCATGGCTTGGAGGACGTTGTGCCTCGTGAGGTTCTAGACCTTGTAGATGGTGAGCAGTTCTAGTACTGTGGGAAGCTGATCCGTGGGCTCTACCCATGAACATGGGAAACACCTCTCCTTCCAAACACGAGCATCTCCTACTGTTTGAAGCCTCCTATGAGGGAGACCATGTGTCCCCTGGTGTTAAGTGTTTGGAACGGTGAGAACTTCCTGCCTTATCGGTTCGTCATCTTGTTCCTGTGGACCCTGCACTGACTCATGGTCCTGTGGATGGACCACGGCTCAGCCACTGCGCACCTGTGAGTCCTAGCGATCCACAAGCTCCATTGCAGATGTTGTGCTCTGTCAGAATACACATTTCTCTTCTTTCGTGGCCCACGGCATCCTACATCTTCTCTCCATGAAGCTCAGAGTGGGAAACACTATCTCCTTTCTTTGTGATGCATTCCATCCTTTCTAGGGACATCCTTCTGGACCCGAGCAGCCCTTCCCACTAGTGTAATAAGAGGGTCCATAACCTTGTCCCACAACTCATGACAGCTTTGTCGATTTGTCCTGATCCCCTGGACACCTCTAAGCTATGTGAAGTTAATCGTCAACAGCATTGCCTCCTATGGAACATCTGTTTGTTGGAAGACATTCGTTCTTGGATAGTTACATGTCGTGGGCATATTTGTGCCTTTTAGAAGAGAGGACTTTTCTGTAAAGATACACATAGGTTGAGTGCATATTCAGTCAATTTATTGAAACCCAGAGAAATCAAGTCTCACCAACAGGATGTGATTTGTGGCCAGGAGAAATGAGATGGGAAAAGGCAGCGGGAAGGGGGAAAGATCGTGAGAATCAGGAATGAGGAAAGTCATTTTCATTCTAGTGATCTTGATCCCCTGGGGAAGACGACGTGTCTGGTCTTGGTCACTGCGTCTCTGCTAGAATAAAAGAGAACCAGGGTGTTAGTAGAGTGGACTGTGGGAGCTCTGAGAAGTGAGCCTCAGGCAGGAGCAGGTCCAGGGTCCAGGAGCTGGGAGCGGATCCGGGGAAGGATCCTGGTGGACCTCTGCATCCCACCTCTCTGCGAGGTTGGATTTACGCAGCCTTTTCCCCAGAATGTCCCTATGGGGAAAGTCCCCAGTGGAGATGGAGTCTAGGAGGAAGGGTCTCCAAGTTCATATTCATGAGGAAGTTACATCTACAGAGGGTTGACAGGATTTTTGCTAAGCTCCTTCCAAACACGAGCATCTCCTACTGTTTGAAGCCTCCTATGAGGGAGACCATGTGTCCCCTGGTGTTAAGTGTTTGGAACGGTGAGAACTTCCTGCCTTATCGGTTCGTCATCTTGTTCCTGTGGACCCTGCACTGACTCATGGTCCTGTGGATGGACCACGGCTCAGCCACTGCGCACCTGTGAGTCCTAGCGATCCACAAGCTCCATTGCAGATGTTGTGCTCTGTCAGAATACACATTTCTCTTCTTTCGTGGCCCACGGCATCCTACATCTTCTCTCCATGAAGCTCAGAGTGGGAAACACTATCTCCTTTCTTTGTGATGCATTCCATCCTTTCTAGGGACATCCTTCTGGACCCGAGCAGCCCTTCCCACTAGTGTAATAAGAGGGTCCATAACCTTGTCCCACAACTCATGACAGCTTTGTCGATTTGTCCTGATCCCCTGGACACCTCTAAGCTATGTGAAGTTAATCGTCAACAGCATTGCCTCCTATGGAACATCTGTTTGTTGGAAGACATTCGTTCTTGGATAGTTACATGTCGTGGGCATATTTGTGCCTTTTAGAAGAGAGGACTTTTCTGTAAAGATACACATAGGTTGAGTGCATATTCAGTCAATTTATTGAAACCCAGAGAAATCAAGTCTCACCAACAGGATGTGATTTGTGGCCAGGAGAAATGAGATGGGAAAAGGCAGCGGGAAGGGGGAAAGATCGTGAGAATCAGGAATGAGGAAAGTCATTTTCATTCTAGTGATCTTGATCCCCTGGGGAAGACGACGTGTCTGGTCTTGGTCACTGCGTCTCTGCTAGAATAAAAGAGAACCAGGGTGTTAGTAGAGTGGACTGTGGGAGCTCTGAGAAGTGAGCCTCAGGCAGGAGCAGGTCCAGGGTCCAGGAGCTGGGAGCGGATCCGGGGAAGGATCCTGGTGGACCTCCGCGCCCCACCTCTTTGCGAGGTTGGGTTTTCTGTAGCATTTTCCCCAGGATGTCCCTATGGGGCACATCCCCATTGGAGATGGAGTCTAGGAGGAACGGTCTCCAAGTTCATATTCATGGGGAAGGTGCAGCTACAGAGGGTTGACAGGATCTTTGGTTGGCATAAGCTCCTTAATTTACAAGTGTTGTGTTTTTGATCATCAAAGTCAGCCTTTTAGTTTTCATTTTCTATTGCAGTATAGTTTCTGAAGTATAGCAAAGTGAATTGGTTATATATATGTACCTTAATATCTTTTTTTTTTTCAGATTCTAATTCCATTTAAGTTTTCCACAAAGCATTGTGAGCAGCTCCCTGTGCTGTATAGTATGACTTTCTGGTCTACCCATCTTGTACATAATGGATTATATCTCTGGCCCCAACTCCTAACCCTTGTTTTCCCCAGCTTCCATAGTTGCTTAGGATGAATCAACTGGCAGTGTGAGTTTTAATATGGCTCATGATAAGAGAAGTCACTTAATGAGACAGACACTGTTCTCTATCGATAAATTGTCAGTTACTAGGATGAAAGATTGTGAACCTGCAAAATTTGGTTCGAATGAAATTCCCTTTTAACCTTACTGATTTATTCCCTGGAATGACAGAAACAATACATTATTGTCACTTACCTGAGGTGGTTTAACTCAGAATCAGCGGGAAGCACAGGCATCTGGGGGAAGATTCAGAAAAGAAGAAAAATAGATTCACAGACTACGGCCACTCCCTATTATTGGCAAGGCTATTTTAGTGTGTTTTTTGTTTGTTTTTAAGCAAGGGATTATATAAAAGAGTACTCATGGATAGATAAATCCTTAGTGAATTGATTTTGATCCCTGATAGTGAATTTACATGTGAGGTGAATGACATGTTGACAAAGTATGATTCCATTACTTTTTGATGAGCGTCGCAATAATTTCCTCATTGATCCCGCCCTCTTCCAGCAGCGTCCTGATTTTGTCCAAGATCTCCTCGCTGATATCTATAAAAGAGTAACAGCACACAGAGAGCAGATTTTTGCCCCTTAGTTCTCAGGGAAAAATCTGCAGGCAGAGCAAGAGGTTGAGGGTCTGAGTCAGAAATTCACCTGATTTGCATTAAGCCTCAAACAGTTACAATGTCCCATGACACAGACGTCTGCTGTCTGTCCATGACTTAATCCTTGTCCTAGTTGGTAACTACCCCACCCCCAGCATTAGCAGAAAGACCCTCAAGATGCGCAGGAGCTCTTGCACTTGGGGCCCTTGCGTCACACTGCTGAGCGTGCCCGTCCACCCTGGTAGTCAGTGAGGAGACGGAGAGGGGCCTCCTCAAAGTATTGCAGTGTTCCTGTACTTAAGAAGAAACTATTTCTAGGAAAGCTGAGTCGTTAGTTTTTGAATGAAAGCAGGTGCAAATCAGAAATTCCTGATGAGTTGATCATCTTCACCCCTAGGAGGTCCTCTTTCTTGCCATATTCACCAGGACGCTAAATTTTTCCTTTGCTTTTTTTTTTGTTTAGTTTTTTTTTTTTTTTTTTTTTTAAGAAATGTAAAAGCCACCCTTTAGCCTAGGTCATTGTCATTAACAGCTCTAAAGCTTAATGTACAACCTTTCAGGATCTCATGTGAAGAAAATCTCCTCATGAAGGAGAGTATACCTCAAATGCATGTTTCAGATGGTGTGGCTGGAAGACCTTCACTGGTTCTGTGAGAATCCTGTGAGATTAAACCCTCATCTTGGAGGAAACATGACCTCTCTTTAATCCCAGTTCTCCTGGACGATGACTTTGTGTGGACAGCCATGATGTTAAGACTAACAGCAGAAACTTACTGTTTCCACTTACTTCTGGTGCTTCCTGCTTTTCTCGGATAAATCTGTTCTGAGAGAGGACTTTGGGAGAAGGCTTTCTTACCACAACTGCTCAGCACTCATCAAGCAAGGAGTTAGCAATTTAATATGGCTCAGAAGGTAAATGACCAAATGTAACAAAGTTCTGTAGCGATACAATGTGTAAGTGTGTGGACCCAAAATCTTTTGACCAAGGAAATTTGGCAGGTGTGAAATCACCATGAGTCCCTAGTGATTTATTTACTGGAACAATCTTAGGAACAAACTATATTCACTTACCCTGAAGTTTTCCGAATTTCCAGCAAGCACAGTCATCTGGGGGAAAACAAGAGGACAGGAAGAAAAGATTCACAGTGTGTTATCCTTCCTTCCCGGGGATTTGAAAGGCTTTTTTGTTTTTTTTTTTTTCCTTAGGAAAGAGATTGTATGAAAGATTCCTTATGGAGAGAGAAAGTTTTACTGAATTGATTTGATTCCTCAAAGGACATTTACATACCAGGTGAATGATCTATTTAGGGACAAACATAATTCCATTACCTTTGAACTCAATCCCTTCCTTTGCCAGCTGCTCCTTGATTTTGGCCCAGGTTGCCACGTCAATGTATTCTATAAGAGAAAAACACGACACAGAGAGCAGATTTTTGCCCTTTAGATCCGAGGGAAAATTCTGAATGTAGAACAAGAAGTTGAGTGTCCAGGTCAGAACGTCACCGGGTGTACATTAAGCCTCAGCCAGTTTCCGTTTCCCTGACCCAGATGCCTGCTGCCTGTCCATGAAATAATCCTCATGCTGGTCAGTAACTACAGACCCCCCCACACCGGCAGCCCACCCACAGAGACTCGTAGGAGCTCCATAGACTTGGGACCCCTCCCATCACTGTGCTTAGAGTGCACAGTGACCCTGGTGCACACACATAAGAGACCAAGAGGGACCTCCTTACAGCCGTGGCCTGACATCAGTTCAGGTGTCTAGAAAAACCTGAGGATGAATGCAATATCACCATTTTCTTCCAGTTACAAAGAACTGTCTCTACTAAAACTGAGTTGATTATTGCTTAATGTCAATGGTTGGGATTAGTTGGAAATGTCTGCTGATTGGCACCTGCTCCCACCCCTACGAGTTCTTCTTTCCTGGAACCTAGATTACGTTCCAGGATCCTTACCTCACTGAACGCAGACAGCTAGATCGTGTAGCCTGAATAACGGATCTTCTCACTGCATACTGATTTTATGGGTAAAGAAATGATGATGGAGATGTTTCATGATAGTGTCCATGTGAATACGAGGGATCATACTTACTCAGGACTACCAGAAATTCTCTCACTACACCTGATAGATCACGATACAACATGTAGTATCCGAATGGTAAACAAAAACCATTGAAGTTTTCCGAATTTCCAGCAAGCACAGTCATCTGGGGGAAAACAAGAGGACAGGAAGAAAAGATTCACAGTGTGTTATCCTTCCTTCCCGGGGATTTGAAAGGCTTTTTTGTTTTTTTTTTTTTCCTTAGGAAAGAGATTGTATGAAAGATTCCTTATGGAGAGAGAAAGTTTTACTGAATTGATTTGATTCCTCAAAGGACATTTACATACCAGGTGAATGATCTATTTAGGGACAAACATAATTCCATTACCTTTGAACTCAATCCCTTCCTTTGCCAGCTGCTCCTTGATTTTGGCCCAGGTTGCCACGTCAATGTATTCTATAAGAGAAAAACACGACACAGAGAGCAGATTTTTGCCCTTTAGATCCGAGGGAAAATTCTGAATGTAGAACAAGAAGTTGAGTGTCCAGGTCAGAACGTCACCGGGTGTACATTAAGCCTCAGCCAGTTTCCGTTTCCCCTGACCCAGATGCCTGCTGCCTGTCCATGAAATAATCCTCATGCTGGTCAGTAACTACAGACCCCCCCACACCGGCAGCCCACCCACAGAGACTCGTAGGAGCTCCATAGACTTGGGACCCCTCCCATCACTGTGCTTAGAGTGCACAGTGACCCTGGTGCACACACATAAGAGACCAAGAGGGACCTCCTTACAGCCGTGGCCTGACATCAGTTCAGGTGTCTAGAAAAACCTGAGGATGAATGCAATATCACCATTTTCTTCCAGTTACAAAGAACTGTCTCTACTAAAACTGAGTTGATTATTGCTTAATGTCAATGGTTGGGATTAGTTGGAAATGTCTGCTGATTGGCACCTGCTCCCACCCCTACGAGTTCTTCTTTCCTGGAACCTAGATTACGTTCCAGGATCCTTACCTCACTGAACGCAGACAGCTAGATCGTGTAGCCTGAATAACGGATCTTCTCACTGCATACTGATTTTATGGGTAAAGAAATGATGATGGAGATGTTTCATGATAGTGTCCATGTGAATACGAGGGATCATACTTACTCAGGACTACCAGAAATTCTCTCACTACACCTGATAGATCCACGTATACAACATGTAGTATCCGAATGGTGCCAAAGTCATGAAGAAGTGTAAGTTTTTGTATTTGGCCATCTGTTAGAGATAAGAAAGACTGTTACATACAACCCCATCTTAATTAATTGTCAGATTCACGGTGGCAAATTGAAGGCATTCAAACCAGTACATCCTATACTGATGTGGGTCTCCTTCGGTCGGTGTGCTGAATGCTTTCATTAGGGTAACAGGCAAGACTTTTCTCTGTCCACATTCTCACACAGTTAAGCTCATAGATTTCAATTATACTCACATTGTGTCCCTTAAGTCATATAAAATTCAAAATATTTTTTAGGGCCATTGGAAAGAAATTAGAGGTGTAAATCTCAGCCAGAATGTGCATGGCTTTGATAAGAAGCTCCTATAGTGTTGACATTGATTTGTGAGGATTTAAGCTCATCCTCTGTATCTTGGATGGAATCAGTGTTTTATGATTATTTACAAAAAATGAATGCACTGATGTGCAGCCTCAGGATCGACCCATGAGAGGCCAGGTCTTAAGGGTGCTGTAAGTGATGGGAGAGGACCGTATGCATCACAGGTCTGCATGCGTCCTTCTTGTTGAGTGTGTGAGTGCTCAGCGACTGAGTCACAGCTGCTTCTGGACTGCAGACCCAGGCTCTTCTCTTTCCTCGAGTGGCGCTCCCCATGGAAAGCAGACTGCCCAGCCTCTCAGGTGTGTTGCACCCCGTTGCTCAGGGCACAGGAATAGGCTTGGTTGTTGTAGGGACTGGAGCCTGCTCACCCCTGTCATCATCAGTAGAAATGGCAGTCAGGAGTGTGGGGTTATTGAGGGAAGTTGAGAGAAGATTTCCACCCAGACATCCTTTAACCAGTGAGACCCTTGTACTTACAGCTAACGGCATACGTGCCATCGCTTTGGATTGTGCCCGTGACATGTACTGGGTTTTCTTTATTCGACCTTAAAAACATATATATAGTCAAGTTGGGTGATTGAAATAATGAGAGCATTTGACCTGTTTTCTTCGCTTCACCTCAAAGAGTAAGTGTGAGGTGTCACTTGAGTATTTTGAACAACGTCCTGTGCAAAAGAGAAATGTCCTCTGAGGTCAAGTTATTGTCAAAGGAGAAGGACATAAGCCATCTGATAGTGGACTAATTTTTGAACAGACATCTTGGATAAGAATGTTCACAGGGTCCTTCCCTGGTGGTCCAGTCTGCCTTGCCATGCAAGGGACACCAGTTGGATCTCTGTCCTGGGAAGAGCCCAAGTGCTACGGAGCATCTGGACAGGTGTGTCTGATGACAAGCCAGCGCTCTGGAACGCATGCACCCAAGACTGGTGCTCTGCAACAAGAGAGGCCACTGCAATGGGAGGCCCACATAGGCCGAAGAATAGATATGGATGAAAATAAATAAAAAGCCAATAAAGGAGGCCAAAATTAAAAAAAGGTTAGTAAACAGATAGGAATATCTCCATAAGATACATGTGTGTTTGTGTTTGTGATTTCATTGTGGTATACTATCAATAATCTACCTGTATGATATATATAAGCATCTGTACATTTATATATCACTGAACTAGTTTTTTTAAGAATAAGCTTGTTTGATGTTTCCCACTAATATTTTCATTCCTCGAAATAGATACCCAAGTCTGCATGTTCTTAGTGAGTCATCTACAGTCTAGGGGACCTCACATGAGTGGTCCTTGAGGCTGTGGAGGCTTTAGTAAATTCAATGGTGAGAGACCAGCCTGTGAGGAAGTCTTCAGGGCAGCTCACGTGTTTGGGCTCAGCGTCTGGGCTCTTCTCTTTCCTCGAGTGGCGCTCCCCATGGAAAGCAGACTGCCCAGCCTCTCAGGTGTGTTGCACCCCGTTGCTCAGGGCACAGGAATAGGCTTGGTTGTTGTAGGGACTGGAGCCTGCTCACCCCTGTCATCATCAGTAGAAATGGCAGTCAGGAGTGTGGGGTTATTGAGGGAAGTTGAGAGAAGATTTCCACCCAGACATCCTTTAACCAGTGAGACCCTTGTACTTACAGCTAACGGCATACGTGCCATCGCTTTGGATTGTGCCCGTGACATGTACTGGGTTTTCTTTATTCGACCTTAAAAACATATATATAGTCAAGTTGGGTGATTGAAATAATGAGAGCATTTGACCTGTTTTCTTCGCTTCACCTCAAAGAGTAAGTGTGAGGTGTCACTTGAGTATTTTGAACAACGTCCTGTGCAAAAGAGAAATGTCCTCTGAGGTCAAGTTATTGTCAAAGGAGAAGGACATAAGCCATCTGATAGTGGACAAATTTTTTGAACAGACATCTTGGATAAGAATGTTCACAGGGTCCTTCCCTGGTGGTCCAGTCTGCCTTGCCATGCAAGGGACACCAGTTGGATCTCTGTCCTGGGAAGAGCCCAAGTGCTACGGAGCATCTGGACAGGTGTGTCTGATGACAAGCCAGCGCTCTGGAACGCATGCACCCAAGACTGGTGCTCTGCAACAAGAGAGGCCACTGCAATGGGAGGCCCACATAGGCCGAAGAATAGATATGGATGAAAATAAATAAAAAGCCAATAAAGGAGGCCAAAATTAAAAAAAGGTTAGTAAACAGATAGGAATATCTCCATAAGATACATGTGTGTTTGTGTTTGTGATTTCATTGTGGTATACTATCAATAATCTACCTGTATGATATATATAAGCATCTGTACATTTATATATCACTGAACTAGTTTTTTTAAGAATAAGCTTGTTTGATGTTTCCCACTAATATTTTCATTCCTCAAAATACATACCTGAGTCTGCATGTTCTTAGTGAGTCATCTACAGTCTAGGAGACCTCACATGAGTGGTCCTCAGGGCTGTGGAGGCTTTAGCAAATTCTGTGGTGAGGGACCAGCCTGTGAGGAAGCCGTCAGGGCAGAGCTCACGTGTGGTCTCCCCTGGTCTCAGCGTCTGGGCTTTGTGGGCACCATCTCTCAGGAATTTTGCAGGAAGGGTTCAGGCCCCTTGTGGAACTGCAGGGATCCTGTACACGAGCCTCTTCCATCTGCCTGTCCCTCTTTCCTTAATGAGTGGATGCCCGTGCAGCTTCCAGAAGGCAAAGATGCCAGCACGTTCCCTGGAGGCTCCCAGGGGATCAGCCTCCCCCACCTCCGCCTGTTCAGAGGCCCAGCTCAGTCCAAAACTTAGGGTGTCAGGCTGCCTACAGCATCCAGAGAGTTCCCTGCAGGTGGGGAAGCCACACCCACCCTCCAACTCCATAATTTAGATGTGTTTTCCTTCTGGGTGTTTTTTACTTACTCGTCATATAAATCGAACTCTATGGTGCCTTTTTCGTCATAAAACACATGATTGCACACATAAACCTTGGGTAGGTTCTCATTAAACTCAGGCTTTAGGTGTATGAGGTGCACGACTCTCCAATATCCTGAAACCTAAGAGCAAAATGCCATTAGAATCTTCGTCCTTCTCATTTCATCCAGCAGAATTCCACCTGAGGTTCCCATTGCTGGTGCAAATCAGCACCCATGAGCTATACTTTTTCTTTTAGTTTTTATAGGCTCTTTTTTTACCCCCTAAGTCATCATTTTTTATTTTTCAGCCATCTTTATTCTTTGGCCTGTGTGGACCTCCCATTGCAGTGGCTTCTCTCGTTGCAGAGAACCACCTCTGGGCACACAAGCTACAGAGTGCTAGCTCGGAATGGGACACACCAGTCTAGCTGTTCCTCGGCACTTGGGATCTTCTCAGGCCAAGGATTGAACCGGTGCTCCCTGCACTGGAAGCCAGACTCTTTACCCACTGGACCACCAGAGGAGCCCCCCATGAGCTATCTTGACTCAGCAGTGAGCATGTAAGAAATAATATATAACTGAAGAGAGAGTAAAAGAAGGAGGTGAGACATTTCTGAGAGAGCTTGAGCTCTAATGCCAAGCACAACACCCGCAACAGCTGTTTGGTTGACCCTCCTTCCCTGTTCCAAGTGCAGTAAAAAGGTAGATGAACCTTCTGATAGAGAAGCCAAACAGAACAGGTCCAGACCCCCTAAACTGAAGAATTTTTTTCAGAGGGGGATGGCTCAGGTTATGGATCCACTTAAACCAAAATACACACACACACACACACACACATACACACACACACACAACGTCCTCCCTGATCAGACCGTCCCTGGTACCAGTGAGGCAGTTTGCAGAGCTTCCTCTTCTTCGACGGCCCCAACCAGGCCAAGGAGAAATGTCAGGAAGAGAACCTTCATCTTGTTGGCTCTTGGGGTCCTTCTGTTGATACTGAGGGTGTCCCAGTTTTTGGAGAGGAGGGGACTTGTCCCACTTTTTATAGGATCCTCGTGTTGGTGTAATGTGTCATGAGCCAGTGTTTGCCCCTCCTACAAAAAGGTCACGCAGACGTCATCTTCCACATCCTGCTTGGTAGGGATGAACTTTTGTGACATTTGGCCATTGTAAGAGGAAGAATTGTTTTAGGAGAAGGCTGAGTGCATCTGGACATTAAGTCTTTACAGGGACTGAGAAATCACATCCTATATTTAAAGTCAGGAATATTTATATACCTTTATATCTTGAGATCCAAAGTAGGATTAACTGTCCAGGACACACATCTGCCCACTCCTGTGTTGTTTGTTTAATACTGAAGAGATTTTTGACAAAGGAGACGAAAATATTAAATGGGACAAAGACAGCCTTTTCAACAAATGGTGTTAGGAAAATTGGATAGCTACATGTAAAAAAATGAAGTTGGAACATTCCCTGACACCATGCACAAAGATCAACTCAAATGGATTAAAGACCTAAATATAAGACCAGAAACCGTCAAACTCTTAGAGGACAATATAGGCAAAACTCTCAAGGACATAAATCAAGGCAATATCTTCTGTGATCCACCTACTAGAAGAGTGGAACTAAAAGCAAAAATTAACATGCGGGACCTAATGAAACTTAAAAACTTTTGTACAGCAAAAGAAACTAGAAAAAAAGCTGAACAGACAGCCCACCGAATGGGAGAAAATCAAAGCAATGAAACAATGGACAAAGAATTCATCTCCCAAATCTACAAGCAACTCAGACAATGCAACATCAAAAAAATGAACAACCCAATCAAAAAATGGGGAAAGGACATAAACAGACACCTCTCCAAAGACAACATACAGATGACCAGCAAACACATGTAACAATGCTCAACCTCGCCTATAATTAGGAAAATGAAAATCAAAACAACAATGAGAGATCACCTCACACCCATCAGAATGGCCATCATCAACAAATCGATAGACAACAAATCGATAGACAATAATTGCTGGAGAGGGTGCGGAGAAAAGGGAACCCTCTTGCATTGCTGCTGGGAATGTAAATGAATACAGCCTCTATGGAAGACAGTATGGAGATTTCTTAAAAAGCTAAAAGTAGAAGCACCATAGGACCCAGCTATCCCACTATTAGGTTTATACCCTGATGAAATCAAAACTGAAAGAAGCACCTGTGCCCCAATATTCATTGCAGCTCTCTATACAATAGCCAGAACATGGAAGCAATCTAGATGTCCATCAATGAATGAATGTATAAAGAAGCTCTGATACATATATACAATGGAATGCTACCCAGGTGTAAAAAGAAATGCAGAAGAATCAGTCCTAATGAGGTGGCTGGATCTAGAACCTATCATAAAAAGTGAAGTCAGTCAGAAAGAGAAGGACAAGTACAATATACTAACACATATATATGGAATCTAGTAGTATGGTAATGATAACACATGCAGTGAAGCGATGGAAAAACAGACATGGACAGTGGACATACGGACATTGTGGGGAAGGAACAGTGGGTGGGAGGCATAAAGGAAGTAGCATGAAAACTTATACTATCATATGTGAAGAAAATAGCTATAGTCATTGCTCTATGAGAAACAGGGACTTTGCAGGGGTGCTGTGTGATGATCTGGAGGGGTGGGATGGGGGAGATATACATATGACAAATCAAAGCATTGTAAAAGTTAAAAGAAAAATTTTTTAAAAAATGTACTTTCTAACTTGCATTGAGTTGTGCTTTCTCATAGAGACATGAATTCTTAAGAGACCCTTGCTCTCCTGCACTCCTATATTGTTTCCTTCATATTGAGAAGGTTTAACATTTATTTTCTAAAATATACTTTGAGTTGTGATTTCCCATAGTTCAATGAACTCCTAAGGGCCCACCCAGACATACCTGTACTGTGTCCTTCGTATTGAGGAGGCGGTTTAACATGTGTTTTCTAAAAGGTACATGGAGCTATGGTTTCACTTAGTGAAATGATTACCTGAGAGACCATAGGAAAGCTTCCTCATTCTCTGGGGTGAGGCATGTCACAGCACGCCGTGTTCAGCCCCTCCTCCTGTCCCGCAGCGGGCTCTGTCCTCCTCAGAACCAAGAGGAGGCTCTGTCCACGTGTTCCTCCACACCTCGTCTCAGGAACCCATGTCCACCATCCATTTCCTTCCCTCCTTTTTTCAGACCCACTTTGCCATCTCGTCTGTGATGCATCAGCTACTCATTGACTCAGTTGTTTCGTTGATTAACAAGAAAGTAGAACAGTAGTTCTTATCATTTCTAGAATTTCGAAGGAAGAAAACCCCACGGCCAAACTCTGTGTGTCTAGTGATGACCACGGTCACTCAATCAGGCCAACTGTTGTTCACTCTATTTTCTTTCAGCCAGGGATCTTCGATCCCCAACCAGGGATTGAACCTGGCCCCCTAGAGTGCTCACACAGAGTCTGAACCCCTGGACCAGGGTAGTCGTGGTTGAGGTAGTTCGGAGCAGGGTTGGGGTCCCCGCTGTCACGCCTTCTGCCCCCAACATCGCCCTTCTCTCTCTCGGTATGACGGTACAGCATCTCCAGGTTTTCCTTTGGATTCCTCCCCACATGTGTCCCTGGGAATGTGTCCCAGGACCACCCCATCTGAGGAAGACTTCTGACAGTCAGTTAAGGAAGGGGAGAGTCAACCCAGTTACTCAGAGAAATGACAGCCATCCTGTTATTTTGCAATTAAAGGAAGTCATGTGACCTTCAATCCAGATTCTCATCTTTGTGGATACAAATGTTGGTAAGATGCAGGTAATGTAGAACACAGTCCTCTTACTCCACCAGGACTCTTGAGTCTTAAGCTGAGCCAGGCTTGGTCCGTTTCCTGGACCCTCCTTTGTAAATTCGTCCAGGTGTCTCGACTACAAAGACTGTTTCTCCCACTTTCTTAGTTTTGTTTTACTTTTTTGCTTTTCTCCATGACTGTTGTCTGTATATCTTAAATAATAAAGTATTCAATAGTACGTGGGCATTTTTAATGTTAGAGACCGGAAAACACTTGCTTCCCTCACGGATTCCTGCCCAAGCATCAAGGTACTTATAATCTGAGTTGAGGTAAGAGTAAAAACCGACACAGTCCACTTTTGACCTCATTCTCTGGGGTGAGGCATGTCACAGCACGCCGTGTTCAGCCCCTCCTCCTGTCCCGCAGCGGGCTCTGTCCTCCTCAGAACCAAGAGGAGGCTCTGTCCACGTGTTCCTCCACACCTCGTCTCAGGAACCCATGTCCACCATCCATTTCCTTCCTCCTTTTTCAGACCCACTTTGCCATCTCGTCTGTGATGCATCAGCTACTCATTGACTCAGTTGTTTCGTTGATTAACAAGAAAGTAGAACAGTAGTTCTTATCATTTCTAGAATTTCGAAGGAAGAAAACCCCACGGCCAAACTCTGTGTGTCTAGTGATGACCACGGTCACTCAATCAGGCCAACTGTTGTTCACTCTATTTTCTTTCAGCCAGGGATCTTCGATCCCCAACCAGGGATTGAACCTGGCCCCCTAGAGTGCTCACACAGAGTCTGAACCCCTGGACCAGGGTAGTCGTGGTTGAGGTAGTTCGGAGCAGGGTTGGGGTCCCCGCTGTCACGCCTTCTGCCCCCAACATCGCCCTTCTCTCTCTCGGTATGACGGTACAGCATCTCCAGGTTTTCCTTTGGATTCCTCCCCACATGTGTCCCTGGGAATGTGTCCCAGGACCACCCCATCTGAGGAAGACTTCTGACAGTCAGTTAAGGAAGGGGAGAGTCAACCCAGTTACTCAGAGAAATGACAGCCATCCTGTTATTTTGCAATTAAAGGAAGTCATGTGACCTTCAATCCAGATTCTCATCTTTGTGGATACAAATGTTGGTAAGATGCAGGTAATGTAGAACACAGTCCTCTTACTCCACCAGGACTCTTGAGTCTTAAGCTGAGCCAGGCTTGGTCCGTTTCCTGGACCCTCCTTTGTAAATTCGTCCAGGTGTCTCGACTACAAAGACTGTTTCTCCCACTTTCTTAGTTTTGTTTTACTTTTTTGCTTTTCTCCATGACTGTTGTCTGTATATCTTAAATAATAAAGTATTCAATAGTACGTGGGCATTTTTAATGTTAGAGACCGGAAAACACTTGCTTCCCTCACGGATTCCTGCCCAAGCATCAAGGTACTTATAATCTGAGTTGAGGTAAGAGTAAAAACCGACACAGTCCACTTTTGAGATTTGACCATGGTGACCTTCACTTCACAGTGCCTCTCAGTTGGGACCGTGCTCTGTGACCCCAGTAAAAGTTGTCACTGTTTACAGTTTATGTCATTGTTTGTAGAGCCTGTTTAGTGTTGAACCTGGAACCTACCTCTCTAACAGTCTCTCCAGGAGTGTTCTTTGCATCTGGTCCACATGACATTTTTCATCAGCAGAGTCCTCCCTAGACTCTCCAGGATCCCCCTTGACATGTCTCTGTCCTTAACCAGTAGCTTTGGTTTGACCAGAACTGGGAGGTTTTTTCCCGAGACTGCTTTTAGGGTGTTGGTCCTCAAGCTGGGCCCTCAGCGACTCCCAGGAGTGACACTAGCCATATATGGTGAGATTTCTGTGTATTATATGGTAGAGGTGGGGGGTGACCCCTTCCATCTGGTTGTTGGAAAGCAAACAGTCTTCCCTGAAGCCTAGAGTGCACAGGCCAGCACCTCAGAGTGAGAGGTGTCCAGTCATGTGTCCATCATGGGCAGGTTTCCCTGCTTCATAGGACTCACCCTGCTGCTCGGAGCCCAGAATGAAGCTTCATTTCATCTGGGAACCAGCAGACTCCCTACCTCCTGTCCTCCTGCTACCTAATCACCTTTGTTCTTTCTGTGAGCAGTGTTCATGTACTAGTGAGTGATTTCCACATCATCGTTGTCCTGGAGTTTGGTGTCGCTGAGGCCCTAGCACAAGAGCTGATGAATGAGTAAGTCAGGGTGTTTTCAAGGGATCTTGTTTCTCCGTGGGAAGAATTAGGCAACCGTGTGTATAAAAGTGGAATTTCTTGGTGAAAAGAAAGACAATAGGTTCTGTGAAGAGTCTGCAATCCATAGTGAAGCTTATTCCTTCACATACCTGGGCTACTTGCTTCAGGAGAAGGGCTCCTGGTCAACACTGTCTAGGGGAGCAGGAGAGCGTCTAGAAGGCCAGAGGACCCTCGCCCAGGTGTGTTTAGAAACGACCCAGGACTCAGCTTTGTAACTGTGGATCCTGCCCAAGCATCAAGGTACTTATAATCTGAGTTGAGGTAAGAGTAAAAACCGACACAGTCCACTTTTGAGATTTGACCATGGTGACCTTCACTTCACAGTGCCTCTCAGTTGGGACCGTGCTCTGTGACCCCAGTAAAAGTTGTCACTGTTTACAGTTTATGTCATTGTTTGTAGAGCCTGTTTAGTGTTGAACCTGGAACCTACCTCTCTAACAGTCTCTCCAGGAGAGTTCTTTGCATCTGGTCCAGATGACATTTTTCATCAGCAGAGTCCTCCCTAGACTCTCCAGGATCCCCCTTGACATGTCTCTGTCCTTAACCAGTAGCTTTGGTTTGACCAGAACTGGGAGGTTTTTTCCCGAGACTGCTTTTAGGGTGTTGGTCCTCAAGCTGGGCCCTCAGCGACTCCCAGGAGTGACACTAGCCATATATGGTGAGATTTCTGTGTATTATATGGTAGAGGTGGGGGGTGACCCCTTCCATCTGGTTGTTGGAAAGCAAACAGTCTTCCCTGAAGCCTAGAGTGCACAGGCCAGCACCTCAGAGTGAGAGGTGTCCAGTCATGTGTCCATCATGGGCAGGTTTCCCTGCTTCATAGGACTCACCCTGCTGCTCGGAGCCCAGAATGAAGCTTCATTTCATCTGGGAACCAGCAGACTCCCTACCTCCTGTCCTCCTGCTACCTAATCACCTTTGTTCTTTCTGTGAGCAGTGTTCATGTACTAGTGAGTGATTTCCACATCATCGTTGTCCTGGAGTTTGGTGTCGCTGAGGCCCTAGCACAAGAGCTGATGAATGAGTAAGTCAGGGTGTTTTCAAGGGATCTTGTTTCTCCGTGGGAAGAATTAGGCAACCGTGTGTATAAAAGTGGAATTTCTTGGTGAAAAGAAAGACAATAGGTTCTGTGAAGAGTCTGCAATCCATAGTGAAGCTTATTCCTTCACATACCTGGGCTACTTGCTTCAGGAGAAGGGCTCCTGGTCAACACTGTCTAGGGGAGCAGGAGAGAGTCTAGAAGGTCAGAGGACCCTCGCCCAGGTGTGTTTAGAAACGACCCAGGACCTCAGCTTTGTAACTGTGGATCCTGCGACCTGTGATGTCAAGATCTGTGCTGTCAAGGAAAGACCCTCATCAACGTTCAGTTTGACAAGCTGGACTGGACAAGAAGGAAGACATCAACCTTATTCCCTAGGGAGTCCCCACTAGGAGCAGGGTAGCCGCAAGTAGCGACTCCTCTCTGGTAGTGACCCAGCTGCCAATTTCAGCATAGTGTCCAAGAGTTCATTAGGCCAAGTCAGGAAAGGTGTATCCTTTTTGTACTCAATGTCAGGGAAACATTTTGAGGTGCATTCAGCCCCAGTAAAGGCCAGATCAACACTCAGTGTGAGTAGAGGAGGTGTCGTCTGGACTTTATCCCAAGGGTTTCTGCTAGATAACCGTAGCCACTCAGAGCTTGGTTTGAGCTTGTGTTTCCATTGAGAGTCCCTGGAAGCTCTCCAGGTGGAGAGAAGAGGAGGGATGTGAGTCTTGAAGCTGTCCAAGTGGAGTGGAAAGGAGAGATATGGAAAGAAAGAAAAGTGACATTTCCGTGAGCTTCTGATGCTTGTAGAATCTTTTAGACTTGCCGACAGATGTGGGCCAGAAGAAATTTCCTACAAATGTCAGAGAGGATGGGTTGCATAGACAAAGGCTCCATTGTGTCTCTCCCCAGTCCACCTTGGTTTTCATGTTCCTGAGCTGGTGTTTATCTGTGGACGTCTGTTTTAATTTCATCTCTGCGTGTGTTTTACTCAACGATGGACCTCTTTATTTTCTTCATGGTATTGCAGTTAGTCAACGTGTGGACATAGTTAGAAGTTGTAGGATGGGAACAAAGAAAAGTCACAAGTTAGAGCATGTATGGGGTCCTGTTCTGGGACGAGGGACTATTTTCATAGAGAGGGCTTTGAGTGACGCACTGAAGATGTTTGGGGGAGGGAGTTAAGTGTGAATCTGTGCAAAAAAACTGTCTGACTCGAAACTATAAAATACACATGTGGTTTGATTGGTAGCCTTGGTTCCTCGTATCTGTGAAAATTCTCCAAGTGGGTTTAATATGCTTTTAAAGATTGTGTTTCATGTGGACTGTATTTAAACTCTTCATTGAATTTGTTGCAGTGTTGCTTGTTTTATATTTTGCTTTGTTGCCGCCAAGGCATGTGGGATCTTAGGTCCCTGTCCAGGGAATGGACCCAGGCGCATACTTTGGAAGACGATGTCATCACCACTGGACCACCAGGCAAGTCCCCCAAAGGGCATTCACTTTGACAAGGCATTCCCTGCTAGAGAATTAGGAATGAATGTATACACATCAAAACGATCAACTGGTTTGTCAGTTATAGTGTTGAAACCTTTAGAAGTACATTTAGTCGTCTGGTCATTATTACACATTCATCGTGGAAAGTGTAAGAAATTGGGTTGATGAATTAGATCTCTCTTAATCAACACCACCTATAAATTCATTGGTATTTGAAAGTGGATGCTATGCTTGTTGTATTGTAATTATCATATATGTGTATAACAAGACTACTGTCCAATCTGTGACATGTTTTATGTGTTAATGAATAAGCATGCGTATAGGTACATAGAGTCATGAACACGTTGTTAGAGTGCAGTTTCTCTACGTTGTTGTGTTCATTCTTTCCTACAGCACTGTAACTCAGCTATACACAGACATACTCAACCCTTGGTTGGGTTTCCTTTCCATTTAGCTCACCACAGAGGACTGAGTAGAGATCCCTGTGCTGTTCAGTATGTCTTTAATAGTTATCTCTGTTATACATAATGTCAGTAGTAGGAAAACAGAGCCAGAAGTGAGGAAGGGAGGGAGGGAAGGAAGGAGGGAAGAAAAGATGGAGGGAAGAAAAGAAAGATGGAGGGCAGGAGGAGAAGGACCACCCCGTCTTAGGAAGACCCTCTACCTGTGGTCGGAGGACCTACTATGTGTCCATCAAGGGGCGCGTGACCACAGTGACTCTTAGCGGTGGTTGCCACAGGTTGTAACCGTTGTGTCATTTTGTAACTAGAAGAAGTCCTGGGGCCTTTTATCCCAACTCTAATACATGTAGATAAAGATGTGGGGGAGAAGTGTCACAAATAAAATGAGAAACAACTTATTCAATCCATGCGAAGGAACCTGTGAGAAAGAATGCTCAGCCGTGCTTGGTTCGTCTTCCCAGGGTTTCCTTTGCAAACTCGTCCAGGTTTCTCTAACTGTGGAGACTCTTTCTTCCAGTTTAGTGACTTTGTCTGACTTTTCTCCTTTCCCCGTGACTATCATCTGTGGGTCTTAGACTATAGAGTGTCCAAACTCTGCCTGGGGGCTTTTGACCTTGGGGACCCAAACACTTGTTTCCCTCAAGGATTCCTGCCAAAGGTTCAGGACACTTATAAATCTAAGTGGAGGTAAGAATAAAACTCTACACGCTCCCGTTTTGATATCTAACCATGGTGACATTGACTGCCTGGCTCCTCTCACTTGGGACCGGCTCAGGGGTCCCAGAGAGCGTTGTCATTGTTTCTGGTTCAGATGGAGCCTGCTTAGTTGAACGTGGAACCTGCATTTGTAACAACCTCCCCAGAGAGGTCATTGCTTCTGGTCCGGACCCCTGTTCTCAGCAGGAACGTCTTCCCAGGGGCCATCACAGGAGTTTTCCAAGTGCCTTATGGAGAAGTCCCTCCCCTTATCCAGGGGCTTTGGTTTAACCATGGCGACTAAAAAAGATGAACAACTTGAGAGTTGTGGGTTAAGTTATATTGGGGGCATAATTAGGACTGCAGCCCGGAAGGCAGCACCCCAGATATCTCTGAGAGTATTCTCTGAAGAGGCAGGGGGAGCAGGGGGAAGCCAATAGAAGGATTTTGATGTGGGGGAGTTTAAGGCTATTAAACAGAGAGTTTTTGAAAGGTTTTTCTTTTACAAATGGCTTGTGCCTGTCATGAGGATGTGGAATCTTCATGAGGGATTTTAGTGCTTTTCTAGTTGTGAGGAGATGCAAGGATTGAGATAGTAAAAGCTGTTCCTAAAAATCATTTCCCTATCTAAAGACCTGCTCCACCGAATTCCCCAGAACACTGAGTGCCTTGCCCCACTCTGAGTTCCTTCAGGGGGTATTGAAAAGTCCGCAGCTCCTAAGGCACAGTGTTGAGTGTCTGCAGAGGCAGATGGCAAATGCCCTTGTTGTCCATTCATTGTAGTTGACATGGCCCCCTTGTGGTCATAAATCCGATCATTCTTTGGGACATTTCAACACCATTTTGTCCCACATTGCTGTGAAGGCTCATTCCCAGGTCTAGCAAAGAAGAAAGTATTGCTGATAGGCCACTCAATGTACTATTATGGACTAGGTCTTAACAGTCCAATTTCTCTGGATGTCTATCTTTTAGTTATGGTCCAGGAAAGTATTCCGGCTCATTACATCTTCTCATACCTAGAGTTACACTATGACAATCATTGATCACATTCTAATTTATACATTTGATCAACAGTTTCCAGTCTAGACATCATTATTTTTGTTGGGGGCTCCGTTATACACTTGGCAACAGAAGAAATAATCATCTTGTAAAACAGGCAAAATTTAAATAGTATAGCTAATAACATGAATGAAATTGCAAATAAATATGTTAGCCATGAGCCTCCCACCATCAAACCAGCTTTTTTGGAAAAAGACAGTCAAAACTGGGGCTAACATTAAAAGATTGATCAGGTAAGGAAATATAGTGTTCCTTTTGAATTAGAGCACAGAGCACAGTGTGTAACACTGCCTTTCTCAAGATAGACATCTCAGAATTTCTTTCTCGAATTGTCCAGTTATTACCATTTAAAGCTTATGAATGAAGCTTCCTCATTTCTTCTGGGAATGTGTAGAATCCTTTCCTCTTGCTTCCTGATCCTCTGCTCTTTTTAGAATCCATATTCACGCGCAAGTGAGTGATTTCCACATCAGCATGGTTCTGCACTTTGGTGTAGTTGACTCCGAAGTGTTAGAGCTGGTAAATAAGTCAGAGTGTTTCCTGGGGGTTTGTATTTCTCCATGGGAAGTGTGGGCAAGCACGTTTATAATAGGGGCATTTCTTGGTGAAGAGAAAGACGGAAGGCCCTGTGAAGGATCTGGAATCCAGAGCAAAGTTTCATTCAGTTACATACTTGGGAAGATGGCTTCATGAGAAGGGTTCCTGGTCAGCTGTGTAAGGCACAAAGGGGGTAGGGCACTGACCCAACTCTGAGTTCCTTCAGGGGGTATTGAAAAGTCCGCAGCTCCTAAGGCACAGTGTTGAGTGTCTGCAGATGCAGATGGCAAATGCCCTTGTTGTCCATTCATTGTAGTTGACATGGCCCCCTTGTGGTCATAAATCCGATCATTCTTTGGGACATTTCAACACCATTTTGTCCCACATTGCTGTGAAGGCTCATTCCCAGGTCTAGCAAAGAAGAAAGTATTGCTGATAGGCCACTCAATGTACTATTATGGACTAGGTCTTAACAGTCCAATTTCTCTGGATGTCTATCTTTTAGTTATGGTCCAGGAAAGTATTCCGGCTCATTACATCTTCTCATACCTAGAGTTACACTATGACAATCATTGATCACATTCTAATTTATACATTTGATCAACAGTTTCCAGTCTAGACATCATTATTTTTGTTGGGGGCTCCGTTATACACTTGGCAACAGAAGAAATAATCATCTTGTAAAACAGGCAAAATTTAAATAGTATAGCTAATAACATGAATGAAATTGCAAATAAATATGTTAGCCATGAGCCTCCCACCATCAAACCAGCTTTTTTGGAAAAAGACAGTCAAAACTGGGGCTAACATTAAAAGATTGATCAGGTAAGGAAATATAGTGTTCCTTTTGAATTAGAGCACAGAGCACAGTGTGTAACACTGCCTTTCTCAAGATAGACATCTCAGAATTTCTTTCTCGAATTGTCCAGTTATTACCATTTAAAGCTTATGAATGAAGCTTCCTCATTTCTTCTGGGAATGTGTAGAATCCTTTCCTCTTGCTTCCTGATCCTCTGTCTTTTAGAATCCATATTCACGCGCAAGTGAGTGATTTCCACATCAGCATGGTTCTGCACTTTGGTGTAGTTGACTCCGAAGTGTTAGAGCTGGTAAATAAGTCAGAGTGTTTCCTGGGGGTTTGTATTTCTCCATGGGAAGTGTGGGCAAGCACGTTTATAATAGGGGCATTTCTTGGTGAAGAGAAAGACGGAAGGCCCTGTGAAGGATCTGGAATCCAGAGCAAAGTTTCATTCAGTTACATACTTGGGAAGATGGCTTCATGAGAAGGGTTCCTGGTCAGCTGTGTAAGGCACAAGGGGAGAGGGTGTAGAAGGTCCAAGGGCACTGACCCAGGTGCGTTTAGAAATTGAAAGGGTTTTACTTTGATTTGAGACTTAAACCCAGGGCCCAGACCTGATCAAACCCTTCTTGGGACTTGAACCCACGTGGCTGAGGCTCAACCCCAGCCAAAACCCTGCTTAGGACTTGAACCCACATAGTCAGGACTCAGACCCGGGCAAAACCCTGTCTGGGATATGAAACCATGCGTCCGAGACTTAATCAAGCACTCATCCAACATCTGGACCCACTGAGGCTCAGGTTCTTCGTGCCTCAACGCAGAAGGAATTTAGCAGGAAGCAGAGTGATAGACAAGGAGAGGATTTATTAGGATAGGGTACTTGTAAGTGCTGCAGGCGGGCAGGCAGGAAAGCTCTGCTCTGCTCCCGACTGAGTGCGCAGCCATATATATAGGATGGTAGAAGACCACCCCCCTCAAGCAGACACAGATGCAAGGTATACATCATCAGTTCCTTCTTCGCTAGCCCCTTGCTTCATCAGCTGTTTATACCCAGTCAAACCTGCTTTACTGAACAAGGAGCAGCTCTCCTGAGTTCTCATCAACTCACTGGCCTCCCAACCTTTCTTAGGGTTCACCCTTCTGCCTACCGTCCCCTATTAGGGTTCTACAACCACCTACCTGTTCTACTCTGTCCCTAACATCTCCCCGCTCCAGGTGTTTTACCCCTTTTATGCTTAAAGGGGAATGGGGTCCCGCCCATTCATTGGCTACTTCCTGCTGAGATGGGGCATTGACCTACACAGGGAGGGAGTAAAACACCTGGCTAACTGTCCCTTTTCTGTTGGGAGGGCCAGAAGTCAATGTTGTTTCGGTCAGCATTTCCGAGCAATAGCACAGGATGTCCCTATATATGAAGAAAGAGCAGATCATGATAAATATCACAAGTAAGCAATGAGGTAATTAGGAGAGATAGTAACCATAACTATGGGAACTCAAATCTTTTCCAGAATATATTTTTGTGAAGGATCTGGAATCCAGAGCAAAGTTTCATTCAGTTACATACTTGGGAAGATGGCTTCATGAGAAGGGTTCCTGGTCAGCTGTGTAAGGCACAAGGGGAGAGGGTGTAGAAGGTCCAAGGGCACTGACCCAGGTGCGTTTAGAAATTGAAAGGGTTTTACTTTGATTTGAGACTTAAACCCAGGGCCCAGACCTGATCAAACCCTTCTTGGGACTTGAACCCACGTGGCTGAGGCTCAACCCCAGCCAAAACCCTGCTTAGGACTTGAACCCACATAGTCAGGACTCAGACCCGGGCAAAACCCTGTCTGGGATATGAAACCATGCGTCCGAGACTTAATCAAGCACTCATCCAACATCTGGACCCACTGAGGCTCAGGTTCTTCGTGCCTCAACGCAGAAGGAATTTAGCAGGAAGCAGAGTGATAGACAAGGAGAGGATTTATTAGGATAGGGTACTTGTAAGTGCTGCAGGCGGGCAGGCAGGAAAGCTCTGCTCTGCTCCCGACTGAGTGCGCAGCCATATATATAGGATGGTAGAAGACCACCCCCCTCAAGCAGACACAGATGCAAGGTATACATCATCAGTTCCTTCTTCGCTAGCCCCTTGCTTCATCAGCTGTTTATACCCAGTCAAACCTGCTTTACTGAACAAGGAGCAGCTCTCCTGAGTTCTCATCAACTCACTGGCCTCCCAACCTTTCTTAGGGTTCACCCTTCTGCCTACCGTCCCCTATTAGGGTTCTACAACCACCTACCTGTTCTACTCTGTCCCTAACATCTCCCCGCTCCAGGTGTTTTACCCCTTTTATGCTTAAAGGGAATGGGGTCCCGCCCATTCATTGGCTACTTCCTGCTGAGATGGGGCATTGACCTACACAGGGAGGGAGTAAAACACCTGGCTAACTGTCCCTTTTCTGTTGGGAGGGCCAGAAGTCAATGTTGTTTCGGTCAGCATTTCCGAGCAATAGCACAGGATGTCCCTATATATGAAGAAAGAGCAGATCATGATAAATATCACAAGTAAGCAATGAGGTAATTAGGAGAGATAGTAACCATAACTATGGGAACTCAAATCTTTTCCAGTATAGTTTTTTTTTTCTTTTTCTTTTTTAAATATTGGTGCTATAGATGCAGCCAGCACATTCCATCTAAGGCTGTCTTATAAACAAGAATTTGAGATCTTCTATAGGTTTACAAGGGTATGAGGGTTTATCTTGTTTAATAGAGTTATATGGTTTAACCTTCAAGATGTGGATCCAAGTGGGATGCCCCTCTATTTTTATTGTGGTAGGTATTGCTACTATTACTTTGTAGGTGCCCTTCCATCTTGGTTCTACTTGATTACCTGGTGACCCTTCTTTCCAGCTTTTGATTAGAACCCAATGTCCAGGGTTAATGCTGACAGTATTTTGCTGTGTTTCGTTATTGTCTGGCATTATTCTATTTCCATAATCAATGAAAACCAGTTGTACTTGTTCCCAATGTATAGCATAGTTTTTGAGCACACCTGTTTCTTCATCTGGTACAAAGTCATTTGTTAAGAATGGTCTTCCATATATTCACTCATATGGGTTGAGTTTTAACCTTCTTTAGGGGCAGCCCTTATTCTCATTCGAGCAACTGGCAGCACCTGTACCCAGTTTTCCCACATGATCACTTTGTATGGACAGAGGGAATCCAAAACATAGAATTCTCTCTTTCAGGAAGTTCTTTGTTACCTCGAAAGCCTGTTCTGTCTGTGTGGGGCAAGCCTTTATCCTTCCAATGAAGGTGTCTGTCATCACTAACAAATATTTATATCCTCTAGACTTGAGCATCTGGATAAAATTAATTTGCCAATCTTCTCCCAGGTAAGGTTTAACTAATGGAGGAGGGAGTGGGGAAGTTTTTGGATTATTTTGTAAACATATATCACATGACCTAGTAACCTGGGCTGCTACCGTTTTCATTCCTTTACTCACAAACAGTCTTTGTCATAGATTTCAGAGAGCGTCACATCTTAGTGGGTCCATGTAAAGCCTTAACTACTTCCCATTGCTAAGCTTGTGGAATCTTAATACTCTTATCCAACATACACCATCCCTTTGGACTTCTTAATCCCCTGGTTTGGGCTCAATCTTCCTCTTCTTTAGTGTAGCAAGATTGTGGCATTTCTTCTATCAAGCTTGGAACTTTTATGCCTGCCTGTATCTTATCCGTTGATGTTTGAGTGGCTTTCTATGCTTCTATGTCAGCTCAATGAGTTCCCTTTCCAACCTCAGTCCCAAGATCCTGGGCCTGATGTCCCTCATAGTGAACTACAGTTACTACTTGAGGATCCTGTATTGCCTCTAATAATGCAAGAATCTGTGCCTTAATTTTAGATACCCTATAACCATTTTTCCACAAATGGGTTAGGGTTTTGCTAATATTCTCATCACATGCCTTCTTTGGGAAGCCTGCTATAAAAAGATCATCTACATTTTGCAAAATAATGCCATCCACTGACTTTAGTTCTCTCAAATCTTGCACCAAGGCTTTCCCCAGAATATATGCGTTATCTTTAAATCCTTGGAAAAGTCGAGTCCAAGTATATTGCCAAGTTTCTATAGTATCTGGGTCAGTCCACTCGAAGGCATAAATTAACGGAGATTCTTTGGCCAATAGAATGTAAAAGACGGTATCATTTAAATCTACTACAATAGACCAATTGACTTTTTCTGGGATTTGAGTCAGGATAGTATCAGGATTAGAAACGATAAGATAGATGGGTACCACTGCTTCATTTACTTGTGTGAAAGGCATTTTTTTTACTAAGGGAGAGATTCCTCTCTGCGCTTCTGATTTTAAGGGATACTGCCTCTCACAAGGATATTCTCACCCAGGTCATACCTTAGTAATTTGTGGCTGGATATCTTTGGCCAAACCTGGAACTTCAATATTCCACATTTTAGGTTCTCTTAAGGCTTCTAACTCAACCTCGGATTCAACCTGTCCCTTTTTGTTTTTTGTTAGAATCATTTGGCAGTGAGGATAGTTCCCTTTCCCCTCCAGAGACAGAGTAGCCCCTAGCTTAGGTAATAAATCTCTTCCCATTAAAGAGATAGGACAATCAGACACAAACAGAAATGAATGCAAAAACAACTGTCCGTTAGCATTGCATAAAACAGGCTCCAGGAAAGTGTGCCCTTGTTCCTTTCCTGACAACCCTGTTACATACTCCTTATGCCTGCTAAGGTTTCCAGTCCTTTGGGTTAAGACTGAGAAGGTTGCACCGGTGTCTACAAGAATTTCTATCGATTGGCCAGCCACATCAATGACCACCTGAGTCTGGACATTAGCTTGCCCATACATGAGCTCATATCCGGTGTTTGTTTCTCCCTTTCTGACCTGTTTCACACTGTTGGACTCTGCAGGTCCGTCCACATCTCAACAAGTGACTGAGTCGTCCTCCATGTCTCTGTTCAGTGTTTTGCCCAGGACATCCATGAACACGGGAGCTTGGAGGGCTATAGTCCATGGGCTGGCAAAGATCAGACACAACTTGTTCAGTAAACAACACCACCATCAGGTCCAACTTAACCCGTTCCACTCTTGGTGGATATTTAGGGTGCTTCAGTGTCCTGGCAGTGGTCTATAGGGCTGGTCTGTGGTGGGTTGTATGGACCTTGCGGAGTGAATGCTTTCTCTGGGTGTATAGAATGTAACAAAATCTCTCCCTAGTACCTATACAGGTTATTCCTGATCAGAATAGAATGGAAAACACATTGCTACGAACTCACAGTGATCACATGTCTGTGGATGGTTTTCTCCAAGCTGAGGGATGTTTCTTGTTTATTTGTTGGAAAATGTTCATTACATCTTTAGGCCTTATGAATTTATGGAACATTCTACTCAAGTTCTTCATGACATTAAAGGGCAGTAGAGAATGTCTGTTTCCTGAAGAATCAGTCTTTTGGTATTTCTTATGGAGTTTTATTAAACTTTGTTTTTAACTTTTTTCTTTTTTTTTTTTTTTAATGTGTTCCTGTTTGTTTGTTTTTTCTTTTTTTTTTTTTTTTTTTTGGTCACTTCTATTGGTCTTTCATTTCCATATTTGTTCTTTGTCCAGTGTGGGCCTCCCATTGCAGTGGCCTCTGTCACTGCAAAGCACTGGCTCTGCGTGCATGTGCTCCAGAGCTCTGGCTCGGTGGTTGGACATATCGGTCCAGCCAATCCGTGGCATGTCTCATCGTTCCAGGCCAGGGATCAAACCAGCACCCCTGTGCTGCCAGGCCGTGTCCTTACCCACTGGACCACCAAGGAAGCCCTAAATTCTTCATTTATATTTAGCACCAAAGAAATTTGTACTGGGCTGTAGCCCATTATCAATATGGTGATAGTTTCATGTGAACAGTGGAGGGACTCAGCCCTGTGTTCACATGGATCCATTCTCCCCCAAACACTCCTACCCAGTCAGGATATTAGTAACATTGAGAACAGCGCCATGTGCTATAGAGTTAAATTTGTGTTGGTTATCCACTATAAATCTTCCAGTGTGCACACCTCTTTCAAGTGATTTGTTCATCTCATCAAGCGTGTGACTGAGTCGTCCTCCATGTCTCTTTTCAGTCTTTTGCCCAGGACATCCATGAACACGGGAGCTTGGAGGGCTATAGTCCATGGGCTGGCAAAGATCAGACACAACTTGTTCAGTAAACAACACCACCATCAGGTCCAACTTAACCCGTTCCACTCTTGGTGGATATTTAGGGTGCTTCAGTGTCCTGGCAGTGGTCTATAGGGCTGGTCTGTGGTGGGTTGTATGGACCTTGCGGAGTGAATGCTTTCTCTGGGTGTATAGAATGTAACAAAATCTCTCCCTAGTACCTATACAGGTTATTCCTGATCAGAATAGAATGGAAAACACATTGCTACGAACTCACAGTGATCACATGTCTGTGGATGGTTTTCTCCAAGCTGAGGGATGTTTCTTGTTTATTTGTTGGAAAATGTTCATTACATCTTTAGGCCTTATGAATTTATGGAACATTCTACTCAAGTTCTTCATGACATTAAAGGGCAGTAGAGAATGTCTGTTTCCTGAAGAATCAGTCTTTTGGTATTTCTTATGGAGTTTTATTAAACTTTGTTTTTAACTTTTTTCTTTTTTTTTTTTCTTAAAGTCTTCCTGTTTGTTTGTTTTTTTCTTTTTTTTTTTTTTTTTTTTTTTTTGGTCACTTCTATTGGTCTTTCATTTCCATATTTGTTCTTTGTCCAGTGTGGGCCTCCCATTGCAGTGGCCTCTGTCACTGCAAAGCACTGGCTCTGCGTGCATGTGCTCCAGAGCTCTGGCTCGGTGGTTGGACATATCGGTCCAGCCAATCCGTGGCATGTCTCATCGTTCCAGGCCAGGGATCAAACCAGCACCCCTGTGCTGCCAGGCCGTGTCCTTACCCACTGGACCACCAAGGAAGCCCTAAATTCTTCATTTATATTTAGCACCAAAGAAATTTGTACTGGGCTGTAGCCCATTATCAATATGGTGATAGTTTCATGTGAACAGTGGAGGGACTCAGCCCTGTGTTCACATGGATCCATTCTCCCCCAAACACTCCTACCCAGTCAGGATATTAGTAACATTGAGAACAGCGCCATGTGCTATAGAGTTAAATTTGTGTTGGTTATCCACTATAAATCTTCCAGTGTGCACACCTCTCTCAGGAGATTTGTTCATTTCATCAAGAGGGTGAATTGCAATAAGATAGATCTCTGTATTGTTTCCTCATGATCGTCCTCTGTTGGATTTGTGGTGAAAATAAGTTTTTTTGTGTTAATATTGGCATGAAAAATACACTCAGTAACACACATATCTGTAGATATATACATGTGTGTGTGTGTGTATCCCTACTTATTTGTATGTGCTTGTGATACTGTTTCACAGTGTTGGACTCGTCTTTGCGAGGTCTTGGCTTGCTGTATTCCTTAAGAGAGGCTCCCCCTTACACTGTGTTCTGTTGCCTATCTGGGTGTCTTCTCATCCAGTGCTGCTTTTCCAGATGTCCTGTGACGACCAGTCAGGACTCCCACAGCAAACACTCTGTCATAGATGGGGGGACCTTAAACCTCGTCCTTAACCTCCCTGACCACCACCTGAGCCATGGGAGCCTTCCTGACTGGAGCCTGAGACACTGGCCAGATGCTGCCCCCGTGGAAGCCACATGTCTGTAGGAAATAAAACACGTGGACCCGCTCTCTGAGCTTTCGACCAGGGCTTGGAGGACGTTGTGTGTCGTGAAGGGCTCAATCTTGTTGATGGAGAGCAACTCCAGCACTGTGGTAAGCTGATCCAAGGGCTGTTCCCATGAACATGTGAAAGCTGTCTCCTTCCAAACACGAGCGTCCCCTGCTTTAAAACCTCAGATGAGGGAAGCATGTGTTTCCTGGTTTTAAGTGTTTGGAATAGTGACTAATTCGTGTCCAAACCTGACATGTCTCATCGTTCCAGGCCAGGGATCAAACCAGCACCCCTGTGCTGCCAGGGCGTGTCCTTACCCACTGGACCACCAAGGAAGCCCTAAATTCTTCATTTATATTTAGCACCAAAGAAATTTGTACTGGGCTGTAGCCCATTATCAATATGGTGATAGTTTCATGTGAACAGTGGAGGGACTCAGCCCTGTGTTCACATGGATCCATTCTCCCCCAAACACTCCTACCCAGTCAGGATATTAGTAACATTGAGAACAGCGCCATGTGCTATAGAGTTAAATTTGTGTTGGTTATCCACTATAAATCTTCCAGTGTGCACACCTCTTTCAAGTGATTTGTTCATCTCATCAAGCGTGTGAATTGCAGTAAGATAAATCTCTGCACCATTTCCTGATGATCATCCTCTGTTGGATTTGTGGTGAAAATAAGTTTTTCTGTATTAACATTGGCATGAAAAATACTGCCAGTCACACTCATATCTGTAGAGATGTGTGTGTGTGTGTGTGTGTGTGTGTGTGTGTGTACACCTACTTATTTGTATGTGCATGTGATGATGTTTCACAGTGTTGGACTCGTCTTTGCGAGGTCTTGGCTTGCTGTATTCCTTAAGAGAGGCTCCCCCTTACACTGTGTTCTGTTGCCTATCTGGGTGTCTTCTCATCCAGTGCTGCTTTTCCAGATGTCCTGTGACGACCAGTCAGGACTCCCACAGCAAACACTCTGTCATAGATGGGGGGACCTTAAACCTCGTCCTTAACCTCCCTGACCACCACCTGAGCCATGGGAGCCTTCCTGACTGGAGCCTGAGACACTGGCCAGATGCTGCCCCCGTGGAAGCCACATGTCTGTAGGAAATAAAACACGTGGACCCGCTCTCTGAGCTTTCGACCAGGGCTTGGAGGACGTTGTGTGTCGTGAAGGGCTCAATCTTGTTGATGGAGAGCAACTCCAGCACTGTGGTAAGCTGATCCAAGGGCTGTTCCCATGAACATGTGAAAGCTGTCTCCTTCCAAACACGAGCGTCCCCTGCTATTTGAAGCCTCAGATGAGGGAGAGCATGTGTTTCCTGGTTTTAAGTGTTTGGAATAGTGACTAATTCGTGTCTGAGGGGTCAGTCACCTTCTCCCTGTGGACCCTGCACTGAGTCTTGGTCCTGTGGATGGACCACGGCTGGCTCAGCCGCGGCCCACCTGTGAGTCCTAGCGATCCACAAGCTCCACAAGCTCGTGGTGCTCTGTGAGAATACACATTTTTGGTCTCTTGTGGCCCACAGCATCCTACACCTTCTCTCCATGAAGCTAAGAATGTGAAACGCTAGCTCCTTTCTTTCTGACACATTCGATCCTTTCTAGGGACATCCTTCTCGACCAGAACAGCCCATCCCACTAAAGAAAGAGGGTCCATAGCCTTGTCCCCCAACCCATGACCGCTTCCTCGGTTTGTCCTGATCCCCTGGACACCTCTACGTTATGTGAAGTTAATTGTCATCAGCATTGCCTCTGATGGAACACCAGTTTGTTGGAAGGCATTTGTTTCTGGGTACTTAAATATCATGTGCATATATGTGCTGTTTAGAAGAGAGGACTTTCTGTACAGATGCACATAGCTTGAATGCATATTCAGCCAATTTATTTAAACTCACAGAAATCAGCTCCCACCAACAGGACGTGATTCGTGGCCAGGAGAGATGAGATGGGAAAAGGCAGTGGGAAGGGGGAAGGATCGTGAGAATCAGGAACGAGGGACATCATCTTCGTTTTAATGATCTTGATTCCCTGGGGAATACAAAGTGTCTGGTCTGGGTCACTGCATCTCTGCTAAAATAAAGGGGGAAACCCGAGCTTTAGTAGAGGGGACTGTGGGAGCTCTGAGAAGTGAGCCTCAGGAGGAGGGGGTCCAGGGTCCAGAAGCTGGGAGTGGGTCTGGGGGCAGGATCCTGGTGGACCTTTGCGCCCCTCTTCTCTGCCAGGTTGGATTTTCTGCAGCATTTTCCCCAGGATGTCTCTATGGGGAATGTCCCCATTGGAGATGGAGTCTAGGAGGAATGGTTTCCAAGTTCATATTCTTGGGGAAGGTGCATCTACAGAGGGTGGACACGAAGTTCCAATGTAAAAGTGTTGTCTTTTGATCTTCAGATGAGGGAGAGCATGTGTTTCCTGGTTTTAAGTGTTTGGAATAGTGACTAATTCGTGTCTGAGGGGTCAGTCACCTTCTCCCTGTGGACCCTGCACTGAGTCTTGGTCCTGTGGATGGACCACGGCTGGCTCAGCCGCGGCCCACCTGTGAGTCCTAGCGATCCACAAGCTCCACAAGCTCGTGGTGCTCTGTGAGAATACACATTTTTGGTCTCTTGTGGCCCACAGCATCCTACACCTTCTCTCCATGAAGCTAAGAATGTGAAACGCTAGCTCCTTTCTTTCTGACACATTCGATCCTTTCTAGGGACATCCTTCTCGACCAGAACAGCCCATCCCACTAAAGAAAGAGGGTCCATAGCCTTGTCCCCCAACCCATGACCGCTTCCTCGGTTTGTCCTGATCCCCTGGACACCTCTACGTTATGTGAAGTTAATTGTCATCAGCATTGCCTCTGATGGAACACCAGTTTGTTGGAAGGCATTTGTTTCTGGGTACTTAAATATCATGTGCATATATGTGCTGTTTAGAAGAGAGGACTTTCTGTACAGATGCACATAGCTTGAATGCATATTCAGCCAATTTATTTAAACTCACAGAAATCAGCTCCCACCAACAGGACGTGATTCGTGGCCAGGAGAGATGAGATGGGAAAAGGCAGTGGGAAGGGGGAAGGATCGTGAGAATCAGGAACGAGGGACATCATCTTCGTTTTAATGATCTTGATTCCCTGGGGAATACAAAGTGTCTGGTCTGGGTCACTGCATCTCTGCTAAAATAAAGGGGAACCAGAGCTTTAGTAGAGTGGACTGTGGGAGCTCTGAGAAGTGAGCCTCAGGCAGGAGGAGGCCCAGGATCCAGGAGCTGGGAGCGGATCTGGGGGCAGGATCCTGGTGGACCTGCGTGCCCCACCTCTCTGCAAGGTTGGTTTTTATGCAGCATTTTCCCCAGATGTCCCTATGGGGAATGTCCCCATTGGAGATGGAGTCTAGGAGGAATGGTTTCCAAGTTCATATTCTTGGGGAAGGTGCATCTACAGAGGGTGGACACGATCTGTGTTGGGTGTGAGCTACTCCAATGTAAAAGTGTTGTCTTTTTGATCTTCAAAGTCAGCCTTTTAATTTTTATTTTCTATTGCAGTATAGTTTCTGGGGTATATCAACATGAATTGGTTATATCTACGTACATTAGTATCCTTTATTTTTTTTTTCCAAATTGTGTTCCCATTTAAGTTTTCTACAGAGTATTGTGAGCAGCTCCTTGTGCTGTATAGTATGTCTTTCTGGTCTACCTGTCTTGTATGTAATTGGTTATATCTGCGAGGCCCAAACTGCTAAATCTTGTCTTTGCCAGCCTCCTGCTGCTTGACCACCACAAAGCTGTTCTCTCTGTGTGTGCATGGGTTCTTATTTGTACATGAGTTCTTTCATTTTCAACAATAGATTCCACATATAATTGGTACTATGTGATATCTGTCTTTCTGACTCCCTTCATGTAGTGTGATCATGTCTGGTTACGCCCATATTTCTGCAAACGACATGGCTTCACTCTTTTTTATTGATGAGTTATAGCCTCCTGAGTATATGTACCACAGGTTTCTTATCATATTCACCTGGAAGCTAATGTTTTTCTTTGCTCTTTTCTTTCTTTTCTCTCCAGAGAAATGTAAAATCTACATGTTAGCTTAGATCAATGTCGTGATTTGAGACAGTTCTTACGATTCATTAAGACAAAGTCTCCATTATAGAAAGATCTCTGTTAAAGAAAATCACCTTAGGAAGGGGAACTAGAAAATACATGCATGTTTCAGCAAGCGTGGTTGGAAGGCCTTTCACGGGCCAGGTCAAACTCATGGGAGAGGAAACACTGGCCTTGTAGAAAGCGTGAGCTTTCTTTGCAGGTTCTCTAGGAGGACGGGTATGTGTGGACAGCCACGGGGTCAGGACTGACGGCAAGACTGGGCCGTTTCCACTGCCTGGTGGTGATTCCTGCTTCTCTCTGTTGACACTGGCATGCAAGGTTAAGGCTCACTTACCAGAGCTTTTGCAAAAAGCAAGGGGGGCCATGGTTTCCAAGTTCATATTCTTGGGAAGGTGCATCTACAGAGGGTGGACACGATCTGTGTTGGGTGTGAGCTAGTCCACTGTAAAAGTGTTGTCTTTTTGATCTTCAAAGTCAGCCTTTTAATTTTTATTTTCTATTGCAGTATAGTTTCTGGGGTATATCAACATGAATTGGTTATATCTACGTACATTAGTATCCTTTATTTTTTTTTTCCAAATTGTGTTCCCATTTAAGTTTTCTACAGAGTATTGTGAGCAGCTCCTTGTGCTGTATAGTATGTCTTTCTGGTCTACCTGTCTTGTATGTAATTGGTTATATCTGCGAGGCCCAAACTGCTAAATCTTGTCTTTGCCAGCCTCCTGCTGCTTGACCACCACAAAGCTGTTCTCTCTGTGTGTGCATGGGTTCTTATTTGTACATGAGTTCTTTCATTTTCAACAATAGATTCCACATATAATTGGTACTATGTGATATCTGTCTTTCTGACTCCCTTCATGTAGTGTGATCATGTCTGGTTACGCCCATATTTCTGCAAACGACATGGCTTCACTCTTTTTTATTGATGAGTTATAGCCTCCTGAGTATATGTACCACAGGTTTCTTATCATATTCACCTGGAAGCTAATGTTTTTCTTTGCTCTTTTCTTTCTTTTCTCTCCAGAGAAATGTAAAATCTACATGTTAGCTTAGATCAATGTCGTGATTTGAGACAGTTCTTACGATTCATTAAGACAAAGTCTCCATTATAGAAAGATCTCTGTTAAAGAAAATCACCTTAGGAAGGGGAACTAGAAAATACATGCATGTTTCAGCAAGCGTGGTTGGAAGGCCTTTCACGGGGCCAGGTCAAACTCATGGGAGAGGAAACACTGGCCTTGTAGAAAGCGTGAGCTTTCTTTTGCAGGTTCTCTAGGAGGACGGGTATGTGTGGACAGCCACGGGGTCAGGACTGACGGCAAGACTGGGCCGTTTCCACTGCCTGGTGGTGATTCCTGCTTCTCTCTGTTGACACTGGCATGCAAGGTTAAGGCTCACTTACCAGAGCTGCTTAGGATGAATAAATGGGCAATGTGAAATTTAATATGGCTCATGATAAGACAAATTGCTTAGTGAAGCACAGTTCTCTATCGATAGCATGTCAGTTACTAGGACAAAAGATTGTGAACTTGCAAACTTTGGTTAGAATGAAATTCGCACGTGACCTCACTGATTTATTCCCTGGAACGACAGAAGCAATAGATTATTGTCACTTACCCTCAGGTTATTTAACTCTGAAAGAGCAGCAGGCACAGGCATCTGGGGGGAAATCAAAAAAAAAAGAAAAATAGATTCAGAGACTACGGCCATTCCCTATTATTGGCAAGACTGTTTTTCTCTTTCAATGTTTCTTTTTTTTTTAAGAAAGGGATTATATAAAGAGTACTCATGGAGAGAGAAATCTTTACTGAATTGATTTGATTCCTGATAGTGAATTTACATTTGAGGTGAATGATACGTTGATAAAGTATGATTCAGTTACTTTTTGATGAGCCACGCAATAATTTCCTTATTGAGCACTCCCATTTTCAGCAGGTTCGGGATCTCCTTCAAGGTCTCCTCAATGGTTTCGTCTATAACAGAAAAGCAGCATACAGTGAGCAGATTTTTGCCCCTTAGGTCTCGGGGAAAATTCTTCTTGTAGAACAAGAGGTTGAGGGTCCAAGTCTGAAATCTACCTGATTTGCATTAAGCCTCAGACAGTTCCCATGTCACAGACATCTGCTGTCTGTCCATGACTTAATCCTTGTCCTAGTCAATAACTACGCCCCCACACACAGACACATGTCTGCTGTCTGTCCAGGACTTAATTCTTGTACTAGTAAGTAGCTACACATCCCAGCATTAACAGAAAGACCCTCACACTGCGCAGGAGCTCATGCCCTTGGGGCCCTTGCGTCACAGTGCTGAGCACGCCCTGCGAGCCTGGTATTCAGTGAAGAGATGGAGAGGGGCCTCCTCACAGCCTCAGCATGCAATCGATTGAGTTGTTGAAAGAGCAACCTAGAAACACAGTTTTGCAGTATTTATTCCTCCACTTAAGAAGAAACTCGTTCTAGAAAAGCTGAGTTGTTAATTTTTGAATGAAGGCAGGAGGGAATCAGTTAGAAATATCTCCTGAATTGACCCTCTCCACCCCTAGGAGCACCTCTTTCCTGGTAGATTTCCTTTCAGGGTGCTTAACTTGCTGAACATAAAGACCTAGCTGCTATAGATGGCATGATGGAGATTATCACCATATAGTGTCCTTACGGACAGAAGAACGGACACCAGTGTAAATGTCACATGACAATATTGATGTGAAAATGGTGGGATCATACATACCTAATACTACTCTGATTTCACAAGTGTTGTCTTTTTGGTCTTCAAGAATCAAGTTTTAGTTTTCATTTTATGTGGGAGTATAGTAGATTAGCACTCTTGTGTTAGGTCCAGGGGTACAGCACATGGGATCGTTTATACATACATGGAGTAGTAGTCATTCTTTTTTAGATTACTTTCATAGTTAGGTTTCTACTGAGTGCCGTGTGGAGCTCCCTGTGCTATGTGGGATGACCCTCTGGTCTGTCCATCATGTGCATCACCGTGTACACCTCTTAACCCTGAACACCCAACCCTTCTCTTCCCCAGCCGCCTGCCTCTTGACAACCGCAGGTCTGTTCTCTGTGTGTACTGATCTGTTTCTCTTTTGTACCGAAGTTCTTTCATTTTAAACTTTAGATTCCTCACGGAGGTGATGCCATGTGATATTTCTCTGTCTCTTTCTGACTTTCGTCACTTAGACAGATCTTGTTTAGTGGCACCCACGTTTCTGCAGATGGCATCAGTTCTTTTTATGGATAGGTAACATTCCATTGAAAATTGGCAGTACACTTTCTTACCATACTCGCCTGGAGGCTAAAGTCTTTCTTTACTTTTCTTCTTTACATTTTTTTTTCTCAACAGAAATGCAAAAGCCACCCTTTAACCTAGATCTGTGTCATTTTCAGAGCGCTCTAATGCTTAATGTACAACCTTTCAGGATCTCAATGTATGAAAATCTCCTTGTGAAGGGAAGTATAATTCAAATGCATGTTTTAGAGGGTGCGGCTGGAAGACCTTGACTAGTTCTGTGAAAATCCTGTGAGATTAAAGCCTGGTATTTTAGCAAGCCTGAGTTCTCTTTAATCCCGGTTCTCCTGGACAAGGGCTCTGTGTGGACAGCCGTTGAGGTCCCGACTAACAGCAGACACTTACTGTTTCCATTACCTTGAGGTGCTTCCTGCTTTTCTTGGATGGAGAGGTGACCCGGAACATAAGACCTAGCTGCTATAGATTTGGCATGATGGAGATTATCACCATATAGTGTCCTTACGGACAGAAGAACGGACACCAGTGTAAATGTCACATGACAATATTGATGTGAAAATGGTGGGATCATACATACCTAATACTACTCTGATTTCACAAGTGTTGTCTTTTTGGTCTTCAAGAATCAAGTTTTAGTTTTCATTTTATGTGGGAGTATAGTAGATTAGCACTCTTGTGTTAGGTCCAGGGGTACAGCACATGGGATCGTTTATACATACATGGAGTAGTAGTCATTCTTTTTTAGATTACTTTCATAGTTAGGTTTCTACTGAGTGCCGTGTGGAGCTCCCTGTGCTATGTGGGATGACCCTCTGGTCTGTCCATCATGTGCATCACCGTGTACACCTCTTAACCCTGAACACCCAACCCTTCTCTTCCCCAGCCGCCTGCCTCTTGACAACCGCAGGTCTGTTCTCTGTGTGTACTGATCTGTTTCTTTTTTGTACCGAAGTTCTTTCATTTTAAACTTTAGATTCCTCACGGAGGTGATGCCATGTGATATTTCTCTGTCTCTTTCTGACTTTCGTCACTTAGACAGATCTTGTTTAGTGGCACCCACGTTTCTGCAGATGGCATCAGTTCTTTTTATGGATAGGTAACATTCCATTGAAAATTGGCAGTACACTTTCTTACCATACTCGCCTGGAGGCTAAAGTCTTTCTTTACTTTTCTTCTTTACATTTTTTTTTCTCAACAGAAATGCAAAAGCCACCCTTTAACCTAGATCTGTGTCATTTTCAGAGCGCTCTAATGCTTAATGTACAACCTTTCAGGATCTCAATGTATGAAAATCTCCTTGTGAAGGGAAGTATAATTCAAATGCATGTTTTAGAGGGTGCGGCTGGAAGACCTTGACTAGTTCTGTGAAAATCCTGTGAGATTAAAGCCTGGTATTTTAGCAAGCCTGAGTTCTCTTTAATCCCGGTTCTCCTGGACAAGGGCTCTGTGTGGACAGCCGTTGAGGTCCCGACTAACAGCAGACACTTACTGTTTCCATTACCTTGAGGTGCTTCCTGCTTTTCTTGGATGGGGAGGACTCTGGGAGAAGGCTTGCTCAATGGAGCTGGTCAGCCTTCACCCAGAAGCCTGTGATCAACTTAGTATGGCTCAGGACAAGAGAAATGAGGAAACAGAACAAAGTTCTCTAGTGGTAGAATGTGTAAGTGGGTGGGCCCAACAAGTTTTGACCAACAGAATTTGACAGGTGTGAAATCACCATGACTCCCTAGTGATTTATTCAGTGGAACAATCATAGTAACAAACTGTGTTCACTTACAGTCAGGGTTTTCATCGCTGCATCCAGAGCAAGCACATTCATCTAGGGGAAAAACTAGAAGACAGGATAAAAAGATTCAGAGATTACTCTCCTTCCCCAGGATTGGCAAAACTTTTTTTTTTTCAGGAAGGACATCATATAAAAGATTACATATGGAGAGAGAAATCTTTAGTGAATTGATTTGATTCCTGATAGGGAATTTACATATGAGGTGAATAATATATTGACAAAGTATGATTCCATTACTTTTTTCGATGAGCCACACAATAATGTCATCACCAAACCCTCGCTCTCTCAGCAGCGTCGTGATTTTGTCCTTCACGGTGTCATCTATAACAGAAAAACACCACACAGAGAGCAGATTTTTGACCCTTAGATCTCAAGGAAGATTCTTCATGCAGAACAAGAGGTTGAGGGTCCACGTCTGAAATTCACTGGATTTGCTAATTAAGCCTCAAACAGTTCCAATATCTCATGACACAGACATCTGCTATCTGTCCATGTAAAGTCTTTCTTTACTTTTCTTCTTTTCATTTTTTTTTCTCAACAGAAATGCAAAAGCCACCCTTTAACCTAGATCTGTGTCATTTTACGAGCGCTCTAATTCTTAATCTACAACCTTTCAGGATCTCAATGTATGAAAATCTCCTTGTGAAGGGAAGTATAATTCAAATGCATGTTTTAGAGGGTGCGGCTGGAAGACCTTGACTAGTTCTGTGAAAATCCTGTGAGATTAAAGCCTGGTATTTTAGCAAGCCTGAGTTCTCTTTAATCCCGGTTCTCCTGGACAAGGGCTCTGTGTGGACAGCCGTTGAGGTCCCGACTAACAGCAGACACTTACTGTTTCCATTACCTTGAGGTGCTTCCTGCTTTTCTTGGATGAGAGAGGACTCTGGGAGAAGGCTTGCTCAATGGAGCTGGTCAGCCTTCACCCAGAAGCCTGTGATCAACTTAGTATGGCTCAGGACAAGAGAAATGAGGAAACAGAACAAAGTTCTCTAGTGGTAGAATGTGTAAGTGGGTGGGCCCAACAAGTTTTGACCAACAGAATTTGACAGGTGTGAAATCACCATGACTCCCTAGTGATTTATTCAGTGGAACAATCATAGTAACAAACTGTGTTCACTTACAGTCAGGGTTTTCATCGCTGCATCCAGAGCAAGCACATTCATCTAGGGGAAAAACTAGAAGACAGGATAAAAAGATTCAGAGATTACTCTCCTTCCCCAGGATTGGCAAAACTTTTTTTTTTTTTTTCAGGAAGGACATCATATAAAAGATTACATATGGAGAGAGAAATCTTTAGTGAATTGATTTGATTCCTGATAGGGAATTTACATATGAGGTGAATAATATATTGACAAAGTATGATTCCATTACTTTTTTCGATGAGCCACACAATAATGTCATCACCAAACCCTCGCTCTCTCAGCAGCGTCGTGATTTTGTCCTTCACGGTGTCATCTATAACAGAAAAACACCACACAGAGAGCAGATTTTTGACCCTTAGATCTCAAGGAAGATTCTTCATGCAGAACAAGAGGTTGAGGGTCCACGTCTGAAATTCACTGGATTTGCTAATTAAGCCTCAAACAGTTCCAATATCTCATGACACAGACATCTGCTATCTGTCCATGACTTAATCCTCGTCCTGGTCAGTAACTACCCACCCCAGCATTAGCAGACAGACTCTCAAGAGACGCAGGAGCTCATGCCCTTGGGTCCTTGCGTCACAGTACTGAGCATGCCCTTTGACCCTGGTGTTCAGTGAGGAGACGGAGAGGGGCCTCCTCACAGCCATGGCCTGAAATCTATGGAGCTGTTGAAAGAACAACCTAGAAACACAGTATTGCAGTATTCCTCCACTTTTGAAGAGACTATTTCTAGGAAAGCTGAGTTGTTAATTTTTGAATGAAAACAGATGGGAATCAGTTAGAAATTCCTGATTAGTTGATCTTCTTCACCCCTAGGAACTCCTATTTCTTGGTAGGTTTCTTTCCAGGCTCCTTAACTGGGTGAACGTAAAGACCTGGGTCCCATAGATGGCATGATGGAGATTATCACCACATAGTGTTCTTATGGATAGAAGAAGGGACACTAATGCAAATGTATCATGACAACATTGATGTCAAAATGATGGGATCATACATACCCAGTAGTACTCTGATATCACAGGCGTTTTCTCCTTTGTCTTCAAGAGTCAAGTTTTACTTTTCATTTTACATGGGAGTATTGTTGGTTAGATGTCTTGTATTAGATTCAGGGGTACAGCACATGGGATTGTTTATACACCATGTAGTAAGAGTCTTTGTTGTTCAGATTCTTTTCCCAGTTAGGTTTGTACTGAATGCTGTGTGGAGCTCCCTGTGCTGTGTAGGATGACTGCCTGGTCTGTCCATCTTGTGCATCACTGTTTGCACCTCCCAACCCTAAACACCCGATTCTTCTCTTCCCCAGCCACCTGCCCCTTGGCGACCACAAGTCTGTTCTCTGTGTGTACAGATCTGTTTCTCTTTTGTACCTAATTCCTTTATTTTAAACTTTAGATTCCTTATGGAGGTGATGCCATGTGAGATTTATCTCTCTCGTTCCTACTCGTCTCTTAAAATGATCTTGTCTTACGTGGCAAGCATCTTTTCATTCTTTTCCTGGATTTGCTAATTAAGCCTCAAACAGTTCCAATATCTCATGACACAGACATCTGCTATCTGTCCATGACTTAATCCTCGTCCTGGTCAGTAACTACCCACCCCAGCATTAGCAGACAGACTCTCAAGAGACGCAGGAGCTCATGCCCTTGGGTCCTTGCGTCACAGTACTGAGCATGCCCTTTGACCCTGGTGTTCAGTGAGGAGACGGAGAGGGGCCTCCTCACAGCCATGGCCTGAAATCTATGGAGCTGTTGAAAGAACAACCTAGAAACACAGTATTGCAGTATTCCTCCACTTTTGAAGAGACTATTTCTAGGAAAGCTGAGTTGTTAATTTTTGAATGAAAACAGATGGGAATCAGTTAGAAATTCCTGATTAGTTGATCTTCTTCACCCCTAGGAACTCCTATTTCTTGGTAGGTTTCTTTCCAGGCTCCTTAACTGGGTGAACGTAAAGACCTGGGTCCCATAGATGGCATGATGGAGATTATCACCACATAGTGTTCTTATGGATAGAAGAAGGGACACTAATGCAAATGTATCATGACAACATTGATGTCAAAATGATGGGATCATACATACCCAGTAGTACTCTGATATCACAGGCGTTTTCTCCTTTGTCTTCAAGAGTCAAGTTTTACTTTTCATTTTACATGGGAGTATTGTTGGTTAGATGTCTTGTATTAGATTCAGGGGTACAGCACATGGGATTGTTTATACACCATGTAGTAAGAGTCTTTGTTGTTCAGATTCTTTTCCCAGTTAGGTTTGTACTGAATGCTGTGTGGAGCTCCCTGTGCTGTGTAGGATGACTGCCTGGTCTGTCCATCTTGTGCATCACTGTTTGCACCTCCCAACCCTAAACACCCGATTCTTCTCTTCCCCAGCCACCTGCCCCTTGGCGACCACAAGTCTGTTCTCTGTGTGTACAGATCTGTTTCTCTTTTGTACCTAATTCCTTTATTTTAAACTTTAGATTCCTTATGGAGGTGATGCCATGTGATATTTATCTCTCTCTTTCCTACTCGTCTCTTAAAATGATCTTGTCTAGTGGCACCTGTGTTTCTGCAAATGGCATCTTTTCATTCTTTTCCTGTCTAGAGAGTATTCCATTGAACATATGCAGGGCATCTTTCTTACCATATTCACCTAGAAGCTAAAGGTTTTCTTACCTTTTCTCCTTTACTTTTTCCCAACAGAAATGTAAAAACCACCCTTTAACCTAGGTCAGTGTCATTGACAGCTCTGAGGCTTAATGTACAATGCTTCATGATCTCAGTTTAATAAAATCTCCCTGTGAAGGGAAATATACTTCCAGTGCATGTTTCAATCCATCTGGCTGGAAGGCCATCCCTGGTTCTGTCAGAATCCTAAGAGATTAAACCCTGGTCTTGGAGGAAAGATGAGCTGTCTTTAATCCTGGTTCTTCTGGACGAGGGCTCTGTGTGGACAGTCGTGAGGTCCCGACTAACAGCAGACACTTACTGTTTCCATTACCTTGAGGTGCTTCCTGCTTTTCTTGGATGAGAGAGGACTCTGGGAGAAGGCTTGCTCAACGGAGCTGGTCAGCCTTCACCCAGAAGCCCGTGATCAACTTAGTATGGCTCAGGAGAAGAGAAATGAGGAAACATAACAAAGTTCTCTAGTGGTAGAATGTGTAAGTGGGTGGGCCCAACAAGTTTTGACCAACAGAATTTGACAGGTGTGAAATCACCATGACTCCCTAGTGATTTATTCAATGGAACAATCGTAGTGACAAACTGTGTTCACTTACCGTCAGAGTTTATATACTTAGAGCAATCACAGTCACGTGGGGAAAGAACACGAGGAAGGGAAAAAGGATTCATAGATTAGTATTCTTCCCTGAGATTTGAAAAGCTTTTTTTTTTTTCTGTAAGAAAGATATTATATAAAAGATTACATATGCAGAGAGAAGTTTTTTCGGAATTGATTTGATTCCTCATAGGACATTTACATAGTGGGTGAATGATCTATTTAAGGAAAAGTATAATTCCATTACCAATGTCAGGGAACTCAAATCCTCCTGCTTGTGTGCGACCTTTTTACAGATCTGTTTCTCTTTGTACCTAATTCCTTTATTTTAAACTTTAGATCCTTGGGTAGCCATGTGATATTTATCTCTCTTTTCCTACTCGTCTCTTAAAATGATCTTGTCTAGTGGCACCTGTGTTTCTGCAAATGGCATCTTTTCATTCTTTTCCTGTCTAGAGAGTATTCCATTGAACATATGCAGGGCATCTTTCTTACCATATTCACCTAGAAGCTAAAGGTTTTCTTACCTTTTCTCCTTTACTTTTTCCCAACAGAAATGTAAAAACCACCCTTTAACCTAGGTCAGTGTCATTGACAGCTCTGAGGCTTAATGTACAATGCTTCATGATCTCAGTTTAATAAAATCTCCTGTAAAGGGGAAATATACTTCCAGTGCATGTTTCAATCCATCTGGCTGGAAGGCCATCCCTGGTTCTGTCAGAATCCTAAGAGATTAAACCCTGGTCTTGGAGGAAAGATGAGCTGTCTTTAATCCTGGTTCTTCTGGACGAGGGCTCTGTGTGGACAGTCGTGAGGTCCCGACTAACAGCAGACACTTACTGTTTCCATTACCTTGAGGTGCTTCCTGCTTTTCTTGGATGAGAGAGGACTCTGGGAGAAGGCTTGCTCAACGGAGCTGGTCAGCCTTCACCCAGAAGCCCGTGATCAACTTAGTATGGCTCAGGAGAAGAGAAATGAGGAAACATAACAAAGTTCTCTAGTGGTAGAATGTGTAAGTGGGTGGGCCCAACAAGTTTTGACCAACAGAATTTGACAGGTGTGAAATCACCATGACTCCCTAGTGATTTATTCAATGGAACAATCGTAGTGACAAACTGTGTTCACTTACCGTCAGAGTTTATATACTTAGAGCAATCACAGTCACGTGGGGAAAGAACACGAGGAAGGGAAAAAGGATTCATAGATTAGTATTCTTCCCTGAGATTTGAAAAGCTTTTTTTTTTTTCTGTAAGAAAGATATTATATAAAAGATTACATATGCAGAGAGAAGTTTTTTCGGAATTGATTTGATTCCTCATAGGACATTTACATAGTGGGTGAATGATCTATTTAAGGAAAAGTATAATTCCATTACCAATGTCAGGGAACTCAAATCCTCCTGCTTCCAGCAACTCCTTGATTTTTGCCAAGATTTCTTCGTCAATAAATTCTATAACAGAAAAATAGGACACCGAGAGCAGATTTTTGCCATTGAGATCCCAGGGAAAATTCTGAATGCAGAACAAGAAGTCAAGTGTCCAGGTCATAACTTCACCTGATATATACTAAGCCTCAGACAGTTCCTGTTTCCCATGACCCAGATGCCTGCTGCCTGTCCATGAATGAAGCCTCATGTTGGTCAGTAACTACTGACCCCCAGCAGCCCGCCCGCAAAGCCTCGCAGGAGCTCCATGGACGTGGGACCCCTCCCATCACCAGGCTTAGTGTGCACTCTGACCCTAGTGGACACACGGAAGAGGCTGACAGAGGCCATATTACAGCCAAGGTCTCAGCTTGATCGAGGTGTTTAAAGAACAACCTAGAAACACATTATTGTAATAGTCCTTCACTTAAGAAGAAACTGTTTCTAGGAACTCTGAGTTGTTAATTTTTGAATGAAAGCGGATAGGAATCAGATATTACTGCTGAGTTGATCCTCTCCACCCCTAGGAGCTCCTCTTTCTTGGTAGATTTCCTTCTAGGGTCCTCAACTTGGTGAACGTAAGGACCTAGGTCCCACGGACAGCATGTTGGCTATTATCACCACATAGTGTCCTTACGAATAGAAGAACGGACACTAATGCAAATGTGATGACAATATCGATGTGAAAGTGATGGGATCATACATACCGAGTGCTCTACTTTCACAAGCGTTTTCTCCTCTCTCTTCAAGAGTCAAGTTTTAGTTTTCATTTTATGTGGGAGTATAGTTGATTAGAGGTCTTGTATTCGGTTCAGGGATACAGCACATGGGATAGTTTATAGTAAGAGTCTTTGTTGTTCAGATTCTTTTCCCCATTAGGATTTGACTGAATGCTGTGTGGAGCTCCCTGTGCTGTGTGGGATGACCGCCTCGTCTGTCCACCGTTTACACCTCTGAACCCTAAACATCCGATCTTTCTCTTCCCCAGCCCCCTGCCCCTTGACGACCACAGGTCTATTCTCTGCCTGTACAGATCTGTTTCTCTTTTGTACCTAAGTGCCTACATTTTAAGATTCCACACAGACGTGATGCCATGTGATAATTCTCTTTCTCTTTCTGACTCTTCACATTGAGTGATCTTCTCTAGTGGCACCTGTGTTTCTGCAAATGGCTTCATTTTTTTTTTTATGGATAGGTAATATTCCACTGAAAATTGGCAGTACACTTTTTTACCATACTCGCCTGGAAACTAAAGTTTCTTTACTTGTTTTCCTTTTCATTTTTTTTTACATTTTTTTTCTCAACAGAAATGTAAAATCCACCCTTTAGCCTAGGTCTGTGTCATTTTCAGAGCTCTCTAAGGCTTAATGTACAACCTTTTAGGATCTCAATGTATGAAAATCTCCTTGGTAAGGGAAGTACATTTCAAATGCATGGTTCAGACCATGCGGCTGGAAGGCCATCACTGGTTCTAAGAATCCTATGAGATTAAAGCCTGGTCTTGGAGGAAACCTGAGCTCTCTTTAATGCTAGTTCTCCTGGATGAAGGATCTCTGTGGACAGCCATGAGGTCAGGACTAAGCAAACACTGTTTCAACTACCTTGAGGTGCTTCCTGCTTTCTTCAGGTAAATCTGGTCTGCGCAAGGACTCAGGGAGAAGGCTTGCTCACCAGAGCTGCTCAGCCTTCACCCAGCAGCCCGTGTGCAACTTACTGTGGCTCAAGAGAAGAGAAATGACCAAACAACAAAATTCTCCAGTGGTAGAATCTGTACCTGGGCAGGTCCAATACATTGTGACCAACAGAATTTGGCAGGTGTGAAGTCACCATGAGTCCCTAGTGATTCATTGAATGGAAAAATCTTAGTAACAGACTATGTTCACTTACTTTCAGGGTTTTCATCTCTGCATCTACAGCAAGCACACTCTTCTAGGAGAAGAACTAGAAGGCAGGAGAAAAAGATTCACAGATGACTCTCCTTTGCCAGGATTTGCAAGGCTGGTTTTTCGTTTTGTTTAAGAAGGACATTATATAAAAGATTACATATGGAGAGAGAAATCTTTAGTGAATTGATTTGAGTCCTGATAGTGAATTTACATATGAGGTGAATGATATGTTGACAAAGTATGATTCCATTACTTCTTTTGATGATGAACCTCGCAGTAATTTCCTCATCGAACCCTTGATCTATCAGCAGCATCCAGATTGTCTTCAAGGTCTCCTCGTTGATATCTATAACAGAAAAACACCACAGAAAGAGCAGACTTTTGCCTGTTAGATCTCAGGGAAAATTCTGCACTCAGAACAAGAGGTTGAGAGTCCAAATCAGAATTTCACCTGATTTGCCTTAAGCCTCAAACAGTTCCAGTTTCCCATGACAGAGACGTCTGCTGTCTGTCCACGACTTAATTCTTGTCCTAGTAAGTAGCTACCCATCCCAGCATTAGCAGAAAGACCCTAAAGATGCGCAGGAGCTCATGCCCTTGGGGCCCTTGCGTCACAGTGCTGAGTGTGCCCTGTGAACCTGGTATGCTGTGAAGAGACAGAGAAGTGCCTCCTCACAGCCCCAGCCTGAAATTGATGGAGCTGTTGAAAGAACAAGCTAGAAGCACAGTATTGCAGTATTCCTCCACTTCAGAAGAACCTATTTCTAGGAAAGCTGAGTTGTTAATTTTTGAATGAAAGCAGGTGGGGATCAGTTAGAAATTCCTGATTAGTTGATCTTCTTCACCCCTAGGAGCTCCTCTTTCTTGGTAGGTTTCTTTTGAGGCTCCTTAACTTGGTGAACGTAAATACCTAGATCCCATAGATGGCATGCTGGCTATGATCACTGTATAGTGTCCTTACAGATACAATTAACGGACACTAATGCAAATGTCTCATGACAACATCAACATGGAAATGATGGGATCATACATATCCAGTGCTACTGTGATTTCACAAGCGTTTTCTCCTCGGTCTTCAAGACTCACATTGTAGTTTTCGTTTTACATGGAAGTGTAGTTGATTAGCGATTTTGTATTCGTTTCAGGGGTACAGCACATGGGATAGTTTATACATAACATGTATTAAGAGTCTTTGTTGTTCAGTGAGGTTTCTACTGAATGCTGTGTGGAGCTCCCTGTCCTGAGTGGGATGACTTCCTGGTCCGTCCATCTTGTGCATCACTGTTTACACCTCCTAACCCTTAACGCCCGACCCTTCTCTTCCCCAGCCTCCTGCCCCTAGACCACCACAGGTCTGTTCTCTGTGTGTACAGACCTATTTCTGCTTTGTTCATGCATTTCTTCATTTTAAACTTTAGATTCTACTTATAAGTGATACCGTGTGATATTTCTCTTTCTCTTTTTGACTCTTCACTTAGAGGGATCTTTTCTAGGTGCACCCATGTTGCAAGACTTTTCTTTTTTAAGAAAGACATTATATAAAAGATTACTTATGGAGAGAGAAATTTTTACTGAATTCATTTGATTCCTCATTGAACATTTACATATTGGGTAAATGATATATGTAGGGAAAAGTATAATTCCGTTACCGTGGAACTCAATCCCTTCATTTGCCAGCCGCACCTTGATTTCCATGAGGATTCCCCCGTCAATTTGTCCTTTAACTGAAAAATGCAACACAGAGAGCAGATTTTTGCCCTTGAGATCCCCGAATAAATTCTGAATGCAGAACAGGAGGTTGAGTGTCAAGAAATTCATCTGTTATACATTAATCCTCAGAGAATTCCCATTTCCCATGATGCAGATGTCTGCTGCCTGTCCATGAAATAATTCTCATGCTGGTCAGTAACTGCCGACCCCCAGCACCAGCAGCCTGACCACAGAGACTGGCAGGAGTTTCATGGACTTGGGTTCCTTCCCATCACCAAGCTTAGGGCACACTGTGACCCTGTTGGACACACGGAAGAGGCTGTGAGGGCCTCCTTACAGCCATGGCCCATGATTGCTGTGTTTACAGAAGAACCTAAAATCATGTTATTGCAATGTTCCTCCACTTAAAAAGAAACTGATTCGGAAAAGAGGCTGTGATGGGCTGACCTTGCCTCGGTCTTCAAGACTCACATTGTAGTTTTCGTTTTACATGGAAGTGTAGTTGATTAGCGATTTTGTATTCGTTTCAGGGGTACAGCACATGGGATAGTTTATACATAACATGTATTAAGAGTCTTTGTTGTTCAGTGAGGTTTCTACTGAATGCTGTGTGGAGCTCCCTGTCCTGAGTGGGATGACTTCCTGGTCCGTCCATCTTGTGCATCACTGTTTACACCTCCTAACCCTTAACGCCCGACCCTTCTCTTCCCCAGCCTCCTGCCCCTAGACCACCACAGGTCTGTTCTCTGTGTGTACAGACCTATTTCTGCTTTGTTCATGCATTTCTTCATTTTAAACTTTAGATTCTACTTATAAGTGATACCGTGTGATATTTCTCTTTCTCTTTTTGACTCTTCACTTAGAGGGATCTTTTCTAGGTGCACCCATGTTGCAAGACTTTTCTTTTTTAAGAAAGACATTATATAAAAGATTACTTATGGAGAGAGAAATTTTTACTGAATTCATTTGATTCCTCATTGAACATTTACATATTGGGTAAATGATATATGTAGGGAAAAGTATAATTCCGTTACCGTGGAACTCAATCCCTTCATTTGCCAGCCGCACCTTGATTTCCATGAGGATTCCCCCGTCAATTTGTCCTTTAACTGAAAAATGCAACACAGAGAGCAGATTTTTGCCCTTGAGATCCCCGAATAAATTCTGAATGCAGAACAGGAGGTTGAGTGTCAAGAAATTCATCTGTTATACATTAATCCTCAGAGAATTCCCATTTCCCATGATGCAGATGTCTGCTGCCTGTCCATGAAATAATTCTCATGCTGGTCAGTAACTGCCGACCCCCAGCACCAGCAGCCTGACCACAGAGACTGGCAGGAGTTTCATGGACTTGGGTTCCTTCCCATCACCAAGCTTAGGGCACACTGTGACCCTGTTGGACACACGGAAGAGGCTGTGAGGGCCTCCTTACAGCCATGGCCCATGATTGCTTGCGGTGTTTACAGAAGAACCTAAAATCATGTTATTGCAATGTTCCTCCACTTAAAAAGAAACTGATTCAAGGAAAACTGAGTTATTAGTGTTTTAATGTCAACAGGTGGGAGTCAGAAATTCGTCATGGGCTGATCCCTCTCTCACCCCGCCCTGTGTATTGGTAAATGACCTTCCCGGGTCCTTAACTCGGTGACCATAAAGACCTGGGTCTTAGAACCTATTTGATGGATATGATCACTGTATAGTGATTTCACGGATCAAAGTACCGACTGTTCAGATATTTTATGATGATATCGATGCGAAAATGACGGTGTCCTACATACCCAATACTACAACACATTCATGCAACACGCTGTCTTCATCCTCATATGTTACATGTAGTACTAGAATGTTTCCTGTGTCATCAACAACTGTTGTCTTGGCATCTGTGAGAGAGAGAGAAAGATGCATGTGTACAGCCATCGCTTCAGGTATTGTCATGTAGATTTACTGTGGCAAATTGAGGGTGTTAGCAAGGGTCCATCCTGTATGGATGTCTGTCTCACCCCAAGGCAGGGCTGAATGCCTCAGACATTGCTATAACCGGCAGGACTGCAGGAAGACGTTCTTATTCCCACCTTTTCATACAGTATACCTGAAACCCTTAGATTATCGTCACCTATGTGTCCCTCAAGCCATGTAAAATTTAGAGCATTGTTTAGGGCCATCATGAAGAAGTTAGAGTGAAAACCTCAGCCAACCTCCGTGTGGCTTTGGACAGAAGCTGCTTTTAGACTTGACCTCAGGATGATGTCTTTGGAATGACGTTCACCCAGTGTATTTTGGATAGAATCGAATGTGCTAAGGTTGTTGTTAAAAAGTGACTGTAGGACTGTGAAGACCCAAGGTAGGCTCTTGAGAGGTCAGGTTGTAAGGTGCTGTAAATTGTGAGCGAACCCCAGGAAGTCCATGTCTCCACGTGGCATTCTTGTTGAGGGTTTCTGTGCTTAGTCACATCTGATTCTTTGCCACCCCGTGGACTGGAGCCCACAAGGCTCCTGTGTGTCTGTGAACAGGACTCATATTTGGGCGGGGACCTCCATGCTGATCATGTGTGTAATCCCTCATGGCCAAATCAAGTGCTTGAAAGCTTTGGGGAAAGGAGGAGCCTGTTCACTCCTGTGATTCTTACTAAGAGGCAAATCAGGTGTGTGCAGTTATGCAAGGAAGGTGTGCCAAGATTTCCCACAAACAGCTTCAGCAGTGAAACAGTGATACTTACACTTAAGTGTGTAAGTGCTGCCACAGGATTTGTTACTGAAGCAACATGATCCTTAAGGATTTCCGGGATCAAGTTTACCCGGGACTGTTCAGATATTTTATGATGATTTTTCGATGCGAAAAATTTTGATTCGATGCGAAAATGACGGTGTCCTACATACCCAATACTACAACACATTCATGCAACACGCTGTCTTCATCCTCATATGTTACATGTAGTACTAGAATGTTTCCTGTGTCATCAACAACTGTTGTCTTGGCATCTGTGAGAGAGAGAGAAAGATGCATGTGTACAGCCATCGCTTCAGGTATTGTCATGTAGATTTACTGTGGCAAATTGAGGGTGTTAGCAAGGGTCCATCCTGTATGGATGTCTGTCTCACCCCAAGGCAGGGCTGAATGCCTCAGACATTGCTATAACCGGCAGGACTGCAGGAAGACGTTCTTATTCCCACCTTTTCATACAGTATACCTGAAACCCTTAGATTATCGTCACCTATGTGTCCCTCAAGCCATGTAAAATTTAGAGCATTGTTTAGGGCCATCATGAAGAAGTTAGAGTGAAAACCTCAGCCAACCTCCGTGTGGCTTTGGACAGAAGCTGCTTTTAGACTTGACCTCAGGATGATGTCTTTGGAATGACGTTCACCCAGTGTATTTTGGATAGAATCGAATGTGCTAAGGTTGTTGTTAAAAAGTGACTGTAGGACTGTGAAGACCCAAGGTAGGCTCTTGAGAGGTCAGGTTGTAAGGTGCTGTAAATTGTGAGCGAACCCCAGGAAGTCCATGTCTCCACGTGGCATTCTTGTTGAGGGTTTCTGTGCTTAGTCACATCTGATTCTTTGCCACCCCGTGGACTGGAGCCCACAAGGCTCCTGTGTGTCTGTGAACAGGACTCATATTTGGGCGGGGACCTCCATGCTGATCATGTGTGTAATCCCTCATGGCCAAATCAAGTGCTTGAAAGCTTTGGGGAAAGGAGGAGCCTGTTCACTCCTGTGATTCTTACTAAGAGGCAAATCAGGTGTGTGCAGTTATGCAAGGAAGGTGTGCCAAGATTTCCCCACAAACAGCTTCAGCAGTGAAACAGTGATACTTACACTTAAGTGTGTAAGTGCTGCCACAGGGATTTGTTACTGAGCTAGCAACATAAGTGATCTCATCTTCCTTTTGTTCCGTGACATGTATTATTTCTCGTTTTCCATTCACCCTTCAAACAAAAGATATTCAAGATGAGTGATTCCAATAATGAACGCACATGTCACACAATTAGGATTGTCTTTCATTTGCCCCCAAAACTCAAGAGTGAGGCGTCAGGTTAGTGCCTGTGAGCAGGGGGTGTTCAAAAGAGAACATGATCGCTAAGGTCAAGTCACGATCAAGGAACAAGGATGGCTTGTCGACACCATGCATCTGAGCAGTCGTTTGAAAGATCACCTGCCAGTACAGGGCAAGTCATGCTGAAGACAAATAAGTGTGCATGAGTCTAGAGTTTAGAGTAATATTTTTAAAGTACTCAGATTTACACAATACTTCCAGGAAACAGAGGTGTAGCCATCCTGAGAGACCTTGGGGAGCCTCACAGCTCTGGCAGGGACTCACTAGAGAATATGATCGGGGAAGACCACTAAAAATTAGAGAGACATGTTTGCTGTGATCAACACAAGCTCTGTTTCCATAACCACACTGTGAGAGTGTTAAACCTGAGGAACATGTGTGTATGCACACACCATGACACACAGACCCCACAGACACACACAGAAGCACACAGAAAGACACAAGCCCCTGCCCGCTGCCCTGGCCCTCTTTCCTTTTGGACCTGAAGCTCGTGGAGCTTCTGGGGGACCCCTCTCGCACACAGAGACTCACAGGGCTATCACCCACCAGCTCAGAGATGCTGCTCAGCCCCTCACCTCAGGCCATCAGGCTGGCCACTTCATCCAGAGAGTTCCCTGCCAACGAGGAGGAAACCACACCCTCCCTCAGCCTCAGGGGTTTACCCATGTTTATATTCTTGGGCATTTGTACTTACTTGGCACATAAATCGAACTCTATTATGCCCTTTTCTTCATCATATACAAGGTTAAACAGGCAACACTTGCATGACCCTGTCCCCTCTTTGTTAATTGGGCCGATGAACACGACTCTCCACTCTTCTGCAACCTGAGCAGAAATCCCATTAGAAATTCATTTTCATTTTCATTCAGCACCATTCTCCGTGATTTCCCCATCCCTTGTGCCAACGAAAACACTTTGTCTAACTTGACTGAACCAAGTGGCTTTCAGAAAATCATGTACAACTGACATCAGAGTAGACAGAGGCCATAGAGACATTTCTGAGCCCAGCAGTCAGACGTGAGACCTCCAGCAGATGTTGGGTTGACCGCATTTCTCTGTTCCAAGAGCCGTAAAAAATGCACATGAACCACTGAGTACAGAAACTACACAGAGCAGCACAGACCCCGTGACCTGAGCCATCTTCTTTGAGGGGAGATAACTCAGGTCTTCGGTCCACACAACAAAAGCACAATCAGCACACACACGTTTGTCCAGAGCCACAGGGTGTCCCCCCAGATCAGACCACCCCTGGTACCTCTGCAGCCGTGTCCTCAGCCTCCGCAACTTCTTGGACGGCACAGACCACACCCAGGAGAAGAGTCAGGAGCAGAATCTTCATCTTGGGGCTCTCGGGGTCCTTCTTCTGGCAAGGCGGAGGGTGTCCCAGTGGTTGGAGAGGAGGAATTGGGCCCCTTTTATAGGTTCCTCATGTTGGTTACTCAAATCACACAGACGTCCCAAATGCCGGTTTGTTGTTAAGAACAAGCTTGCCATAACCACACTGTGAGAGTGTTAAACCTGAGGAACATGTGTGTATGCACACACCATGACACACAGACCCCACAGACACACACAGAAGCACACAGAAAGACACAAGCCCCTGCCCGCTGCCCTGGCCCTCTTTCCTTTTGGACCTGAAGCTCGTGGAGCTTCTGGGGGACCCCTCTCGCACACAGAGACTCACAGGGCTATCACCCACCAGCTCAGAGATGCTGCTCAGCCCCTCACCTCAGGCCATCAGGCTGGCCACTTCATCCAGAGAGTTCCCTGCCAACGAGGAGGAAACCACACCCTCCCTCAGCCTCAGGGGTTTACCCATGTTTATATTCTTGGGCATTTGTACTTACTTGGCACATAAATCGAACTCTATTATGCCCTTTTCTTCATCATATACAAGGTTAAACAGGCAACACTTGCATGACCCTGTCCCCTCTTTGTTAATTGGGCCGATGAACACGACTCTCCACTCTTCTGCAACCTGAGCAGAAATCCCATTAGAAATTCATTTTCATTTTCATTCAGCACCATTCTCCGTGATTTCCCCATCCCTTGTGCCAACGAAAACACTTTGTCTAACTTGACTGAACCAAGTGGCTTTCAGAAAATCATGTACAACTGACATCAGAGTAGACAGAGGCCATAGAGACATTTCTGAGCCCAGCAGTCAGACGTGAGACCTCCAGCAGATGTTGGGTTGACCGCATTTCTCTGTTCCAAGAGCCGTAAAAAATGCACATGAACCACTGAGTACAGAAACTACACAGAGCAGCACAGACCCCGTGACCTGAGCCATCTTCTTTGAGGGGAGATAACTCAGGTCTTCGGTCCACACAACAAAAGCACAATCAGCACACACACGTTTGTCCAGAGCCACAGGGTGTCCCCCCAGATCAGACCACCCCTGGTACCTCTGCAGCCGTGTCCTCAGCCTCCGCAACTTCTTGGACGGCACAGACCACACCCAGGAGAAGAGTCAGGAGCAGAATCTTCATCTTGGGGCTCTCGGGGTCCTTCTTCTGGCAAGGCGGAGGGTGTCCCAGTGGTTGGAGAGGAGGGGAATTGGGCCCCTTTTTATAGGTTCCTCATGTTGGTATCATGAGCCGGTGGTTGTCCCTCCTACAGAAAGGTCACACAGACGTCATCCTCAACATCCTGCTTGCTAGGGATGAACTTTTTGTGACATTTGCTCGTTGTAAGAAGGAGGATTGTTTTAGGAGAAGGTTGAGTGCATCTGGACATTGAGTCTTTAGAGGGACTGAGAAATCACAACACAGCCTACATTTAAAGTCAGGAATATGTATACACCTTTATATCTGGAGATCCAAAGTAGGGTTAACTGTCCAGGGCACACATCTGCCCACTCCTATGTTGTTTCTTTAACATTGAAGAGAATATTTAAAATGTACTTCCTAACATGCATTGAGTTGTGCTTTTCCATAGATACATGAATTTCTAAGAGAACCCCCCCACACACACACACTCCCATATTGTTTCCTTCGTATTGAGAAAGTATAACATTTATTTTCTAAAATATGCTTTGAGTTGTGGTTTCCGATAATTCAATGAATTCCTAAGAGACTTCCCCACACACACCTGTGCTGTGTCCTTTGTATTGAGGAGAAGGTTTCACATGTGTTTTCTACAAGGTACATAGAGCTGTGGTTTCACACAGTCGAATGATTTCCTGAGAGACCTTTGGAAAGCCTCCTCATTCTCTGGGGCGAGGCATGTCACAGCATGCCATGTTCAGCCCCTCCTCCTGCCCTGCAGCGGGCTCCGTCCTCCTCAGAACCAAGAGGAGGCTCTGTCCACGTGTTCCTCTACACCTCGTCTCAGGAACCCGTGTCCGCCGTCCCTTTCCTTCCCTCCTTTTCTAGACCCGGTTTGCCATATCGCCTGGGATGTGTCAGCTACTCATTGACTCAGTTGTTTCCCAAGCCAAAAAGAAAGCAGGACAATAGTTCTCGTCATTTCTAGAATTTCGAAGGAAGAAAACCCATGGCCTAACTCTGTCTAGTTATGACTAAGGTCACTCAAACCGGCCAGTTGTTGTTCATTCTATTTTCGTTCCACCAGGAGTCTTCATTCCCCAACCAGGGATTGAACCCTGCCCCCTAGAGTGTGAATCCCTTGACCACAAGGGTCATCCTGGTTAAGGTAGTTCTGAGCAGGGATGGGGTCCCCGCTGACACCCCTTCTGCCCCCAGCATCACCCTTCTCTCTCTCCGCATGACGGTACAGCATCCCCAGGTTTTCCTTTGGATTCCTCCCAACATATGTTCCTGGGAATGTGTCCCAGGACCACCCCATCTGAGGAAAGCTTCTGTCAGTTAAGGAAGGGGAGTTACTCTTAGAGATGACAGCCATCCTGTTATTTTGTAACTAAAGGAAGTCATGCGACCTTCAGTCCCGACTCTCTCTCATCCTTGTGGATACAAATGTAGGTAAGACACAGATCATGTAAAACAGATTCATCTTACTCAACCAGGACTCTTGAGTCCTAAGCTGAGCCAGGCTTGGTCCCTTTCCCAGACTTTCCTTTGCAAATTGGTCCAGGTTCCTCGAACTACAAAGATTCTTTCTCTGACTTTGTTAGTTTTGTTTTACTTTGCTCTTTTCTCCATGACCGTTGTCTGTGTATCTTAAGTAATAACGTGTCCAATAGTACGTGGGAGTTTTGGACATTGGTGATCTAAAAACTGCTTGGTTCCCTCAAGGATTCCTGCCCAAGCGTCAAGGTACTTATAATCTGAGTTGAGAGAAGAATAGAAAGCGACATGCTCCCCTTTTGAGATCTGACCATGGTGACCTTCACTTCACAGTGCCTCTCAGTTGGGACCGTGTTCAGTGGCCCCAGTAAAAGTCATCATTCTTTATGGTTTCTGTCATTGTTTATGGAGCCTGTTTAGCGTTGAACCTGGAACCTGCCTCTCTAAGAAGCTCTCCAAGAGAGTTCTTTGCATCTGGTCCAGACAACTCTTTTCTGCAGCAAAGTCCTCCCTAGACACTTACTCCAGGAAAATCATGGACATGTCTCTGCCCTTAACCAGCAGTTTTGGTTTGACCAGAACTGGGACGTTTTCTTCCAAGACTCCTTGTAGGGAGTTGGTCCTCAAGCTGGGGTGTCTGTGACTCCAAGGAGAGACACTAGCCATATATGGTGACATTTCTGTGTGTTATAATGGTAGAGGTAGGGGGTGACATCTTCATCAACTTGTTGGAAAGCAAACAGTCTTCCATGAAGCCCAGAGTGCACAGGCCAGCACCTCAGAGTGAGAGTTGTCCAGTTGTGTGCCCATCATGGGCAGGTTTCCCTGGTTCATAGGACTTACCCTGCCTCTCTGAGCCTAGAATGACACTTCATTTCATCTGAGAAGCAGCAGACTCCCTACCTCCTGTCCTCTTGCTACCTGATAATCTTTGTTCTTTCTGTAAGCAGTCTTCATGTACTAGTGAGTGATTTCCGCATCATCGGGGTCCTGGAGTTTGGTGTTGCTGAGTCCCTAGTGCGAGAGCTGATGAATGAATGAGTCAGGGTGTTTCCAGGGGGTCTTGTTTCTCCATGGGCAAAATTAGGCAACCGTGTGTATAAAAGTGGCATTTCCTGGTGAAAAGAAAGATGATAGGTCCTGTGAAAGGTTTCCAATCTAGAGACCAAAGCTTGCTCAGCCACATGTATGGGTAACGTGCTTCTGGAGAAGGGTTCCTGGTCAACACTGTCTAGGGGAGCAGGAGAGAGGGTCTAGAAGGTCAGAGGACACTTTCCCAGGTGTGTTTAGAAATGACCCAGCACCTCAGCTCTTCGACTGTGGGTCCTGAGACCTGTGACGTCAAGATCTGCGATGTCAGGGAAAGACCCTCATCAAAGTTCAGTTAGACAAACAGGACTGGGCAAGAAGGAAGACGTGAACATTGTTCCCTAGGAAGTCCCCACTAGGAGCAGGGTAGCCCCAAGTACAGACTCCTCTCTTGTAATGACCCAGGGTCCCCATTTCAGCACGTCTTCCAAGAGTCCATTAGTCTGGTTTCTGTCATTGTTTATGGAGCCTGTTTAGCGTTGAACCTGGAACCTGCCTCTCTAAGAAGCTCTCCAAGAGAGTTCTTTGCATCTGGTCCAGACAACTCTTTTCTGCAGCAAAGTCCTCCCTAGACACTTACTCCAGGAAAATCATGGACATGTCTCTGCCCTTAACCAGCAGTTTTGGTTTGACCAGAACTGGGACGTTTTCTTCCAAGACTCCTTGTAGGGAGTTGGTCCTCAAGCTGGGGTGTCTGTGGCTCCAAGGAGAGACACTAGCCATATATGGTGACATTTCTGTGTGTTATAATGGTAGAGGTGTGGGGTGACATCTTCATCAACTTGTTGGAAAGTAAACAGTCTTCCATGAAGCCCAGAGTGCACAGGCCAGCACCTCAGAGTGAGAGTTGTCCAGTTGTGTGCCCATCATGGGCAGATTTCCCTGGTTCATAGGACTTACCCTGCCTCTCTGAGCCTAGAATGACACTTCATTTCATCTGAGAAGCAGCAGACTCCCTACCTCCTGTCCTCTTGCTACCTGATAATCTTTGTTCTTTCTGTAAGCAGTCTTCATGTACTAGTGAGTGATTTCCACATCATCGGGGTCCTGGAGTTTGGTGTTGCTGAGTCCCTAGTGTGAGAGCTGATGAATGAATGAGTCAGGGTGTTTCCAGGGGGTCTTGTTTCTCCATGGGCAAAATTAGGCAACCGTGTGTATAAAAGTGGCATTTCCTGGTGAAAAGAAAGATGATAGGTCCTGTGAAAGGTTTCCAATCTAGAGACCAAAGCTTGCTCAGCCACATGTATGGGTAACGTGCTTCTGGAGAAGGGTTCCTGGTCAACACTGTCTAGGGGAGCAGGAGAGAGGGTCTAGAAGGTCAGAGGACACTTTCCCAGGTGTGTTTAGAAATGACCCAGCACCTCAGCTCTTCGACTGTGGGTCCTGAGACCTGTGACGTCAAGATCTGCGATGTCATGGAAAGACCCTCATCAAAGTTCAGTTAGACAAACAGGACTGGGCAAGAAGGAAGACGTGAACATTGTTCCCTAGGAAGTCCCCACTAGGAGCAGGGTAGCCCCAAGTACAGACTCCTCTCTTGTAATGACCCAGGGTCCCCATTTCAGCACGTCTTCCAAGAGTCCATTAGGCTAAGTCAGGAAAGACTTATCCTTTTTCTACTAAATGTCAGGGAAACATTTTGAGGTGCACTCAGCCCACGAAAGGACAGGTCAACACTCAATATGAGTAGAGGAGGTGCCGTCTGGGCTTTATCCCAAGTGTTCCTGCTAGATAGCTGTAACCACTTGGAGCTTGCTTTTAGCTTGTGTTTCCATTGAGAGACTCTGGAAGCTCTCCAGGTGGAGAGGAGAGGAGAGATGTGAATCTTGAAGCCCTCCAGGTGGAGAGGAGAGGAGAGATGTGGAAAGAAAGAAAAATGATGTATCCGTGACCTCCTGATGCTTGTGGAATCTAGTAGGCTTGCCAACGGATGTGGGCCGGAGGAAATTTCCTACCAGTGTCAGAGAGGACGGGTCACGTTGACAAAGCCTCCGTTGTGCCTCTCCACAGTCTACCTTTGTTGTCATGTTCCCGAGCTGGTGTTTATCTGGAGACGTCTGTTTTCCTTTCATCACGTGCATGTGTTTCCATAAATGATGGAGCCTTCTTTCCTTCTTGGGTATTTGGGTGAATCCACACGTTGTCCTAGTCCTAGATCAACCAGTTTCCATGTCGGTGCATACACTGCTCTTGCATGAGTTCCTCTGTGGTGTTTCCTTCTCTTTCTGACTTGGTTCACACTGTGAGACCCTCTGTGGGTCCACCCCCATCTCAGCCAATGGCTCATTAGTGTTGCTTCCTATCCGTATTCTTCTCTCTGCCTGAGTCTCTCTTTCTGCCCTTGACATGGGAGCACCCGTATCCCTTTTCTAGGAATAGATTGCACATCCATGAGCTAATATCCGGTAAATGTTTCTCCTTTTCTGACCTATTGCACACTGTACTTTTAGGTCCATCCACATCTCAACACGTGACTAAGTATCTTCGACTGTGGGTCCTGAGACCTGTGACGTCAAGATCTGCGATGTCATGGAAAGACCCTCATCAAAGTTCAGTTAGACAAACAGGACTGGGCAAGAAGGAAGACGTGAACATTGTTCCCTAGGAAGTCCCCACTAGGAGCAGGGTAGCCCCAAGTACAGACTCCTCTCTTGTAATGACCCAGGGTCCCCATTTCAGCACGTCTTCCAAGAGTCCATTAGTCTAAGTCAGGAAAGACTTATCCTTTTTCTACTAAATGTCAGGGAAACATTTTGAGGTGCACTCAGCCCATGAAAGGACAGGTCAACACTCAATGTGAGTAGAGGAGGTGACTTCTGGGCTTTATCCCAAGTGTTCCTGCTAGATAACTGTAACCACTTGGAGCTTGCTTTTAGCTTGTGTTTCCATTGAGAGACTCTGGAAGCTCTCCAGGTGGAGAGGAGAGGAGAGATGTGAATCTTGAAGCCCTCCAGGTGGAGAGGAGAGGAGAGATGTGGAAAGAAAGAAAAATGATGTATCCGTGACCTCCTGATGCTTGTGGAATCTAGTAGGCTTGCCAACGGATGTGGGCCGGAGGAAATTTCCTACCAGTGTCAGAGAGGACGGGTCACGTTGACAAAGCCTCCGTTGTGCCTCTCCACAGTCTACCTTTGTTGTCATGTTCCCGAGCTGGTGTTTATCTGGAGACGTCTGTTTTCCTTTCATCACGTGCATGTGTTTCCATAAATGATGGAGCCTTCTTTCCTTCTTGGGTATTTGGGTGAATCCACACGTTGTCCTAGTCCTAGATCAACCAGTTTCCATGTCGGTGCATACACTGCTCTTGCATGAGTTCCTCTGTGGTGTTTCCTTCTCTTTCTGACTTGGTTCACACTGTGAGACCCTCTGTGGGTTCACCCCCATCTCAGCCAATGGCTCATTAGTGTTGCTTCCTATCCGTATTCTTCTCTCTGCCTGAGTCTCTCTTTCTGCCCTTGACATGGGAGCACCCGTATCCCTTTTCTAGGAATAGATTGCACATCCATGAGCTAATATCCGGTAAATGTTTCTCCTTTTCTGACCTATTGCACACTGTATGACTCTGTAGGTCCATCCACATCTCAACACGTGACTAAGTAGTCCTCCATGTGTCTGTCCAGTGTTTTGCCTGGGACATCCATGAACACAGAAGACTGGAGGTCTGTAGTCCATGGGCTGGCAAAGACTAGACACAACTTGTTTAGTCAACAACACCACCATCAATTCCAACTTTACCCGTTCCTCTCTTCATGGACATGTAGGTTGCTTGAGTGTCCTGGCAGTGGTCCATCGCGCTGGTCTATGTTGGGGTGGATGGACCTTCCAGAGTTGATGCTTTCTCTGGGTGTATAGAATGTCACAAAATCTCTCCACAGTACCTGTCCAGGTTATTCATGATCAGAATAGAATGGAAAACACCTTGCCACGAACTCACAATGATGACGTGTGTATGGGTGGCTTTCTCTAAGCTGAGGGATAGTTCTTCTTTGCTTGTTGGAAAACGTTGATTAAATCTTTTGACCCTGTGAATTTATGGAACATTCTACTCAAGTTCTTGATGACATTAAAGGGCAGTAGAGAATGTCTGTTTCTTCAAGAATCAGAGTTTTGGGGGTTCTTTCGGAGTTTCATTCAACTTTGTTTCTGATTTTTTTTTCTTTTTTAAATTCTTCATTTATTTTTTGTTGGCCACTTCTATTGGCCTTTCATTTATCTATTTTCATCCATCTTTGCTCTGTGACCTGTGTGGGCCTCCCATCACAGTGGCCTCTCTCGTTGCAGAGCACCGGCTCCAGGCGCATGCGCTCCAGAGCTCCAGCTCGATCGTTGGACACACCGGTCCAGCCGCTCTGCGGCACGTGGGATCTTCCCAGGCCAGGGATCGCCCTGGTGTCCCTTGCACTGCCAGGAAGTGTCCTTAACCACTGGACCATCAGGGAAGCCCTAAATTCTTCATTTATTTTTAACACCAAATAAATTTTTACTGGGCTGTACCCCATTAAAAAGGTGGTGATAGTTTCACTTGAACAGTGAAAGGACTCTCCGCTATGTACACATGCATCTATTCTCCCCCAAACACTCTTTCCCATTCGGGCTGGTATGTAACACTGAGCACAGAGCCACGTGCTATAGGGTAAAGTTTGTGTTGGTCATCCACTGTAAATCTAGCAGTGTGGAAACCACTGTCAAGTGATTTGTTCATTTCATCAAGAGGGGAAATTGCAGTAAGATAAATCTCTGCATCGTTTCATCATGATCATCCTCTGTTTGATTTGTGGTGAAAATAAGTTTTTGTGTATTAACACTGGCATGAAAAATACACAGTCACACACATACCTGTAGATATATATATGTGTGTGTATGTCTGTGTGTGTGTGTACCTACTTATTTGTATGTGTGTGTGATGATGTTTCACAGTGTTGGACTCATCTTTGTGAGGTCTTCACACTTGAAGTGTTCCTTAAGAGAATCTTCCCCTTATGATGTTTTCTGTTACCGCTCTGGGTGTCTTCTCATCCAGTGACCGTCTTGCAGACATCCTGTGAAGACCAGAGTCAGGATTCCCACATCAAACACTCTGTCATAGATGTGGGGACTTTAAACCTTGCCCTTGAGCTCCGTTACCATCACCTGAGCCGTGGAAGCCTTCCTGACAGGAGCCTGAGACACTGGCCAGATGCTGCCCCCATGGAAGCCACGTGTCTGTGGGAAATAAAACACGTGGATCCGCTCTCTGAGCTTTTGGCCTGGGCTTGGAGGACATTGTGCCTCGTGAGGTGCTGGATCTTGTAAATGGTGAGCAGCTCCAGCAGTGGGGGAACCTGATCACTAGGCTCCTCCCATGAACATGGGAAAGCCCTCTCCTTCCAAACACGAGTGTCCCGTGCTGTTTGAAGCCTCAGATGAGGCAGACCATGTGTTCCCTGGTTTTAAGTGTTGAACGGTGAGAGCTTCCTGCCTTATCGATTACTGATCTTGTTCCTGTGGACCCTGCACTGACTCATGGCCCTGTGGATGGACCACAGCCTAGCTGCTGCTCACCTGTGAGTCCTAGCGATCCAGAAGCTTAATTACAGAGGTACTCCTGTTGTCAGAATGCACAGTTTTCCTCACTGGTGGCCCATGACACTGATGCTTTCTCTTTTTCTATGAAGCTCCGAGACTGGAACCCTAGTTCCTTTCCATGGTCCTTTCTAGGGATGTCTTTCTTGATCAGACCAGCCCATCCAACAACACCAAGGGAATCCATAACCCTGTCCCCTACCCCATGAGGCCATAGTCCTTTTGTCCTTATCGCTTGCAGACTTGTATGTCATTTGAAGGTGAGCTTTCATCATGATCATCCTCATGTTTGATTTGGAAATTGCAGTAAGATAAATCTCTGCATCGTTTCATCATGATCATCCTCTGTTTGATTTGTGGTGAAAAGAAGTTTTTGTGTATTAACACTGGCATGAAAAATACACAGTCACACACATACCTGTAGATACATATATGTGTGTGTATGTCTGTGTGTGTGTGTGTACCTACTTATTTGTATGTGCGTGTGATGATGTTTCACAGTGCTGGACTCATCTTTGTGAGGTCTTCACACTTGAAGTGTTCCTTAAGAGAATCTTCCCCTTATGATGTTTTCTGTTACCGCTCTGGGTGTCTTCTCATCCAGTGACCGTCTTGCAGACATCTTGTGAAGACCAGAGTCAGGGCTCCCACATCAAACAGTCTGTCATAGATGCGGGGACTTTAAACCTTGCCCTGAGCTCTGTTACCACCACCTGAGCCATGGAAGCCTTCTTGACTGGAGCCTGAGACACTGGCCAGATGCTGCCCCCATGGAAGCCACGTGTCTGTGGGAAATAAAACACGTGGATCCGCTCTCTGAGCTTTTGGCCAGGGCTTGGAGGACATTGTGCCTCGTGAGGGACTGGGTCTTGTAAATGGTGAGCAGCTCCAGCAGTGGGGGAACCTGATCACTAGGCTCTTCCCATGAACATGGGAAGGCCCTCTCCTTCCAAACACGAGTGTCCCCTGCTGTTTGAAGCCTCAGATGAGGCAGACCATGTGTTCCCTGGTTTTAAGTGTTGAACGGTGAGAGCTTCCTGCCTTATCGATTACTCATCTTGTTCCTGTGGACCCTGCACTGACTCATGGTCCTGTGGATGGACCACAGCCTAGCTGCTGCTCACCTGTGAGTCCTAGCGATCCAGAAGCTTAATTACAGAGGTACTCCTGTTGTCAGAATGCACAGTTTTCCTCACTGGTGGCCCATGACACTGATGCTTTCTCTTTTTCTCTCTATGAAGCTCCGAGACTGGAACCCTAGTTCCTTTCCATGGTCCTTTCTAGGGATGTCTTTCTTGATCAGACCAGCCCATCCAACAACACCAAGGGAATCCATAACCCTGTCCCCTACCCCATGAGGCCATAGTCCTTTTGTCCTTATCGCTTGCAGACTTGTATGTCATTTGAAGGTGAGTCTTCATCAGAATTGTCACTGATGGGGCTTCCCTGGTGGTCAAGTGGGTAAGGACACTGCCATGCAGTACATGGGACGCCAGTTCGATCCCTGGCCTGGGAAGATCCCCCGTGACCAATGTGTCCAATTACCGAGCCAGAGCTCTGGAGCACATGCGCCCAGAGCTGGTGCTCTGTGACAGAAGAAGCCACTGAGATGGGAGGCCCACACAGGCCAAAGAACAAAGATGGATGAAAATAGATAAATGAAAGACCAATAGAAGTGGCCCGCCAGCCCCCTCCCCAACCCGCCCCTCCCCACAAAAATTGATTAAAGAAAAAAGAAAAGAATTGTCCCTGATGGAACATCTATTTGTTTAAAGGCACATGTTCCTGGAGAGTTGTATTGATAGGCATATTGGTGCCTTGTAAGATAGAGGACTTTCCCTACAGATACACAGAAGCTGAGTGCATGTGAAATCGATTTATTTGATCCCTAATGCATCAAATCCCAGCAAGGAGGGTGTGATTGTTGACCAGAGAGATGAGGCAGGGAAGGGAATGCGAGTGTGAAGAGAGATGGATCATGTTGATCAGAAACCGGGAGAGTCGTTGTCTTGTGATTCAACTTGATTCCATGCGGAATAGGATGTGTCTGGTCTCAGTTATCTCTGCTAGAATAAAACAGAAGCAGAAGTTTAGTAGAGATGATGTTGTGCCGGCTGAGGGAGGTGAGCCTCAGGCAGGAGGAGGCCCAGGGTCCAGGAGCTGGGAGTGGATCCGGGGGAAGGATCCTGGTGGACCTGCGTGCCCCACCTCTCTGCGAGGTTGGGGTTTCTCTAGCATTTTCCCCAGGATGTCCCTTGGGGAACGTCCCCCTTGGAGATGGAGTCTATGAGGAATGGTCTCTGAGTTCATATTCATGGGGAAGGTGCATCTCAAGAGGGGTGACAGGATCTGTGTTGGGAATAAGCGCCTCTAATTTATGAGTGTTTTCTTTTCGATCTTCAGAGTCAGCCTTTTAGTTTTCCTTTGCTTTTGCAGTGTAGTTTCTGCGGTATAGCAACGTGAATTGTTTATATATACGTACATTAATATCCGTTTTCTTTTTTTAGCTTCTATTCCCATTTAAGTTTTCCACAGAGTATTGTGAGCAGCTCCCTGTGCTGTATCGTATGACTTTCTGGTCTACCCATCTTGTATGTAATGGTTTATATCATTGGGCCTCAGACTCCTAACCCTTGTCTTCCCCAACTTCCAGGGCTGCCTAGGATGATTCAGCTGGCAATTTGAAACTTAATATGGTTCACGATAAGAGAATTCACTTAATGAAATGGACAGGGTTCTCTTATCAGTAGAATGCGAGTTACTAGGGCGAAAGATGGTGAACCTGCAAACTTTGGTTCGAATGAAATTCCCTTGTAGCCTTCCTGACTTATTCCTTGAAATGACAGAAGTAATAGATTATTGTCACTTACCCTCAGGCGCTGTAAATCAGAATCAGCAGATGGCACAGGCATCTGGGGGAAGATTCAAAAAACAAGAAAAATAGATTCACAGACTATGGCCATTCCCTATTATTGGCAAGGCTGTTTTGTTTACTGTGTTTCTTTATCTGCTTTTTAAGAAAGGGATTATATAAAAGATTACTCATGGAGAGAGAAATCTTTAGTGAATTGACTTTGATTCCTGATAGTGAATTTACATATGAGATGAATGATATGTTGACAAAGTATGATTCCATTACTCTTTGATGAGCCACTGAATAATTTCCTTATCGATGTCATACGCTTCCAGCAGCGTCCTGATTTTATCCAAGGTCTCCGAGTCGATATAGTCTGTAACAGAAAAACACCACACAGAGAGCAGATTTTTGCCCGTGAAATCTCAGGGAAAATTCAGAATACAAGACAAGAGGTTGAGGGTCCAAATCAGAAGTTCACCTGATTAGCATTAAGCCTCAGACAGTTCCAATTTCCCATGACACAAACGTCTACTGTCTGTCCATGACTTAACCCTTGTCCTGGTCAGTAACTACCCACCCCCAGCATTAGCAGAAAGAACCTCAAGACTCTCAGGAGCTCATGCACGTGGGGCCCTTGCGTCACAGGGCTGAGCATGCCCTGTGAGCCTGGTATTCAGTGGAGACGGAGAGGGGCCTCCTCACAGCCACGGCCTGAAATCAATGGAGCTGTTGAAAGAACAACCTGGAAACACAGTATTGCAGTATGCTTCCACTTACGAAGAAACTGTTTCTAGGAAAGCTGTGTCATTGATTAGAGGTCTTATATTAGGTTCAGAGGTACAGCACATGGGATAGTTTATACATACGTGTTGTGAGAGTCATTCTTTTTTCAGATTCTTTTCCCAGTTAGGTTTCTACTGAATGCTGTGTGGAGCTCCCTGTGCTGTGTAGGATGACCTTCTGGTCTGTCCATCTTGTGCATCACCGTTTACACCTCCTAACCCTGAACGCCCGATCCTTCTCTTCCCAGCCTCCTGCCCCTTGATGACCACAGGTCTGTTCTCTGTGTGCACAGATATGTTTCTCTTTTGTACTTAAGTTCCTTCCTTTTAAACTTGAGATTCCACACAGAAGTGGTGCCATGTGATGCTTCTCTCTCTCTTTCTGATTCTCTTCACTTAGAGTGATCTAGTCTAATGTCACCCACGTTTTTGTAAATGGCATGATTTCATTCTTTACCTGGCTAGGGAATATTCCAGTGAACATATTCACGTGGAAGCTAAAGGTTTTCTTACCTTTGTTTGTTTAGTAGTTTTCTCTCAACAGAAATGTAAAATCCACCCTTTAGCCTAGGTCAGTGTCAGTAATAGCTCTAAGGCTTAATATAGAACCTTTCAGGATCTCAGTGTAAGAAAATCTCGTGAAGAGGAGTAGATTTCAAATGCATGTTACAGACCATGTGCCTGGAAAACTGTCATTGGTTCTGTGAGAATCCTCTGAGATTAAACCCTGGCCTTGGAGGAAAGGTGAGCTCTCTTTAATCCTGGTTCTCCTGGATGAGGCGTCTGTGTGGACAGCCATGAGGTGAAGAGTAACACCAGACACTCACTGTTCCCACTCCTTTAGGTGCTTCCTTCTTTTCTAAAGGGCCCGGGGAAGGCTCCACTGTCACTCCTTTCCCACCCAGAAATTAGCAGATAAGAACCCCCTCAAAGACTCTCAGGAGCTCATGCACGTGGGGCCCTTGCGTCACAGGGCTGAGCATGCCCTGTGAGCCTGGTATTCAGTGGAGACGGAGAGGGGCCTCCTCACAGCCACGGCCTGAAATCAATGGAGCTGTTGAAAGAACAACCTGGAAACACAGTATTGCAGTATGCTTCCACTTACGAAGAAACTGTTTCTAGGAAAGCTGTGTCATTGATTAGAGGTCTTATATTAGGTTCAGAGGTACAGCACATGGGATAGTTTATACATACGTGTTGTGAGAGTCATTGTTTTTTCAGATTCTTTTCCCAGTTAGGTTTCTACTGAATGCTGTGTGGAGCTCCCTGTGCTGTGTAGGATGACCTTCTGGTCTGTCCATCTTGTGCATCACCGTTTACACCTCCTAACCCTGAACGCCCGATCCTTCTCTTCCCAGCCTCCTGCCCCTTGATGACCACAGGTCTGTTCTCTGTGTGCACAGATATGTTTCTCTTTTGTACTTAAGTTCCTTCCTTTTAAACTTGAGATTCCACACAGAAGTGGTGCCATGTGATGCTTCTCTCTCTCTTTCTGATTCTCTTCACTTAGAGTGATCTAGTCTAATGTCACCCACGTTTTTGTAAATGGCATGATTTCATTCTTTACCTGGCTAGGGAATATTCCATTGAACATATTCACGTGGAAGCTAAAGGTTTTCTTACCTTTGTTTGTTTAGTAGTTTTCTCTCAACAGAAATGTAAAATCCACCCTTTAGCCTAGGTCAGTGTCAGTAATAGCTCTAAGGCTTAATATAGAACCTTTCAGGATCTCAGTGTAAGAAAATCTCGTGAAGAGGAGTAGATTTCAAATGCATGTTACAGACCATGTGCCTGGAAAACTGTCATTGGTTCTGTGAGAATCCTCTGAGATTAAACCCTGGCCTTGGAGGAAAGGTGAGCTCTCTTTAATCCTGGTTCTCCTGGATGAGGCGTCTGTGTGGACAGCCACGAGGTGAAGAGTAACACCAGACACTCACTGTTCCCACTCCCTTTAGGTGCTTCCTTCTTTTCTAGGATGAGAGAGGACTCTGGGAGAAGGCTTGCTCACCAGAGCTGCTCAGCCTTCACCCAGTAGCCTGTGGGCACCTTAGTATGGCTCAGGAGAAGAGAAATGACCAAACATAACAAAGTTCTCTAGTGGTAGAATCTGTATGTGGGTGAGTCCAAAATGTTTTGACCAACGAAATTTGGCAGGTGTGAAACCACCTTGAGTCCCTAGTGATTTACTCAACAGAACAATTTTAGTAACAAACTATGCTCACTTACCCTCAAGGTTTAGATCTCTCCATCTACAGCAAGCACATTCATCCAGGGGAAGGACTAGAAGGCAGGAAAAAAAGGTTCACAGATTACTATTGTTCCCCAGGATTGGCAAGGCTTTTTTTTTTTCTTTCTTTCTTTTTTTAAGAAGGTCATCATATAAAAGATTACATATGGAGACCAAAATTTTTAGTGAATTGATTTGATTCTTGATAGTGGATTTAGATATGAGGTGAATGATATGTTGAGTAAGTATGACTCCATTACTATTTTCGACGAGCTTCTTAAGTGTATCATTGATCCCTGCCTCTTCAATCAGCGTCCTGATTTTCTTCAAGATCTCCTCGTCGATATCATCTATAACAGAAAAACACCACACAGAGAGCAGATTTTTGCCCCTTAGATCTCAGAGAAAATTCTGAATGCAGAACAAGAGGTTGAGGGTCCAAGTCTGAAATTCACCTGATTTGCGTTAAGCCTGAAACAGTTCCAATTTCACATAATACAGAGGTCTTCTGTCTGTCCACAACTTAATCTTTGTCCTAGTCAGTAACTACCCTCCCCTCACCCCAACATTAGTAGAAAGACCCTCAAGACGCTCAGGAGCTCATGCATTTGGGGCCCTTACATCACAGGGCTGAGCGTTCCCTGCGACCCTGGGATTCAGTGGGGAGACAGAGAAGGGCCTCCTCACAGTCACGGCCGGATATCGATGGAGCTGTTGAAAGAACAACCTAGAAACCTCGTATTGCAGTATTTATTCCTCCACTTATGAAGAAACTGTTTCTAGGAAAGCTGTGTTGTGAATTTTTGAATGATAGCACGAGGGAATCAGAAATTCCTCCTATGTTGATCCTCTCCCCCCCAGGAGCTCCTGTTTCTTGCTAGATTTCCTTCCAGGCTCCTTAACTTGGTGAACATAAAGACCTGGGTCCCTTAGAAAGCCTGATGGAGATTATCACCACATAGTGTCCTTACAGATAGAAGAACGGACACTTATACAAATGACTCATGACAACATTGATGTGAAAATGATGGGATTATACCTACCCAGTACTCTAATTTCACAAGTGTTGTCCCCTTGGTCTTCAAAAGTCAAGTTTAATTTTCATTGTATGGGGGAGTATAATTGGTTAGTGCTCTTGTATTAGATTCAGAGGTACAGCACATGGGATAATACATACATATATGTAGTATGAGTCATTCCTGTTCAGATTCTTTTCCCAGTTAGGTTTCTACTGAATGCTGTGTGGAGCTCCCTGTGCTGTGTGGGATGACCTCCTGGTCTGTCCATCTTGTGCATCACCGTTCACACTTCCTAACCCTGAACACCCGATCTTTCTCTTCCCCGGCCCCCTGCTCCTTGACGATCACAGGTCTGTTCTCTGTGTGCACAAATCTGTTTCTCTTTTGTACCTAAGTTCCTTCATTTTAAGCTTTAGATTCCACACAGAGGTGATGCCATGTGATGCTTCTCTCTCTCTTTCTGACTTTCTTCACCTTGAGTGGTCTTGTCTAGTGGCACCTGTGTTTCTGCAAATGGCATCATTTTTTTTAATGACTAGGGAATATTCCACTGAAAATTGGCAATATGCTTTCTTATCCTACTCGCCTGGAAGCTGAAGTTTTCTTTACTTTTTTTTCTTTCTTTTTTTTTTTTTCTCAACAGAAATGTAAAATCCACCCTTTAGCCTAGGTCAGTGTCATTTTCAGAGCGCTCTAAGGCTTAATGTACAAGCTTTCAGGATCTCAGTGTATAAGAATCTCATTGTGAAGCGGAGCATATTTTAAATGCATGCTTCAGATCATGAGGCTGGAAGGCCATCATTGGTTCTAAGAATCCTATGAGATTAAACTCTCGTCTTGGAGGAAACTGGAGTTCTCTCTAATCCCGGTTCTCCTGGACGAGGGCTCTGTGTGGACAGCCATGAGGTCAGGACTAACAGCAAACACTTACTGTTTCTACTACCTTGTGATGCTTCCTGCTTTTCTCAGGTTAAACCTGATCTGCGAGAGGACTGTGGGAGAAGGCTTGCTCCCCAGGGTTGCTCAGCCTTCCTCCAGCAGCCCGTGGGCACCTTACTATGGCTCAGGAGAAGAAAAATGACCAAACATAACAAAGTTGTCTAGCGGTAGAATGTGTAAGTGGGCGAGCCCAAAACGTTTTGACCAACGAAATTTGGCAGGTATGAAATCACCATGAGTCCCTAGTGATTTACTTCACAGAAAAATCTTAGTAACAAGCTATATTCACTTACCCTCATGGATTTCATCTCTGAATCTATAGCAAGCACAGCCAAATCGGCGAAGAACTAGAAGGCAGGAAAACAAGATTCATAGATTACTCTCCTTCCCCAGGATTTGCAAAGCTGTTTTTCATTTTTTTTTTAAGAAGGACATTATACAAAAGATTACATATGGAGAGAGAAATCTTTAGTGAATTGATTTTATTCCTGATAGTGAATTTAGATATGAGGTGAATAATATGTTGACAAAGTGTGATTCCATTACTTTTTTCGATGAACCATGCAATAGTTTCCTCATCGAACCCTTGATCTATCAGCAGTGTCCTGATTTTGTCCAAGGTCTCCTCGACGGTTTCATCTATAACAGAAAAACACCTCACAGAGAGCAGAATTTTGCCCATGAAATCTCAGGGAAAATTCTTCATGTGGAACAAGAGGTTGAGGGTCCAAGTCAGAAATTCATCTGATTAGCATTAAGTCTCAAAAAGTTCCAAATTCCCATGACACACATGTCTACTGTCTGTCCATGACTTAATCCTTGTCCTAGTCAGTAACTACCCACCCAAGCTTTAGGAGAAAGACCCTCCAGACGTGCAGCAGCTCATGCACTTGGGGCCCTTGTATCACAGGGCTGTGCGTGCCCTGCGAGCCTGGTATTCAGTGAAGAGACGGAGAGGAGCCTCCTCACAGCCACGGCCAGAAATCGATGGAGCTGTTGAAAGAACAACCTAGAAAGACAGTATTGCAGTATGCCTCCACTTGAGAAGAGACTGTTTCTAGGAAAGCTGAGTCATTGGTTTTTGCATGAACGCAGGTGGGAATCCATTTGAAATTCCTCCTGAGTTGATCGTCTCCACCCCTAGGAGCTCCTCTTTCTTGGTAGGTTTCTTCCAGGGTCCTTAAGATGGTGAACGTAAAGTCCTGGGTCCCGTATATGGCATACTGGCGATTATCGCTGTATAGTGCCCTTACAGATAGAAGAACGGACACTAATGCAAATGTCTTATGATAACATTGATGTGACAGTGATGGGATCATACATACCGAATACTACTCTGATTTCACAAGCATTTTCTCCTCGGTCTTCAAGACTCGAGTTTTAGTTTTCATTTTACATGGGAGTATAGTTGATTAGAGGTCTTGTATTAGGTTCAGGGGTACAGCACATGGGATAGTTTATACATGCATGCAGTAAGAGTCTTTGTTCATATTTTTTCTGCAACTAGCTTTCTACTGAATATTGCGTGTAGCTCCCTGTGCTGTGTAGGATGGCTTCCTGGTCTGAACCGTCTACACCTCCTAACCCTAAATGTCCGATCCTTCTCTTCCCCAGCCTCCTGTCCCTTGACGACCACAGGTCTGTTCTCTCTGTGGATGGATCTTTTCCTGCTTTGTTCATGCATTCCTTCATTTTAGATTCTACTTATAAGTGATACCGTGTGATATTTCTCTTTCTCTTTCTGACTCTCTTCAGTTAGATCTTTTCTAGGTGCACCCATGTTACAAGATTTTTCCTTTTTAAGAAAGACATTATATAAAGAAGTACTTATGGAGAGAGAAAGTTTTACTGAATTCATTTAATTCCTCATTGAACATTTACATATCATGTAAATGATATATTTAGGGAAAAGTAGAATTCCATTACCATAGAACTCAATCCCTTCGTTTGCCAGCAGTGCCTTGATTTCCTCCAAGGTTGTCGTGTCAATTTGTTCTTTAACTGAAAAACACGACACAGAGAGCAGACTTTTGTCCTTCAGATCCCAGGGAAACTTCTGAATGCAGAACAGGAAACTGAGTGTCCAGAAATTCATTTGTTATACATTAATCCTCAGAGAATTCCCATTTACCATGACCCAGATGCCTGCTGCCTGTCCATGAAATGTTTCTCGCACTGGTCAGTAACTGCCAACCCTCCCCCCCACCCCCCACAGCAGCAGCCCACCCAGAGAGACTTGCAGGAGCTCCATGGACTTGGGGCCCCTCCCATCACTGGGCTTAGGGCACACTGTGACCCTGTTGGACACACAGAAGAGACTGAGAGGGGCTCCTTACAGCCAAGGCCTGAGATTAATTGAGGTGTTTACAGAAGAACCTAAAATCATGTTATTGCAATATTCCTCCACTTAAAAAGAAACTGATTCAAGGAAAACTGAGTTATTAGTATTTTAATGTCAACAGGTGGGAGTCAGAAATTCCTCATGGGCTGATCCCTTTCACACCCCGTCCTGTTTGTTGGTAGATGACCTTCCCAGGTCGAGTTTTAGTTTTCATTTTACATGGGAGTATAGTTGATTAGAGGTCTTGTATTAGGTTCAGGGGTACAGCACATGGGATAGTTTATACATGCATGCAGTAAGAGTCTTTGTTCATATTTTTTCTGCAACTAGCTTTCTACTGAATATTGCGTGTAGCTCCCTGTGCTGTGTAGGATGGCTTCCTGGTCTGAACCGTCTACACCTCCTAACCCTAAATGTCCGATCCTTCTCTTCCCCAGCCTCCTGTCCCTTGACGACCACAGGTCTGTTCTCTCTGTGGATGGATCTTTTCCTGCTTTGTTCATGCATTCCTTCATTTTAGATTCTACTTATAAGTGATACCGTGTGATATTTCTCTTTCTCTTTCTGACTCTCTTCAGTTAGATCTTTTCTAGGTGCACCCATGTTACAAGATTTTTCCTTTTTAAGAAAGACATTATATAAAGAAGTACTTATGGAGAGAGAAAGTTTTACTGAATTCATTTAATTCCTCATTGAACATTTACATATCATGTAAATGATATATTTAGGGAAAAGTAGAATTCCATTACCATAGAACTCAATCCCTTCGTTTGCCAGCAGTGCCTTGATTTCCTCCAAGGTTGTCGTGTCAATTTGTTCTTTAACTGAAAAACACGACACAGAGAGCAGACTTTTGTCCTTCAGATCCCAGGGAAACTTCTGAATGCAGAACAGGAAACTGAGTGTCCAGAAATTCATTTGTTATACATTAATCCTCAGAGAATTCCCATTTACCATGACCCAGATGCCTGCTGCCTGTCCATGAAATGTTTCTCGCACTGGTCAGTAACTGCCAACCCTCCCCCACCCCCACAGCAGCAGCCCACCCAGAGAGACTTGCAGGAGCTCCATGGACTTGGGGCCCCTCCCATCACTGGGCTTAGGGCACACTGTGACCCTGTTGGACACACAGAAGAGACTGAGAGGGGCTCCTTACAGCCAAGGCCTGAGATTAATTGAGGTGTTTACAGAAGAACCTAAAATCATGTTATTGCAATATTCCTCCACTTAAAAAGAAACTGATTCAAGGAAAACTGAGTTATTAGTATTTTAATGTCAACAGGTGGGAGTCAGAAATTCCTCATGGGCTGATCCCTTTCACACCCCGTCCTGTTTGTTGGTAGATGACCTTCCCAGGTCCTTAACTTTGTGACCATGAAGACCTAGGACCTAGACCCTATTTGATGGATATGATCACTGTATAGTGATTTCATGGATCAAAGTACTGACTGTTGAGATATTTTTTGATGGTATTGATGTGAAAATGATGGTGTCGTACATACCCAATACTACAACACATTCTCGCAGGTTGCCGTCTTCATCCTCATATGCAATACGTAGTATCAGAATGGTGCCTGTGTCATCAACAACTGTTATCCTGGTGTCTATGAGAGAGAGAAAGAAAGATGCATGTGTACAGCCCTCGCTTCAGGTATTGTGATGTAGATTTACTGTGGCAAATTGAGGGTGTTAGCAAGGGTCTATCCTGTATGGATGTGTGTCTCACCCCAGGGGAGGGCTGAATGCCTCAGACATTGTTGTGATCGCAAGGACTGCAAGAAGATGTTCTTATTCCTAGCTTTTCGTATAGTAGACCTGACACCCTTAGATTGTAGTCACGTATGTGTCCCTCAGGCCATGTAAAATTCAGAGCGTTGTTTAGGGCCATTGTGAAGAAGTTAGACTGTAAACCTTAGCCCACCTCCTCGTGGCTTTGGACAGATGCTGCCTTTGGGCCTGACCTCAGGATGATGTCCTTGGATCAGAGTTCACCCACTATGGGTTGGATGCAATTGAATGGGTTAAGATTGTTTTTAAAACCGAAATGTACTGATGTGCAGACCCAGGATAGACCATTGAGCGGTCAGGTCATAAGGCTGTGATAGATGGTCTGAGAGCACCATGTGAAACACAGGTCTGTACATGGCATTCTAGTGGAGGGAGCGTTCTTAGTCCTTCAGTCATGTCTGAGTCTCTGCGACCCCGTGGACTGTCACCCACCAGGCTCCTCTGTGTCTTTGAGGGACTCTCATTGGAGGGTCCTCCAAGCCGTGGGTTTGATCATCATGACAGAATAAGGGGCTTGGAAATCGTAGGGACATGAGCAAAGTCACCACTATGACTGTTAGTCAGAGTAGAATTCAGGGGTGTGTGTGTCCCTGGAAGGAAGATGTGGCAAGATTTCCCCAGAAACAAACTGATCTGTGAAACACTCATACATACGCTCAGCTTCATAAGTGCCCTCACTGGTGGCTGTTTGCGCAAAGTGTATTGTTGTCCATTCTCCATCCAACCTTAAAAATAAAATATATTCAAGGGAGTGATTTAATTATGAATCATTTGGCACACAAGGAGGATTTTCTTTCATTCACCCCAAAAACTAACTGTAGGGTGTCATGTTTGTGCCTGTGAACAAGGTGAAGTTCAAAAGAGAACATGATCTCTAAGGTCAGGTCACAATCGAGGGACAAGGATGGCTTGTCTACACCGTGCATCTGAACAGTCGTTTAAAAGATCACCTGCAAATCGAAGGCTAGTCATGCTGAAGACGAATACACATGGATAAATCTAGGGTTTAGGGGAAAATTTAAGAGATACTTGTGTTTGGTCTTCCCTGGTGGTCCAGCGGGTAAAGACACCGCCTTGCCATGCAAGGGGTGCTGGTTGGATCCCTGGCCTGGGAAGATCCCACGTGCCGCGGAGCAGCTGGACCAATGTGTCCAATTACCGAGCCGGAGCTCTGGAACGCATGTGCGCAGAGCCATTGCTCTGCAGTGAGAGAGGCCACTGCGATGGGAGGCCCACACAGGCCAAAGAGTAACGATGGATGAAGATAAATGGATAAAAATCAATCAAAAGAGGCCAAATTAAAAAACAAACAAACTTAAAGACATGTTTGATGTTATCAAAACACACTGTGTTTCCGTGACCACACCATGAGGGGGTTAAACCCGAGAAAAACGTGTATGTATGTTCACACCATGACCCTTAGTCCCCACAGACACACACAGAAGCACACAGAAGGACAGAAGTCTCTACCCGCTGTTGTGCCCCTTTTGAATGGAAGCCAGTGGAGCTTCTGGGACCCCTTCCTGAAGCAGAGGCTCCAGGAGATTCCCGGGATGCTCCCAGGGTAACTGCCGTCCCCCAGCTCAGAGACGCTGATCAGCCCCTCACCTCAGGGTGTGCTGCTGGCCATTTTTTCCAGAGTTCCGTGCCTACTAGGCAGAAGCCACACCCTCCCTCAGCCTCGGGGGTTTACCCCTGTTTTTCTTTGGGGGGGATTTGTACTTACTTGACACACAAATCGAACTCTATTATGTGATTTTCTCTGTCATATGCAAGGTGATACAGGCAATACTTGCATAGCTCTGTCTCCTCTTGGTTAACTGGGGCGATAAACACGACTCTCCACCCTTCTTCAACCTAACAGCAGAAATCCCGTTAGAAGTTTATTCTCATTTCATTCAACGTCATCCTTCATGATTTCCCCGTCCTTTCGGCCAGTGAAAACACATTGTTTAACTTGAGTGAACAAAGTGGCATTCCAAAAATCATGTACAACTGACATCAGAGTAGACGGAGGCCATTGAGGCATTTCTGAGAGCGCTTGAGCACAGTTGTCAGATGCGAGACCTCCAGCAGATGTTGGGTTGACCATCTGTCTCTGTTCCAAGAGCCGTAAAAAATGCACAGGAAACATGGAATACAGAAACTACACAGAGTAGCACAGACCCTGTGACCTGAGTGGTCTTGTTTTAGGGGAGATGGCTCAGGTGTTGGATCCACACAACAAAAGCACAATCAGCATATACATGTACATACGGAGAGACACGGGACATCCTCCCAGGTCAGACCATCCACAGTACCTCTGGTGGCACGTCCTGAGCCTCCACAACGTCTTGGGCAGCACAGACCACACCCAGGAGAAGAGTCAGAAGCAGAGCCTTCATCTTGGGGCTCTCGGGGTCCTTCTTATGGCAAGGCAGGGGGGGTGTCCCAGGCTCCTTGTGTTGGTGGGCCCCACACCATGAGGGTTAAACCCGAGAAAACGTGTATGTATGTTCACACCATGACCCTTAGTCCCCACAGACACACACAGAAGCACACAGAAGGACAGAAGTCTCTACCCGCTGTTGTGCCCTTTTGAATGGAAGCCAGTGGAGCTTCTGGGACCCCTTCCTGAAGCAGAGGCTCCAGGAGATTCCCGGGATGCTCCCAGGGTAACTGCCGCCCCCCAGCTCAGAGACGCTGATCAGCCCCTCACCTCAGGGTGTGCTGCTGGCCATTTTTCCAGAGTTCCGTGCCTACTAGGCAGAAGCCACACCCTCCCTCAGCCTCAGGGGTTCACCGGTGTGTATCTTTTGGGGGATTTGTACTTACTTGACACACAAATCGAACTCTATTATGTGATTTTCTCTGTCATATGCAAGGTGATACAGGCAATACTTGCATAGCTCTGTCTCCTCTTGGTTAACTGGGGCGATAAACACGACTCTCCACCCTTCTTCAACCTAACAGCAGAAATCCCGTTAGAAGTTTATTGTCATCTCATTCAGCATCATCGTTCGTGATTTCCCCATCCCTTGTGCCAACAAAAACACATTGTCTAACTTGACTGAACAAAGTGGCATTCCAAAAATCATGTAAAACGGACATCAGAGTAGACAGAGGCCATTGAGGCATTTCTGCGAGCGCTTAAGCCCAGTTGTCAAACACGAGACCTCCAGCAGATGTTGGGTTGACCATCTGTCTCTGTTCCAAGAGCCGTAAAAAATGCACAGGAAACATGGAATACAGAAACTACACAGAGTAGCACAGACCCTGTGACCTGAGTGGTCTTGTTTTAGGGGAGATGGCTCAGGTGTTGGATCCACACAACAAAAGCACAATCAGCATATACATGTACATACGGAGAGACACGGGACATCCTCCCAGGTCAGACCATCCACAGTACCTCTGGTGGCACGTCCTGAGCCTCCACAACGTCTTGGGCAGCACAGACCACACCCAGGAGAAGAGTCAGAAGCAGAGCCTTCATCTTGGGGCTCTCGGGGTCCTTCTTATGGCAAGGCAGTGGGTGTCCCAGTGGTTGGAGAGGAGGGGAATTGGACCCCTTTTTATAGGCTCCTTGTGTTGGTGTCATGAGCCAGTGGTTGTCCCTCCTACAGAAAGGTCACACAGACGTCACCTTCCACATCCTGCTGGGTAGGGATGAACTTTTGTGACATTTGGTCATTGTAAGAAGGGCGACTGTTTTAGGAAAAGGGTGAGTGCATCTGGACACTGAGTCTTTAGAAGGACTGAGAAATCACAACACATCCTACATTAAAACTCAGGAATATGTATATACCTTTATATCTTGAGATCCAAAATAGGATTAACTGTCCAGGACACACATCCGCCCACTCCTATGTTGTTTCTTTAATATTGAAGAGAATGTTTAAAATGTACTTTCTAACGTGCATTGAGTTGTGCTTTCCCACAGATACATCAATTCCTAAGAGACCCCCTATCCCACAATCCTGTATTGTTTCGTTCATATTGAGAAGGTTTAACATTTATTTTTAAAACATACTTTGAGTTGTGGTTTCCCCCGGTTCAGTGAAGTCCTCAGAGACCTCCTCCCACACACCTGTACTGTTTCCTTAGTATTGAGGAGAAGGTTTCACATGTGTTGTCTAAAAGGTGCATGGAGCTGTGGTTTCACTTAGTGAAATGGTTTCCCGAGAGACCTTTGGAAAGCCTCCTCATCCTCTGGGGTGAGGCATGTCACAGTACGCCGTGTTCAGCCCCTCCTGCTGCCCCGCAGTGGGCACCGTCCTCCTCAGAACCAAGAGGAGGCTCTGTCCACGTGTTCCTCTGCACCTCATCTCAGGAACCTGTGTCCGCTGTCCATTTTCTTCTCTCCTTTTCCAGACCCCCTTTGCCTGCTCGTCTGTGATGTGTCAGCTACTCATTGACTCAGCTGTTTCGTTGGCCAACAAGAAACCAGAACTAAGTGAAGAAAGCAAACCCCATGGCCTAACTCTGTGTGTCTAGATTGGATCCACACAACAAAAGCACAATCAGCATATACATGTACATACGGAGAGACACGGGACATCCTCCCAGGTCAGACCATCCACAGTACCTCTGGTGGCACGTCCTGAGCCTCCACAACGTCTTGGGCAGCACAGACCACACCCAGGAGAAGAGTCAGAAGCAGAGCCTTCATCTTGGGGCTCTCGGGGTCCTTCTTATGGCAAGGCAGTGGGTGTCCCAGTGGTTGGAGAGGAGGGGAATTGGACCCCTTTTTATAGGCTCCTTGTGTTGGTGTCATGAGCCAGTGGTTGTCCCTCCTACAGAAAGGTCACACAGACGTCACCTTCCACATCCTGCTGGGTAGGGATGAACTTTTGTGACATTTGGTCATTGTAAGAAGGGCGACTGTTTTAGGAAAAGGGTGAGTGCATCTGGACACTGAGTCTTTAGAAGGACTGAGAAATCACAACACATCCTACATTAAAACTCAGGAATATGTATATACCTTTATATCTTGAGATCCAAAATAGGATTAACTGTCCAGGACACACATCCGCCCACTCCTATGTTGTTTCTTTAATATTGAAGAGAATGTTTAAAATGTACTTTCTAACGTGCATTGAGTTGTGCTTTCCCACAGATACATCAATTCCTAAGAGACCCCCTATCCCACAATCCTGTATTGTTTCGTTCATATTGAGAAGGTTTAACATTTATTTTTAAAACATACTTTGAGTTGTGGTTTCCCCCGGTTCAGTGAAGTCCTCAGAGACCTCCTCCCACACACCTGTACTGTTTCCTTAGTATTGAGGAGAAGGTTTCACATGTGTTGTCTAAAAGGTGCATGGAGCTGTGGTTTCACTTAGTGAAATGGTTTCCCGAGAGACCTTTGGAAAGCCTCCTCATCCTCTGGGGTGAGGCATGTCACAGTACGCCGTGTTCAGCCCCTCCTGCTGCCCCGCAGCGGGCACCGTCCTCCTCAGAACCAAGAGGAGGCTCTGTCCACGTGTTCCTCTGCACCTCATCTCAGGAACCTGTGTCCGCTGTCCATTTTCTTCTCTCCTTTTCCAGACCCCCTTTGCCTGCTCGTCTGTGATGTGTCAGCTACTCATTGACTCAGCTGTTTCGTTGGCCAACAAGAAACCAGAACAGTAGTTCTCGTCATTTCTAGAATGTTGAAGAAAGCAAACCCCATGGCCTAACTCTGTGTGTCTAGTGATGGCCATGGTCACTCAAATAGGGCAACTGTTGTTCACTCTATTTTGGTTCCACCAGAGACCTTCGTTCCCCAACCAGGAATTGAACCCTGCCCCCTAGAGTGCTCGCCCAGAGTCTGATCCCCTGGACCAGGGTTATCCTGGTTGAGGTAATTCTGAGCAGGAATGGGGTCCCCACTGATACCCCTTCTGCCCCAAGCATCACCCTTCTCTCTCTCCGCATGATGGTACAGCATCCCCAGGTTTTCCATTGGATTCCTCCCAACACGTGTCCCTGGGAATGTTTCCCTGGGAATGTGTCCCAGGACCACCCCATCTGAGGAAGACTTCTGACGATCATTTATGGAAAGAGAGAGTCAACCCAGTTACTCTTAGAGATGACAGCAATCCTGCTATTTCGTAACTAAAGGAAGTCATGTGAGCTTCAGTCCCGACTCTCTCTCATCCTTGTGGATACAAATGTAGGTAAGACATAGATCATGTAGAACAGAATCGTCTTACTCAACCAGGACTCTTGAGTCCTAAGCTGAGCCAGGCTTGGTCCCTTTCCCAGACTCTCCTTTGCACATTTGTACAGGTTTCTCGAACTTCAAAGACTCTTTCTCCCACTTTGTTGGTTTTTGTTTTTGTTTTTGTTTTTGTTTTTACTTTGCTCTTTTCGCCATGACTGTTGTCTGTGTATCTTAAATAATATACTGTCCAGTTGTACGTGGGAGATTTGCCGTTGGAGACTGAAAAATGCTTGGTTCCCTCACGAATTCCTGCCCAAGCGTCAAGGTACTTATAATGCAAGATGAGATTTGAGTAAAAACCTACATTTTCCCCTTTTGAGATCTGACCATGGTGACCTTCACTTCACAGTGCCTCTCAGTTGCGACCGTGCTCAGTAGCCCCAGTAAATGTCGTCATTGTTTACGGTTTCTGTCATTGTTTATGGAGCCTGTATAGTGTTGAACCTTCCTCTCTAACAAGCTTTCCAAGAGAGTTCATTGCATTTGGTCCAGACGATATTTTACAGCAGTAGAGTCCTCCCTAGACTCTTTCTGCAGGATTCCCATAGACACGTCTCTGTCCTCAACCAGCAGGTTTGGTTTGACCAGAACTGAGAGATTTTTTCTCAAGACTGCTTTTAGTGTGTTCGTCCTCAAGCTGGGGCCCGGGAGAGACACTAGCCGCATATGGTGACATTTCTGTGTGTTATAATGCTGGAGGTGGGGGGTGACACCTTCCATCTGGTTGTTGGAAAGCAAATAGTCTTCCATGACGCCCAGAGTGCAGAGGACAGCACCTCAGAGTGAGAGTCGTCCAGTCGTGTGTCCATCATGGACAGGTTTCCCTGCTTCATAGGACTCACCCTGCTGCTCTGAACCCAGAATGAAGCCTCATTCCATCTGGGAACCGGCAGACTGCTTTCCTCCTGTCCTTTTGCTACCTGATCGTCTTTGTTCTTTCTGTAATCAGTCTTCATGTACTAGTGAGTGACTTCCACATCATCGTGGTCCTGGAGTTTGGTGTTGCTGAGGCCCTAGCGCGAGAGCTGCTGAATGAATGAGTCATGCTGTTTCCAGGGGTTCTTGATTCTCCGTGGGAAAAATTAGGCAACCGTGTATACAGAAGTGGGATTTCTTGCTCAAAAGAAAGACAATAGGTCCTGTGAAGGGTCTAGAATCCAGAGGGAAGCTTGTTCTGCCACATGCATGGGCTGCTTGCTTCAGGTGAAGGGTTCATAGTCAACAGTGTCTAGGGGAGCAGGAGAGAGGGTCTAGAAAGTCAGAAGACACTGGCCCAGGTGTGTTTAGAAATGACCAGCGCCTCAGCTCTTCGATTGTGCGTCCTGAGACATGTGACGTCAAGCTCTATGATGTCAAGGAAAGACCCTCATCAAGGTTCAGATAGAGAAGTCGGACTGGACAAGAAGGAAGACATCAACATTGTTCCCTAGGGAGCCCCACCTGGAGCAGGGTATCCCCCAGTAGAGGCTCCTTTCTGGTAATCCTCCAGGTTGCCAATTTCAGCATAGCTTCCAAGAGTCCATTAGGCCAACTTGGGAAATATTTATCCTTTTTCTACTAAATGTCAGGGAAACATTTAGAGGTGCATTCAGCCCAAGAAAAGGACAAATCAACACTCAGACTAGTGACTAGAGGGGGTGCCGTCTGGGCTTTATCCCAAGGGGTCCTGCTGGATAACTCTAACCACTCTGAGCTTACTTTAAGCTTGTGTTTCCATTGAGAGACTCTGGAAGCTCTCCAGGTAGAGTGGAAAGGAGAAATGTGGAAAGAAATAGCAGTGACATATTCATGACCTTCTGATACTTGTAGAATCTTTTAGGCTTGCAGATGGATATGGGCTGGAGGAAATTTCCTGCCAATGTCAGAGAGGACAGGTCCCATCGACAAAGGCTCCATTGTGTCTCTCCACTGTCCACCTTTGTTTTCATGTTCCTGAGCTGGTGTTTATCCGTGGACATCAGTTTTAATTTCATCACGTGCATGTGTTTTACTCAAGGGTGGACCTTTATTTCCTTCGTGGTATTGCAGTTAGCCAACGTGTGTACATATTTAGAAGCTGTAGTATGAGAATAAAGAAAGGTTGCAAGTTAGAGCGTGTAGGGGTCCTGTTTGGGGACGAGAGATTATTTCTATAGGGATGGCTTTGAGTGACACTCTGAAGATTGTTGTGGGAGTGAGGTAAGTGTGAATCTGTGAGAAGAACCGTCTGACTCGAAACCATAAAATACACATGTGTTTTGACTGGCAGCCTTGGATCATTGTGAGATAAGCTGGGTTGATTCTCCGTGGGAAAAATTAGGCAACCGTGTATACAGAAGTGGGATTTCTTGCTCAAAAGAAAGACAATAGGTCCTGTGAAGGGTCTAGAATCCAGAGGGAAGCTTGTTCTGCCACATGCATGGGCTGCTTGCTTCAGGTGAAGGGTTCATAGTCAACAGTGTCTAGGGGAGCAGGAGAGGGTCTAGAAAGTCAGAAGACACTGGCCCAGGTGTGTTTAGAAATGACCAGCGCCTCAGCTCTTCGATTGTGCGTCCTGAGACATGTGACGTCAAGCTCTATGATGTCAAGGAAAGACCCTCATCAAGGTTCAGATAGAGAAGTCGGACTGGACAAGAAGGAAGACATCAACATTGTTCCCTAGGGAGCCCCACCTGGAGCAGGGTATCCCCCAGTAGAGGCTCCTTTCTGGTAATCCTCCAGGTTGCCAATTTCAGCATAGCTTCCAAGAGTCCATTAGGCCAACTTGGGAAATATTTATCCTTTTTCTACTAAATGTCAGGGAAACATTTAGAGGTGCATTCAGCCCAAGAAAAGGACAAATCAACACTCAGACTAGTGACTAGAGGGGGTGCCGTCTGGGCTTTATCCCAAGGGGTCCTGCTGGATAACTCTAACCACTCTGAGCTTACTTTAAGCTTGTGTTTCCATTGAGAGACTCTGGAAGCTCTCCAGGTAGAGTGGAAAGGAGAAATGTGGAAAGAAATAGCAGTGACATATTCATGACCTTCTGATACTTGTAGAATCTTTTAGGCTTGCAGATGGATATGGGCTGGAGGAAATTTCCTGCCAATGTCAGAGAGGACAGGTCCCATCGACAAAGGCTCCATTGTGTCTCTCCACTGTCCACCTTTGTTTTCATGTTCCTGAGCTGGTGTTTATCCGTGGACATCAGTTTTAATTTCATCACGTGCATGTGTTTTACTCAAGGGTGGACCTTTATTTCCTTCGTGGTATTGCAGTTAGCCAACGTGTGTACATATTTAGAAGCTGTAGTATGAGAATAAAGAAAGGTTGCAAGTTAGAGCGTGTAGGGGTCCTGTTTGGGGACGAGAGATTATTTCTATAGGGATGGCTTTGAGTGACACTCTGAAGATTGTTGTGGGAGTGAGGTAAGTGTGAATCTGTGAGAAGAACCGTCTGACTCGAAACCATAAAATACACATGTGTTTTGACTGGCAGCCTTGGATCATTGTGTCTATCAAAATTCTACAGATATGTTCACTGTGCTTTTCAAGATTGCATTTTATGTGGACTGTATTTAAACTCTTTATTTAATTTTTTGCAGTTTTCTTTGTATTATATTTTTCTTTTTTGCCTCTGAGGCATGTGGGATCTTAGGCCGCTGTCCAGGGAGTGGACCCAGGCTCCATGCATTGGATGACAAAGTCCTCACCACTGGACCACTAGGGGAGTCCCCGAAAGGGCATTCACTTTGAGAAGGCATTCCCTGCTAGGAAATTATGAAAGAATTTCTACACATTAAAACCATCACTGATTGTGGTGTTGAACCATTTAGAAGTGCATTTAGTCGTCTGGTCATTATTACACATTCATCATGGAAACTGTAAGAAATTGGGTTGATGAATTAGATCCCTCTGAATCAACACAATCTATACATCTATTGGTATTTGAAAGTAAGTACTATTCTTGTCGTATTCTATTTCTCATATATGTCAACAACAAAGACTGTTGTCCAATCTGTTGGCATGTTTCATGTGTTAATGAGAAGGCATGCATATAGATACACAGAATCATGAACATTTTGTTCGAGTGCAGTTGCTGTACACTGTTGTGTTCATTTCTTCCTATAGCACTGTAGCTCAGCTATACACAGACATAGTCAACTCTTGGTTGGTTTTCCTTCCTGGTTAGCTCACCACAGAGGACTGAGTGGAGATCCCTGGTTCAGTATGTCTTTATTAGTTATCTGTGTTATACATCGTATCAGTAGTAGGAAAAGAAAGAGAAAGGGAGAAAGAAAGAAAGGAAGGAAGGAGGGAGGGAGGGAGGGAAGGAAAGGAGGGAAGGAGGAAGGGAGGGAAGGGAAAGGAAGAAAGGGGGGAGGGAAGAAAGGAATGAGAACACAACGAGAGAGAATACAATCCTGGACCATAACTAGGAGACACGTGTTCAGAGAACTTTGACTATTAAGACCTAGTCCATAATAGCACATTGAGTGGCCTATCAACAAAACCTTCAGAACTGGGAATGAGCCTTCCCAGCAACGGGGGACAAAATGATCATGAAATGCCCCCAAAGTATGGTCGGATTTACGACCACAAGAGGGGAGTGTCAACTACAAACTGGCATCTGAAGATTGTTGTGGGAGTGAGGTAAGTGTGAATCTGTGAGAAGAACCGTCTGACTCGAAACCATAAAATACACATGTGTTTTGACTGGCAGCCTTGGATCATTGTGTCTATCAAAATTCTACAGATATGTTCACTGTGCTTTTCAAGATTGCATTTTATGTGGACTGTATTTAAACTCTTTATTTAATTTTTTGCAGTTTTCTTTGTATTATATTTTTCTTTTTTGCCTCTGAGGCATGTGGGATCTTAGGCCGCTGTCCAGGGAGTGGACCCAGGCTCCATGCATTGGATGACAAAGTCCTCACCACTGGACCACTAGGGGAGTCCCCGAAAGGGCATTCACTTTGAGAAGGCATTCCCTGCTAGGAAATTATGAAAGAATTTCTACACATTAAAACCATCACTGATTGTGGTGTTGAACCATTTAGAAGTGCATTTAGTCGTCTGGTCATTATTACACATTCATCATGGAAACTGTAAGAAATTGGGTTGATGAATTAGATCCCTCTGAATCAACACAATCTATACATCTATTGGTATTTGAAAGTAAGTACTATTCTTGTCGTATTCTATTTCTCATATATGTCAACAACAAAGACTGTTGTCCAATCTGTTGGCATGTTTCATGTGTTAATGAGAAGGCATGCATATAGATACACAGAATCATGAACATTTTGTTCGAGTGCAGTTGCTGTACACTGTTGTGTTCATTTCTTCCTATAGCACTGTAGCTCAGCTATACACAGACATAGTCAACTCTTGGTTGGTTTTCCTTCCTGGTTAGCTCACCACAGAGGACTGAGTGGAGATCCCTGGTTCAGTATGTCTTTATTAGTTATCTGTGTTATACATCGTATCAGTAGTAGGAAAAGAAAGAGAAAGGGAGAAAGAAAGAAAGGAAGGAAGGAGGGAGGGAGGGAGGGAAGGAAAGGAGGGAAGGAGGAAGGGAGGGAAGGGAAAGGAAGAAAGGGGGGAGGGAAGAAAGGAATGAGAACACAACGAGAGAGAATACAATCCTGGACCATAACTAGGAGACACGTGTTCAGAGAACTTTGACTATTAAGACCTAGTCCATAATAGCACATTGAGTGGCCTATCAACAAAACCTTCAGAACTGGGAATGAGCCTTCCCAGCAACGGGGGACAAAATGATCATGAAATGCCCCCAAAGTATGGTCGGATTTACGACCACAAGAGGGGAGTGTCAACTACAAACTGGCATTTACCAATGTCATTGCCAATGCCTGGACAACAAGGACATTTTCTGTCTGCCTCTGCAGAAACCAGACCTTGTGCTGTTGAGACCTGCTGACCTTGTTCTGGTCTATCCGTCTTGTTCGTAATGGTTTATATCTGCAGATCCCAAACTTCTAACCCTTGTCTTCCCCAACGTCCTGCTGCTTGACCACCACAAATCTGGTCTCTCTGTGTGTGCCTCTGCTTCTGTTTTCTACACAAGTTCCTTCATTTTAAAGTTGAGATTCCATGTGGTATTTGTGTTTCTGACTCCCTTCATGTAGTGTGATCACGTCTGGTTATGTCCATGTTTCTGCAAACGACACGATTTCACTCTTTTTTTATGGGTGAGTTATAACCTCCTGAGCATATGTACCACTGGTTTCTCATCGTTCTCACCTGGAAGTGAAGGTTTTTCTTTGCTTGCTTCTGCGGGGGCCTTCCACAGAAAGGAAGGCAGCGGGATTGCCCCCGGCTGAACCAGGAGATCTCGGAGAGAGGTGAGTCTTCTGCCCGCCACCCAGCCCCCCGCCAAGTGGGAGACAATCAGACGTGACAGGGGTTCCGTCAAAGCAGTTCCGTTTTATTAGTGCAGACTCACAGCTTTTATAGGCAAATGAAGGGGGTTTTGCACAGGACTTCCTATAGATTACATCAATCAAGCTAAAGGTCAAGCAATCATCCACGCGCGCGGAAACCAGGGGAACCAATCAGAAATTTTGACAATCACTTAAAAATTTAGATCACGCCCTCATCTCTTCCTGTAGGCGCCATCTTAGCTCCAAACCTCAAACCTGTGCTTAAGCTTCCTTATCCTTGCAACAATTTAGATCACGCCCTCATCCCTTCCTGTAGGCACCATCTTCGCTCCAAACTGAAACAATGTGCTTAAGCTTCCTTATGCTTGCAACAGTCCTCTTTCAATTCAGAGCCCCACACTTTTCTTTCTTTTCTGTACAGAGAAATGTACAAGCCACAGGTTAGCCTAGATCAATGTCATGGTTTCAGACAGTTCTTAGGATTCATTAAAACAAAGTCTAGAGGTCTCTGTTAAAGAAAATCACCTTAGGAAGGGGAACTAGAAACTCCATGCATGTTTCCGCCAGTGTGGTTGGAAGGCCTTTCATGGGGCCAGGTCAGACTCATGCGAGATGACACACTGGCCTTGTAGAAGATGTGAGCATTCTTTTGGAGGTTCTCTAGGAGGACGGCTATGTGTGGACAGCCACGAGGTCAGGACTGACGGTAAGACCGAGTAGTGTCCACTAACTGGTGCTGACTCCTGCTTCTCTCTGTTGACACTGGTGTGCAGGATTAAGACTTACTCACCACAGCTGCTTAGGATGACTCAACTGGCAGTTTGAAATTTAATATGGCTCACAATAAGAGAAGTAGCTTAATGAAACAGGGTTCTCTATCAGTAGAATGCCAGTTACTAGGACGAAAGCTGGTGAACCTGCAAAATTTAAGGAGATCAGAGACCTTTTACAGTCACAGTGGAGTCCCCTCAGAGTCGTGAGTCTTGGACGAGGATAATAACGTGTCATCGTCTCGACTTTGTCAATCCAAGAGTAGCTTTATTAATCATAGAACAAATAATCAAAATCAAGATTCCATTAATCAGAATTCAAATAAAAGCAAACACAAGCAATCAAAACTCAATCAAATAATTAGAACTTCTTAAGTAAAATCAGAACTCAATTAAGTAAAATCAGAACTCAATCAAATGCAAGCAGAAGTTCTTACCCCACAGCTGGAGAGTCTCGATCTCACATCGGGCATAGTCGATCTCCGTGAGCGAGCCTGCCGCACAATCTTACCTTATATTTATATATATTTTTTTAACTAGAAATCTCAAGTTAACTAGTAATCATAAGAGTAGTTATTACAAGAGCTTTTGGCTCCTCTAGAGATGCAAAAGTGGTTACTACTGGAGCTTTTTGCTCTTCTACTAGCGCCTAGGTAAACACCTTTGTCCTCAGGGGGAAACACGTGTTTGTACAGAAAACATTTTTACAATTCTTAATTTACAAAGGTAACTACAAGTTGTAAAGAGTCTGTTACACTATAAGTAAAAAAGGCACAAGTGGTAAAGCTCTTGTGCTCTGTACAAGCGCCTAGGTAAACCTCTCTATCACTGTTTGTCAGTGGTGATAGTTTAAGCCTATAAGCTACTAATCTTATGAGTGGGGCTATTTCAGGCACAGGCTTTGATCAGTATCAGCTACTTAGTCATCCTGAGGGGGTCTCAGAGAGGCGGGGCTGCAGGCAGCGCTTATCGCTAGTATAAAGAGACATTTGTCCGCTCAGCCTGGGTATCTTTTCTTGACCTTTCCTGTGAGAAGTGAATCAGAAACCATCCTCTCATACTAATGACCACCGTTGTGGGAGCATTCGACACACCCCCCAAGTTAGAGCAGAGGGTTCTTCTTTGCCACATAGTGGCATTCCCTACAAATAACCTAACTTCTCTTCCTCAACACTTTCCCCATCAGTACTGTTCTTCTCATAATTAGGGTCCCAATAGCTGTCCATGAAGATGCCTTTGCTGGCCCATGACAGTATGTTTCTCCACAGCTTCTCTGCATGTGCATTTATCAGTACCATCTTTCTAGATTCCATATATATGTGTTAGTATACAGTATTTATCTCTGTCTTTCTGACTTCCTTCCCTCTGTATAATAGGTTCTAGGTTTATCCACTTCATTAAGATGGACTCAGATGCATTCTTTTTCATGGCTGAGTAATATTCTTCTGTAGATATGGACTTAAGTTTCTTTATCCTTTCATCTGTGGATGGACGTCTAGGTGGCTTCCATGGTCTAGCTAGTGTACACAGTGCTGCAATGAAAAATGGGGTGCATGTGTCTTTTTCAATGGTGGTATTGTCAGGATATATGGGATTGCTGGGTCACATGGTGGTTCTATTCCTAGTTTTTTTTCTTTTTAAGCAATCTCCAAACTCTCTTCAAAAGTAGTTGTATCGGTTTACATTCCAACATTCCCAGACATAGAGTGAAGAGCAAGTCAGACCTCCAAGTGTGTACACTCTGCTGTCCATGTGGGAAAATGTAAAGAAAGCCCTTGAGCTCTCTCAGTAGGAAGTAAACCTGGGAAACCTTCCTCCCTGGTGTCCTTGAGGTTGGGCAGCTGTCGCCCACTGGGCGGCACCTAATTTACAAAGGTAACTACAAGTTGTAAAGAGTCTGTTACACTATTAGTAAAAAAGGCACAAGTGGTAAAGCTCTTGTGCTCTGTACAAGCGCCTAGGTAAACCTCTCTATCACTGTTTGTCAGTGATGATAGTTTAAGCCTATAAGCTACTAATCTTATGAGTGGGGCTATTTCAGGCACAGGCTTTGATCAGTATCAGCTACTTAGTCATCCTGAGGGGGTCTCAGAGAGGCGGGGCTGCAGGCAGCGCTTATCGCTAGTATAAAGAGACATTTGTCCGCTCAGCCTGGGTATCTTTTCTTGACCTTTCCTGTGAGAAGTGAATCAGAAACCATCCTCTCATACTAATGACCACCGTTGTGGGAGCATTCGACACACCCCCCAAGTTAGAGCAGAGGGTTCTTCTTTGCCACATAGTGGCATTCCCTACAAATAACCTAACTTCTCTTCCTCAACACTTTCCCCATCAGTACTGTTCTTCTCATAATTAGGGTCCCAATAGCTGTCCATGAAGATGCCTTTGCTGGCCCATGACAGTATGTTTCTCCACAGCTTCTCTGCATGTGCATTTATCAGTACCATCTTTCTAGATTCCATATATATGTGTTAGTATACAGTATTTATCTCTGTCTTTCTGACTTCCTTCCCTCTGTATAATAGGTTCTAGGTTTATCCACTTCATTAAGATGGACTCAGATGCATTCTTTTTCATGGCTGAGTAATATTCTTCTGTAGATATGGACTTAAGTTTCTTTATCCTTTCATCTGTGGATGGACGTCTAGGTGGCTTCCATGGTCTAGCTAGTGTACACAGTGCTGCAATGAAAAATGGGGTGCATGTGTCTTTTTCAATGGTGGTATTGTCAGGATATATGGGATTGCTGGGTCACATGGTGGTTCTATTCCTAGTTTTTTTTCTTTTTAAGCAATCTCCAAACTCTCTTCAAAAGTAGTTGTATCGGTTTACATTCCAACATTCCCAGACATAGAGTGAAGAGCAAGTCAGACCTCCAAGTGTGTACACTCTGCTGTCCATGTGGGAAAATGTAAAGAAAGCCCTTGAGCTCTCTCAGTAGGAAGTAAACCTGGGAAACCTTCCTCCCTGGTGTCCTTGAGGTTGGGCAGCTGTCGCCCACTGGGCGGACACATCTCTGTGGGATCTCCCACTGATCTACCACACTCAGGTATTCTGTTTCACATCCTTTAGGTTTCGGTGTCATTCCCCAGGCCTGGGACCTGACATCTGAGCTCTTATCCAGCCTTTGGAATACGTTCTGTCTCTTGAGGAGGGTGGAGTGTGCAGATGGTCGACCCTTGAGAACCTCGGGGAGACGATGCGTGTGTCGTGCTCTGTGAGAGCGGACGTGCCCAGTCCTTGAACGTGCGAATATCCGGCTGCATTTTGAGGCTGAAGAGCCTGGAAGGCCCTCTGTCGGCATGGGGAATTGTGACCTCGTCCTGACTAACCCGTGGACTGTCTTGTTCCTGTAGATGCTGCCATGTTTCCTCTCAGTCCTGTGGATGGACCAAGGCTCAGCGGCTGCCGCGCCTTCGATGCCCAGTGCTCCAAAGGTGAGAGATCCAGCCTTCAGCTCAGCTGCAGAAGGGCTGGTATTGTCAGAAGGCACATTTTCCCTCACTTATGGTCCATGCTATCTGACCCTTTCTCTCTGTGAAGCCCACAAAGGGGGGAACATGGGCTCTTTTCCCTGTGATGAATAGGACGCTTTCAAGGGACATGTTTATTGAGCAGCCCGCCCCCTACCACTATAAAAAGAGGGTCTAGAACCCCCTCCTGTGTTCCGTGATTTTGGTTATGGTCCAGGTTTATCCACTTCATTAAGATGGACTCAGATGCATTCTTTTTCATGGCTGAGTAATATTCTTCTGTAGATATGGACTTAAGTTTCTTTATCCTTTCATCTGTGGATGGACGTCTAGGTGGCTTCCATGGTCTAGCTAGTGTACACAGTGCTGCAATGAAAAATGGGGTGCATGTGTCTTTTTCAATGGTGGTATTGTCAGGATATATGGGATTGCTGGGTCACATGGTGGTTCTATTCCTAGTTTTTTTTCTTTTTAAGCAATCTCCAAACTCTCTTCAAAAGTAGTTGTATCGGTTTACATTCCAACATTCCCAGACATAGAGTGAAGAGCAAGTCAGACCTCCAAGTGTGTACACTCTGCTGTCCATGTGGGAAAATGTAAAGAAAGCCCTTGAGCTCTCTCAGTAGGAAGTAAACCTGGGAAACCTTCCTCCCTGGTGTCCTTGAGGTTGGGCAGCTGTCGCCCACTGGGCGGACACATCTCTGTGGGATCTCCCACTGATCTACCACACTCAGGTATTCTGTTTCACATCCTTTAGGTTTCGGTGTCATTCCCCAGGCCTGGGACCTGACATCTGAGCTCTTATCCAGCCTTTGGAATACGTTCTGTCTCTTGAGGAGGGTGGAGTGTGCAGATGGTCGACCCTTGAGAACCTCGGGGAGACGATGCGTGTGTCGTGCTCTGTGAGAGCGGATGTGCCCAGTCCTTGAACGTGCGAATATCCGGCTGCATTTTGAGGCTGAAGAGCCTGGAAGGCCCTCTGTCGGCATGGGGAATTGTGACCTCGTCCTGACTAACCCGTGGACTGTCTTGTTCCTGTAGATGCTGCCATGTTTCCTCTCAGTCCTGTGGATGGACCAAGGCTCAGCGGCTGCCGCGCCTTCGATGCCCAGTGCTCCAAAAGGTAGGAGAGATCCAGCCTTCAGCTCAGCTGCAGAAGGGCTGGTATTGTCAGAAGGCACATTTTCCCTCACTTATGGTCCATGCTATCTGACCCTTTCTCTCTGTGAAGCCCACAAAGGGGGGAACATGGGCTCTTTTCCCTGTGATGAATAGGACGCTTTCAAGGGACATGTTTATTGAGCAGCCCGCCCCCTACCACTATAAAAAGAGGGTCTAGAACCCCCTCCTGTGTTCCGTGATGGTTTGGTCAGGTTTCCCATGGTCCCCTGGATCGTTTCAGGACGTCTGTGTTCCCTCTGTAATTGTCTCTAATGGAACAACGTCCACTTGAAGGCGTATGTCTCTAGATAGGTAGATTTCGTGTCTTGTCTTTTCAAAAGGGGGGCTTTCTGTACAGACACACATGAGTTGAATGCATATGAAACCAATTTATTGAAACCCTCAGAAATCAAATGCCACCAAGCAGGACGTGATGGGCGACCAGGAGAGATGGGATGGGGAAGAGAGGTTTAGGGAGAGAAGGATCATGTTGATCAGGAGCCAGGAGCGTCGTCACCCCGTCGTTGATCTCCGTTCTGTGGGGAAGGGGGCATTTCAGAGCTCAGGCTTTCTGTAGGAGAATAAAGCAGAACCAGAGGTTTGGTGGAGGCAGGGGTGTGACGGGCGAGCCTCAGGCAGGAGCATGTCCATGGTACCAGAGCTGCTCGTGGATCCAGGGCTCAGAATCCTGGAACGCCACCTCTCTGAGGTCACTCGGGGTCCGGGTGGAATTTTCTCCAGGATGTCCACACGGGGCGGCCTTTCCCGTGTGAATCCATGCTAGGAGTCCTGATTTCAGGGTGTGTGTTCTGGCTCGCAGTCTGTGACTCTCATTCCCCACGTTTTGTCTCTGGGGTCTTCAAGAATAATTTCTTTTAATTTTCATGTTCTGGTCGAGGATAGTCGAGTAACGATGTTGTGTTAGTTTCAAGTGTCCAGCCACCCAATGACTTCATGCATACAAATATTCTCTTCCCATTTAGGTTTCTGCCTAATGGGGGAAGTCTGTCCATTACTGCATGGAATCCCTGTGCTATTCAGTTTGATGTTGTGTCTCTATCCTGTATATAATTTTTTGCATCTAAGAAAAGTTCCCAGAGCTCCTCTTCCCCAACCTCCTCGCCCTTGCAGACCACATGTCATGTTTGCTAAATCTGTGAGTCTGTTTCAGGTTCCTAGAATCTGTTTCAGGTCTTAGTGTCTTTGTGTTCCACACATAAATAATATCACAAGATATCTTTCTTCCTCTTCTGAGTGACTTCACATAGTATTTCAATCTCTAGGTCCATTTAGGTGATGCAGAGGGCATAAGTTCATTCTTTTAAGACTGATTTAATATTCCATTGAAAATGGGCACCCTATCTTTCTTTTCACATTCCCTTGAAAAATAGCATTTTTCTTTGCTTTTTTTTCATTTCCTCTTTTTTTTTTTTTTTTTTGCCTTGACAGAAAAATGAAAAGCCACACTTTAGCCTAGGACAGTGTTGTTTTCTAAGGCTGTCTTCATTGAAATGTTTAAAGATGTCACTTTTAAGAGAACCTTTTTCTGAAGGACCGTAGAATTCAGAGTTAGGTTTCCGACCGTGTGGCTGGAAGGCCTTGACTGGTTCTGGATGAATCCTGTGAGACTCAAACACTCGTTCTGTAGCAGTGAGCTCTCTCTAACAATCCCAGTTCTTCTGGACAGTGTTGTGTGTGTGTGTGTGTGTGTGTGTACGTGTGTACGTGTGTACAACTATGCTTCTCTCTGATAGCTGGTTTCCACTACCTTGTGGAGATTCCTGCTTCCCTCTGATGTCTCTGGTCTGCAAGATTTGTGCAGGAGAAGGCTTTCTCTCCAGAGTTGCTCAGAAACAACCAGTTTTCATCCGGGGGAGGGGAAGAGGGGGAATCATTGCCTGCAAAATCGGGCATGTTTGAAATCCCCATGTGTCCTTATTGATTTAGTTAATGGAGCATCATTGATAACAGATTCTTGTCACTTACCTTGAGGTGGTTTAGAAATGCAGCTTTTTACACCGCGGACAGGCGTTTGGAGGAGCTAAAGCAGAGGAAACAAATGATCCACCCATTACTGCCACTCCTGGCATTTCCAAGACTGGTTTTTATGAAAGGATTATGTCAAAGAGTCTTTAGGGAGTGAGAATGTGAAAGAAAAATGATTTGTTTCTTGATATTTGCATATTAGGTCAATGACATGTTTAGGGAGAAGGGCAGTTCCGTTACCTTTTGTGGGGAATTGCAAAACATGTTTGTTAGCCTTCTTCTCTATTGTCAGCTGCTTGAACGTCTCCCAGGCTGCCAGTTCAATCTTAGGTACTTGAGCTGAAAAACACCAGGCAGAAAGCAGAATTTCGCCCCTGAGAACCCAGGGAAATTTCTGAATACAGAGCGAGAAATTAAGTGTGCTCATCAGATCTCTGCTGGGTAGAAGGGGAGGTTCAAACAGTTCCCTTTCCGCCTGACTCAGATGTCTCCTGTTTGTCTGAAGAATTAATCCCCTGTGCTGCTCTGTTAGTGGGATCCTGCCCAGCATCAGCAGCAGGACCCCAAAGACTTCCAGAAGCTCCATAAACGGGGGGCTCCATCCGACACTGAGGGAAATGAACTGGCATCTTGACCGACTCGGTAGAGCCCATACCTGACCCACGCATGTCTTGTTCTGAACCCAAAGAAATAGGGAGCAAGGCTCTCCCCTGAGAGAGACCCGCCCAGCACATCATACTTCATAGCGGGAGACGATTTATTCTTGAGTTAATGCACTGGTCTCTGAACTACCCGTCCTGAAACAGGCACATGTTCTCCCAATGGTGCACTCATGTCCTTCCTTCTTTGTGCTTGCTAGGGGTGAGGTCAGTGTTCATAAAAACAGTGCATTGGGGGCTTCCCCTGGTGGTTCAGTGGATAAGGACACCGCCTTGCAGTGCAAGGGGCGCCAGTTCGATCCCTGGCCTGGGAAGATCCCACGTGCCACGGAGCGGCTGGACCAATGTGTCCAATTACCGAGCAGGAGCTCTGGAGTGCATGCGCCCAGAGCCGGCGCTCTGCGACGACAGAGGCCACTGCGATGGGAGGCCCACAGGAGCCAAAGAACAAAGACGGATGAAAATAGAGAAATGAAAGACCAATAGAAGTGGCCCGCCTGCTCCCCTCCCTCCCCAACCCAAATAAATAAATAAATAAATTTTCTGAATTAAAGACAAAGCAGATGTTGCTTAATGGTGTGGAAGGGTCCTTGAGGGAGTCATACGTACCAATTCTGAATGCCATAATGAGAACGTGCTCTCCAAATTCATTTACATTGATTACATCCAATACCAGACTGGTTCTGGACACGTATGCAGGTAGGAAATAATTTGTGCCCGCATCTATGAGAGAGAGAATATATATATTTGTGATCTCACCATAATTTGTGGTCTATTCGATTTTTCCTGGAAAATGTAGGCTGTTAACAACAGTGCCTCCAGTATGGATGTGCCCCACTCCATGGTGGGCGCAATGGCGCAAGTTGTTAGGAGAGCAGGGAAACTCAGCAAGAGTTTCTTACTCCCACTTTTCTGTACAATTCACCCGTCACTCCTTGCTATCTTATGAACTTTGAGTTGTAATGAACCCAATGTTTTGAAATTTCATCAGAGTGATGATTTTATTTTTTGGCTTTGTCTGGTCTTCGTTTTCCCATGTGGACGTTCTCTAGATGCTCTGAGCAGAGTCTCCGCTCTGGTTATCCTGGGCAGGCTTCTCACTGCAGTGGTTTCTTTCAGTGTGGAGCTCAGGTTTCCTTGTCCCTTGGCAAGAAAGGACCATTACTGACCCAAGGACTAAACCCATGTTCCCGGCCCTGGAAGGGAGATTTTTAAGCTCTGGATGACCAGGTAAATCCGTTGGTATAGTTTGAATTATATTCAAATATATATGCCTTAGGGCATGTAAAATGAGCAGTGCTGTTTCGTTGTTGATGTTCAGTGGCTCAGTCGTATCCGACTCTCCGCGAACCTGTGGACGGCAGCCCGCCAGGCTTCCCTGTCCTTGCCTGTGTCCCAGAGCTGGCTCCAACTCACGTCCATGGACTCAGGGATGCCGTCCAGCCATCATCATCATGGTGTTTCCCAACATCATGGTGTTTCCTAGTAAGTCGGTTCTTTGCCTCTGGTGGCCAGAGGATTGGAGGTTTAGCCTCCATCTTTCCAATGAATAGTCGGGGTTGATTGATTTCCTTTAGGATGGACGGATTGGATCTCCCTTCCATCCACGGGACTCTCAAGAGTCTTCTCCAGCACCCCAGTTGAGAGGCATCCATTCTTGGGCACTCAGCCTTCTTGATGGTCCAGCTGTCCCATCCATCCAAGACGACTGGAAGAACCATGGCTTTGAGTAGACAGACCTTTGTTGGCAAAGTGATGTCTCTGGTTTCACATAGACTGTCTAGGTTTGTCACAGCTTATCTTCTAAGGAGCAAGTGTCTTTGGATTTCTTGGGATGTTGTTTAGGGCCGGGATAAAGAAGTTAGAGATATGAATCTTAGATATGGATTTTAACCAGGTTTCACATGGCTCTGAACAGAAGTTGCCTTTACAGTTTGTCTCAGGATGATTTCCTGGACTTAAGTTCACCCACTGAACCTTGGAAGGATTAGGATACGTTCAGACTGTTTTTAAAAAGTGAATGACCTGTTATACAGACTCAAGATGGACCCTTAAGACTTGAATTTGTGAGCCTCTTGCAGATTATCTGTGAAAGCCCTATGAAATGCAGGTCTCCATATGTTATCTCACTGAGTCGCACTCACAATTGGATATTGACTCCAAATGGTTTGACCTCTTGGCTCATGACACAGTAAAATGCTTAGATATCTTAGGGATGGGAGCGTGCTTACCCACTCTGACTGTCAGTAGGAATAGAATTCTGGTGTGCGGGGTTACTGCTGGAAGCCGAGTCAAGAGTTTCCCCCAAGCAGATTCTGTCCAGTGACATACTCATACTTACAGTGCGTGATGTACGTTTTTTCGCCGGTATATCCTAGGACTTTTCTGTGTACGCATTTTCCATGCTCTCTGAAAAATGAAAGATATTCAAGGTGGTTGACGTGGGATGTAGAAATGTGACCTATAATTAGGATATTGTTTGCTTTTCCACAACGATTAAGTGTGAGGTGTCTTCTCAGTGCTTGTGAGCCACGTGGCTTTCCGTAGAAGCAATCTAAGGTCTGGGTACTGCCCAGGGAAGCTGTGACTTCTCTACACATGAAATCTGAGCAGTAGTGCCTAAGATCACTTGAAAATGCACAGCAGGTCATGCAGACAGCCCAATAAACATGGAAGAATCTAGCATTTTAGGACAAAATAAGAAGCTATAAATCTTAAGGAAAAAAAAAAAACGGACTTGTTGGAAAGAAGGTCTAGCCATCATGACAAACCTGGCAGGTTTTCCCAGCCCTCGTGTGATTCATTAGATAATATGATAGGAAAACAATGAGAAAAATTAGAGAAAAAAATGTTAAATTTTGTCCCAACACACGCACCTCTTCACCACAACACCAGAATTGGGTTAAACACAGAAAAACACAGGTGTGTGTACACACACATTAACACACACACATGGAGGAGCAAACGGACAAGTTCACATGGAATGTTGCTATAGCACAAGGAAGTTCTGCATACACATCTATATGTATATCAACGATAGAAGACAAGAGTTTGACTACATATGTGTTGTGTATAAAAAATAATAATAATAAGGATGCATTTGGCACATGGGAAGAATGAACACCAAAAAAAAGGGTCAAACCAGCATCTTCTGCGTCTTCTTGTTTTGTGGGTACCGCTGAGCCCCCAGAGTCCAAGGAGATCATATGATATTCTTTTAAAAAGTAGGGAAAAAATACCCATATTTTTCCTGGGATGGGATATATGGGTCTGTATGTCTGTATACAGATACGTTGTTGGGATCGGCCATAAGTATGCTATCAAATGGGCCTCACAGGTGGAGCCCTGGTCGCATAATCTGCCTGCCCATGCGGGAGATGCTGCCTAGATCCCTGGGTGGGGAAGCTCCCCGGGAGGAGGGCATGGCCACCCACTCCAGTCTTCTTACCTGGAGAATCCCATGGACCGAGGAGCCTGGCAGGCTACGGGCCATGAGGTTGTAAAACGCAGCCACATCGGATCATGAACACACAGACACATACACTATAAGACAGGTGCATCAAATGTATATACTACATTAACATGGACATGTTTCTATATCTGTAAACTGGTATTCTCCAAGCAGAAGCCTCTTCTTGTTTTTTCTTGATACGTTTATTCCTCACACTATATATATGAGTTTCCCTGTGCTTTTGAAGCCCCCGCAGGCGAGGGTGACGTTGCCTGAGTCTACCTCCTGAGTGGTCCTTGGGGCTCTGGTGGCTTGGGTGGATCCGTGAGTGAGGAAGCCCCTCAGGGCAGAGCTGACCGTGTGCTCTGCCCCCAGCGTCTGGGCTCAGTGGACACTGTCCCTGACAGATTCTGCAGAAAGGATTTCACGCCTTGTTGGGACCGTGGGGTTCCAGGACATGAGCCTCGTCCCTCTTTCCTTGAATGGGCAGTGGTCAGTGGAGCTTCTGCCGCTTCTCCGTCCCCCAAAGCAGAGGTTCCAGGATTTCCCTGGAGGTTCCCAGGGGAACTTCCCCCCCACCCCAGCTCAGAGATCGTGCTCCGCCTCTCAACTCAGGGCATCGTGTTATCAGCCTCATCCAGAGAGTTCCGTGCAGGCGGGGACGCCTCACTCGTCCTCAGGCTCGGGGGTTTACCTGTCTTTTCCTTCTGGGTGATTTTTCCTTACCTGACGTAAAAGTCGAAGAGTATCGTTCCGTTGTCCTCGTCAAACTCAAGGTGGCGTATGTAAACGGTGAAGGGTTGGATGGCCCTTGCGTCATCAGATGACACATAGGCGGTCCTCCATGGTCCTGAAAGCTAGCAGGAAATTTCCCCTTAGGAATTTCAGTCCCTGTCTTTTGATGTCAGCCGGCATCATCCCTCAGGAACACCCCCATCCCTCCTGAAAATCTGCGTCCATTATGGAACAGGAGGGAGCCAAAAGCAGGACTGGTAGAATGATGGAGAAGGTGAAGTCAGCCCAAAAGAAGAGACCAAGACAGTTCCAAGAGAGCTTGAGGTCTGGTGTCCAATGCAAGCCTGCAACAGCTGTTTGGCCGACCCTCCTTCTCTGTTCCCAGAGTGATAAAAATGCGAAAGAATCAGTTCAAACCCAGCAGAGGTGATGCAAAGACCAAACAGGACAGGTATGGAGCCAGGGAACAGAGCAGGCCTGAGTTGAAGGAAGATGATGGGCTGCTGGATACATATCTTCAAACCCCGAGAGTGGAACACACACACACACACACACACACACACACACAAGTCCTCCTCCCAGCTCCGACCATCCCTGGTACCTCGAAGAGATTTATCTCAGCCTCCTCTTCCTGGGCAGCACAGACCAGACTGAGGAGAAGCGTCAGGAACAAAACCTTCATCCTGGGGCTCTTGGAGTCCTTCCTCTCGAGAGTGTCCAGTAGTTGGAGAGGATGGGACGGGGACGTGTCCCCCATTTTATAGGATGGTCGTGTGGGCGTGAGGTGCCATGAACCAATGGTTGGTCCTCCCAAAGCCAGGGTGACACGGAAGTCATCCTGGGTGGTTGTCATCCTGTCAGTCGGTTGTGTCCGATATCCTTGTGACCACACAGACCGTAGCCGGCCAGGTGTGGGTTTCTCCAGGCCAGGACACTGCCGTGGGCTGCCAGTTCCTTCTTCACCTGGTTGGTAGGGGTGAACTTTGAGGACACGCTGCCATGTTAGCGAGGGGGAGTGTGTTTCAAGAAGTTTGAGTGATTCTAGACACTTGACCTTTAGAGGGAGTGGAAAGACTACAAAACCATTCCAGTATTTTCGCTCACGGGTATTTATTGTCCTTTATGTCTTGAGATCCAACCTGGAATAAGCTGTCCAGGACAGTCTTCCTGTGCCTGTCTTGTTTCCTCAACACGGAGGGGGGGCTGAACGTTTATTTTCTAAAACTTTCATGGAGCTGAGGTTTCACATAGTGGAAGGATTTCCTAAGAGACCCCGGAAAGCCTGTT